>JARGYO010000094.1:49600258-50269792 GCA_029206835.1 Rana muscosa | reverse complement strand
CAAAGTAATGCGCTGCGGCCCCTACTAGCCTGCCCCAATTTACACACCTACTTTCAAGAAATAAAGTATAAATAGTTGATGGAATTAAACATATATTCATTAGTACTTTCAATAAAATCGATTTTACAAAAGGAAAACATTCTATAAATCAACAACTAGTCAACACAAAGGGCACAGTACAGGGGGGGGGGGGTCAGGAGGGTACAATACTGGGATTAGAAGGGCACAGTATATGTTCTGGGACGCTTCCCGGGACACGACCATATCGGGACAGTTTAGTAAAAAGCGTGACTGTCCCAGCAAATCCGGGACAGTTGGCAAGCATGATGTAATGCAAGATTATTGTGGGGCCCCCATGTACCTGGGGCCCCTGGGCAGTGCCCAGGGGTGCCCTTGCACTAAGATGGCCCTGGGCATTAGGCCTCCATTCTTCACAGGACCAGTAGACACCAAAATCGGTACTGGAATGGTAAACCTCAACGGTCTCATAAGAGTGTTATTTTATTTGCATTGAACAGGGTTAAATGGTTTAATGTGTCTGCATGAGGCAAGTAAGGTGCGCACAACGCAGCAGATGCTGATCATTTGGAATATAGCGTGCCAACTCTTCAGCAGTACTTGGTTTTCGTTTGAAGTGAGTATAGATCTAGGGTACAACCTGTCAGGCTAGATTCAGAGCAGTCACTCTTATGTAACATAAAAAACACAGATTCTATCTTGGAGGCTTCTAGCAAGATACCAGCTACAGGCGGCCTGGCTACCATGTGTGCTTTAGAGAGGGATCTTCTTACGTGAAGCAACTGACAGTTTAAAGGGTCAGTCTACACACAAAAAATAAAATAAATTTTTTTGTTGGGTTGCAGAATCTCTGGTGGGCTCTGGCAGTGCAGGGTTCCAGCTCGGCCCTACTTGTTGCTGCCATTATGAGCAGGTCCTACTCTTGCCGTCAGAGCTAAGCAAGTTTAGCACCCAAAGCGAAAAGGGCCAAAGTGCGCCCTCCTCCGGACACTGGTTTAGAAGGATAGGTTGCAGGTCCTGCACCTTTTGTGCCCCCTTCCTGCTGAAGTGCCCAAGGTGGCCACCTCTTCTGTCTTCCCCTTGTCATGGCCCTGAGTGGAGTCCCCATATAATTCAGGAATTTATTGGTTGATATAACCCACCACCATCCTCTAGATATGTTATGGTGTCCCCTGACACAGGCTCACCCAAGGCATGGAGTCTAAGTACCAACTGGCCTTTACCAGAGCTTCTAATAGTGGCCATTTCTAAGGGTGACCATGGGCATGAAACACCAGTGGCCCCTGATTTTTATTGTTGCAAACTGGCACCAGGTTGTGACCCTCAGGATCACCCCACTAAAGGCCTACTTGGACAGAAGGGATACTGTGCAGGGACTGTTCAGTGTGGAAAGAATAGTTGGGTACAAGCAAAGGTCGCGGCAAACAAGAGAGTAATTTTGTTTATCTGGGTTGGTAACAAATAGGCAACTGGCAGGTATTATGGCTCTTTAGCTCTCAGGTAGCTGGAAGACACAGCAGCTCGAGAACACACCGATTATCATTACTGGAAATTCTGGACTAAGTGGAGGTTCTAAGAATCTTGGAACTCTCAGTAGAGTTCTTGCACACTTACCATTGTTACTGGGAACTCTGGACTAAAAGGAGGTTCTAGGAATCCTGGAACTCTCAGTAGAGTTCTTGCACACTTGCCATTGTTACTGGGAACTCTGGACTAAAAGGAGGTTCTAGGAATCCTGGAACTCTCAGTAGAGTTCTTGCACACTTGCCATTGTTACTGGGAACTCTGGACTTAGTGGAGGTTCTAGGAATGCTGGAACTCTCAGGAGGGTTCCTGCAAGGAAATCTGGAAGACCCAGCATGGATCCTTCAAGGAAATCTGGAACACTCGACAGGGGTCCTGCAAAGAAATCTGGAAGACCCGGCAGGGATCCTGCAAGGAAATCTGGAAGACTAGGCAGGAATCCAAGTAGAAATCCTGCAGGACCCGGTAGGGTTCCTGCAAGAATTTTCGGTATACAAAGTAGGGATCCTACTGGGAATTCTGGAATGTAACAAAATTCTAACTACTGGACTCATAAGCTGCAGTGGCTGAATGGGCACACATTTCCAACCAAACACTCCAAAATCTAGTGGAAAACCTTCCCAAAAGGTGTAGCTGTAAAAGGGGGGGGGGACACTCCATATTAATGACCATGGGGGAGGAGGACAACTACATATTATTAAGTATAGGGGAATAGTGTTACACCATATTAATGACCATGGTTTTGTAATTGGATGTCCAACAAGCTCATGTAAGTGTGATGGTCAGTGTCCACCAGTAAAACGTCAGTGTATAATTAACCACTTCCTTACTGGGCACTTACAACCCCCTTCGTACCCAGACCAATTTTCAGCTTTCAGCGCTGACGCACTTTGAATGACAATTGCGCGGTCATACAACGCTGTACCCAAATGATATTTTTATAATTTTTTCCCCACAAATAGAGATTTCTTTTGGTGGTATTTGATCACCTCTGCGGTTTTTATTTTTTTGCGCTATAAACAAAAAAAGACAAGAAATTTTGAAAAAAAACACAGTATTTTTTTACTTTTTGTTATAATAATATCCCAATTTTTTAAAAAAAATATATATTTTTTCTCAGTTTAGGCCGATACGTATTCTTCTATTTATTTTTGGTAAAAAAAATTGCAATAAGCGTATAGTGATTGGTTTGCGCAAAAGTTATAGCGCCTACAAAATAGGGGATAGAATTATGACATTTTTATTATATTTTTTTTTTTTACTAGTAATGGCGGCGATCTGCGATTTTTGTCAGGCCTGCGATATTGCGGCGGACATATCGGACACTTTTGACACTATTTTGGGACCATTCACATTTATACAGCGAACAGTGCTATAAAAATGCACTGATTACTGTATAAATGTGAATGGCAGGGAAGGGGTTAACACTAGGGGGTGAGGGAGGGGTTAAATGTGTGCCCTATTTGTGATTCTTACTGTGTGGGGGAGGGGACTGACTGGGGGAGGAGACCGATCTGTGTCCCTATGTACAAGGGACACCGCATCGGTCTCCTCTCTCCCTGACAGGGCATGGATCTCTGTGTTTACACACACAGATCCATGTCCTGCCTCTGTAACTGCCGATCGAATGTACCTGGCGGACATCGCGGCCGCCAGGCACGCTCCTCAGCATCACGTGATGTGCGCGCCGCACAGCTGTTCCCCCGCCACGCGCCCTCGGCGGCGTGCGGCGGGATGTAAACAGAGAGGGGCGTCCTGGGGACGTCCTCTCGGCACTTGAGAGCCGCGCTACAGCCATCTTTCGGCTATAGCGCGGGTCTCAAGTGGTTAAGGGAACCTTGTGCCAAAAAATGGTGGGTGCCATTTCCAACTTTTAATAATTGACTTGTAACAAGCATGCAAAAATTAAAGCCATAATCACCCCCTAACCCCCTCCCCTCCTGCCACTCTCCGGTGTTTCTAAAGCGAGGATCTAGGAGGACCAGAGCAATGTCATGACATCACTTCCGGTCTAGGTCAGAAGTAGACATTTTTTTATTTATTTTTTTAAAGCATCAGATCAGTGTTTTTTTTTTTTTTTGATCTGATGCTTTTAAGTTAGAGGAGAAATTCGGGGTCTTATAGACCCCAGATCTCTCCATAAAGAGGGCCTGTCATCCTTATTTCTATCGCAATAGATGTTTACATTCCTTGTGATAGGAATAAAAGTGATTAAAAAGAAAAATGAAAGGGAGAGTTAAATAAATAATAAAATACGAAGAAAAAAAATTAAAGTGCCCCCATCCCGCTATGCTTGCGTGCAGGAGCGAATGCCATACGTAAGTCGTGCACACATATGTAAACAGTGTTCGCACCACACATGTGAGGTATTGCAGCAAACTTTATAGCGAGAGCAATAATTCTAGCACTTGACCTCCTTTGTAAGTCTAAACAGGTAACCTGTAAAAAAAATCAAACCTCGCCTATGGAAATATTTAAGTATCGTAGTTTGTCGCCATTCCATGTGCATGCGCAACTTTAAAGCGTGACATGTTGGGTATCTTTTTATTTGGCGTAACATCACCTTTTCTATCGTATCAAAAAGTAGGTTATATAATCAGTTTTTTTGTATTAAGATTCATTAAAGTGTATTTTTTCTACAAAAATTGTATTTGAAAAACTGGTGCGCAAATACCATGTGGCGTAAAAAAATTCAATAATTGCCATTTTATTCTCTAGGGCAGTGATGGCGAACCTTGGCACCCCAGATGTTTTGGAACTAGATTTCCATGATGCTCATGCACTCTGCAGTGTAGTTGAGCATCATGGGAAATGTAGTTCCAAAACATCTGGGGTGCCAAGGTTCGCCATCACTGCTCTAGGGTCTCTGCTAATATGTGTGTGTGTGTGTGTGTGTGTGTGTGTGTATATGTATATGTATGTACATATATAATATATATATACTTTGGGGCCATCATGCACAGTTTACCTTTTTAAGACATGACATGTTTGGTATCTATTTACTCAACGCAAGCTCATCTTTTATATTTCACCTAATTGGTATTCTATTGTGTTTGTGCGCACTAAAATGAACTAGTGCATTTTTACGAAAAATTATAGAGTTGATAAACAGTGGCGTATGTGCACTGCCAAAAAAAAATGTTTGTTTTAATTTCATTCGTTTGTTTGTTTTTTTCGTTTTTTGGGTGGTGTGTTATGATTCCAACTGGACATGCTTCTTGCACCACTTTTGATTGTTTATGGACTTTTACTGCATTTTCCATAATTTTTTTTTTTTTTCTGTGTTTACATTTTTGGTATGTGGTTATTTTAGCGCTGCTGATCACTTTAGGTGATATTTTACATTATTGATTTATTTACAAGCAGCTGCTTTTTTGTGCATTTTTTTTTATGTTCGTGGATATTAGTTTTTTCTTTGGTGCAACAGTGAGCAAGTGATTGGTTCAATCATTGGTTCTTGTCTACATTAGTTATGATCACACTTCATAAATTCAAAAATTCGTAAATTCAAAAATCCGAAAAAAAAGAAAGAAAGAAAATCCGAAAATTCAAAAGAATAATTAACTAACCAACTAATAATAAATTATAGGTATTGGAATTTCCTTTCAAATTTGGCTGTTAGTGACTGCAACGAATACGAATATATCCGAAGTTATGAATTATCCAAAATAATGAATGCCGCATCGAAACAAATGAAATGGAACAAATTAATAACAAATAATAATAATAAAACGTTTTTATTATTATTAATAATAATAATAATAATAATAATATTATTATTGTTATTTATTATTATTAAATCATATGTTCCATTCATTTAGATACAGCATTCGTTATTTCAGATAATTCGTAACTTTGGATAAATTTGTATTCATTACATTTACTAACAGCCAAATTTGAAAGGAGATTCCAATACCTATAATTTAATAGTTAGTAATAGTTACCGTATATACTCGAGTATAAGCCGAAGTACCTAATTTTACCTAAAAAACTGGGAAAACGTATTGACTCGAGTATAAGCCTAGGGTGAGAATGCAGCAGCTACTGTAAGCGGAAAAGAGGGTCAATAATGCCCATTTGCACGCCTCACTGTGCCCAACCTCACTGTGCCCATCCTCACTGTGCCCATCCTAACCTCACTGTGCCCATCCTAACCTCACTGTGCCCATCCTAACCCCACTGTGCCCATTGCAACCCCACTGTGCCCATTGCAACCCCACTGTGCCCATTGCAACCCCACTGTGCCCATTGCAACCCCACTGTGCCCATTGCAACCCCACTGTGCCCATTGCACACCTCACTGTGCCCACTGCACACCCACTGTGCCCATTGCAACCCCACTGTGCCCATTGCACACCTCACTGTGCCCAACCTAAATGTGCCCAACCTCAGTGTGCCCATTGCAACCTCACTGTGCCCATCCTCACTGTGCCCATTACAACCCCACTGTGCCCATTGCAACCCCACTGTGCCCATTACAACCCCACTGTGCCCATTGCAACCCCACTGTGCCCATTGCAACCCCACTGTGCCCCATTGCAACCCCACTGTGCCCATTGCAACCCCACTGTGCCCATTGCAACCCCACTGTGCCCATTGCATCCCCACTGTGCCCATTGCAACCCCACTGTGCCCAACCTAAATGTGCCCAACCTCAGTGTGCCCATTGCAACCTCACTGTGCCCATCCTCACTGTGCCCATTGCAACCCCACTGTGCCCATTGCAACCCCACTGTGCCCATTGCAACCCCACTGTGCCCATTGCACACCTCACTGTGCCCAACCTAAATGTGCCCAACCTCAGTGTGCCCATTGCAACCTCACTGTGCCCATCCTCACTGTGCCCATTGCAACCCCACTGTGCCCATTGCAACCCCACTGTGCCCATTGCAACCCCACTGTGCCCATTGCAACCCCACTGTGCCCATTGCAACCCCACTGTGCCCATTGCAACCCCACTGTGCCCATTGCAACCCCACTGTGCCCATTGCAACCCCACTGTGCCCATTTGCACACCTCACTGTGCCCAACCCCACTGTGCCCATTGCAGCCTCCCTGTACCCGAGTCAGTGTACCTGAAATTCTTGACAGGCTGCGAGTGTCCATTCATTGTTTAAAAGTCGCAGTCTCCTCCTGGTCCCGTTCCGTGATGGGCGTTTCCCAGCAGCCTATCACGGACGTCTTTTCATCCTCGGACTCAGTTTCCCAGCAGACACTGTGTTCAGTGTTCTGCCACAATCATGGACGTCTTTTTATCCTCGGACAAGAGAACGTCCGTGATAGGCGGAACACTGAACACAGTGTCTGCTGGAAAAAAGCCTATCACGGAAAGGGACCAGGGGGAAGCCGCGACTTTTAAAAAATGGACGCTCGCAGCCCTTCAGGTACAATGACTCGAGTATAAGCCGAGGGGTGTATTTACAGCCCTAAAAAAAGGGCTGAAAAACTCGGCTTATACTCGAGTATATACGGTAAGTTATTATTTCAGATTTTAGATTTTTCGTGTTTTCAGATTTTCTAATTTTGAAATTCCGAATTTTCGAATTCACGAATTTTGGAATTTTCGAATTTACTAACTTTCGAATTTACGAATTTCCAAATATTCGGATTCACAAGTTTTCGGAAAAATTTTGTTAAACGGGTTTTCGTTAATTCGGATATTTGCGAATTAACGATTTTAAACGAATTCCGAAAGAAACACATTGCACATGTCTAGTGGCGCAGTTACTTTGTGACGTACAAAAACGTCACCTGCCATGGTTTTTATTTTACTGGCTCTCTGCTTTCCTAAAATCATGTTTTGGGGTTTTAAGCAGTCTTCAGGCCTAAAATGTGCATTTTCTACAGTATCCAAAGAAAGAAATTAACTCTGGCAGCGAAAGGCTTGTTAGAAATGTATTGATCATGTATCTTTTGTTGCCTTTCGGGATAGCGTTGAACTTTTATCAAATGTTACAATGGTTTCTATTCTCTCTACAGGTGTGAAATAGGTCAAGATGAGTGGCCTTGGGGACAGCTTGACCGACCCTGCTAGCCAGGAGCGCAAGAGGAAAGCCTCGCCATGTGACACCATGCAGAAGTAAGTTATTCCGCCGAATGAGAACAGACTTGAAGTGTGGTGGTTCCGCCCCATCCCATGTCACAAGCCAGGAACTCTTCTTTTGATGGAAATTTCACGGATGGGATAAAGGGAGATATTGTGGTTGGGATGGCAGAGGAGTGATAATGGTTAAAGTGTGGAGCAAGTCTGCATTCACCGTGACCTATACATTAAACATCCCGGCCATGCTTGATTAGCTCAGAGTGTGTGAAAGGCTCTGGGTGCGGGGCAGCTGCTCTGCTCTCGGGGTATGAAAAACACAGATCCACCATATGCTAGTTCTTTGGCGCAGTCCCTATCTGATGGCAATCTGCTCTCTGCGGGGGGGGGGGGGGGATATGGAGGACAACCCTCCAAAATTAAAAAAATCCTGCCCACTACGCCATCAATGCAGCCTACAGATGTTGTGCCTGTTTCTGATTTTCATGAGAATTGGGGACAGAGAGTAAAAGAAATTTAAAAATTACACTAAATCTGACCTGGTTTCCAGTAGGGTTGTCCCGATACCACTTTTTTAAGACCGAGTACAAGTACCGATACTTTTTTTCAAGTACTCGCCGATACCGATTACCGATACTTTTTTTTAATGTCAGGTGACAGTTTTCAAGCACAATACAGATTAGGTGGCACAGATTAAGCAGCACTGATATGATTAGGTGGCACGGATATGCAGCACTGATGAGTACTGACAGGTGGCGGGCACTGATGACTGGCACTGACAGGTGGCTGGCACTGACAGGTGGCTGGCACTGACAGGGGGCACTGACAGGGCGCTGGCACTGATAGATGGCACTGGCACTAATAGATGGCAGGTGGCTGGCACTGATAGCATTGACAGGTGTTAGTGATAGATGGTACTGACAGGTGGCTGGCACTAATAGGTGACACTGAGTAAGCAGCACTAATGAGAACTGACAGATAGCGGGCACTGACAGGTGGTGGGCACTTATAGGCACGAGAGGATTTATTTTTCTATGCTGCCTCTGCGACGCCCATCTTAGTACACCCTGCACTCGGCCTCAATAAAGCAGCAGCGGACATCTTGTTACACCCAGCTCGAACTACATGGGCTGGGTGTAACAAGATGTCCGCTGCTGTTTTATTGATGCCGAATGCAGGGTGTACCAAGATGGGCGTCGCATTTTTCAAGCACTGACAGTGTAACACGGAGCGTCACTTCCTTTAATGTGACGGCTCTGGTCGACGATGGATCATGATGTGGCTGCAAGCTTACCCGCCTGAGGACTCTCCACTCCACTCTGCTCTCCGCCTCCGCTTGCCGACTCCGCCTGCCGACTCCGCCCGCTGACTTCTCCGCTCCGCCCTCCGCTTGCTGACTCCGCCCGCTGACTTCTCCCATCCCAGGTATCGGCAAAGGCATCGGGAGCATTTGCGCGAGTACAAGTACTCACGCAAATGCTCGGTATCGGTCCCGATACCGATAACTAGTATCGGTATCGGGACAACCCTAGTTTCCAGTAACGCCGTTACAGTGCACAGCCATTAAAGTGGTTGTAAACCCTTACATACATCCAGTGAAGTGCTGGGCCGTCTTTTTAGCATGAACCCCCCCCCCCCCACCAGGTGCATGGGGGCCCATGATAATCTCATACTTTCAAACTGTCCTGGATTTGCTGGGACAGTCACGCTTTTTACTAATCTGTACCGGGATGACAACATCCCAAATACCTGTATTGAAGCTAGTGGTGCAACGGATCGTCATTGATCCGTGATCC
This sequence comes from Rana muscosa, assembly GCA_029206835.1. Taxonomy (NCBI): domain Eukaryota; kingdom Metazoa; phylum Chordata; class Amphibia; order Anura; family Ranidae; genus Rana; species Rana muscosa. Next base: position 50,260,414 of record JARGYO010000094.1, on the reverse strand, counting down.
GAACGGGTCAACGTGTTCGGATCGGCACCACCACGCGATCCGCGGATTGAGCTCCGCTGCCTCGGCCATAGGAAAGGCTGCGGCTTCGGCCTAGCTCCGGAGCGGCGGCCATCTTGGTACACCCGGCGGAAGCCTAGGTGAGCGGCGCGCTGTGGGGGAGATGTGGATATTACAGTGGGGGAGATGTGTATATTACGGTGGGGAGATTGCGGATATTACAGTGGGGGAGATGTGGGGAGATGTGGATATTACAGCGGAGAGATGTGTATATTACAGTGGGGAGATGTGGATATTACAGTGGGGGAGATGTGGATGTATCATATTACAGTGGGGGGAGATGTGGATATTACAGTGGGGGGAGATGTGGATATTACAGTGGGGGGAGATGTGGATATTACAGTGGGGGGAGATGTGGATATTACAGTGGGGGGAGATGTGGATGTATCATATTACAGTGGGGGAGATGTGGATGTATCATAATACAGTGGGGGGAGATGTGGATATTACAGTGGGGGGGAGATGTGGATATTACAGTGGGGGGAGATGTGGATGTATCATATTACAGTGGGGGAGATGTGGATGTATCATAATACAGTGGGGGGAGATGTGGATATTACAGTGGGGGGAGATGTGGATATTACAGTGGGGGAGATGTGGATGTATCATATTACAGTGGGGGAGATGTGGATGTATCATAATACAGTGGGGGAGATGTGGATATTACAGTGGGGGAGATGTGGATATTACAGTGGGGGAGATGTGGATATTACAGTGGGGGAGATGTGGATATTGCTAATATCCACATCTCCCCCACTGATCCGAAAAATTATCCAATCCGTGATTCTGATCCGAGGAACGATCCAAACTGTGAGTTTTTTGATCCGTTGCACCCCTAATTGTAGCAAAGAGAAAGTGATACTGGCTGTGGGTTATAGGTGCTGCACACCCCTGATAACGACTTTGTAGAAGGAAAAGGTACCCTGAGGGGCTTTGAATTCCAGGGAAAAATTGTAATAATGTTCAAAAGTTTAGAAAAGTGTTTTATTAAAAAAGATACATAATGGAGAGAACGTCTGGTGGGATCAAGACATGAGTTCCATAATACAATTTAAAAGCATATGCATGTGAATGGATACAACCATATGAGTTCATGTGACAATAAAGAGAGTTAACTTATGCTAAAAAAAAAAAAAACAACGCGTTTCGACCTTTTGACAGTAGAGGTCTTCTTCTGGGGGAAAGGATTGAGAGCATAAACGCTAGAAAGAGATCCATATGTATGAATGAAATTTGTTGAAACAAAAAACAAACATACATGTGTTAACCACTTAAGGGACCCGCCGCCTGTATATTTACATCGGCAGAGTGGCATGGACAGGCATAAGTACGTACAGGTACGTCCCCTTTAAGATGTCGCCATGTGGTCACGCGCGCGCCGCACTCGCGACCCTGCCGCTTTCTCCGTGAGCCCGACCGTGGGTCCCGCGAACTCGATCGCCGCGGGGTAACCCGCAATCGTCTCACGGAGAGATAGAGCGGGGAGATGCTAATGTAAACAAGCATCTCCCCGCTCTGCCTAGTGACAATGAAACTGATCACCGCTCCGTGTAATCAGAGCGGTGATCAGTGTCATGTCACACACAGCCCACCCCCCCTACAGTAAGAAGCACTCCCTAGGAAACACTTAACCTAGCGGTTAACCCCTTCACTGCCAGTGTCATTTTTACAGTAATCAGTGCATTTTTATAGCAGTGATCACTGTAAAAATGACAATGGTCCCAAAAATGTGTCAAAAGTGTCCGATGTGTCCGCCATAATGTCGCAGTCCACAATAAAAATCGTTGATCGCCGCCATTACTAGTAAAAAAAAAAAAAAATATTAATAAAAATGTCATAAAACTACCCCTATAACTTTTGCACAAACCAGTCAATAAACTATTATTGTGATTTTTATTTATTTTTTACCAAAAATATGTAGAAGAATACGTATCGGCCTAAACTGAGGAAAAAAAAATGTTTTTATATATTTTTTGGGGGTATTTATTATAGCAAAAAGTAAAAAATATTGCATTTTTTCAAAATTGTCGCTTTATTTTTGTTTATAGCGCAAAAAATAAAAACAGCAGAGGTGATCAAATACCACCAAAAGAAAGCTCTATTTGTAGGAAAAAAAGGAAGTCAATTTTGTTTGGAGCCACGTCGCACGACCGCGCAATTGTCAGTTAAAGCGACGCAGTGCCGAATCGCAAAAAGTGGCCTGGTCTTTGACCAATTAAATGGCCCGAGGCAGAAGTGGTTAAACAATAATGTATGTACAATCATTTTTCGCCATATTGGCATAAATGAGTATATTTACCAAAAAATAAGTAATGTCAAAAGGTGAAACCATAGGTCCGCCGCAGACCCCATTCTCAAACAGCGCTCCCAAGAAACCACGCGGAGTGTATGGCTTTACCTTTTGACATTACTTATTTTTTGGTAAATATACTAATTTATGCCAATATGGCGAATAATGATTGTACATATATTATTGTTTAACACATGTATGTTTGTTTTTTGTTTCAACAAATTTCATTTATACATATGTATCCTTTCCCCCAGAAGAAGACCTCTACTGTCAAAGGTCGAAACGCGTCCTTTTTTTTTTAGCATAAGTTAACTCACTTTATTGTCACATGAACTCATATGGTTGTATCCATTCACATGCATATGCTTTTAAATTGTATTATGGAACTCATGTCTTGATCCCACCAGACGTTCTCTCCATTATGTATCTTTTTTAATAAACCACTTTTCTAAACTTTTGAACATTATTACAATTTTTTGCTGGAATTCAAAGCCCCTCGGGGTACCTTTTTCCTTCTACAAAACCTGTATTGTGTCCTCCTGATCCCAGTATTTTGTCCTCCTGACCCACCCTGTACTGTGTCCTCCTGATCCAAGTATTGTGCCCTCCTCACCTACCCTGTACTGTGTCCCCCTGATCCCAGTTCTGTGCCCTCCTGACCCACCCTGTACTGTGTCCTCCTGATCCCAGTATTGTGCCCTCCTGACCCCACCCTGTACTGTGTCCTCCTGATCCCAGTATTGTGCCCTCCTGACCCACCCTGTACTGTGTCCTCCTGATCCCAGTATTGTGCCCTCCTGACCCACCCTGTACTGTGTCCTCCTGATCCCAGTATTGTGCCCTCCTGACCCACCCTGTACTGTGTCCTCCTGACCCCACCCTGTACTGTGTCCTCCTGACCCACCCTGTACTGTGTCCTCCTGACCCACCCTGTACTGTGTCCTCCTGACCCACCCTGTACTGTGTCCTCCTGACCCACCCTGTACTGTGTCCTCCTGACCCACCCTGTACTGTGTCCTCCTGACCCACCCTGTACTGTGTCCTCCTGACCCACCCTGTACTGTGTCCTCCTGACCCACCCTGTACTGTGTCCTCCTGACCCACCCTGTACTGTGTCCTCCTGACCCACCCTGTACTGTGTCCTCCTGACCCACCCTGTACTGTGTCCTCCTGACCCACCCTGTACTGTGTCCTCCTGACCCCACCCTGTACTGTGTCCTCCTGACCCACCCCTGTACTGTGCCCTCCTGACCCACCCTGTACTGTGCCCTCCTGATCCCAGTATTGTGCCCTTCTGCCTCCCCCTCGTACTGTGCCCTTCTGCCTCCCCCTCGTACTGTGCCCTTCTGCCTCCCCCTCGTACTGTGCCCTTTTTTGTTGCTTAGTCTTTAATTTATGGCATTTTCTTATTGTTTAAAATCGATTTTATTGAATGTATTAAATATAATGTATGTTTTTATTCTATCAACTATTTATACTTTAAATCTTGAGAGTAGGTGTGAAAATTGGGGCAGGCTGGTAGGGGCCCCAGGGCATTACTTTGCCCAGGGGCCCATGATGCTATTAAGAGGGCCCTGGCATAGGTGTGCACAGACTATTGCGTGTGCATATGTACACTATATTTTCAAAAGTATTGGGACACGTGCCTTTACACGCACATGAACTTTAATGGCATCCCAGTCTTAGTCTGTAGGGTTCAATATTGAGTTGGCCCACCCTTTGCAGCTATAACAGCTTCAACTTTTCTGAGAAGGCTGTCCACAAGGTTTAGGAGTGTGTCTATGGGAATGTTTGACCGTTCTTCCAGAAGAGCATTTGTGAGGTCAGGCACTGATGTGAACAAGAAGGCCTGGCTCACAGTTTCCGCTTTAATTCATCCCAAAGGTTCTATCAGGTTGAGGTCAGGACTCTCTGCAGGCCAGTCAAGTTCCTCCACCCCAAACTAGCTCATTTATGTCTTTATGGACCTTGCTTTGTGCACGGGTGCGCAGTCATGTTGGAACAGGAAGGGGCCATCCCCAAACTGTTCCCAAAGTTGGGAACATGAAATTGGCCAAAATGTCTTGGTATGCCGACGCCTTAAGAAGTATGTGAATTGCAGGAGGGCAAATTTTCAGAAATTCTGGCTGCACACTGATGGTTTTGTTTTTTTAAGGTTCAGTAAAGGGAAGTGTCATTTACACAGCAGCAGAAAATTGCGACTTGCCGATTGCAGGAAAAAAAGTGATTTTAGAGGCTGTAGTGCCTAGATGTTGGTAATGTGCGATTTTTAGATAACGTTCTAATATTAAATGTCTCAATGGCTTGTAAAGTGATTAAATCGTTACAGCAATTTTTAACCAAAGCGGGGCACTCTGTAAGAAAACAACGAGAACGTGTTTTTTGCGTTCTTTTAGTGGTGATTTAGGGCTGCGCGACGGCCATTTGTTCTACTCTGAATGTGAAAATTGCTCAAGCCGATTTTACAATATTTAAACAGCACTTTGATCCCAGCCCTCCGCTCAGCCTCTATGTCATGTAATGTAGCCCAGGGGTACAAGTCGTTTTATTCATGATAATCTGTCATCTTGTATGCGATCCAATTCTTGGTGTAATACGTGTTGTATTCCTTGGTTGCCCAAACACAGGGAGAGGTAAGAACAATGGGGGGGCTGCAATGGTTCATGGTGGACCTAGAGGAGATTGTACAATCAGATTGTATAGTGTAGGGACAGCTTTAGGAATATGAATGATCAGGGCTGCTGTTAGAAATCACGGGGCCCTGTACAGTCTACATGACAGCCCCCCCCCCCCCCCAACATGTGAATATGCCTTTTATTATTTCTTAGAATTTTTTTTTTACATTCTTTTTAGAATTCTATTTGTTTTTTTTTTGTTGTTTTTTTATATTATTATATATATCTCTATATATATGTGTGTGTGTGTGTGTGTGTGTGTGTGTGTATTTGATTTTTTTTAACAGCCCTGTCGGGGGCTTTAGTGAAATATTAGGAGTCTAAATAGACCTCTAACATCATTTATTTATTTATTTATTTTCAGACAAAGAAAGGAAATGAGGATATAAATTCTTAAATTTCTTTCTCTGCAGCCTTGGCTGTACTGGGCAGTGAATGAATGAGAAGTGCTCTAAGCTGAGCGGCTTCCTGTTCATTCACAAACTCAGGCATGATAAGTTTACTATGCTTCAATGATGAATGGACACAGAAGCGATCAGTACCGACCGCTCACTGTGTTCATTTAGGAGAGGAAAGGCCTGTAAATAGGTCATATTTACTGGCCTTCCACTCTCTATCCTGAAACCAATTCTCTTGTGTATAGCATAAAGAGGTAATGCTGCGCTGTATAGAATGGGGATGGATGAAGGTAAAATACACCTAATAGATAATGAGGTAGCTAATGATCTGAATAAATAGTGAGCATATGTGACATCCTCTTGTGTGCCTGCAGCAGCTGCCAGCGGGACAGAAGAGGAGGGAAGCCGGCAGAGCTGCAGGGAGGGGGGCCCAGACATTATGGGGGTTGAGGGCGCAGACGTATGAATGGATCGCTCTGTAGCAAAGAGGGAGGGAGAGGAGTTGAAGCCAGCACCGCTGCAGAGGGAATTGCCAGAGGAGCAATAAGGTAGTACAGCCATCCCTCCTGCACTGCAGGGGCCTGGCCCCCCCTTTTGAACTGATTGGGCCCGGGCCTGGCACAGGAGGGCTGGCTGTACTGCCTTATCAGCGGCCCTGTAAATTATCAAATCTAACAAGGGTCTAGTTGTCCCGATTTCAGCACAATTTTCATTATTCTCTCCACAGGACACATCCCATTCACAAAATACTCCCCTTTTCAGATTACTTCCATTCTAGTAGAACTCTACTGTCTAGAACACTCCCTCTAATAGACATACCCCTCTACTAAATACTCCCCTTTTCAGTGCACTCCCTCTTATCTCTTCCCTCGCCAAAATGCTCCTCACACTATTTTCACCTCTGCTCACTAGAATACTCCCTCCTTCTGTGTCGTCACCTCTCCAGGACACTCCCCTATTCTCTCTCCTCCCTTCTCCAGAATACCCTTGTCAGATTACTCCCCTTGTCAGATTACTCCCCTTGTCAGATTACTCCCCTTGTCAGATTACTCCCCTTGTCAGATTACTCCCCTTGTCAGATTACTCCCCTTGTCAGATTACTCCCCTTGTCAGATTACTCCCCTTGTCAGATTACTCCCCTTGTCAGATTACTCCCCTTGTCAGATTACTCCCCTTGTCAGATTACTCCCCTTGTCAGATTACTCCCCTTGTCAGATTACTCCCCTTGTCAGATTACTCCCCTTGTCAGATTACTCCCCTTGTCAGATTACTCCCCTTGTCAGATTACTCCCCTTGTCAGATTACTCCCCTTGTCAGATTACTCCCCTTGTCAGATTACTCCCCTTGTCAGATTACTCCCCTTGTCAGATTACTCCCCTTTCCTGTGTCCTGCCCTCTCCAGAACACTCACCTTTCCCATGCCCTCCCCTCTCCAGATAACTCACCTTTCCTGTGTTCTCCCCCCTCTAGAACACTCACCTTTCCTATATCCTCACCTTTCCTGTATCCTCCCCTCTCCAGAACTCTCACCTTTCCTGTATCCTCCCCTCTCCCAGATAACGCACCTTTCCTGTGTTCTCCCCTCTCTAGAACATTCCTCTTTCCTTTCTCCTTCCCTGTCTAGAACACTCACCTTTCCTGTGTTCTCCCCCCTCTAGAACACTCCTCTTTCCTTTTGTCCTTCCCTCTCTAGAACACTCCTCTTTCCTTTGTCCTTCCCTCTCTAGAACACTCCTCTTTTCTGTGTCCTCTCCTCTCTAGAACACTCACCTTTCCTGTATCCTCCCCTCTCCAGAACTCTCACCTTTCCTGTATCCTCCCCTCTCCCAGATAACGCACCTTTCCTGTGTTCTCCCCTCTCTAGAACATTCCTCTTTCCTTTCTCCTTCCCTGTCTAGAACACTCCTCTTTTCTGTGTCCTCTCCTCTCCAGAACACTCACCTTTCCTGTATCCTCCCCTCTCCAGGACACTCACCTTTCCCATGCCCTCCCCTTTCCAGAACACTAACCTTTCCTGTGTCCTACCCTTGTCCAGGTCACTCTGCTTTCCTGTGTCCTCCCCTCTCCAAAACACTCGCCTTTGCTGTATCCTCCATTTTCCAGAACACTTGCCTTTTCCATGCCCTCCCCTCTCCAGATAACTCACCTTTCCTGTGTTCTCCCCTCTCTAGAACACTCCTCTTTCCTTTGCCCTTCCCTCTCTAGAACACTCCTATTTTCTGTGTCCTCTCCAGAACACTCACCTTTCCCATGCCCTCCCCTCTCCAGAACACTTGCCTTTCCTGTGTTCTCCCCTCTCTAGGACACTCCTCCTTTTCTGTGTCCTTCCCTCTCTAGAACACTCCTCTTTCCTGTGTCCTCCCCTCTCTAGAACACTCCTCTTTCCTGTGTCCTCCCCTCTCTAGAACACTGCTCTTTCCTGTGTCCTCTCCTCTCTAGAACACTGCTCTTTCCTGTGTTCTCCCCTCTCTAGGACACTCCTCTCTTCTGTGTCCTCCCATCTCTAGAACACTCCTCTTTCCTGTGTCCTCCCCTCTCTAGAACACTCCTCTTTCCTGTGTCCTCCCCTCTCTAGAACACTCCTCTCTTCTGTGTCCTTCCCTCTCTAGAACACTCCTCTTTCCTGTGTCCTCCCCTCTCTAGAACACTCCTCTTTCCTGTGTCCTCCCCTCTCTAGAACACTGCTCTTTCCTGTGTCCTCTCCTCTCTAGAACACTGCTCTTTCCTGTGTTCTCCCCTCTCTAGGACACTCCTCTCTTCTGTGTCCTCCCCTCTCTAGAACACTCCTCTTTCCTGTGTCCTCCCCTCTCTAGAACACTCCTCTTTCCTGTGTCCTCCCCTCTCTAGAACACTGCTCTTTCCTGTGTCCTCCCCTCTCTAGAACACTGCTCTTTTCTGTGTCCTCTCCTCTCCCAAAACACACTCGCCTTTTTGGTGTCCTCCCTTCTCCAGAACACTCTCCTTTCTGGTGTCCTTCCCTCTCCTGAATACTCACCATTCTTGTGTCTTCCCCTCTCCAGAACACTCTCCTTTCTGGTGTCTTCCCCTCTCCAGAACACTCTCTCCTTTCTGGTCTCTTCCCCTCTCCAGAACACTCTCTCCTTTCTGGTCTCTTCCCCTCTCCAGAACACTCTCTCCTTTCTGGTCTCTTCCCCTCTCCAGAACACTCTCTCCTTTCTGGTCTCTTCCCCTCTCCAGAACACTCTCTCCTTTCTGGTCTCTTCCCCTCTCCAGAACACTCTCTCCTTTCTGGTCTCTTCCCCTCTCCAGAACACTCTCCTTTCTGGTGTCTTCCCCTCTCTAGAACACTCCTTTCTGGTGTCTTCCCCTCTCCAGAACACTCCTTTCTGGTGTCTTCCCCTCTCCAGAACACTCTCCTTTCTGGTGTCCACGCATCTTCAGAATACACACCTCTCTGGTGTCCTCCCCTCTCCAGAACATTCAACTTTGTTATGTCCACCCATTTCTAGAACAGTCCCTTTTTCTTGTGTACTTTCCTCTCTAGGACATCCTCTTTCTTGTGTCCTCCCCTCTCTAGGACACTCCCCTTTATTGTGTCCTCCCCTCTCCAGAACAATACCTTTCCCTGTGTCCTTCCCTTATAGGACACTCCCCTTTTCTGTACTCAACCCTCTCCCTTATTTGTGTCCTCTACCCTCACCCTTTCCAGGACACTCCCCTTTCCTGTCCACTTTTTCCAGGACACTCCCAGTCCTGGTCGCCCCCCCCCCCTTCTAGGACACTCCTCTTTTCCTGTGTCCTACCCTGCCCTGAAAACTCCCCTTTTATGTGTCCTTCCCTCCCTAGGACACATCCCTTTTTGGTCACACTCCTGTTTCCAGTCTCCTCGCTTCTTCCACAGTACTGGATTTGTCTATTAGTGGTCATTGAGAAAATGCCCCTTACATTGGTGGTCTATGGAAGGAATGCTCCTTACATTGCTGATCAGTGAGAAGAATGTTCCTTACATTGCTGATCAGTGGGAAGAATGTTCCTTACATTGGTGATCAGTGGGAAGAATGCTCCTTACATTGGTGATAAGTGAGAAGAATGTTCCTTATATTGGTGATCAGTGGGAAGAATGATCCTTACATTGGTGATCAGTGGGAAGCATGTCCCTTACATTGGTGATCAGTGGGAAGAATGCCCCTTACATTGGTGCTCAGTGGGAAGAATGTTCCTTACATTGGTGATCAGTGGGAAGAATGTTCCTTACATTGGTGCTCAGTGGGAAGAATGTTCCTTACATTGGTGCTCAGTGGGAAGAATGCCCCTTACATTGGTGCTCAGTGGGAAGAATGCTCCTTACATTGGTGATCAGTGGGAAGAATGTCCCTTACATTGGTGATTAGTGGGAAGAATTATCCTTACATTGGTGGTCAGTGGGAAGAATGCTCCTTACATTGGTGATCAGTGGGAAGAATGCCCCTTACAATGGTGCTCAGTGGGAAGAATGCCCCTTACATTGGTGCTCAGTGGGAAGAATGCTCCTTACATTGGTGATCAGTGGGAAGAATGTCCCTTACATTGGTGATTAGTGGGAAGAATTATCCTTACATTGGTGATCAGTGGGAAGAATGCTCCTTACATTGGTGATCAGTGGGAAGAATGTTCCTTACAATGGTGCTCAGTGGGAAGAATGCCCCTTACATTGGTGCTCAGTGGGAAGAATGCTCCTTACATTGGTGATCAGTGGGAAGAATGTCCCTTACATTGGTGATTAGTGGGAAGAATGCTCCTTACATTGGTGATCAGTGGGAAGAATGTCCCTTACATTGGTGATTAGTGGGAAGAATTATCCTTACATTGGTGATCAGTGGGAAGAATGCTCCTTACATTGGTGATCAGTGGGAAGAATGTTCCTTACAATGGTGCTCAGTGGGAAGAATGCCCCTTACATTGGTGCTCAGTGGGAAGAATGCTCCTTACATTGGTGATCAGTGGGAAGAATGTCCCTTACATTGGTGATTAGTGGGAAGAATTATCCTTACATTGGTGATCAGTGGGAAGAATGCTCCTTACATTGGTGATCAGTGGGAAGAATGTTCCTTACAATGGTGCTCAGTGGGAAGAATGCCCCTTACATTGGTGCTCAGTGGGAAGAATGCTCCTTACATTGGTGATCAGTGGGAAGAATGTCCCTTACATTGGTGATTAGTGGGAAGAATTATCCTTACATTGGTGATCAGTGGGAAGAATGCTCCTTACATTGGTGATCAGTGGGAAGAATGCTCCTTACATTGGTGATCAGTGGGAAGAATGCTCCTTACATTGGTGATCAGTGGGAAGAATGCCCCTTACATTGGTGATCAGTGGGAAGAATGCCCCTTACATTGGTGATCAGTGGGAAGAATGTCCCTTACATTGGTGATCAGTGGGAAGAATGCTCCTTACATTGGTGGTCAGTGGGAAGAATGTCCCTTACATTGGTGATCAGTGGGAAGAATGCTCCTTACATTGGTGGTCAGTGGGAAGAATGTTCCTTACATTGGTGATCAGTGGGAAGAATGTTCCTTACATTGGTGATCAGTGGGAAGAATGCTCCTTACATTGGTGATCAGTGGGAAGAATGTCCCTTACATTGGTGGTCAGTGGGAAGAATGTCCCTTACATTGGTGATCAGTGGGAAGAATGCTCCTTACATTGGTGGTCAGTGGGAAGAATGTTCCTTACATTGGTGATCAGTGGGAAGAATGTTCCTTACATTGGTGATCAGTGGGAAGAATGCTCCTTACATTGGTGGTCAGTGGGAAGAATGCTCCTTACATTGGTGATCAGTGGGAAGAATGCTCTTTACATTGGTGATCAGTGGGAAGAATGCTCCTTACATTGGTGATCAGTGGGAAGAATGCTCCTTACATTGGTGATCAGTGGGAAGAATGCTCCTTACATTGGTGGTCAGTGGGAAGAATGCTCCTTACATTGGTGATCAGTGGGAAGAATGCTCTTTACATTGGTGATCAGTGGGAAGAATGCTCCTTACATTGGTGATCAGTGGGAAGAATGCTCCTTACATTGGTGATCAGTGGGAAGAATGCTCCTTACATTGGTGATCAGTGGGAAGAATGCTCCTTACATTGGTGATCAGTGGGAAGAATGCTCCTTACATTGGTGGTCAGTGGGAAGAATGCTACCTTTACAGTTGTGCCTCTGGATCTACCAAGTGGTATTGGACCTGGAACTATGCAGGCACCATCACATGAGAGGCCAGTTAACCACAGCTCAAGGATCCCCTAGCAACCTCTGGAGGAACACTAGGTTTCCTCTGGAACCTGGTTGAGAATGGCTGGTCTATACAAATGACTCCTTGTCTGACCTTGCCATATCAGAATTTTCCCCACTATCCGGGCGTTTTTTTTGTGGATTCAAGGCCATAGAACCTGTTTAATTTCACGAGTGATCAAAATAGCCTTTATAAACTATTAAACTGTTTATTTGCGACCCTTTATTAGTTCATCAGAAGCTGGATGTCTAAAAAACTGACCCACCAGCTTTATGCTGGAAGCTCCTCTTGTCTAGAGCAGTGTTTCTCAACTCTGGTCCTAAAGGCGCCCCAACAGGTCATGTTTTCAAGATTTCCCTCATATGAAACGGCTGAGGTAATTACTAAAGCCTCGTACACACGGCCGGGATTCCCGACGGAATCCTGGCCGTGTGTATGCTCCATCGCAGTTTTTCCAACGGGAAAACTGCGGAAATCGGCCGGGAAAAAAAGAGAACCGGCTCTCTTTTTTTCCCGCTGGGGTTCCCGACTGACTTTTTCCCCCGTCAGAAAATGGCCATTTTTGGCAGTTCTCCTGTGGGGAAAAACTCAGATGGAGCATGCACACAGTCGGGATTCCCGAGGAAAAGCTCTCATCTGAGTTTTCCCGACGGGAAAACCGATCATCTGTACGGGGGAAAAGTAGAGAGCAGTTTCTCGGTTTTCCCCTCGGGATTTCCAACTGACCTTTTCCTGTCGGGAATCCCGGTCGTGTGTGCTAGGCAGACGGCAATGAAACTGATCAATCACCTGTGCAAAATAACGGAAAGTCTGAAAACATGACCTGTTGAGGACTGGAGTTGAGAAACGCTGGGAGTCATCTGTGGTCATGCACGTCTTGGTGGGGGTCTGGGCTGCTCTGATGGTAGAGAATTGGGATCCTTAGTATTATGTTTTCACTGTCCAATTTTGGTAGTCTGAATTCCGTAAAAAAAAAAAAAAAAAAAAAAAAAAAGTTAATAAAATGGCTTCCTTTATTGTACTCGAGCAGCGGGTGCATATTAATTTTCTTTTTGAACTCTCGTCTTTTTTATAGCCTCCGCCAATCGCTGAGCTCTGCTGCCTGTCAGATATAATATAACAATCCTCATCAATTTCATTATCAATGTGCTAATTACAGCACAGCCTGAGGTACGCATCTGTGGCAGCACGCGGCTAGGCTTGCCGGCGTGGACGGTCTATAAGGAGAAATTGATCTCTTTTTCTGGTACAGCTTCAGTGTTGCCGTGACAACTGGCCGGCTCACTAAGTGAATTCCCGCCATGCCCCCAGCTAACTCATTATTGCCTTTTTTTTCCATAATCATTTCTGTGTCTCTCTGACTCCTGGGTAGAAAATAAATTGGTTTGCTGGAGAGACTTTTCTTTATTTTTTTTTTGTCGCAAAGTCCCAGTTTAAAGGAATAACGGGCCTCAAATTATTCATTGTGCAAATTGGTCGCAGGCTATAAAAGCTGTACTGAGGCCAGCTTTAGCCTTATGGAGGTAGTCCTCCATGACCTGATAATATAGGGCAAATATGTAATAGCACTAGAGCTTGCACTCATCTGCCATGACACTTGGCCCTGCCCCACTTAAAGGGGGCCACGTCAGCCATTTTTAACTTTTAAAAAAGCCCATCTAAGAGCAGGCTTGTAGATAGGAGAGGAAGTTTGGGCGGCATAGTGGTGTAGTGGGTAGCACTCTCGCCTAGCAGTAAAAAGGGTCGCTGGTTCGAATCCCAACCATGACACTACCTGCCTGGAGTTTGCTTGTTCTCCCTGTGCCTGCGTGGGTTTCCTCCGGATACTCCGGTTTCCTTCCACTCTCCAAAGACATGCTGGTAGGTTAATTGGCTTCTGTCCAAAATTGGCCCCAGTATATGAATGTGAGTTGGGGTCCTTAGATTGTGGGCTTCTTGAGGGTAGGGACCAATGTGAGTGTGAAATGTATGTGTGGAGTGCTGCGTAAATTGACGGTGCTATATGGGTACCTTAAATATATAATAGATGAGCATCTTAATGAGACACAATGTACAGGCATAGGGAGAATTTTAGACACGCACCCACACTCACTCTACTCAACTATGTAAGTTAAGAGAAGCTCGGTTTCTTTGATTTCCTCGGTCACTCGGGCAGTGATCTGGTTGGATGCACATGCCACATGAAACCCTGGCGGCCTTCTTGGGCCAGGCAGAGCCTATTTGAGGCTCTGATCCCTGAGTTTGGCTCTTTATACAATAAGGGACATGCCCCCCCCCCCCCCCCCCGTCTGTCAGGGACAATGATAGCGATTTAGAGCAGGCACTACGCTACCTCTTCAGGAAGCTTCCCATTTGGTTTGGACCGGGCAGGCCACACTTCGCTCCTCATGGCAGACACTGTCGGCATCCCTGAGTCTATCACTTCCGTCAATTTGCTACTTGATTTTAAGTGGCCCCGGACGGATGAGTTTCTGCTGGGCCTGCTTGTACTGTTGACTTTCTGTTTCAGTAAAGCGTTCTTGCAAACCCGAATTCTGGATGTTTACTGCACCATGCTGCGCTTAACCAAAAAGGCTTTCCAGAAAACCCTTCACTTTTAAACCCTTCCAGAAGTTAGGGCTATTTTCCACCAATGCCCATGTCCACTTATTGTTGTTTTTTTGGCCACTGAAGCACTCTTGTGGGATAGGGGAAGAAAAGGTGTGTGGGGCTTAATTCCAAAGTCAAGAAAGTCAAGTTAGTAACAAAATTAAACTAGGTGCAGAAAGGCACACAGAAATGGTTCTCCTTTGCAAAGGTAACAGCATGCATCTCGTAGTCTTCTTTTGGGTATTACATCTAAAAGTTCCCAATGCCTGACTAGTTTACTTTGTTGGGACGAAGTGTGAACATGGTCATAAAAAACATGGTTCTACAGTTCTGGTAAGCTTGCCTCACTGGAAAAGCTCCTTGTTGCTAGAAACTACCCAGAATAAGGAACCTCAGACACTGGTTGCACCTGTCAATGCTAGATCTGAAGGCTCATTGGGCCAGAATGGGATTGGTGCTTTAGTTCTGGAGTCCTGAGCATGTGGCTAGCCTCTTCTGCAGAAGATCATGCTTTAAACTCATTGATGCAAATACCTACTGGTGGACTGGAGGCTACACCTTTTAAAGCCTAGGTAGCATCAAAACCCAACTCCCACCATTCCACAATGGGTGTCAGCCGCAGGCACCCTAATTATTAAGCCAGTAAGGATGCAGTTGGTGTTCCTTATAGTTGCATGCAATGAGGTAAAAAGGGCCTACAGGCCTATTGAGTACTTCTGGACTGGAAGGCAAGAGAGGGAAATGGGTTTGGGAGGTAGTGTGTCTGCTTTCCTCTCCTGCAGTTACATCCTTTAACCATTCACCCGCACCCACCTGATGGGAAGGCAAGCTTTATGCTATAGCCCCATTCTCCCAGGCTGATGTCTCTGGAAATCCAGCTAGTGGACCATTCACTTTCAGGCCTCTAAATTTTGTTCTGCACATTATTAAGTGCCAATTTTTCTCCTGGAAATGGTAATTGTGTGCATTCTTGGGCACCAGAAATGGAGGGGTGTGAGGAGGCCCATGCCTTCCCTTACATGGCCTTCCCTTTGGGTAAGACCAATCCAACACTTAAGGGTGCAGGAGGCTTTATTGACTCCAAAGTAGAGGGACCTGTCTGGTTCTGGCTAGGTGGGTCAGGAGTCTCTTGCATCTGCCAGAAGCAACGCTGTATCCTGGCCTAGGCCGACAAGGCCCAGGCCTAGGGCAACACTTTGCAGGGGGGCAGCACGGAAGGAGTCCCCGCCGGCTTGCGCTACACTGTTACACAAATTAGTCTAGTGCCCCCATAAAGCAGCCGCACTGCTTCCAGTATGTGGGCGGCAGAGGCGTACTAAGTGGGGGGCGGGGGGGGGGGCGGGGGCCGCACCGGGGTGCCACACACTGGGGGGGTGTCAGGCCGGCGCCCCCCCCCGTGACTGAACTGCACAGACAGCATCAGCGCGGCGGGACTTAGGCAGCGGCAGTCGGCGGCGATACGGCGATACAGGGGGGGAGGGGTGCGGGGGTGACACCGCTGCACCATTCATCCCCTTCTTTCACGGCCGCGGGCTGTGAGCGGTGTTCGGCACAGTGGCACTTGCTTCACCTGTGACTAACTTCACAGAAGCACAGCTGAATGAAGCCGCCTCCCCCTCCTCTCTGTTTATGTGTACGGAGGGGGAGGGGACCCGACCTTCTGTCCATGTGCCGCCGCTGTGCTGATCTGAGGTACTGATTGGGGAGGGGGAGTTGCACTGGGGGGTCTTGCACTGGGGGGTCTTGCACTGGGGGGTCTTGCACTGGGGGGGTCTTTGCACTGGGGGGGGTCTTTGCACTGGGGGGGTCTTTGCACTGGGGGGTCTTTGCACTGGGGGGTGTTGCACTGGGGGGTGTTGCACTGGGGGGTGTTGCACTGGGGGGTGTTTACACTGAGGGGTCTTGCACTGGGGGGTCTTGCACTGGGGGGTGTTTGCACTTTGGGGTCTTGCACTGGGGGGGTCTTGCTCTGAGGGGGGTCTTGCTCTGAGGGGGGTCTTGCGCTGGGGGGTGGTCTTGCGCTGGGGGGTGGTCTTGCGCTGGGGGGTGGTCTTGCACTGGGGGGTGGTCTTGCACTGGGGGGTGTTTGCACTGGGGGGTCTTGCACTGAAGGGGTGTCTGCACTGAAGGGGGATGTGAACTGAAGGGGGTCTGTGTAACATGCAGGGGGTCCAGAGCTCTGGAGGCTGTATAATGTAAAGGGGTCCAGTGATGCAGGGTGCTGTGTAATGTAAAGGGGTCCAGAGGTGCAGGGGGCTGTGTAATGTAAAGGGGTCCAGTGATGCAGGGTGCTGTGTAATGTAAAGGGGTCCAGAGGTGGTGAAGGGGGCTGTGTAATGTAAAGGGGTGCAGGGGGGCTGTGTAATGTAAAGGGGTCCAGTGGTGCAGGGTGCTGTGTAATGTAAAGGGGTCCAGTGGTGCAGGGTGCTGTGTAATGTAAAGGGGTCCAGTGATGCAGGGTGCTGTGTAATGTAAAGGGGTCCAGAGATTCAGGGTGATGTGTATTGTAAAGGGGTGCAGGGTGTTGTGTAATGTAAAGGGGCCCAGAGGTGCAGGGTGATGTGTAATGTAAAGGGGTGCAGGGTGATGTGTAATGTAAAGGGGTGCAGGGTGCTGTGTAATGTAAAGGGGTGCAGGGTGCTGTGTAATGTAAAGGGGTCCAGAGGTGCAAGGTGTTGTGTATTGTAAAGGGGCCCAGAGATGCGGGGTGCTGTGTAATGTAAAGGGGTCCAGTGATGCAGGGTGCTGTGTAATGTAAAGGGGTCCAGTGGTGCAGGGTGCTGTGTAATGTAAAGGGGTCCAGTGGTGCAGGGTGCTGTGTAATGTAAAGGGGTCCAGTGATGCAGGGTGCTGTGTAATGTAAAGGGGTCCAGAGGTGCAGTTGTGGAGAGGGGGTACACAGTAGTGACAAAGAGATATTTGTTGATGCAGAGGTATGCCGGGGGCACAGTGGGGTGTTTTTACATTTTAATGTGGGGGGGGGGGTGCCAGATATAGGATCCGTGCCAAATGCTCTAGGTACGCCCCTGGTGGGCGGTTGGCATTCTGCAACTATGGGGGGGGGGGGGGCTTTTGACGTTCCTATCATCCTGGACCACAAACCTTCCTCACTGTGCTATGTTTTTTGCTGCACCATTGCCATGGTTATATCTTCTTAGTCCTCTCCATAAAATTATCTGAAAATTGTGCTTAAAGTAGGACTATAGGCAAGGGAGGGTTAGAGTAAGGGAGGGTTATAGCCCTTGTCAGTTTATTTTTTTTACCATCCCTGTTCCATTGCAGAGATTTCCCTTCACTTCCTGCCCCATAGCCAAACAGGAAGTGAGAGGAAATCTATGCAGGCCCTCAGAACTCGTGTCACCACTCGAACATTTCAGGTGGGTCTTAAAAAGCAAAGGGTGTGGCCTTGACAGGAAGGGGTGCGTCATATTTAAATTAGGGGGTGCACGAGTTTAGTCAGGCCTAGGGCAGCACAAAACCTAAATACACTACTGGTCAGAAGCATTATAACTCAGCAGACCAGGGATGTCATTCTGGACTGGAAGGAAAGAGAGGGAGGTGGGGTGGATTGTGTGTCTGTATTCCTCTCCTGCAGTTGCACCCATTAAACCTGTTCACCTGAATGCACCTGATGGCATAGCAAACCAGTTTACAACAAGCCCGGCGAGAGGATGCCCAACTGGGAACACTCACGGATGACAGCAGCGTATAGCAGAGCAGGTCTCAGCTGAGCTGACAGCTTCTGTCTAGAGGGGTGGAATGTGGCCTGGCCAGTCCAAGCCCAAGTGGGGAGGTTCCCAGGAAGAGTTGCGAATCCTTACCCTTTCTCTACTCATCTGGAACCTTCCTCTACTGCTATTACTGTCCTGATGGGTGACCTATCCCTACACTATTCACACGCTAAATGCCAAACCCAGGAGGCAGAGTCTTAAATAGGCCCTGCCTGACCCAAGGTGGCCACCAGATTCACATGGGCTGACCGCATGCAATAGGATCGCTGCCCCAGTGACCCAGGAAACCATAGAGGAACCATGTTCCACCTGACTTCCTCTCCTTCTGCACTGCAGCTGCTGATGAGCGCCACCTGCAGTGGAGAAGATAGACTAAACCTGCTTACACACTTTCAGGCCTGTGGCTTTTGTTCTACCCTTTGGCGCATAATTTTTCCCATGCAAATGGTAATTGTGTGCATTCTTGGACCCCTGAAGTTTTTGAGGTGTGAGGAGGTCCTTGCCTTCCCTTACATAACTTTCCCTTTGGGTAAGACCAATCCATCACTCCAGGAGGCTTCTTTTGATGCCAAAGGAGAGGGACCTGTCTGGTCCTGGCTAGGTGGGTCAGGAGTGCCTTGCATCTGCCAGAAGCATTATAGCTCAGCAGGCCAGGGATAGAGGCCCGTCCTTTTTTTGATAGAAGGATCATGGGTACACCCAGTGTTCTTTTTGTGCTTGGGTCTCACCAGTCCCATCGATGGCAACCTGCACCTCTGCTCGCCTGAAAAGCTAGAAATTCCCATAGAATCTTCAGCATTCAACACTTGCAGGTCCCTACTGAACACGTAGGATCTGGGCTGGACCCACAGCACGCAGGCAGCAGGCCACAGGCATTTGATACACCCGGAAATGTTGGATGTTGAAGATTCAACCGGATCTTGTAAATCTGTAAGAGAACAAAGATTCCATTCACCAATGGTAAATAATAGTACTGTTCTTTTACAGCGTGCTCTTTTTTTTTTTTTTAAACAGTTTTGTAGAAGCCTTCAAAGATGAACTCCAGGATCAGCAAATATCATCTAAATCCATTCTTTATGTGTATTCTTCCTTGAACCTTGGTGTACTTTGTGTATTTCTTCCAGATGATCAGACGTTTCCGAGGACAGTCCACGATTTTAGGGGGCTGTCCCTGATTTCATCCCCAGCTAAAAGAATGTGTTCCTGATTTCTTTCCAAATTTTATATTGGGGTCCCTGGCCCGGGGGCTGAAGGGTATTCCATCTTAGTATCATTTTTTGCTCTTTAAGCCCCTCCCACTGTTTGGTCACAAACAATATTTGGGGTGGCGTGCTTTGCATCCATCTATTTGCCCCTAATAAAAGTGGGCGTGGTCACCTTAGTCTTAGGCTTCCCACCCACGTGATTCAATCTGCCCATACATCCTTTTACGATCAGCTTTAGATCTACCAAATCTACTGAATATGGGTACCAGATTTTCAAAATTAGGGGCCTACCTAAACTATCCAATCAATGATGACTACCCCTGGTGTCTACGCCTAAACTCCTTTTGGGGGAGAACATGTTAGAGGGAGTTCTCCAATGGGTAGGAGACCAAGCTGAATCTATTTTTTACTAAGAGGACATCAACATATGTCGAGCGAGGCACTGTGCGAATGGCCTCAATTTTGTTCTGCACCCTGCTGGTGATGTTCATTTGTCAGTGACAGATCCCTGAAAACGGGCACTGTCCCTGGCATGTGGGGACAGCTGACAACTATAAAAAATGGGGGGCCTGCCTAAACTATCCAATCAAGGAACACTACCCTGCCGGTGATGTTCGTTTGCTGGGGACAAGTCCCTGAAAACAGGGACTGTCGCTGGCATACGGTAACCATAAAAAAGGCGGGACTACCGCAACTATCCAATAAATGAGGACAACCCCACTGGCAGTGTTCGTTTGCTGAGGACAGGGACTGACTGCAACAATATATAGAAGGAGAGTCTACCTAAACTATCCAGCCAGTGAGGACTACTCCGTTGGTGATGTTCATTAGCTGGGGATAGATCCCTGAAACCGGTGGCAACCATATAGTAGAAGGGTCTAGGTAATCTATCCAATCAATGAGGACTACCCCACCGGTGATGTTGGTTTGCCAGGAACAGGTCCTCGAAAATGAAGACTGTCTTCAGCACACAGGGACGGATATAAACTATCCAATCAATGAGGACTACCCCACCGGCAATGTTCGTTAGCCAGGAACAGGGACTATCCTCAGCACACAAGGATAGATGGCAACCATATAATAGGAGAGTCTACCGAAACTATCCAATCAATAAAAATTACCCTGCCGGCGATGCTTGTTTGCTGGGCAAAAGTCCCTGAAAACGGGGTCTGTCCCCAGGACATGGTGATGGATGGCAACCAAATAATAGGAGGGCCTAACTAAACTATCAAATCAATGAGGACTACCCTATTGACGATGTTCATTTGTTGGGGACAGATCCCTGAAAACAGGGACTCTCCTCAGAACACGGGGATACATCGCAACCATATAATAGGAGAGTCTACCTAAACTATCCAATCAATGAGGACTAGCCCACCGGTGATGTTAGTTTGCCAGGAACAGGTCCTCGAAAACAAAGGCTGTCTTCGGCACACAGGGACAGATCTAAACTATCCAATCAATAAGGACTACCTCACCAGCAATGTTCGTTAGCCCAGAACAGGTCCCTGAAAACAGGGCCTATCCTCGGCACATGAGAATAGATGGCAACCATATAAAAGGAGAGTCTACCTAAACTATCCAATCAATGAAAACTACCCCGCTGGCGATGTTCGTTTGCCGGGGACAAGTCCCTGAAAACGAGGTCTATCCCCAGGACAATGTGATGGATGGCAACCAAATAATAGGAGGATCTAACAAAACTATCCAATCAATGAGGACTACCCCGTTGGCGATGTTCGTTTGTTGGGGACAGATCCCTGAAAACAGGGACTATCCTCGGCACACAGGGATAGATGACAACCATATAATAGGAGAGTCTATCTAAACTATCCAATCAATGAAAACTACCCTACCTCAAGTCCCTGAAAATGGGGCCTGTCCCCAGGACATGGTGACCAATGAAAACCAAATAATAGGAGAGTCTACCTCAACTATTCAATCAATGAGGACTACCCCACCATCGATGTTCGTTTGCCTGGAACAGGTCCTTGAAAACAAAGACTGTCCTCGGCATACAGGGACGGATCTAAACTATCCAATCAATGAGGACTACCCCACTGGCAATGTTCGTTAGCTTGGAACATGGTGATGGATGGCAACCAAATACAGTAATAGGAGGGCCTACCTAAAACTATTCAATCAATGAGGACTACCATGTTGTCGATATTTAAAACGGGGACTGATGGCAACCATATAATAGGACGGCCTACCTAAACTATCCAATTATTTGGCAGGCCCTAGTACAATCAGATTGTAATGTGTGTGGTTAACGTTTGTACAATCTGAAGGAATGACTTGTTGGAGCTCAGAGAATGTTCTGACACTTCTGTTTTTATTACCGGTTTTATATAATCTAACTTGTTTAGTAGCCGTTTATATTCTGCCTACTGAAGGTCAATTAGGCAACACAATCTTTTTCTCCCCTCCCTCTGTAGCCTTTTTAATGAGCGTTTTATAACCGTCCCCATTCCTTGCCGATCAGCCCTGAACCTGGTGGCGTTGTATAGGTGTTTATCAAGAGTGACCTCTCTTTCTTTCTCTCCGTCACCATGGAGCGGGAACTGCTGGCGCCCGCATTAAAACCGTGTGACGCAATTAAACTCGTTTTAGTCCTTGAAGCGGGGTGTCGTTGCATAAAGCAGGCCCCTGTTCCAGAAGTGGGTCACCAGCGGCGTTAACAGAAAGCCGCGGCTGGTCTACATTTCACCGGGGCTCGGCGTAACCCAAGGAGCCTGCCTTTTGTCTCGGCTTTTATGCCGCAGCCGACCTGTCCCAGCAATTAGCCGGAGCTTGGAAAGGCAGCCGCCTGGAAGTCTATCGGCGGTAATGTTCAGCCGTTTACCTGCCTGTGATACAATTACACGCACCAATTCGCTGTCATCTGCCTGATGAGACGAAAGGCAGCTTCGCCCGCTTCATAAGCCAATGGGCAATCAGGCATTTTTCACCGGCACCTTCCCCCGCGCTTATTACGGGCCATTAAGGGCGTCTGCGGTTTTGTCTGCGCAGCAAGACTATTTACTTTATTTTTTTATTTTTATCATTTTGTTATTTGGTTTTAAAAAAAAAAAAAACCTGTAGACATCGAACGCAAATTCGCGTATAAAAGCCATAAATACATCATTTAGTTTATTTTTTTATTTTTTTAAATGCAGATAGATGTAAGCACCTGAATTCAGCTTGTCAGCATTTTTTTTTGTGCAGCTGGGAAAGAGAGAAGCAGCAGAAGTCATGGGTTGGTTGTGCTGCCATGTAAGAAGCAAGCTGATAGGAGGAGAGAGCGGAGTGATGGAGATGCAAGCTTTTTTGTGTGCGGTTTCTCATTTTACTGCCCAGTAAATTTGTTTTTTTCATTTTCGTTTTTTTTTTTGCTTTTTTCGGAAATTCGGGAACTTCGAAAAATTCATTGTTTTCGTTTTAGTTTTTTTAATTTTTTTTTACGGAAATTCGAAAATTCGTTTTTTTCTTTTTCGTTTTTTGCTTTTTTCGGAAATTCTGGAAATTCATAATTCGGAATTCCGCATTTCCGATTTCCGAATTTTTGAAAAACGAATAAAATGAAAAAAATTTTTTTTTCGAATTTCCGAAAAAAGCAAAAAAACAAAAAAAAGGAATTTCCGATTTTCGGAAATTCTAAAAATTCGGAAATTCAACTTTCCAAATTTCCCATTTTTGAATTTTAGATTTTTGAATTTTAGATTTTTGAATTTTAGATTTTTGAATTTTAAATTTTCGAATCTCGAATGTTCGAAATTTTCGAAATTCGGAAATTTTAAAATTCGGAAATTTCGGAATTAATGAATCTCTCTAAATTCATGAAAAATGAATTAGAAACTAAACGAATTGCACATGTCTACTGCCCAGTCACAGGCTGGGTGGAGGGAAAAGACCTGTGTTACTTAGATTGGATTTACACCTGAGCGTAGCGGGCACTCGCATTTTATTGGTGCATTTCGAAGCGTTTCCACTCGCTGTTTATAGGGCAGCCTATTCACTTGACAAGCGCCCCAAAGAAAGCTTCAAAGGCTTTTTTCGGAGCGTTTTTTTTTTCACCATGCGTTTTGACGCGTTTGTACAAAGGCGTGCCTGCTATTAACAGTTATTGGCACCCCAAGCGCAAAGCACGTTTCCAAAACACGCGGCCAAACGCACGTTTTCTTTGTAGCGTGAATGCATGCCTGCGACCTGCACTTGGGGTGCCATTTTATCATTAATGGCACCTGGAAGAGCAATGCGCATTTGCAGCGCGCTGCGGAATGCACGTTTTCTGTGCGCATTCCGTAAACACCAAGTGTGAATGGAGCCTTAAAGGGATAGTTCACCTTTACCACAACACTAAAAATAAATGAAGGTCACGCTGTTCAATCATATATATATATATATATATATATATATATATATATATATATATATATATATATATATATAGACGCCATCAGGAATTTTGGGGCCCCTTACACAGAATCAGACATAGGCCCCCTGGAGCAGAGGAGAGCGGGGGGGTGCTGCCGCCGCAAATTGAGAAGTGGGGTGCTGCCACGAATTGAAAAAAAAAGGGGTGGTTGGTGCAGAACAAATAACAAAAAAAAAAGGGGTGGTTGCGATCCGGGGCCCTGGGGACCTCTGGGCCCCCATAAACAAAATTATGGAAAAAATTTTTTATAAAAAAATAAAATAATAAAAAAAAGGGAGGTTGCCACCCGGGGCCCTGGGGACCCCTGGGCCTCTGGGGACCTCTTGGCCCCTTACAAAAAAAAAAATAGCATAAATACATTTTAAAAAAAAATTATAAAAAAAATAAATTATACAAAAAAAAATAAAGGGGGGTTGACATTCGGGGCCCTGAGGAACTCCGGGCCCCTTACAAAAAAAAGGGGGCCATCCGGGCCCCTGGGGACCTCCGGACCCCTTACAGGTGTACTGCCTGTACCCCCCTGATGGCGGCCCTGTATATATACACATGTAAAAGGTTAAGTGATTGGAACAGTCCACAAATGATGTGAAAGTAAATCCTGATGTCAATCTCCACCGTCCACCACCGTAGCGATCTTAAATATCAGTGCCTCCACCAACAGCTGAAAGGCTCCTGTTGATCCCTCACTACAAGTGATCGTTAGCTCTTGTGGCTTTAACCCAGCCCAGGCCCTTCTCCAGGTCCAGATGGTCTCCCAACAGGATCACCGTTTGGTACCGTATAGGATTATTATTATTATTATTATTATTATTATTATTATTATTATACAGGATTTATATAGCGCCAACAGTCTACGCAGCGCTTTACAATATAAAAGGGAGACAATACAGTTATAATACAATAAAATACACGAAGATTAAGAGGGCCCTGCTCAGAAGAGCTTACAATCTAATAGGGTGGGGCAGGTGGTACAAAAGGTTGTAACTGTGGGGAATGAGCTGATGGAAGCGGTAAAAGATTAGTTGGAGACTTGATAGGCTTCCCTGAAGAGATGAGTTTTCAGGGATCGCCTGAAGGTAGAAAGAGTAGGGGATAGCTGGACAGGTTGAGGTAGCAAGTTCCAGAGGATGGGAGAGGCTCTGGAGAAATCCTGGGGAAGAGCATGGGTGGAGGAGACGAGAGAGCTTGAGAGTAGGAGGTCTTGAGAAGAGCGGAGAGGACGGTTTGGGTGATGTTTGGAGACAAGATCGGTGATGTAGCTTGAGGCAGAGCTGTGGATGGCTTTGTAAGTTGTGGATAGTACCGTATATACTCGAGCATAAGCCGACCCGAGTATAAGCCGAGGTACCTGATTTTACCACAAAAAACTGGGAAAACTTATTGACTCGAGTATAAGCCTAGGGTGAGAATGGAGCAGGTACTGTAAGCAGAAAAGAGGGTCAACAATGCCCATTTGCAACCTCACTGTGCCCTTTACAACCTCACTGTGCCCTTTACAACCTCACTGTGCCCTTTACAACCTCCCTGTGCCCATTGCAACCTCCCTGTGCCCATTGCAACCTCCCTGTGCCCATTGCAACCTCCCTGTGCCCATTGCAACCTCCCTGTGCCCATTGCAACCTCCCTGTGCCCATTGCAACCTCCCTGTGCCCATTGCAACCTCGCTGTGCCCATTGCCACCTCGCTGTGCCCATTGCCACCTCGCTGTGCCCATTGCCACCTCGCTGTGCCCATTGCAACCTCACTGTGCCCAATGCAACCTCACTGTGCCCATTGCAGCGTACTTGAAATTCTTGACAGGCTGCGCTGTGGGCATCCATTTTTTTTAAAACTTGTGGCTTCCTCCTGTTCCCGTCCTGTTCTGTGATAGGCATTTGACATTGTGTTCAGTGTTCCGCCTATCACGGACGTTCTTTCATCCTCATGCAAGAGAAGGTCTGTGATAAGCGGAACCCTGAACACAGTGTCTGCTGGGAAACTGAGTCCGAGGATGAGAGGATCTCCGTGATAGGTGGTAGCGGAACACAGTGCCAAACGCCTATCACGGAACGGGACGGGACCAGAAGGAAGCTGCGACTTTTGAAAAGGTACACTGACTCGAGTATAAGCTGAAAGGGGTATTTTTAGCCCTAAAAAGGCTGAAAAACTTGGCTTATACTCGAGTATATACGGTATTTTGAATTTAATTCGCTGGGTGATCGGGAGCCAATGTAGGGATTGGAGGAGAGGGTTGGCAGACACTGAGCGGTTGGTAAGGTGGATAAGTCTGGCAGCAGCATTTATGATAGACTGAAGAGGGGATAGGCTATGGAGAGGCAGGAAAATAAGAAGGGAGTTGCAATCGTCAAGGCGAGAGATAACAAGGGAGTGAGTGAGGAGTTTGGTGGTTTCATTTTGTTAAAAAGGGGCGAATTTTAGAGATGTGACGGAGGTGAATTCTTTAAACTTTTGACAACGATTGGACTTGAGGCTGAAATGACAAGTCAGAGTCTAGGATTACACTGAGTACCCTGGCGTGAGGGGAGGGACTGATGGTTGCATTGTTGATTTTGATGGGAAAAGTCATGGAGGTGGGCACGAGTAACTCAGTTTTAGAGAGATTTTGTTTAAGGAAGTGGTGAGACATCCATGCTGAGATGTCAGCTAGTAAGTTAGTAATGCGAGAGGAGACTGAGGGAGTGAGGTGAGGAGTAGACAGAAAGATTTGGGTGTCATCGGCGTTAGGGTGACCACGTGTCTCGGATTGCCCGGGACAGTCCCGCATTTTGCAGGTCTGTCCCGGGCACCTTCATTCCAGGACAATACAGTGTCCCGGTGTCTTGTCGACCTAGTTCCCCTATCGATATGGTTCCGAGCTCGACTGCACATGCGTACTCGGAACACACGGAAATCTACGAACATCTACAGCTGTTCGTCAGCTGTAGACGCGCTCGCTCCCGAGGATACACGCCGCACAGAAAGGGGCGGAGACTGGAACACGCCGCTCTCTAGGGCGGCATTAAACAAGTTGATGGCCGGGTGACATGGCGCTCTGTATTTTTTTTAAATGTTCATGAGTGGGCGCAAGGGGCGGGGGCGGACACTGTGACACGCCGCTTTATAAGGCGAGTGTTGTACATATAATTGCCGTCTAACATTGCAGGGAGCGCACACTCACTCATCCGCCCCTTGCTGTACAGAGCGGCGTGTCACCCGGCCATCAACTTGTTTAATGCTGCCCTATAGAGCGGCGTGTTCCAGTCTCCGCCCCGCCGCTTTCTTGTCGAGCTGGTTCCCGTAGCATCGGGAGCGAGCGCGTCTACAGCTGCCGAACAGCTGTTCACGCTCGGAGAATTCCGTCGCCTCGGATTGCGCCTGCGCAGTCGAGCTCGGAACCATATCGATAGGCGGAACCAGCTTGGCAGAACACCAGAATGAAACTGACACAGCCACTCCCGGGCCGATCTGATGCCCCCTGGAGTAGCACAATCCCCGCCCCCTGCTTGTGATTGGAGAAATCATAAATCCAGCCTCTTGTGTTCAATCCCTGTGCTGTGATTCGTTACAGAACAAGCTGATTTTTTGGAAGTGGAGGGGGGTGTCCCTGAATGGGAGTTTGGAAATGTGGTCACCCTAATCGGAGTATTAGTGGTATTGGAAGCGGTGGGCGGTTATCAAGTGACCAAGGGAGGAGCTGTAGATAGAGAAGAGAAGGGGGTCCAAGAACAGAGCCTTGGGGGACCCCCACAGAAAGGGGCAAAGGAGAGGAGGAGACAGTTGTAGGTAACACTGAAGGAGCGTTGTGATAGGTAGGCAGAGAACCAGGATAGAGCAGAATTTAGGAGGCCAAGGGAATGTAGTTCATTGAGACGGAGCGGGTGGGTCAACGGTATCAAAGGCCACAGAGGGGTCAAGTAGGAGGAGTATGGAGTACTGGCTGTTGGTTTTTATCAGTTAGTAAATCGTTAGTGATTTTCTGTGGAGTGCTGCGAGCGAAAGCCAGACTGTAAGGGGTCAAGAAGGTTATTTTTCACTGAGGTAGGAGCTAAGACGATTGTAGACTAAAGCCTTGTACACACGATCGAATTTCCGATGAAAAAAGTCCAATGGAAATTCCGATCGTGTGTGGGCCCCTCGGATTTTTTTTCCGTCAGTGTTTAGAAATAGAACATGTTTATTTTTTTCCGATGGAAAAAAAAAACGGTAGGAAATTCCTATTGTCAGTGTGGAACTCCTACGGAGAAAAAACCCACGCATGCTCAGAATCGAGTCGACGCATGCTCAGAAGCATTGAACTTCCTTTTTCTCGGCTCGTCGTAGTGTTGTACGTCACCGCGTTTTGGATGGTCGGAATTTGGACTGACAGTGTGTAGGCAAGACTGATGGAAGACAGCTTGAACGGAATTCCAACGGAAATTCCATCGGATTTTATCCCATTGGAAAATCCGATCGTGTGTACAGGGCATAAGCAATCTAGAAGTTTAGGAGTGAATGGGATTAATGAGAGGGGTCTTAAGTTGTTCAGGTTGGTGGGGTCCAGTGAGGGCTTTTTAAGTATGGCAGTGATCTGCGCATGTTCTAGAGGGGAGGGGAAGGTGCCACTAGAGAGAGAGGGATTGAAGATGTGAGTGAGGGGGAGCATAGGATAGAAGAAGAGGGTGACCGTAGTAGTTGTGAGGGAACAGGATCCAGGGGACAATTGGTTAGGTGGGCATCTGAGAAAAGTTTTGTAACCTCATCAATAGTAGCCAATTCAAAAGAGGAGAGTGAAAGTGCTGTTACCCAAGGTATGTTGGGGGGGGGGGGAAGATGTACGGACAGTGGTGGTGTCCTCCACGAATTGCATCGCTCTTGTCTTTGAAGTGATTGGCAATCTTTTGGGCAGTGAGTGAGTTAGTGGGTAGAGGGGGTGGGGGACGAAGCATGTAGGGATTTCTCAAAATAAAAACACAGTGCTCCACATTGTATAAATCGAAATAAAATGTATTGGAATAAAGAATATTGCACTTACAGCTGCCGCTGATAACATGCGCTTTGATATCTCGGTGTTTGGCCGGCACACAAAACAAACCCGTCCTTCTAGGGCACGTGTGGGATTAGTGATGTCAGTGCGTCGCTCCGCCCTATGTGTTTCGTCATAGGATGACGTCGTCCAGGGTCACTGGCGGAGCGCTGAGTCACCACACTTTATACACTACACAAACAGCCAAGCCTCATTCTGAATGCATGTGACGTGTAAAGCATCACTTCCGTGTTCTTGTGTCACTTTCTTGGACCTTTGTGGCCAGGGAAGAGGCTAATGGAGCGCCATCTGCACCCCATTAGCTGCAGTGGAAGGCAAGTGAGGCATCAGGGGTCTCAAAGGTCCCTAATATCGCTAAAACACAATCCACTAGGGGAATGGTGAGGAGCACCTTGGGGATCACAGAACCCCGACGCTCCTCACTGTTCCCCTTTTCCCTAGTGGATTGTGTTATATACATAATTTGGGGTTGATACCCACTATTGGGATTTCTTGGCTGGATTTGGGATATTCATATACTGTATAGTCCGTAATATCTCATTAAAGAGAACCTGTCACACAGAGTTATTAACACATGAGGGACTATTTTGTCCCTACTGTGAAATAAATAAAGTTTTAGTGAAAGTACTAAAAAAGACGTAAACATAAAATATAGGGTACTAAAGTTTGTTGTTGTTTTGCGTACGCGCGCAAATGTACAGCTTCATGTTGGGTATCTATTTGCTCGGCACAAACCTTGTCTTTTATATTTACCCCAAAATTTGGGTAATCTATTACGTTTGTGTGCCCTAAAATTAACTTGTAGTGCATTTTTTACTGGAATTTGATAAACCATTAAAAATATGGAACTACCACCATTTTATTTTTCTGGGTGTCTGCTGGCACTTTAACTAATCTTCAGGCCTAAAAAATATGTTTTTTTTAAATCTGTGCAAAAAACCCCCACAAAAGCAGCGATTTAAGCAGCGAAAGGGTTAAAGTCATGGCTGGCGGCACGCACTGGCATACCGGTTGTGGGGAGATTCCTAGTAAACAAGCTTCCATGATTAACATCTGCAATGTGCATGGGGTCAACAAGGGAGGAGGTCATGGCCGCTGCCTGTTGTGTGCAGACCGTGATTTATAGAGTATGAAGTCACTGCGCTCTTTCCACCCTCTGCACTCCACAATTATGTCCTGATGGCTCCCTATACCAAGCTTCCTAATTCCCCCCATTAAGTGCCCCCTTCCCCTGACCGCCCATTAACTCTACAGAAATCTGTTAAAACACAACTTTGTGTTCATTAATACGTCCTTAAAAGTTTATTTTTTATTTCAAACTTCGCAAGCACCTGAATCTGTCCTGCAATCCCTGCACAGCAGAGCTCAGACTGGGAAAGGCGTAGCAGAACATGGAGCCAATTAGTTGTGCTCATGTGCTAAGAAGGAGCATATTGACAGAAGGCGAGAGCAGAGTGACGGGGAGATGAGCTCACCGGTCTGCTGCTTTTCTTTTCCTGTCCAGTCATAGACTGGGGGGGGGGGGGGGGGGGACAAGACCTGTAAGTGTTACTGAACCGCAGTAGGTAAAAATCAGATCTCCTACCCTGCCTCATAGGGCTGTGTAGTGTGGCAGAGCCCAGTACCCTGTGCAGAGCCCAGTACCCTGCATAGAAGCAATACTGGTACTAGCATATCCCACTATCCTATAAAGGTGCACTACTGGTAGCAGCATAGCCCAATATCATACAAAGGAACACTACTGGTACCAGCATAGCCCAATATCCTGTAAAGGAACACTACTGGTACCAGCATAGCCCGATATCCTGTAAAGGAACACTACTGGTAGCAGCATAGCCCAATATCCTGTAAAGGAACACTACACTACTGGTAGCAGCATAGCCCGATATCCTGTAAAGGAACACTACTGGTAGCAGCATAGCCCAATATCCTGTAAAGGAACACTACACTACTGGTAGCAGCATAGCCCAATATCCTGTAAAGGAACACTACACTACTGGTACCAGCATAGCCCGATATCCTGTAAAGGAACACTACTGGTAGCAGCATAGCCCAATATCCTGTAAAGGAACACT
Source organism: Rana muscosa (assembly GCA_029206835.1). Classification (NCBI taxonomy): domain Eukaryota; kingdom Metazoa; phylum Chordata; class Amphibia; order Anura; family Ranidae; genus Rana; species Rana muscosa. The sequence goes on along the minus strand of JARGYO010000094.1, from coordinate 50,229,752 downwards.
ACACTACTGGTAGCAGCATAGCCCAATATCCTGTAAAGGAACACTACACTACTGGTAGCAGCATAGCCCGATATCCTGTAAAGGAACACTACTGGTAGCAGCATAGCCCGATATCCTGTAAAGGAACACTACTGGTAGCAGCATAGCCCGATATCTTGTAAAGGAACACTACTGGTATCAGCATAGCCCAATATCCTACAAAGGAACACTACTGGTAGCAGCATAGCCCAATATCTTGTAAAGGAACACTACTGGTAGCAGCATAGCCCGATATCCTGTAAAGGAACACTACACTACTGGTAGCAGCATAGCCCAATATCCTGTAAAGGAACACTACACTACTGGTACCAGCATAGCCCGATATCCTGTAAAGGAACACTACTGGTAGCAGCATAGCCCAATATCCTGTAAAGGAACACTACACTACTGGTAGCAGCATAGCCCAATATCCTGTAAAGGAACACTACACTACTGGTAGCAGCATAGCCCAATATCCTGTAAAGGAACACTACTGGTAGCAGCATAGCCCGATATCCTGTAAAGGAACACTACTGGTAGCAGCATAGCCCGATATCTTGTAAAGGAACACTACTGGTATCAGCATAGCCCAATATCCTACAAAGGAACACTACTGGTAGCAGCATAGCCCAATATCTTGTAAAGGAACACTACTGGTAGCAGCATAGCCCGATATCCTGTAAAGGAACACTACTGGTATCAGCATAGCCCGATATCCCGTAAAGGAACACTACTGGTAGCAGCATAGCCCAATATCCTACAAAGGAACACTACTGGTAGCAGCATAGCCCAATATCCTGTAAAGGAACACTACTGGTACCAGCATAGCCCAATATCCTGTAAAGGAACACTACTGGTACCAGCATAGCCCAATATCCTGTAAAGGAACACTACTGGTACCAGCATAGCCCAATATCCTGTAAAGGAACACTACTGGTACCAGCATAGCCCAATATCCTGTAAAGGAACACTACTGGTATCAGCATAGTTCAATATCCTACAAAGGAACACTACTGGTAGCAGCATAGCCCGATATCCTGTAAAGGAACACTACTGGTAGCAGCATAGCCCAATATCCTACAAAGGAACACTACTGGTATCAGCATAGCCCGATATCCTGTAAAGGAACACTACTGGTAGCAGCATAGCCCAATATCCTACAAAGGAACACTACTGGTATCAGCATAGCCCGATATCCTGTAAAGGAACACTACTGGTATCAGCATAGCCCGATATCCCGTAAAGGAACACTACTGGTTTCAGCATAGACCAAAATCATACAAAGGAACATTACTGGTAGCAGCATAGCCCAATATCCTACAAAGGAACACTACTGGTAGCAGCATAGCCCGATATCCTGTAAAGGAACACTACTGGTACCAGCATAGCCCAATATCCTACAAAGGAACACTACTGGTAGCAACATAGCCCGATATCCTGTAAAGGAACACTACTGGTAGCAGCATAGACCAATATAATGCAAAGGAACACTATTGGTAGCAGCATAGCCCAATATCCTGTAAAGGAACACTACTGGTAGCAGCATAGCCCGATATCCTGTAAAGGAACACTACTGGTAGCAGCATAGCCCGATATCCTACAAAGGAACACTACTGGTATCAGCATAGCCCAATATCCTGTAAAGGAACACTACTGGTAGCAGCATAGCCCGATATCCTGTAAAGGAACACTACTGGTATCAGCATAGACCAATATCCTACAAAGGAACACTACTGGTATCAGCATAGACCAATATCATACAAAGGAACATTACTGGTAGCAGCATAGCCCAATATCTTGTAAAGGAACACTACTGGTATCAGCATAGCCCAATATCATACAAAGGAACACTACTGGTACCAGCATAGCCCAATATCCTACAAAGGAACACTACTGGTAGCAGCATAGCCCAATGTCCTACAAAGGAACACTACTGGTACCAGCATAGCCCGATATCCTGTAAAGGAACACTACTGGTACCAGCATAGCGCAGTATCTTGTAAAGGAACACTACTGGTAGCAGCATAGCGCAGTATCCGCACACATGGAAGTGTGGTGATTTTCTTTGCACTTATTTAATCAATCTAGAAATGTTAAGTAAATTGGGGGTGATAGGCAGCCATTACTAAGTTACAAATGTAATGCGTTCCTATTTCTTTTTCGCTCCCTGCAGCAATGAGAAGCGTCGGCGAGAGCAAGAAAACAAATACCTGGAGGAACTGGCTGAGCTTCTCTCTGCAAATATTGGAGATATAGACAGCTTTAGCGGCAAAACGGACAAATGCAAAATCCTAATCAAGAGGATGGACCAGATCCAGCAGCTGAAGAAGAAGAAGCAAGGTGAGTGATCTATGCAATGGAAGTTGGGCTGGGGGGAATGTTTAAATGTCAGTCAGCCATTTTATGGGTTGAACTAATAGTGATAACAATGTAGCCTATCCATTCACTAGAGACCAGTGACATCACTGAGAATGTAGCCTATCCATTCACTAGAGACCAGTGACATCACTGAGAATGTAGCCTATCCATTCACTAGAGACTGGTGACATCACTGAGAATGTAGCCTATCCATTCACTAGAGACCAGTGACATCACTGAGAATGTAGCCTATCCATTCACTAGAGACCAGTGACATCACTGAGAATGTAGCCTATCCATTCACTAGAGACTGGTGACATCACTGAGAATGTAGCCTATCCATTCACAAGAGACCGGTGACATCACTGAGAATGTAGCCTATCCCTTCACTAGAGACCGGTGACATCACTGAGAATGTAGCCTATCCATTCACTAGAGACCAGTGACATCACTGAGAATGTAGCCTATCCATTCACTAGAGACTGGTGACATCACTGAGAATGTAGCCTATCCATTCACAAGAGACCGGTGACATCACTGAGAATGTAGCCTATCCCTTCACTAGAGACCGGTGACATCACTGAGAATGTAGCCTATCCCTTCACTAGAGACCAGTGACATCACTGAGAATGTAGCCTATCCCTTCACTAGAGCCCAGTGACATCACTGAGAATGTAGCCTATCCCTTCACTAGAGACCAGTGACATCACTGAGAATGTAGCCTATCCCTTCACTAGAGCCCAGTGACATCACTGAGAATGTAGCCTATCCCTTCACTAGAGACCAGTGACCTCACTGAGAATGTAGCCTATCCCTTCACTAGAGCCCAGTGACATCACTGAGAATGTAGCCTATCCCTTCACTAGAGACCGGTGACATCACTGAGAATGTAGCCTATCCCTTCACTAGAGACCAGTGACCTCACTGAGAATGTAGCCTATCCCTTCACTAGAGCCCAGTGACATCACTTAGAATGTAGCCTATCCCTTCACTAGAGACCAGTGACCTCACTGAGAATGTAGCCTATCCCTTCACTAGAGCCCAGTGACATCACTGAGAATGTAGCCTATCCCTTCACTAGAGACCAGTGACCTCACTGAGAATGTAGCCTATCCCTTCACTAGAGCCCAGTGACATCACTGAGAATGTAGCCTATCCATTCACTAGAGACCAGTGACCTCACTGAGAATGTAGCCTATCCCTTCACTAGAGCCCAGTGACATCACTTAGAATGTAGCCTATCCCTTCACTAGAGACCAGTGACCTCACTGAGAATGTAGCCTATCCCTTCACTAGAGCCCAGTGACATCACTGAGAATGTAGCCTATCCCTTCACTAGAGACCAGTGACCTCACTGAGAATGTAGCCTATCCCTTCACTAGAGCCCAGTGACATCACTTAGAATGTAGCCTATCCCTTCACTAGAGACCAGTGACCTCACTGAGAATGTAGCCTATCCCTTCACTAGAGACCAGTGACCTCACTGAGAATGTAGCCTATCCCTTCACTAGAGACCAGTGACATCACTGAGAATGCAGTCTATCCCTTCACTAGAGACCAGTGACCTCACTGAGAATGTAGTCTATCCCTTCACTAAAGACCAGTGACCTCACTGAGAATGTAGTCTATCCCTTCACTAGAGACCAGTGACCTCACTGAGAATGTAGCCTATCCCTTCACTAGAGCCCAGTGACATCACTGAGAATGTAGCCTATCCCTTCACTAGAGACTGGTGATATCACTGAGAATGTAGCCTATCCCTTCACTAGAGACTGGTGATATCACTGAGAATGTAGCCTATCCCTTCACTAGAGACTGGTGATATCACTGAGAATGTAGCCTATCCATTCACTAGAGACTGGTGACATCACTGAGAATGTAGCCTATCCCTTCACTAGAGACCAGTGACATCACTGAGAATGTAGCCTATCCATTCACTAGAGCCCAGTGACCTCACTGAGAATGTAGCCTATCCCTTCACTAGAGACCAGTGACATCACTGAGAATGTAGCCTATCCCTTCACTAGAGACCAGTGACATCACTGAGAATGTAGCCTATCCATTCACTAGAGACCAGTGACATCACTGAGAATGTAGCCTATCCATTCACTAGAGACCAGTGACATCACTGAGAATGTAGCCTATCCATTCACTAGAGACCAGTGACATCACTGAGAATGTAGCCTATCCATTCACTAGAGACCAGTGACATCACTGAGAATGTAGCCTATCCCTTCACTAGAGCCCAGTGACATCACTGAGAATGTAGCCTATCCCTTCACTAGAGACCGGTGACATCACTGAGAATGTAGCCTATCCCTTCACTAGAGACCAGTGACCTCACTGAGAATGTAGCCTATCCCTTCACTAGAGCCCAGTGACATCACTTAGAATGTAGCCTATCCCTTCACTAGAGACCAGTGACCTCACTGAGAATGTAGCCTATCCCTTCACTAGAGCCCAGTGACATCACTGAGAATGTAGCCTATCCCTTCACTAGAGACCAGTGACCTCACTGAGAATGTAGCCTATCCCTTCACTAGAGCCCAGTGACATCACTGAGAATGTAGCCTATCCATTCACTAGAGACCAGTGACCTCACTGAGAATGTAGCCTATCCCTTCACTAGAGCCCAGTGACATCACTTAGAATGTAGCCTATCCCTTCACTAGAGACCAGTGACCTCACTGAGAATGTAGCCTATCCCTTCACTAGAGCCCAGTGACATCACTGAGAATGTAGCCTATCCCTTCACTAGAGACCAGTGACCTCACTGAGAATGTAGCCTATCCCTTCACTAGAGCCCAGTGACATCACTTAGAATGTAGCCTATCCCTTCACTAGAGACCAGTGACCTCACTGAGAATGTAGCCTATCCCTTCACTAGAGACCAGTGACCTCACTGAGAATGTAGCCTATCCCTTCACTAGAGACCAGTGACCTCACTGAGAATGCAGTCTATCCCTTCACTAGAGACCAGTGACCTCACTGAGAATGTAGTCTATCCCTTCACTAAAGACCAGTGACCTCACTGAGAATGTAGTCTATCCCTTCACTAGAGACCAGTGACCTCACTGAGAATGTAGCCTATCCCTTCACTAGAGCCCAGTGACATCACTGAGAATGTAGCCTATCCCTTCACTAGAGACTGGTGATATCACTGAGAATGTAGCCTATCCCTTCACTAGAGACTGGTGATATCACTGAGAATGTAGCCTATCCCTTCACTAGAGACTGGTGATATCACTGAGAATGTAGCCTATCCATTCACTAGAGACTGGTGACATCACTGAGAATGTAGCCTATCCCTTCACTAGAGACCAGTGACATCACTGAGAATGTAGCCTATCCATTCACTAGAGCCCAGTGACCTCACTGAGAATGTAGCCTATCCCTTCACTAGAGACCAGTGACATCACTGAGAATGTAGCCTATCCCTTCACTAGAGACCAGTGACATCACTGAGAATGTAGCCTATCCATTCACTAGAGACCAGTGACATCACTGAGAATGTAGCCTATCCATTCACTAGAGACCAGTGACATCACTGAGAATGTAGCCTATCCATTCACTAGAGACCAGTGACATCACTGAGAATGTAGCCTATCCATTCACTAGAGACCAGTGACATCACTGAGAATGTAGCCTATCCCTTCACTAGAGACCAGTGACATCACTGAGAATGTAGCCTATCCCTTCACTAGAGACCAGTGACATCACTGAGAATGTAGTCTATCCATTCACTAGAGACCAGTGACATCACTGAGAATGTAGCCTATCCATTCACTAGAGACCAGTGACATCACTGAGAATGTAGTCTATCCATTCACTAGAGACCAGTGACATCACTGAGAATGTAGTCTATCCATTCACTAGAGACCAGTGACATCACTGAGAATGTAGCCTATCCATTCACTAGAGACCAGTGACATCACTGAGAATGTAGTCTATCCATTCACTAGAGACCGGTGACATCACTGAGAATGTAGTCTATCCATTCACTAGAGACCAGTGACATCACTGAGAATGTAGCCTATCCATTCACTAGAGACCAGTGACATCACTGAGAATGTAGCCTATCCATTCACTAGAGACCAAGTGACATCACTGAGAAGGCAGCCTATACCTTCTTATCCCTAGGGAAAGGATAGTTTTCTTTCTGGCCATGGAATCGCTGTCCCCATATTGTGTAAATTTCTATGTAATGTGATATTTTGTAACTTGTTGCTTCTGGTGAAGGAAAGAAATCCTTCCATACATCACATTGTAGCGTCTTCTTGGTCTTACAATGCTGAATTTAGGGCAATGATATCCTTGGTGTGGATATTTGTAGATTGAACAGTGTCCATTATGGTAATGCAATCTTCTATAGTCAGCAGTGCAGAGGATTTCAGGAGAAGAGTTGGTTGGGTTTGTGGAGCCGAGGGTCATACTTGTCCCTCTTATGTCTGGTGAGTAGGACAGGTCGGCATGCCATAGGCAATGGTACCATGTGATAATAGTGACTGTTGGTGGTAGTGAATGGTCAATGTACAATACAGCTCAGGGTGCAGGAGGGCGGAGCAGGTTGTCTGTCCAGGATGGGCACGGCAGTGCAGAGGATAGATTTTTGCTGATGGACTTTCTGGTTGGTACAGTTCTGAGGTCTTATATAATTTGCTTTAATAATAATAATACTGATGGAGTGCATTGTATAGTGTATGTCACATTTAGATCCTTTTAGGGAATAAAAGCTACAATTTTTATTGTGTACATTAAGTGGGTTTTTTTTTTTTTTTTTGGTACATAAATAGGATGAAAATAAAACAAAACACCACAAAACACAGTCCCATCTAGTTCAACCAAAATAAAATAAAATAAAAATAGAATAAATACCTCTATATACACAACCCTATACCCACAGTTGATCCAGAGGAGGGCAAATTAAATTCCCTACCAACCATTTGCTCCCGCGGGGCAAACAAAAAATTCCATCCTGATCCCCCAGGAGGCAGTTGGATATTCCCCGGATCTCCAGTCTCTGGTGTTTTTTTTCTTTTTTTTTTCTTTTAGAAGAGACTATCTACTCAGCTAGCCAGAACTCGTTCCTGAGGGAGTCCACATATTCACAGCTCTTACGAGGCCTTTCCGTATGTGGGGGGAAAAAAAAAAGACTGTAAAAAAATAAAAACATTTTTAATTAAATAATAATAAAAAAAAAAGAAAGCTAGATCAGAGGTTGAGTATTCATGCCAGGCTTAGCATTACCATTCTTTTAAAAATATTTTTTTTTTGTTATTTTTATATGTATTAATAATAATATATATTTATTATTATTAATAATAATAATTAATAATAATTGTAATAATAATAGTAATAATTGTAATAATAATAATATATTTAATAATAATAGCAATAATATATTATGTAGATAGATAGATAACCAGGAATAAATTAATTATTTCTAATTTATAAATACATGTGCTGTATAAATATATAACTGAGTTATTTACTATCCCTATACAAACATATGTGCCAAAAAGTATCAAAGTAAAGTGCCTACGTCCTAAGATCATTAGGGATTTTTGAGGAGGCTATCGTGGACTTTAATAGTACTGTGTAAGGACTTCAACACATAAATATAAAATATATATATATATTTATATTTATATATATATATATACACACATTTTTACAATTTCAATAAAACACATTTAAAACAAGAGTTGTGCCGCAATAAAGCACTAAGACAGCTCTCTAATAACTGTACAATGGTACAGTGATGGCAAAAGGCTAATATCTAATATTTATATATATTTATAATCATATAGTATATATGCAAATATCTTCTTGGCATGTTTCGCAGAAGGGTCCGCTTCTTCAGGAGTTTTAGAGAGCAGGCAAAATTTATCTATAAGTTAAAGAAAGCTACTTTCACACTGAAGCGCTGGGTGCACTGGCGGTAAAACGCCGCTATTTTTAGCTGCGTTTTACTGTCGTGTTTGCCGTGATATGCGGGCGCTAGGGGGATGTGTGTGTGTATATGTGTATATGTGTGTGTATATATATATATATATATATATATATATATATATATATATATATATATATATATATATATATAATGTTGATCATAGTCGATTTTATTCCTGATTATTATAGTTTTATAAAATATTTATTTATATATTTTTATAAATACAGGTGTATATATATATATATTTGAGAATATCCTTCCTCTTTTTTTTTTATTTTTTTATTATTCATATATATATATATATATATATATATATATATATATATATATATATATATATAATGTTATGTTATTGATCATGTATATTTGTTCCTGATTTTTTGAGTAAATCAGGAATAAATCGAATATATATATATATATATATATATATATATATATATATATATATATATATATATATATATATATATATATATATATCAACTTATTTTAAAATGTATATATGTATGTGTGTGTGTGTGTGTGTGTGTGTGTGTATGTATGTATGTGTGTGTGTATGTGTATATATATATATATATATATATATATATATATATATATGTATATAACTAAAAAATCTAATTTATTTTAATTTTATAAATATATGTGTGTGTATATATATGTGTATATATGTGTGTGTGTGTGTGTGTGTATATATATATATATATATATATATATATATATATATATATATATATATATATATATATATACTGACTTATTTATTTACTATCTTCGGTACAAATGATGAAAATGCGATCGGGCAAAAAGATGTAATTTCTTGGCGCTGTCAAGTTGCCCCACTTCCTGAGCTAGGGGATAACAGCCTGGTATTAATAATAATATATACTGTATATATTACTATAAAATCAAGGAATAAATGTATTTTAATTTATAAATACATGTATAAATATATAATGACTTATATATTTACTATCTCTGTACAAATCATGAACGTGCGTGGCGTGGACTCGGTGATGTCATTTGTTGCCGCTGTAAAGTCGCCCCTCTTTGCGGCCCCAGGACGTTGCCGGCGATGTGTTTTGACCGCAGACCAGCGTAGGTTGCAGCTGTCAGATTGCACAGAGCAGAACATCTGGGGTTAGCCTTGGCACAGACGCAACGAGCGAAGCTGGCGCGATGCACCAGGAAGGATTGGATTTCTGACCAGGGTAGCGTGGAAGTGCGCGGCGCTGTTGCTGTTTTCTCTCTGCGAGCTTCTGTTTGCTGCCAGGCCGGATTATTTTATTAATGAGAAGCAGCGAGGGCGAGATGGTGTTTCTGTACACAAGGTGAAGCTTTTCCAAGCCTTGCGCGTGCAATGCCCGGCCCGTTAAAAATTCTATTATGAAAGTCGCCACAGCTGGCCTGCTCTTGGCCGTCGTCCATCCTTCCAAAAAAAAAAAAAAGTATTTGCTCTCAGTCCCTTGACATCAGGATCTGGCCGTGGGGCTGCAAGATGGCCGACTCCTGACCTTCTGCTGCATCTGTGCCTGCATATGGCCGAGCTTGTGCTAATGTCACCCAATGGCACACCTTGCAGATCTCCGGGGTGGGGGGGGGCTTAAAGGGATACTCCACTCTAACTTGGAAATGTTGCATTTAAAGTGTATTATAAATACATATCTGTATTTATAAAAATAAATATTTTATAAAATTTTAACAAATATACATGATCAATAACGTATATATATTTTATATATATATACCTGTATTTATAAAAATATATAAATAAATATTTTATAAAACTATAAAAATCAGGAATAAATCGACTCTTGGGCTCCCGAGAGCAGTACTGAGGCAGGGTGCTGTGATGTCCTTCAGGAAGCTATGTACTGCACCCTGCTGGCTCCTCCCATAAGGATGACCATTGCATAGAGAAGCACCGAGGCCCAGTGATGACATCACTACACACCAAAGGCGTTTCATTGCCACCTTGGGTTTGAATAAATCTAGAAATGAAGCAGCACACTGTAATATTCAAATCCAGGTACGACTTTATTCCATTGACAAACTGTTTACAAAACCAATGCGTTTCAGCAATAACTCTGCCTCCTTCATCAGGGCTTGCAGAAAATGAAACGATGGTACACAAACTCAAAGATCAATGTATAAAAGAAAAAAAAAAGAACATTCCATAGCTCAACTCACCAACCAGTCTGCTGACCTGACCAACCTAATTAACCTGTCCAACAGTCTGCGTTAAAAACAGGGGTTTAGTTGGCACACATTTGCAAACGCATGCGTCAGCTGCAAGGCCTCTTCACGGCACCCTGTGTATTGCTTGCAGTTCTAAATGCTACTGAATTGATAAGTGTCTCCACAATGGAAGCACATGCCTTCAATGGATAGATGAGGGGCAGGTGGGCATGGAGGCAGCCCAATCCCCCTTAAAGTGGATGTAAACCTGAAATTTTTTATTTTTTATTTTTTTGCTGTCACAATGTAGAGTATAAGATTTCCTATCATTTGTGCCAGGTCTTGCCACAAAGAGTTAATCCAGCTCTGAGCAATCCTCTTTTATTGTTCAGTGAGATAAAACGGACAAACAGAGAAAAACCTTTGTCCGTTCCGCCCCCCTTGCTGTGAGTGACAGGTTATTTTACATATCTCGTGCACTAGCTTTAGACAGGCATTATTTTTTAATTCCCACCCCCACTCCTTTTCTGAAGTCATGTGGTTACTTTTCTGGATTTTGACTGGATGTTAGTGATCATAGCAGAAGGAATACACAGGAGAAAATGCATGTTGACAAGGGGAGTGTAGAGGTGGGCGGGGAGTCTACTGACATCACAACTCCACCCACCGAGCTCCAGACAACAGATCCACCCACAGAATCTGCAGTTTTTCAGTTCTTATAACAGACAGAGGGGAGACATTTGACAGGTAAGGATACATGCAGGAGGCATCTCTATCCTTATAGATCAGCACTATGGCAGTAGTTTAGAAAGGATGAGAGTGGCTTTACATCCACTTTATAGGAACAGGAGCACACTGGACACTCAGCACATAGCACAGTGGCAGCAAAGGTGCCCAGTGTGTCCCCGTACCACATTTGTATGTATAGTTGACTTGGCTGCCTTGCAACCTACATCCAACTATACATTGAATATTTGAGTCCTCACACATTGTTTCATTATTTAATTATATTTCAAGCCCTGGTGAGAGGGGTGGAGCTACAGCCCCCAAAACGCGCTGGCTTTGTATACCGATTATCATTGGCATAAACTTGTATCTGAACATTATGGTGTGGCGCTTCAATTATGGATTCACACATATACTATATCACCAAAAGTATTGGGACACCTGCCTTTACACGTACATGAACTTTAATGGCACTCCCAGTCTTAGTGCGTAGGGTTCAATATTGAGTTGGCCCACCCATTGCAGCTATAACAGCTTCAACTCTTCTGGGAAGGCTGTCCACAAGGTTTGGGAGGGTGTCTATGGGAATGTTTGACCATTCTTCCAGAAGTGCATTTGTGAGGTCAGGCACTGATGTTGGACGAGAAGGCCTGGCTCACAGTCTCTGCTCTAATTCATCCCAAAGGCGTTCTACCGGGGTGCAGGCCAGTCAAGTTCCTCCACCCCAAACGCACTCATCCATGTCTTCATGGACTTTGCTTTGTGCACTGGTCCAAATCATTTGGTAGAGGGGGATTATGGTGTTGGGTTGTTTTTCAGGGGTTGGGCTTGGCCCCTTAGTTCCACTGAAGGGAACTCTTAAGGCGTCAGCATACCAAGACATTTTGGACAATTTCATGCTCCCAACTTTGTGGGAACAGTTTGGGGATGGCCCCTTCCTGTTCCAACATAACTGCGCACCAGTGCACAAAGCAAGGTCCATGAAGACATGGATGAGCAAGTTTGGAGTGGAGGAACTTGACTGGCCTGCACAGAGTCCTGACCTCAACCCTGACCTCAAGCCAGGCCTTCTCATCCACATCAGTGCCTGACCTCACAAATGCGTTTCTGGAAGAATGGTCAAACATTCCCATAGACACACTCCTAAACCTTGTGGACAGCCTTCCCAGAAGAGCTGAAGCTGTTATAGCTGCAAAGGGTGGGCCAACTCAATATTGAACCCTACAGACTAAGACTGGGATGCCATTAAAGTTCATATGAGTGTGTTTGCCTCTGCTAGCACAAACCCCCCAAATCCCCCCCTCCCCCCTCCAGTTAACCACTTCTAGCACCCCCCTCCCCCAAATTTCCCCTCATAGAACTATTCTTACCCCCACCGCCTCCAAATCCCCTCTCCCAAAGCAGCCCCCCCAATATCCTCACAGACCCCCCCCCCCAACCTCACATGACACCACAGTGCCCAGGGCAGGGGCTCCTCCTGCCCACCCCTTGTCCCAGCCCTGATATATGCAATCAAGGAACCTGACCCAAGCAGAATAACCCTTTTTTGTTACTTGAAAATATCGTTAAAAAAAAAATTTGACAAAGGACGCACAGCAGTAGACTTGGCGCATGATTTAATAGATGGAGGCCGAAATCTCTAAGCTCACACCTGTGCTGCATTCTGGTTCTGGACTCGGGCCGCTCACTGGGGGGCTATTTGTGTCCAGGTTACTACAGACACTCGTAAAGGAATCTCTCCTTTTCTTCTGGCATGAATGGACAGGGATTATACTGTATTCACTTGTCCTATGAGCTGCTCTCCTTTTCTTGCCAGCTCTCCGAGGCAGGAAGAGCCGCATGAGGTTGTGTAGCATTGTGCAGCTTACGCTCTGGCTGGGAAAAGGGCCCAAAGAGAGGAGCAGCCAGGCATTGTTCAATGTCAATAGAGAGTAGCCAACCGCAGGATCTGCTGTCGCCACGTCCCCGTTTTTTTTTCCCTTTCCTCTTTCTATGACATCAGCATCTTTTAAACTTCAAAGAAAAAAAAAAAAAGTACAGTAACCTCCAAGGCCAAAAGGGTCAGTCCGCCTAAAATTTCTTTTTTTTTTGGTAGAAGCTGGAGTGTTAACCCCTTGACGGTTCCTTCTACGGGACTCGAATGCTAAGATCTCTGCTTTAAATCCGCACACTTGATGTGCCCATTATGAACAGCACCCACCATTCTTTTTTTGGTTTTTACAGATTTTATATTCTGGAAAATGTAATAGGAGGAGCTGGAACATACAAAGGTGGGCAAGAAAAACCGAGGACAGGAGCAGGGTGGAGAATTATGACCAGGAGACCTCACTGTTGGTGTGTCCAACACATCTAAGAAGCTAGAGCTGACTAAAGTCCATCTAGGACTAAAATATTACTTTTGACAGATAAAAGAGATACCTAGATTTTTCCTTTCTACTGGGAGGATATTAATCCTCAGTTATAGAAGAACCACTACTATTCCCCATATTGAGGAATAGACTAAGGAACTCAACCATATAATGAGAGGGGAGAACCACTATTAGTCACCATATTAGGAAATGGACTTAGGAATTCCTCCCTTCTATGAGAATGGAGAACCAATGCTATTCCCCAAATTAAGGTATTGACTAAAGAACTCAACCAAATAATGAGAGAGGAGAACCACTACTATTCCCCATATTGAGGAATAGACTAAGGAACTCAACCATATAATGAGAGGGGAGAACCACTATTAGTCACCATATTAGGAAATGGACTTAGGAATTCCTCCCTTCTTTGAGAATGGAGAACCAATGCTATTCCCCAAATTAAGGTATGGACTAAAGAACTCAACCAAATAATGAGAGGGGAGAACCACTTCTACTGTATTCACCATATTAAGGAATGGACTTAGGAATTCCTCCCTATTATGAGAATGGGGATTGGAGAACCACTACTATTTCCTATTTTAGTTTATTATTTATTTATTTTCTCAAAAAAAGGTTTAGTTTATAAATGTAAAATTACACTGAGCACAATTTAAAAGACTAAAGAACCCAACCATATAATGAGAAAGGAGAACCACCACTAACCCCCAAATAAAGGAATGGAATAAAGAACTCAACAATATAATGAGAATGGAGAACCACTACTATTCCCCACATTGAGGAATGGACTTGGGAACTCCACCTTATAATGAGGATGGAGAACTACTACTATTTCTCATGTTAAGGAATAGACTAAAGAACCCAACCATACATTGATAATAGAGAACCACTACCAGCCACATTAAGGAAAGGAATAAACAACTCAGCCATATTAAGGAATGAATTTAGAAACTCCACCTTATGAGAATGGACACTCCAAAACGAGTTCCTACTACCCAATTCAATACTCTTTAGATTCTTTCAGGTACACCATGCAGCTCAAGCTGAGTTCATCCAACCCTTGCCACAGTCTGCTCCCAATGTCATTATGGCAGTAGTTAAGGGTGAGGATCCACGGAGACTGATTTCTGATTTTTTATGTCATGCTCCTAAACCCATCATCCACCGTGTTAGCCTACAACCTTAAACCAAGATGGGAAAGAGAGGTGGGTCTGCTGAAGGATGAGGAGTGGAGTGAAGCGCTTGACTCATGCAAGACTGTATCCCCCAAGCTCTCAGACAGGCTGACCCAGTTGTATGTTGTGCACCGAGCATATCTTACCCCCCTAAGAGTAGCCCGCTTTAGGCAACAGTCTTCTACCTCATGCACAATGTGTAAACAGGCTACATTTTTCCATTTAATTTGGGTGTGCCCGGTCCTTCAGAGTCTATGGAAGAATATTGTGGACTTCCTCCATAATGACATGGGATCCCCTTTGACCCCAAACAGTGTCTACTAGGGATATTCCCTGATTCTGAGATAGACAAATTCACTAAAACATTCCTACATGAAACACTGTTTTCTGCGAGAAAAATTATAGCCAGACAGTGGATGAGACCCATTCCCCCCGGCTTCAATGACTGGAAAATAGATATAAATAACACACTGCCATATACATTAACCACTTCTCTACCGTGCACGAAAACCCCCTTCCTGCCCAAGCCATTTTTCAGCTTTCAGCGCTGTCACACTTTGAATGACATTTGCGCGGTCGTGCGACGTGGCTCCCAAACGAAATTTGTGTCCTTTTTTCCCACAAATAGAGCTTTCTTTTGGTGGTATTTGATCACCTCTGCGGTTTTTATTTTTTGCGCTATAAACAAAAGAAGATTGTCCAGTTTGGAAAAAAAACACAATTTTTTACTTTTTGCTATAATAAATACCCATTTTTTTTTTTTTAAATTAAAATTTTCCTCAGTTTAGACCGATACGTATTCTTCTACATATTTTTGGTAAAAAAAAAAAATCGCAATAAGCGCGTATTGATTGGTTTGCGCAAAAGTTATAGCGTCTACAAAATAGGGGATAGATTTATAGCATTTTTTTTTTTTTTATTAGTAATGGCGGCAATCTGCGATTTTTTTTTTTTTTTTTTTTATTGTGACTGCGATATTGCGGCGGACACATCGGACACTTTTGACACATTTTTGGGACCATTCACATTTATACAGCGATCCCTGCTATAAAAATGCATTGATTACTGTATAAATGTGACTGGCAGGGAAGGGGTTAACCACTAGGGGGCGGGAAGGGGTTAAATATGTTCCCTCAAAGTGTTCTTACTGTGGGGGGAGGGAACTGACTGGGGGAGGTACAAGGGACACACCATCGGTCCCCTCTCCCTCACAGGACGTGGATCTCTGTGTTTACACACAGAGATCCACTTTCCTGCTCGTTTCCCGGGCAATCGCGGGTGCCCGGCGGCAATCGCGGCCTTGTGGGCGCGCGCCGCGCGCGCCTCCTAGCTCGTTTTAAAGGGAGGACGTCATATGACGTCCTCCCAGAACGAGAGTATCCTCCGCCCGCCGTCTATTGACAGTGGGCGGGGGACAAGTGGTTAACAGAGGTTGTCCAGATAAGTACAACAAAATCTGGGACAGGTGGCTTGCGTCCGCGGACACATGTACTGGTGGTTCATAGCGTGTACTCCCAGCGTGGAACCACATGATTAGCATAGACAGAAGGTTTCCACCCGATTGAGATTCGCTGAGCACATGGTTAAACCTGTATGAGTTCCTGACTTGTTTTATTTACATGTATAATGAGAATGGAGAACCACTACTATTTCCCATGCTTAGGAATAGACTAAAGAACCCAAACATATAATGAGAATGGAGAATCACTACTATTCCCTATATGAGGGAATGGACTTGAACTCCACCTTATAATGAGGATGGAGAACCACTACTATTTCTCATGTTAAGGAATAGACTAAAGGGCCATACCATACATTGATAATAGAGAACCACTACCATCCATATTAAGGAAAGGAATTAAGAACTCAGCCATATAATAAGAATGGAGAATAATTACTATTCCCCATTATAAGGAATGGATTTAGAAACTCCACCCTATGAGGATGGAGAACCACTACTATTTCCCATGCTTGGGAAGAAACAAAAGAGCCTGAACATATAATGAGAATGGAGAACCACTACTATTCCCCCATATGAGGGAATGGACTTCGGAACTCCACCTTATAATGAGAATGGAGAACCACTAATATTTCCCATGCTTAGGAATAGACTAAAGAACCCAAACATATAATGAGAATGGAGAATCGCTACTATTCCCCATATGAGGGAATGGACTTCGGAACTCCACCTTATGAGAATGGAGAACCACTAATATTTCCTATGCTTAGGAATAGACTAAAGAATCCAACCATATAATGAGAATGGAAAGCCACTACTACAGAATTTTCCATGTTAAGGAATAGACTAAAGAACCCAAAAAAATATGATAAGAATGGAGAACCACTACCATTCCCTCATATAAGGAATGGACTTGGGAACTCCACCTTATGATGAGAATGGAGAACCACTACTATTCCTCCATGTTAAGAAATTGACTTAGTAACTCCACGTTATAATAGGAATTGAGAACCTTTAATATCCCTCATATTAAGGTATGGCCTAACAAACTCAACCTTAAAAATGGTGATGAAAGAACTTACAATTGATCTCCATGATACTTACCCAACCTTTCTCACAACATGGAGCACACTGGGCCATATTCTTCAAGTCTACGTGCTTCAAAACTTTTTATAATACAACAATACTATATAACTTGCCATTGCATTCGTTGATGTGTCTGCCCCGACTTGACTCCCCGACCATCCCACCCTTGCCCCCTTTCATCATGCACCTTACTTGCTTCTGCACCGAAGTTGTGGCCGGACAAACCCCCCACCTACAATAAGCACCTTGTTTTGTTTTGTAGAGGTATGTGGTCTTCTTACCTGTAACATGAAATAAATCGTTTTGTAGATAATTTTACTTCTACATGTAGATTTTATGGTCATTCAAAGTGCGTACCTCTGATAGCAGTGTACCATTCCAACTTCTTTGCAGTTTTATGAGAATATGTTCTTTCCTCTGGGATCCCATTCCAGAAGAGGCAAGCTCAGTAGACTCTCACTGGTTAGCGCAGTCAACGGCTGTTCACCATTGCGGGTGTTATGGTACTTATGACTCCGGGGACCTTATTCCTTAATAAAACATTTTCTTTAAAAAAAAAAATACTTTTTGGCAAGCTTACCCTTTATAATACACTTAGTAGGAGATACAAACATCTTAACTGCCATCAGTATGAAGAGGGGGCAACGGCAATAGGAAGGTAGAAGGTGGTGGGCCAACCATTGGCACTGCTATGAAGTGTTGCAATGGGGCATTCTTGGAGTTTTGGAATTCTTGGGCACTCGAAAGCTTTACAAAGCCATCATGCCATCACATTTTTTATTTCTGAGGCCAGTTTGTGCAGCCAGATAGGTGACTTCCAAACAAAAGTAAAATTTTCATAAAAAATTTAAACTGCGTATATAATAGCCATGCCATTGCACAATGTATTATTAAAATTCATCTTTTCATATCAGTTGGTAACTCTAAAAGCAAAAGCGCGTCGGCATTATGAAATAAAAAACTTTATTAAATATATATGACAGGTACTCACAAGAGATCTTGATAGCAATGCTTGTTACATTACTCAGATGAGAACCGACTCAAATGTCTGTACGTAGGAGTTCACACACCCCCCCCCCCCCCCTCCGTTATTTTCTTTGCATGATAAGGTAGAGCTGATGCCTTTCAAGGGTGGACCCTGTTTTTTTTTTAGAGCATCGATTGCCAACTACCTACAGTTTTCTATACTGCAGAAAAATCTAATTTTACTTCTTGGCAACAGTGTTTAATTTGTTTTCAGCACGTCTCAAGGAGGACTATGATGCATAGGTGGAAATTTGATGTGATGGGGGAACTCTGACATGAAGGGGCGACTCCGTTGTGATAGAAGTCTCTGCCACTGTGTCGGGGGGGGGGACACTGTGATGATGGGGGACCTTTGATGTATAGGGGACTTTAATGTGAAGGGGGGACTCTGAAGTGATGAAGGAATTCTGATGTGATGTGATGGGGGCCTCTAATTTTAAGGGGGCCTTTGATGTATAGGTGGGAATTTGATGTGATGAGGGGACTCTGAGGGGGACACTTATGTGATGGGAGTCTCTGACTTTGTGAAGGGGGATACTGTGGTGATGGGGGGCCTTTGATGTATAGGGGGGCTTTTATGTGAAGGGGGGTCTCTGAGGTGATGGGGGACCTCTGATGTGATGGGGTCTTTGACTCTATGCTGGGGGAACTTTGTGGTGATAGGGGGACTTTGATCAGAAGGGGGGCCTCTTATGTGAAGGGGGGCCTCTTATGTGAAGGGGGGCCTCTTATGTGAAGGGGGGCCTCTTATGTGAAGGGGGGCCTCTTATGTGAAGGGGGGCCTCTTATGTGAAGGGGGGCCTCTGACGTGAAGGGGGGCCTCTGACGTGAAGGGGGGCCTCTTATGTGAAGGGGGGCCTCTGACGTGAAGGGGGGCCTCTGATTTATAGGGGGAATTTGATGTGATGGAGGGACTCTGATGTGATGGGGTCTTTGACCCTGTTTTGGGGGAACTTTGTGGTGAAGGGGGACCTGTGATGTGAAGGGGGACCTGTGATGTGAAGGGGGTCTCTCATTGTGAAGGGTGGCCTTTGATGTGAAGGAGGACGTAAAGGGGGCCTCTGATTTAGAGGGGGGGATTTGATGTGATGGAGGGACTCTGATGTGATCAGGTCTTTGACTCTGTGTTGGGGTGACTTTGTGGTGATAGGGGGCTCTGACTTTCTGACTTTAAGGAGGACCTCTGATGTGAAGGGGGGCTTCTGACATGAAGGGCGCATCTGATTTTATAGGGGGGAATTAGATGTGATGGGGGGACTTTGATGTGATGGGGTCTTTGACTCTGTGTTGGGGAAACTTTGTGGTGATAAGGGGCCTCTAATGTGAAGGGGGGGCCTCTAATGTGAAGGGGGGACCTTTGATGTAAAGGGGGACCTTTGATGTGAAGGGGGGGGGGCTCTGACTTGAAGGGTGGCCTTTGATGTGAAGGAGGACCTCTGATGTGAAGGGGGGACCCTGATGTGATTAATTTATTCAAGCTGGTTGTATGCATTGCCCCAATCTCAGGTTTCCCATTGACAAGTAACATTTACATTTCTTACATTTTAGACTGGGGGGTGGGGCTCCAGATTTTGATACATTTAAAGTGTTCCGGGCCTGAAAATAGGTTGAGAAACACTGCTCTAATAACCATAGCTCACACTCCCTTAGCAGCTTAGTTGATTAGAGCAGTGTGCAGGTTGAGTGTCTGGAGACCCGAGTTACTGCTAGTGTGTGAGAGCCTCTGTCTGATTCCCCAACATGCCGCCAGCACTGGGTATTTTAACCCTTGCTGCAGCACTTTGTATGTAAAAAGATACAGAATTGAGCGGCATGTTTGTTTCCAAATATGCAGCCTGATTTAATCAGATAGTAAATACGTGGCTTCAACTGGGCTTTAAAAATCCTAAAACGAAAACCGTCTGTAAATAAAACCGCCTGTACTTGTTCAGCTTTCTTTTTTTTTTTTTTCGTCTTGGCAAACGTGCCGTGCGTCCTCATTGACTGACGTCCCTGCTACTGTACAATCCGGGCGCTATTAATGTTTATCTGTGGAGGAGCACAAGCCAAGGAACAGGAAGGAACAATGTCAGCCGGCTTAGCGGGCTCCATGTGAACTTCTCGCAGCGGGGCCGAGCTTCTGTTATTTAAAGTATGAAGCTAATGCTTTTAGGGAGAAGGAAGGGCCAGCCTTGGTTGGCTTCCAGCACGAGTAATGTACAGTTGGCAGGCGACGGCTCCCGCGTGGACGTATCCTGCCATTCGCTTGCCAAGGTGAGGGAGCGGGAGCCAGAGGGGAGGGCCGGATGGCTAATTTTCTCCCGGCCTCTTGTGTCTTGTTGAGTTTGCTCTTTGAGGCGGTGGTGTGCTGCTTTTCAGCGCTTCAAGCTGACTTTCCTTCTGCCAAGGAAAGAGCAAGTGTTTTGTGCCAGTCCTCCGGCAGGAGCTGAAGGCAGAGGAGGGCCGTCCTGCGACAGGGACCTCAGCTGGCCTGAGCCTTCAGGACACAGAAGAGGGTCAATCTCAGGTTTCTAGTGCAAGGCGTTCAAAGTGGAATTACAATCCAGGTGCATTTATAACGGGATAAAGTTGCCTTTAGATCAACAGGACACAACTTTGTGCTAAGTAATTTTTTTAGAAGTCATTCTAGCATGAGTTTGGTGCACCTGGTTGCCCCACTTGAGAATTCCTAATTGTTGCCGGTATTCTTATTTTCTAAGCAGCCCAATGTCTGAGCCGGCGGAAAAAGTCGGTTCATTCAGCGGTCATATCCAAATCCATGGGAATTAGTATGGAGCTGCCCTCCCCTTTGCAGCTCTAACAGTGCCCACTCTTCTGGGAAGCCTTTCTACAAGAATGTGGAATGTGTCTGCGGGACTTTGTGTCCATTCAGCCAGAAGAACATTCGTGAGGCCAGGTACTGATGTTGGATGAGAATACCTGGCCCTCAATCAGGGTTCAAATTCATCCCAAAGGTGTTCTGTAGGGTTAAGGTCAGGGACTGATGTTGGGTGAGAATACCTGGCTCACAATTGGCATACCGATTCATCCCAAAGGTGTTCAGTAGGGTTGAGGTTTGTATTGACGTTGAAAGAGAAGACCTGGCCCTCAATCAGGGTTCAAATTCATCCCAAAGGTGTTCAGTAGGGTCGAGGTTTGTATTGACGTTGAATGAGAAGACCTGGCCCTCAATCGGGGTTCCAATTCATCCCAAAGGTGTTCAGTAGGGTTGAGGTCGGTACTGACATTGAATGAGAAGACCTAGCCAATAATTGGTGTTCCATATTCATCCAAAGGTGTTCTGTGGGGTGGAGGTCAAGTACTGATGTTGGATGAGAAGACCTGGCTCACAACCTGCAATCCAATTCACCCCAAAGGTGTTCTGTAGGGTTGAGGTCAGGTACTGATGTTGGATGAGAAGATCTGGCTCACAAATGACATTCCCGTTCATCTCAAAGGTGTTCAGTAAGATTGAGGTCTGGGCTCTGTGCAGGACACTTGAGTTCCTCCGCATCAAACTGGTCAAACCATACAGTATATTTATGGATTCGGCTTGGAACAGTCATGCGGGAACAGAAAGGGGTCTTCCCCAAACTGTTACCACAAGGTTGGAAAAGCACAATTACCTACAATGTGCTTGTATGATGTAGTATTAACAATACCCTTTACTAGAAACACCTGAACTCAATCTTTTGGAAGGCTGTTTTAAACACATTTGGTTGTAGATACTCACTGTGAAGTGTGAGAGCGAGGTTGTATGGCAGAGGATTACGTGACTAGAGCAGCTGTCCCACCAAAAAGCAGATGAATGTCTGTAATGGATTATATAAAACCCAGACTATAGAACATAGAGTGCCCATAATGCTCATTGGAGTCAGGGAAATGACAGACAGCAGAGCCCCCCCCCTGCCCCAAAGCTCCCCCCCCATGTTGGGGGCATGTGGCCTGGTATAGCTTGCTTGTTTACCCCCCTTTTTGCTGGCCTGGATGCTCGGATAAGGGTCTGGTATGGATATTGGGGGGGGGGGGGGGGTCCAACGCCTTTTTATTTATTTTTTATTTTGGCATTGGGTTCCCCTTAAAATCTATACTAAACCTGAAGGGCCTGCTATGGATTGGGGTGGCACACTGTTTGTTTGTTTTTCTGACTTTTCTATTGCGGCCATTCTTTTGTTTGCATTTCAGCTCTCAGTTGGGAAGCCCGCTGACAGCTAAGTCATCGATTGTTAAGGACACGGCAGCCGGCTTCCTGGCCAGCTCCTTAAAAAACAGCTATTCTTCACACAGAATTCGAATCATTCGATAGTTTTTTGACTGATCTGAATTAGAATCGTTCCAAAAATGTGTAATTCATTAGAAAACAAATAAACAAAAAGAATTTCAATTAATTTCAACGAAACTCGTTACTATTTAATTCGGAGATTCAAATACATCCAAACCTCCGAAGAACCAAAAAGTTGTCCGAATTTACATTCGAACCAAAACGAGTTGCACATGTCTAATGCTGGATATAGTGCACAGTGGCTCTTCCTTGTCCTGGATGCTGGATATAATATAGTGCACAGTGGCTCTTCCCTGTCCTGGATGCTGGATATAATATAGTGCACAGTGGCTCTTCCCTTGTCCTGGATGCTGGATATAATACAGTGCACAGTGCCTCTTCCCTTGTCCTGGATGGTGGATACAGTGCCTCTAATCTTGTCCTGGATGCTGGATACAGTGCACAGTGCCACTTCTCTTGTCCTGGAAGCTGGATACAGTGCACAGTGCCACTTCTCTTGTCCTGGATGCTGGATTTAATATAGTGCACAGTGGCTCTTCCCTTGTCCTGGATGCTGGATACAGTGCACAGTGCCACTTCTCTTGTCCTGGATTCTGGATACAGTGCACAGTGCCACTTCTCTTGTCCTGGATTCTGGATACAGTGCACCTTCTCTTGTCCTGGATGCTGGGTATAGTGCTCAGTGCCACTTCTCTTGTCCTGGATGCTTGATATAGTGCCCAGTGCCACTTCTCTTGTCCTGGATGCTGGATACAGTGCACAGTGCCACTTCTCTTGTCCTGGTGGATGCTGGATACAGTGCACAGTGCCTCTTCTCTTGTCCTGGATGCTGGATACAGTGCACAGTGCCTCTTCTCTTGTCCTGGATGCTGGATACAGTGCACAGTGCCACTTCTCTTGTCCTGGTGGATGCTGGATACAGTGCACAGTGCCTCTTCTCTTGTCCTGGATGCTGGATACAGTGCACAGTGCCTCTTCTCTTGTCCTGGATGCTGGATACAGTGCACAGTGCCACTTCTCTTGTCCTGGATACAGTGCACAGTGCCACTTCTCTTGTCCTGGATGCTGGATATAATATAGTGCACAGTGGCTCTTCCCTTGTCCTGGATGCTGGATACAGTGCCCAGTGCCACTTCTCTTGTTCTGGATACAGTGCCCAGTGCCACTTCTCTTGTCCTGGATGCTGGATACAGTGCACAGTGCCACTTCTCTTGTCCTTGATGCTGGATACAGTGCACAGTGCCACTTCTCTTGTCCTGGATGCTGGATATAATATAGTGCACAGTGGCTCTTCCCTTGTCCTGGATGCTGGATACAGTGCACAGTGCCACTTCTCTTGTTCTGGATACAGTGCCCAGTGCCACTTCTCGTCCTGGATGCTTGATACAGTGCACAGTGCCACTTCTCTTGTCCTGGATGCTGGATACAGATCACAGTGCCACTTCTCTTGTCCTGGATGCTGGATACAGTGCCACTTCTCTTGTCCTGTATGCTGGATGCAGTGCACAGTGCCACTTCTCTTGTCCTGGATACAGTGCACAGTGCCACTTCTCCTGTCCTGGATGCTGAATATAGTGCACAGTGCCACTTCTCTTGTCCTGGATGCTGGATACAGTGCCCAGTGCCACTTCTCTTGTCCTGGGTGCTGGATACAGTGCACAGTGCCACTTCTCTTGTCCTGGATACAGTGCACAGTGCCACTTCTCTTGTGCTGGATACAGTGCACAGTGCCACTTCTCTTGTCCTGGATGCTGGATACAGTGCACAGTGCCTCTTCTCTTGTCCTGGATGCTGGATACAGTGCACAGTGCCTCTTCTCTTGTCCTGGATGCTGGATACAGTGCACAGTGCCACTTCTCTTGTCCTGGATACTGGATACAGTGCACAGTGCCACTTCTCTTGTCCTGGATGCTGGATATAATATAGTGCACAGTGGCTCTTCCCTTGTCCTGGATGCTGGATACAGTGCACAGTGCCACTTCTCTTCTGGATACAGTGCCCAGTGCCACTTCTCTTGTCCTGGATGTTTGATACAGTGCCACTTCTCTTGTCCTGGATGCTGGATACAGTGCCACTTCTCTTGTCCTGGATGCTGGATACAGTGCACAGTGCCACTTCTCTTGTCCTGGATGCTGGATCTAGTGCACAGTGCCACTTCTCTTGTCCTGGGTGCTGGATATAGTGCACAGTGCCACTTCTCTTGTCCTGTATGCTGGATGCAGTGCACAGTGCCACTTCTCTTGTCCTGGATACAGTGCACAGTGCCACTTCTCCTGTCCTGGATGCTGGATATAGTGCACAGTGCCACTTCTCTTGTCCTGTATGCTGGATGCAGTGCACAGTGCCACTTCTCTTGTCCTGGATACAGTGCACAGTGCCACTTCTCCTGTCCTGGATGCTGGATCTAGTGCACAGTGCCACTTCTCTTGTCCTGGGTGCTGGATATAGTGCACAGTGCCACTTCTCTTGTCCTGTATGCTGGATGCAGTGCACAGTGCCACTTCTCTTGTGCTGGATACAGTGCACAGTGCCACTTATCTTGTCCTGGATACAGTGCACAGTGCCTCTTCTCTTGTCCTGGATACAGTGCACAGTGCCTATTCTCTTGTCCTGGATGCTGGATACAGTGCACAGTGCCACTTCTCTTGTCCTGGATACAGTGCCACTTCTCTTGTCCTGGATGCTGGATACAGTGCACAGTGCCACTTCTCTTGTCCTTGATGCTGGATATAATATAGTGCACAGTGCCACTTCTCTTGTCCTGGATACTGGATACAGTGCCACTTCTCTTGTCCTGGATGCTGGATACAGTGCACAGTGCCACTTCTCTTGTCCTGGATGCTGGATATAATATAGTGCACAGTGCCACTTATCTTGTCCTGGATACAGTGCACAGTGCCACTTCTCTTGTCCTGGATGCTGGATACAGTGCACAGTGCCTCTTTTCTTGTCCTGGATACAGTGCACAGTGCCTCTTCTCTTGTCCTGGATGCTGGATACAGTGTACAGTGCCTCTTCTCTTGTCCTGGATGCTGGATACAGTGCACAGTGCCACTTCTCTTGTCCTGGATGCTCGATTTAATATAGTGCACAGTGGATCTTCCCTTGTCCTGGATGCTGGATACAGTGCACAGTGGCACTTCTCTTGTCCTGGATGCTGGATATAGTGCCCACTGCCCAGTGCCACTTCTCTTGTCCTGGATGCTTGCTACAGTGCCACTTCTCTTGTTCTGGATGCTGAATACAGTGCCCAGTGCCACTTCTCTTGTCCTGGATGTTGGATCTAGTGCCCAGTGCCACTTCTCTTGTCCTGGATGCTGGATACAGTGCCCAGTGCCACTTCTCTTGTCCTTGATGCTTGATATAGTGCCCAGTGCCACTTCTCTTGTCCTGGATGCTGGCTATAGTGCACAGTGCCACTTCTCTTGTCCTGGATGCTGGATCTAGTGCCCAGTTCCACTTCTCTTGTCCAGGATGCTGGATACAGTGCACAGTGCCACTTCTCTTGTCCTGGATGGTGGATATAGTGCCCAGTGCCACTTCTCTTGTCCTGTATGGTGGCACAGTGCCCAGTGCCACTTCTCTTGTCCTGGATGCTGGATATAGTGCACAGTGCCACTTCTAATGCCCTGGATGCTGGTACAGTGCACAGTGCCACTTCTCTTGTCCTGGATGCTAGCACAGTGCCACTTCTCTTGCCCTGGATGCTGGATACAATGCACAGTGCCACTTCTCATGTCCTGTATGGTGGCACAGTGCACAGTGCCACTTATCTTGCCCTGGATGCTGGTACAGTGCCACTTCTCTTGCCCTGGATGCTAGCACAGTGCCACTTCTCTTGCCCTGGATGCTGGATACAATGCACAGTGCCACTTCTCTTGTCCTGTATACTGGATACAATGCACAGTGCTGCTTTTGTTGTCCTGTAGTCTGGATACAGTGCACAGTGCCACTTCTCTTACCGTGTATTCTGGATATAGTGCACAGTGCCACTTCTCTTGTCCTGTATACTGGATACACTAAACAGTGCTGCTCTTTGTTGCCCTGTATTCTGGATATAGTGCACAATGCCTCTTATCTTGCCCCGTATGCTGGATATAGTGCACAGTGCCACTTCTCTTATCTTGTATACTGGATACAGTACACGGCTCTACTTTTTTTTTCCTGTGTGCTGGTTTTAATGTACAGCATTGCAGGCCTCAAACCTTGTGAAGCAGAACATTATTTAAACGCTTCATCAAAAGCACAAAAAAGCAGACCACGCCATCACATACCATACATATTCATTTTCTTGCCTGCAATTCCCTTTTAAAACTTCCCCCATCATAAATCAACGTTTGTAGGCCTACTGCCCCTTTAATAATTAGGAATGCAACAGGTTTTGGCAACTGACTCCCATTGGCCGAAATCCAGCAGGGCCATATTTCTGCGGCTTCTTATTGGCTGAGCTGTAACGTATTTGAGTAAAACCCGGCGTGGAATTCCTTCCTTCCGCGGGGAAGCAGAAATACCAGGAGCAGTTGGCTTTTGTGAAAATCATAACACAATGGTTACAGGATGTTTTTCCTGCGAATCGGCAACTTGCCACCGACCCGGCGACCGTTTCAACAACAGGTCTATGTTTAACGTGTTTAGTGAGACGTCCCGCTGAGCCAATAATAGGCTCTGTATTAATTCCAGGTTTTACATAAATCACAAGCAAATAACAAGTCACTTTTTGCGGCCAAGATACACCATGATATCTTCAGAGCAGTAGGCCAGTGGGAACATAACACCACGTCATGTTACATAACACACGCAAGCCAATTTAGTAATAAAATTCACGTTTCCAGAGGCCAGGCCCGCTTCCTCCAACTGATATTTGATTGCACATTGGCGGCCGACCCCAGTAAGACATAAAGGGCTCTGTGGGGGCATTCTTACTGCACCATGAGGCCACTGCTTAGAGGAAAACTGCACTTCAAAGCTGAACTCCAAGTATAAAAGACACAGATTAATAAGATTCCGAATTTGTTAATATATCATTAAATGTATTTATTTAAATTTTTTATTAATAATTTATTATAATTCAATATATTACATTTTTATTTATTTATATTTATTTATTCTTGGGTTACACCCATGCTGCAAACGCCTACCATATAATCTAACAAAAAGTTTCTTCCCTGGGTGGCTTGAGAGTGGGAGATTCTCAGTTGCCTTTTTTTTTTTCTTTATTAATTACTTGTTAGATTTTTATTTATTTATTTTTTGTTTGTTCTGCGAAGCTCTTTGCCCATAAACCCCTTGGCCTGCTTGGCTCCAGAATGGGAGATTCGTGGCTGGCAATTTGTTTTTTTCCGGATTTATTTATATTTTATACATTTTTTTTTCTTTCTTTGGCCAAGTTTCCGTGCTTATTTTTTTTTACTATTTGTTAGTTTATTATTCAACCAAGCTTCTTGCACTGAAACCCCTCCCATTTAATATAATTTTAAGTTCTTGGTCTGGGTGGCCCCAGATTGAGAGATTCACAGTGGCTAATTTTTTTTATTTATTTTTTATTCTTGTTAGTATTTTTTCACTTTTTATTTTCTAAGTTTTCATACTTATTTTTTTGTATTTGTTAGTTTATTATTCGACCAAGCTACTTGCATGGAAACCCCTTTTTTTTTTTTTTTTTTTTTTTTTTTTTACTTTATAGATGTTTTTTTTTTTATTTAGATGATTTTTTTTTTCCTTTTTTTAATATTCTGCCAAGCTCTTTGTACCAAAGCCCCTTGGCCAGGGTGGCTCCAGAATGGAAGATTCACACCACCAATTATTTTTCATTTACTTATATTTTATTTATTTTGATTTGGCCACGTTTTTATACTTCTTTATTTTTATTTGTTAGTTTATTATTCGACCAAGCTACTTGCATGGACCCTTTTTTTTTTTTTTTTTACTTGATGTTGTTTTTTATTTATTTATTTCTTTTTTATTATTCTGCCAAATTCTTTGCACCAAAACCCCTTGGCCTGGGTGGCTCCAGAATGGAAAATTCACACCGCCAATTATTTTTCATTTTGTTATATTTTATTTATTTTTAATTATTTGGCCAAGTTTTTATACTTCTTAATTTGTATTTGTTAGTTAATTATTCTATCAAGCTACTTGCATGGAAACTTTTTTTTTTTTTTTTTTACTTGATAGATGCTTTTTTTTTTTGTTTTTGTTTTTATTATTATTCTGCCAAGCTCTTTACACCAAAACCCATTGGCCTGGGTGGCTCCAGAATGGAAGATTCACGCCGCCAATTATTTTTCCCTTATTTTCTCATTTATTTATATTTTATTTATTTTCATTTATTTTTTATTATTTGGCCACGTTTTTATACTTCTTTATTTTTATTTCTTAGTTTATTATTCGACCAAGCTACTTGCATGGAAACCCTTTTTTTTTTACTTGATAGATGTTGTTTTTTTTTTTTTTTTATTATTATTATTTTGTCAAGCTCTTTGCATTAAAACCCCTTGGCCTGGGTGGCTCCAGAATGGAAGATTCACACCGCCAATTATTTTTCCCTTATTTTTTCATTTATTTTTTATTTTTTTTATATCTTTTTTATTATTTGGCCAAGTTTTTATACTCCTTTTATTTTTATTTGTTAGTTTATTATTCGACCAAGCTACTTGCATGGAAAGCTTTTTTTTTTTGCTTGATAGATGCTTTTTTTTTCTTTTTTTTTATTATTATTCTGCCAAGCTCTTTGCACCAAAACCCCTTGGCCTGGGTGGCTCCAGAATGGAAAATTCACACCGCCAATTATTTTTCATTTTGTTATATTTTATTTATTTTTTATTATTTGGCCAAGTTTTTATACTTCTTAATTTTTATTTGTTAGTTAATTATTCAATCAAGCTACTTGCATGGAAACCCCTTTTTTTTACTTGATAGATTTTTTTTCATTTTGATTATTTTTTATTATTTTCTCATTTATTTATATTTTATTTCTTTTTATTTCTTTTTTATTAATTGGCCAAGTTTTTATACATCTTTATTTTGTCCTTTGTAATTATTTACGTGCATAACATTAAAGTAAAACCGTATCAGAGGCGAAAACAGTAGAGGCTTTTTTTTTACTGGCTTAAAGGTAAAACCGGCCCCTCTTGCGTACCCGCTCTTTAGGAAAGACTTTTTCCATTTAGAAGATTTTACCGGCAGGCAGTACCTATTATAACGGCTTGAAAACAGCTTTCACCTCTTTACTCTCGGGAACTTCAGAAAACTTTTTATACAAAAAGTTCTTTCAGCGTAGATCAATAAAGCCGGATCCCACAGCCCTGAAATGCCATGAACAACATAATGAACACCTGCTACGGCTGCCTCTACAGATTCTACATTGAGTGATGTCCTCTGTGTTTAGAAAGCTGTCACTCATGGTGTGAAATGGTTGTTGCTGAACATTGCCGACCCACGACTTTTCGAGGTCAATTGTTCCACGTTTCTGGGGAACTAAAGAAAATCTGCACTTTGTACAAATATGAAATTTTCCCTACAGGATCCAAAATGAAAATAGAAAAACTTTTGGCGTTAGATGTACTTTGAGGTTTACCTGTGCTTTCCCTACTTCACTTTAATGGTGGCCCCTTGTTATACTTACCCTTATTTCGCCTTTCCATCGTTCTGTTGAGATTCCAGTATGGGGAGCCTCATTCCCCTTACAGAGCAGCAGTACTCCCTAGTTGACTCCACTCCACCATCCAATTGAGTGGCCTTACAAACCTCAGCCATGGGTGCCATTCCTGCTTGTAGATGGAGTGACAATGGGTCAGGTGGGACACTACTGATCCGCATTGTTTCGCAAAAACAAGTGGAAAAGGTGATGTCTTCCTCTGATGCCCTATTAGGTCTTTATATGTAAAGTCGGTGCTGGTGCTCGGCACTGGTGGTCATGCTGGTGCTTTGCGCTGGTGATGGTGCTGGTGGCTTGGCACTGGTGTTGGTGCTGGTGCTTGGCTGTTGGGCCCAAAGGCTTAGGAGAGTCCTAAGCCCAATGTAAACTCAGTCACTGGGTTTCTTCTGATGAAATAACCTGGGCAGTTACTGGAGGCAAAGGTAGGCACAGGCTGCCCCATGTAAAATCAGGACTGGCACTGGTGCTCGGCACTGGTGGTGGTGCTCGGCACTGGTGGTCATGCTGGTGCTTTGCGCTGGTGATGGTGCTGGTGGCTTGGCACTGGTGTTGGTGCTGGTGCTTGGCTGTTGGGCCCAAAGGCTTAGTAGGAGAGTCCTAAGCCCAATGTAAACTCAGTCACTGGGTTTCTTCTGATGAAATAACCTGGGCAGTTACTGGAGGCAAAGGTAGGTACAGGCTGCCCCATGTAAAATCAGGACTGGCACTGGTGGTGGTGCTCGGCACTGGTGGTCATGCTGGTGCTTTGCGCTGGTGATGGTGCTGGTGGCTTGGCACTGGTGTTGGTGCTTGGCTGTTGGGCCCAAAGGCTTAGTAGGAGAGTCCTAAGCCCAATGTAAACTCAGTCACTGGGTTTCTTCTGATGAAATAACCTGGGCAGTTACTGGAGGCAAAGGTAGGTACAGGCTGCCCCATGTAAAATCAGGACTGGTGGTGGTGCTCGGCACTGGTGGTGGTGCTCGGTGGTGGTGCTGGGTGCTGGTGCTTGGCACTGGTGTTGGTGCTTGGCACTGGTGTTGGTGCTTGGCTGTTGGGCCCAAAGGCTTTGAAGGAGAGTCCTAAGCCCAGTGTAGACTCAGTCACTGGGTTTCTTCTGCTGAAATAACCTGGGCAGTTACTGGAGGCAAAGGCAGGTACAGGCTGTCCCATGTAAAGTCAGAGCTGGCACTGGTGGTGGTGCTGGTGCTTTGTGATAGTGTTTGGCACTGGTGTTGATGCTGGTGCTTGGCTGTTGGGCCCAAAGGCTTAGTAGGAGAGTCCTAAGCCCAATGTAAACTCAGTCACTGGGTTTCTTCTGATGAAATAACCTGGGCAGTTACTGGAGGCAAAGGTAGGTACAGGCTGCCCCATGTAAAATCAGGACTGGCACTGGTGGTGGTGCTCGGCACTGGTGGTCATGCTGGTGCTTTGCGCTGGTGATGGTGCTGGTGGCTTGGCACTGGTGTTGGTGCTTGGCTGTTGGGCCCAAAGGCTTAGTAGGAGAGTCCTAAGCCCAATGTAAACTCAGTCACTGGGTTTCTTCTGATGAAATAACCTGGGCAGTTACTGGAGGCAAAGGTAGGTACAGGCTGCCCCATGTAAAATCAGGACTGGTGGTGGTGCTCGGCACTGGTGGTGGTGCTCGGTGGTGGTGCTGGGTGCTGGTGCTTGGCACTGGTGTTGGTGCTTGGCACTGGTGTTGGTGCTTGGCTGTTGGGCCCAAAGGCTTTGAAGGAGAGTCCTAAGCCCAGTGTAGACTCAAAGTCACTGGGTTTCTTCTGCTGAAATAACCTGGGCAGTTACTGGAGGCAAAGGCAGGTACAGGCTGTCCCATGTAAAGTCAGAGCTGGCACTGGTGGTGGTGCTGGTGCTTTGTGATAGTGTTTGGCACTGGTGTTGATGCTGGTGCTTGGCTGTTGGGCCCAAAGGCTTTGTAGGAGTTGACACAACTGATGGGGCACTATTCCTCCGACTGACACCAACAATGAGTCACTATTCCTCCAACTGACACCAACAATGAGGCACTGTTCCTTCCACTGACATCAACGATGGGACACTAATTCTCCCACTGACACCAATATGGGGCACTATTCCTTCCACTGACATCAACAATGGGACACTAGTCTCCCACTGAAATCAGACGTAGGGCATTGTTTACTTATTTACATTTTCTACTCCCACTGGCCCCAAGTACAGCCCCCATAAAGTCTGAAGGACAGTAAACTGGCCCTTTGTTTAGAAAGTGTGGAAACCCCTGCCCTAGACAAAGGGACCGCTATAGCGTGCATATTCTGGGGGGAGCAGAGCGATTTAAGTTTTTCTATCAGGCCACTGTTGGGCTTAAAAGTGAACCTGTTGGCTTTGCCCTTCATGGGCAAAAAGAAGGTATCCAACCAAAACTAGCTGTTGTTAGTCACGTTCAATTGGACTTGTTCTCTAATGCTGAAGATGTTTTGTAGCTTCTTCAAGGCACATCTTCAGTTCTGTTGAGTGTCTGGAACATCTCCAACATTTATATCCTTGCAGGTTGCATAGACACCTTAATCCAGCCACCATAGAATGTGTAGATGTTTCGTGTCCAAGAATAGGATGGGAGGTGTGAAAGTTGTGGAGCCCCCCAGTTCTAGTTACACCATCCCACCCTTTGTGTCTGGAAGTCTGCATAGGTGTTAATCCTTTTTGTTGGGAATGTGGGAATTGTTGTCAAGTCTTCGGGGTAGAGTTTAACCTTTAAGGGTTCTTCAAAAAGTTTTTTATAGTTAATACAGTTTAAGAAAGTGTGGAAACTTTTTGAATAACCCTTGTACAATGTGTGTGGTTGGTGGATGGTGCCACTCACTAGAACTGGAGAAGTGCCCTAAATAAGGTACATAATGTCTTCAACATTATAGAAGACGTCCGGGTAAATGTGACTAACTACTACTAGATAGTCCATGACCTGGATAAATGAGGACCTTCAGAAATAACCAATTATGTCAATTAGATTGCTGCCCTTACGTAAACCACCATAATTATGCCTTAAGAGTTGCTTTTTCTTTTTTTGTAATTCTTTATTTTCAAAGACAATGCAATTAACAGTCAATACAAATAGCAAAGATACAAAACCAACAAAAAAACAGGCAATAGGTTCAAAAGGGATCGTATGATGTGGTAAGCAAATCAAGTATCCCGGCTATACACAGTAAATAAGGCACAGCAAGATGGTGTGGTATCAAGCTGATAACTATGTACGAGGCCGGGGAGGCATTCGGACAATT
The DNA here is from genome assembly GCA_029206835.1 of Rana muscosa. NCBI lineage: Eukaryota > Metazoa > Chordata > Amphibia > Anura > Ranidae > Rana > Rana muscosa. The sequence goes on along the minus strand of JARGYO010000094.1, from coordinate 50,196,253 downwards.
GCTTGCATGACCCAAACCCTATAGTAATGTATGCGAAGCTGTTTAATACAATACGTTTTCACAGCTGTTCAGGAGGCAGAGCGTACTGATGGCCAACATGCCCAGACATGGGACTCGCGGAGCAAGTTATGTACATTAGGATATTCACAGTATCTGATCAAGACAGCCCATGACTGGGTGAGAACAAGGGGTAAGGGGTGCGTACAAAAGGGGGAAAGGCAGGGGATCGGACGTCTTTTAGGGGAAGAAGGGGGGAAAAGATTGGGAGGGGAAAAGGGAGAGATAGGGGGTGAAAGGGGGTGTAAAGAGATAGATAAGCAGCTGGACGTAACGGTAGATGGTGGAAAGGCGAGGTAGGGTAGGGTAGGGTAGAGTAGGGTTTCTCAACTCCAGTCCTCAAGGCGCCCCAACAGGTCATGTTTTCAGGATTTCCATTATTTTGCACAGGTGCTTTGATCAGTTTCACTGCCTTCGTAGTTACCACAGCCCTTTCATCTGAGGGAAATCCTGAAAACATGACCTGCTGGGGCGCCTTGAGAAAGAGTAGAGTAGAGTAGAGTAGAGTAGAGTAGAGTAGAGTAGAGTAGAGTAGAGTAGAGTAGAGTAGAGTAGAGTAGAGTAGAGTAGAGTAGAGTAGAGTAGAGTAGAGTAGAGTAGAGTAGAGCCCTCCGACTAGGGAGCAAGGAAAGTCCAGGAGGTCAGCCAGACTGTGCAACCTCACGAAGATAGTCATCCTCGTAGATAAAATGCTGCCAGGGTCTCCAGGTCTCCCGAAAGGTCTCCTCCCTATTGTGCAAGGTGGCGGTAAGATCCTCCATGTCTCTTAGTTCGTTCAATTTGGAAAACCACAGGGATTTCGCCGGCGGGTTCTCTGATCTCCAGCAGAGGGGGATGAATGCCTTGGCAGCATTCACTAGCTGGATGGTGAGGGAGGTTTTTTGATGGGTCGCTCTGAAAGGTGGAGCAGGCATGCCGCGGGGTTCCCCTCCAGAGAAACATTCGTTAAGTGCTTGATCGTGCTGGTCACCTCCAGCCAGAAAGGTTGGAGTTTGGGACAGTCCCAGAAAATGTGCAGCATCATTCCCTCTGCAGTGCCACAAGGGTTGCTGTTTCTAAGCCCACCACCACCACCATCACATCATCAATGGTGCACAAAAAGGCTAGCCTTTGGTTTTTGGTAGTAGGGGCTTTTTGTTCCCTGATCCAGACCTGCTAGGTCATGACTTTTTGATGGAGAGGTATGGACATGCACAGATTTTAATTGAATTCTTCCTCATGTGTATAATTAACCATGGCAACGGTCAACCCATACATAATGTTTTCTTTATTTTTTCAGAAAGGACAGTTGTTCTTCATTGGGGTCATGTTATGTGACCAATTTTCGATGTAGATGAGATGCTTAGCGAGTCCTTTAATTGCACATCGTGTGCCCGACAGACTGCCTGGTTAAATTTCCTTTTGTTGAGGACAAGACCTAACTCATCACCTCCCGCCTTCACCTCCCCTTTTTACTTCTGAGAATCTGCTATCTGGCAGTGGCTGTGCCCGTTCTTTGAAACATGATTATTCCTCGAATACAAAAAGCCTAACCACCATAATTTCACCCGTCAAATGGCTGCAGAATACCGCATTCCTTTTTTTTTTTTTTGTCAGCTCTCAGCATCCAGCGAGCAAGGCACAAAGCTAATAATTTCAGCTGTTAAACTGCTGACTTTACCTGCAGAGTTGTGTCTGACAGGCTGTCATTAAAAGCTCTTTTTTAAAGGACATGGCCTCTGCGCCAATCACGCGGCAGGTCCAAAAAGAAAAACTTTACTATTTTACAGATAGGTAACTGATGGACCTTCAGTTTCAACAAACCGAGGTGACTGTCCAAGTTGCATAAAAAATTGACAGCCTATTCAGATATCAATGGTAGTCGACTAGATATAGAGCAGTATTAATTTTGTCGACTAAAAAATTTTACTCGACTAAATGAATACTATTTTAGTCGACTAAAATACGACTAAAACAATTGAGGTGACTAAAATACGACTAAAATTAAAATGGCATTTTAGTCAAAAGACTAAAATGGGACTAAAACTACAATGACATTTTAGTCAAAAGACTATGACTAAAACTAAATTGAAATTTGACTTCAAAATTAACACTGGTCTGGTAGTGCATGTTCATACCTCAATACCCTAACCACTAGCCTGACGGCGGGACGATGAGGCTCTCATTCTGGGCGGACGTCATATGACATGATCGCCTTCCCGAGCCACTAGGGGGTGCGCACGCTCCGCCAGCGGCGCGCGCGAGCGCCCGCCGCGTCACTGGGGACCCGATGAGCGTGCCCGGCAGCTGTGATGTCCGCCGGGCACCCGTAAACACACAGATCCATGTCCTGTCAGGGAGAGGAGACCGATGGTGTGTCCCTTGTACAGAGGGACACCGATCGGTCACCTCCCCCAGTCAGTCCCCTCCCCCCACAGTTAGAATCACTCCCTAGGGAACACATTTAACGCCTTGATCGCCCCCTAGTGTTAACCCCTTCCCTGCCAGTCATATTTTTACAGTAATCAATGCATTTTTATAGCACGGATCGCTATATAAATGTGAATGGTCCCAAAAATGTGTCAAAAGTGTCCGATGTGTCCGTCGTAATATCGCAGTCACGATAAAAATCGCAGATCGCCGCCATTATTAGTAAAAATAAAAAAATAATAAAAATGCTATAAATCTATCCCCTGTTTTGTAGCCGCCATAACTTTTGTGCAAACCAATCAATATACGCTTATTGCGATTTTTTTTTTTTTACCAAAAATATGTAGAAGAATACATATCGGCCTAAACTGTGAAAAAATTTGTTTAAAAAAAAAAAAATTGGATATTTATTATAGCAAAAAGTAAAAAATATTGTGTTTTTTCAAACTTGTCCCTTTTCTTTTGTTTATAGCGCAAGAAATAAAAACCGCAGAGGTGATCAAATACCACCAAAAAAAAGCTCTATTTGTGGGGAAAAAATGATAAAAATGTCATTTGAGTACAGTGTTGCATGACCGCGCAATTGTCATTCAAATTGTGACAGCGCTGAAAGCTGAAAAATGGCTTGGGCAGGAAGGGGGTGAAAGTGAGGTGGTTAAATAATAACATATGAGATTTTTCAATCCAGCAGTATATAATGAGTTTGGAAATTGTAGAGAAATGTTAAAGCGGTTGTATACCCAAAAAAAAAAAAAACCTGCGAGGCAAAGGCATAATGAGCTAGTATGACCTTATGCCCCATACACACGATCGTTTTTCATGCCGTTAAAAATGCCATTTTTAAAAATGGGCATTAAAACCGATCGTGTGTATGCTCCAGAGCATTGAAAAACGGGCATTAAAAATTTCGAACATGCTCTATTTTTTCACGTCGTTTTTCATGTCGTTTTTTTTAACGACGTGAAAAACGATAGTGTGTATGCTTTTACGAGGTGAAAAAAAAAACACGCATGCTCAGAATCAAGTATGAGACGGGAGCGCTCGTTCTGGTAAAACTAGCGTTTGCAATGGAGATAGCACATTTGTCACGCTGTAACGGACTGAAAAGCACGAGGCTGAAAAGCGCGAATCGTCGCTCAACAAACTTTACTAACATGAAGGGTGGCGCCATCCGAACGGAACTTCCCCTTTATAGTGCCGTTGTACGTGTTGTACGTCACTGCGCTTTGCTTGAACGTTTTTTTTAATGATCGTGTGTATGCAAGACAGGCTTGAGAGGAAACATGAAAAAAAAACGACGAGAAAAACGTCGGTTTAAAAAATGGCATGAAAAACGATTGTGTGTACGCTGCAATAGATCGAAGAACTCGCACGGACCCTCGTTCCTCTCCTCCACCGCCGCCATGATACCCAGAGTGACTTCCGGGTATCGCCGCTCCGGCGCTGTGACTGGCCGGAGCGGCGATGACGTCACTCCCGCGCATGCGCGCATTTCCGGCACTTTCCGGCAGGCTCCTATTCAAGACCCGGCGCGCATGCGCCGTAGACATCGGTGCCCGATTTTCTGCAAATATCTCCTTAACCATGTAGGTTAAGGAGATATTGCAAGCACCTACAGGTAAGCCTTAATGTAGGCTTACCTGTAGGTGCAAGTAGTATATGAAGGTATACAACCGCTTTAACTAATACATTACAATTTAATTACACCCATTAGATTTTAGATGACTAAAATGAGTTTTAGTCGACTAAAATGTACTGGAGATTTAGTCGACTAAATACGACTAAAACAATTGCAGAAGACTAAAATGGGACTAAAACTATAAAATGCCATTTTAGTCCCAAGACTAAAACTAAATCGAAATTTGCTGCCAAAATTAACACTGATATAGAGAAGACCATACATGTTTAGGGAAAGCCATGAATGTTTGAGAGGCCAACTGCGGGCAAAAGTATTGATCGATGATTCAGTCAAACTGGGGCAGGTTTCTCAACTGTTTTCCTGAGATCTTTTTCTTTTCCTGAGTATCTATCTAGGGATACGATCGGGGAATCCTCTGCCACAGAATCCAAGTCCCGAACCTCCCAGCCAAACAATACTGAACAAGAACCTCTGTGCCAGACCAGTGCATTGCAGGCTTTGTACCTGTTGAAGATGAATCCCTCTTTAGGTGAGTTTCCAGGCCTCTTCCCGAGACAGCAGTACCGTCGCTAGTCTCCTCTGGGACTGATCCTCCCCTGGTCTCCTTTCCTAAAGTTGGGCCCCCTAGAAGTGGGCAGCCTGGGATCACTCTCTGAGGTGTAAGCCCTTGCCAGGGGAGCCGGGCCTACCTTGAAACCAAGCAGCCTCGGGCTGAAGGTGCCCGAGGCCCGAACACACCCGCGCACCTCGTGCCATACGGGCCACGAGGCGCACACCCAGGACCAATTGGTCCCCTGGACCTCTCCTTACCTAATGGCATCTGCCCCTTATGTACCCTCTCCCAGCATGCACAGCGGGTAGACCACGCCCACTGCATGGCTGCTGAAAGAGGACACCCAAGGTGTTGTGATACCCCCCCCCGTAGTTCAACCTATGCCAGCGGTGACAGTGCCACCTACCGACAACAGAGAACTCTACTGCCTGGTAGTATCACACCCAGAGCAGAAGCAATATTGAACTATTGATTGGGCTGAGCCCAACTACTGGCTCAGACTACCCCTAAATTTCCACATAGCGCCCCCAAGTTTTGGGGGGGTGCTACATATAAATAAAATGCCATGTAACATTGGTCAAAACTTTTGGTGGATGGTCCAGTCAAGCTGGGAGTCTTTGACTTTTTTCTTTGTGTACAGCCTTTCAAATGACCCAAACTAATACCTACCTACCCCTCCCCCGCCATTACTGCACCCACGATGGAGCTCCCTGTTTTTTGGGGCATCCGGGGCGATCTGCAAGGTATGTAAACATGCTTGTAGGAATCTCCAGGTGCCTGATATGGTTACTAATGAACTGGCCTACTAGTATGATGATGGGCAGCTTCACTGACCAATTCGGAGGTGCAGAAGAGGGCTTAATAGACACGGTGAAAACCATGCATGTTTAGGAGGCCAACTCTAGGTGCCTGATTTGGTTGGCTGCTGCAGATTTAGCCCTTTTGAGATGTTTTTGCACATATGTGTCCTACCGGGAGCCAGTGCTTTGGTAGCCCATTCAAAATAAAAAAAACAGCCGTTGCGTTTCAGGGCTTCAAGTCAAAATCAGAACTTTAAATGGTGCAGGGTTTCTATTTTTCTATGTATGATTGAATATAAATAGATCATAACTGTCACTACAAGAAGTGCCAGTGCTGGTGGCACTGGTCTAATGCTGGTGCCAGTAATGTTGACTCCGAGGAGGGGATGGTGTAATGGAACTAATAAATTGACTATGTTATGTCTCTTTTAACCACTCAAATATTATTTTCTTCTTCTTTATTATTTTTGTTTCTTTTTGCGATATATATATATATATATATATATATATATATATGTGTATATATATATCTTAGTAATCTTATGCCGCGTACACACGACCATTTTTCTCGTCGGGAAAAATGAAATTTTTTCTCTTTGACGAGAAAAACGACCGTGTGTGGGCTTTTGGTCATTTTTCCCGACGAGAAAAACGGCATTAATCACGACGAGAAAAATTAGAACTTGCTCTAATTTTTCTCGTTGTGATTCACTGCATTTTTTTTCCGCTGCAGTTTTCCCATAGGGAAACACTGCCGGGGAGCCTACACACGATCGTTTTTCTCGGCCAAGTGAAAAAATGACGGGGAAAACGTCCGTGTGTAGGGAAACAAGCCGTTCCTCGTTTTTCCCGTCGATTTTCTCGACCGGTGTTTTCACCGTCAAGAAAATCGATCGTGTGTACGGGGCATTATAACCAGCCAGCAGTAAGTTTCCTTAAATGACAAGCAGATGTTTTATCCACTCCGTACTCCTTACCCCCTCCTTTCTGCCCCTCCCATCGTCTACTAAAAGATGGCGGCTAAGCTCTGGAATGCAGCATCGTGGCCAAAAACAGATGTCGACAGGAAAAGGACCATATACAGATGAACCAATAATATACTCACATATGTGATGACGTTTGCTTATGTCACTTTGTTTATATAAGGGGCTGTGACCCTGAATAAACCGCTGTTGATGAGAGGGAGCTCATACTGACCAGTGTGTCCCAGTGTGATCCTTTTTGCATGCATGCATTCACATCACTTTGAATTTGGGTCAGAGGCAGAATAGAACATACATTCTGGTTTTGGGCCGGAAGAAATCTATTACAATGGTGTATGGTATTGATATTTCTTCTTATTTTTTTCTAGCCCTGATGAAGGAGGCATTTTTGGACCCGAGAAACGCGTTGATTCGTCTTTGCATTTTTTTAGCCAGGAATGGTTTGAGCGTCCATGGATTTGATTGCAAGCTGTTGTTTGAATATACTGTATTTATTGGCGTATAACACTCACTTTTTTACCCTGACAATAGATGGTAAACTGTGCCTGCGTGTTATACGCTGGGGCCTGTGGAAAGTTTTTTTTTTCCTTAAACTTTCCTCTTAAAGTTAGGGTGCGTGTTATACGCCTGTGCGTGTTATACGCAGATAAATACTGTAATTATCTCATGACAAGAAAAATGTAGGGAAAGTTGACGGATGGTGCAAGGGGGTGTGCAAAGTTGCCATAAGGGACAGCGGCTAAAATAATTAAATACAAATAAATAAATAAAAGGCGAGCGCAAAAAAAGTGAGAATGCCACCGGACACAGCCGAACTCCTAAGAAAGCATCCTACCATTTCCCATGGCTGCAGCAAAAGGCCAATTTCCCAGAGCTGGCGCTGGTGATCCGTACTGTAAGAGCATTACAATTGCTGCGCCTTCAATTAAAACGGCTCCACCGTTTGTTCTCGGAGACCTATCTGCCACTTACGCTTACCTCCGAGCGGGATCATGTGAATGCAGAGCATTTAGTATTGTCAGCCGGGAATGCATCATTCATGAGAAATCCATTCAATGAACACATCCGTGTGGCAGGATCAGTTTTCCCGGGAGAGCCCGGGGCCTGGGCCGATGCTTTATCCAGATATTGTTTAATGAGAGCAGGGTGAATCCTTATTAAAAACCCTGATAAGCCCTGTACACACGATCGGATTTCCTATGGATTCTAATCCGATGGATTTTTCCATCGGAATTCCGATGAAGCTGACTTTCATCAGTCTTGCCTACACACCGTCAGTCAAAAGCCGACCGTCCCAAACGCCGTGACGTAAAACACTCAGACGAGCCGAGAAAAATGAAGTTCAATGCTTCTGAGCATGCGTCGACTTGATTCTGAGCATGCGTGGGGTTTTTTCTCCGATGGAGTTCCACACAGACGATCGGAATTTGCTATTGTTTTTTTTTTCCATCGGATAAATTTAAAACATGTTCTATTTTAGCATGCGCGGAAGCATTGAACTTCATTTTCTCGGCTCGCCGTAGTCTTTTACGTCACCGCGTTCTTGGCAGTAAAAAGTTCACCAAACTTTTGTGTGACCGTGTGTATGCAAGGCAGGCTTGAGAGGAATTCCGTCAGAAAAACCATCCAACTTTTTTCCGACGGAAAATCCGATCGTGTGTATGCGACATTAGAGTCTCTGCATGGTTCCCAACTGTCCCTCTTTTCACCCCCAAGTGCTTTACTCCCTCTTTCTTTCACAACCTTCCCTCTTTAACATCCGATGAATGTATTGTCATGATAGGAAAAGTACAATTTAAAGGGTTACTCCACCTAAAATGCACATTGTATTGTTTGGTAGATGTTGGAGAGTTAGACCCCCACTGACAGTCTGTTCTCTATTTCGGGGACTCTACTGGGCAGGTCTCTGTGTTGAGTTCCCGACTCCGTACACCTGCTGTGCCCATTGCGAGGGTTTCCTTTCCGCCATCCCTGCGCTGAGTTCCCAGGTCTGTACATCTGATGTGTTCATTAGCAGGGGTTCCCACCATCCCTACATTACGTTTCCGGATCTGCGTGCCCAATATTAGGAGCTTCCATCATCCATGAGCTGAGTTCCCAGTTCTATACAGCTGCTGTGCCCATTATTAGGGGCTCCCACCATCCCTGTACTGAGTTCCCAGGTCAGTACACCTGCTGTGCCCATTATGTGGGGTTCCCAAAATCCCTGCCCTGAGTTCCTGGGTCTGTATAACTACTGTGTCCTTTATGAGCGGTTCCCATCATTCCTGTGCTGAGTTCCCGGGTCTGTAACCTGCTGTGCCCATTATGAAGGGTTCCCACCATCCCTGTGCTGAGTTCCCAGGTCTGTACACCTGTTGTGCCCATTATGAGGGGTTCCCACCATCCCTGTGCCGAGTTCCCAGGTCTGTACACCTGATGTGTCTATTAAGAGGGGTTTCCATCATCCCTGTGCCGAGTTCCCAGGTCTGTATACCTGCTGTGCCCATTATGAGGGGTTCCCACCATCCCTGTGCTGAGTTCCTGGGGCTGTACACCTGATGTGTCTATTAAGAGGGGTTTCCATCATCTTTGTGTTGGGTTCCCAGGTCTGCACACCTGCTGAGCCCATTGTGAGCGGTTCCCACCATTCCTGAGGTGTGTTCCTGACTGTACACCTGCTGTACTCATTATGAAGTGTTCCCACCATGCTTGTGCTGAGTTCCCAGGTCTGTACACCTGCTGTGCCCATTATGAGGGGTACGCACTATCTGTGTGCTCAGTTCCTGGGTCTGTCTACCTGCTTTGCCCATTATGAGGGTTCCCACCATCCCTGTGTTGAATTCCTGGGTCTGTACACCTGCCATGTCCATTATGAAGGATTCTCACCATCCCTGTGCTGAGATCCAAGGTCTGTACACCTGCTGTTCCCATTATGAAGGGTTTCAACCATTCCTGAGGTGCATTTCTGACTCTGTAAACCTGCTGTGCCCATTATGAGGGGTGCCCACCATTTCTAAGCTGTATTCCTGACTCTGTATACCTGCTGTTCCCGTTAAGAGGGGCTTCAACCATCCCTACATTTCCTGGTCTCTACATTATTAGGAGCTCCCACTACCCCTGAGCTAATTTCTTGGGTCTGTACACCTGTTGTGCCCATTATGAGGTGTCCCCTCCATCCCTGTGCTGAGTTCCTGGGTCACATCTCATGAGCCCCATGATCCATGAAATCCAAACATATTCCTGGTCACCATTTTTTTTGCCGCCGCACTGACTGACAAAAAGGCCACTCCCACTACAATGCCCTCTGAAAGCTCTGCTGAATTTTTCAGTGGTAATATAATTACACATAACTAGTTTTGCAGTAAATTGAGCCAGTTGTCCCCTGTGTTGCATTGTTCACTGGCTGGTTTTCAGCTGTTGTCTGGAGTTTCCTTTTCATAATAGATTAGTGTTACATGACCCCGTGACATTCTCTAATAAGACGGCCTGGGGGTATTCTTACCTGGATGCAGAGGTTACAGTAAACATGCACATGTAAATTATAAGGCGATGCATGAAACAGAAGTCTCTAAGGCGCTATGAGCGGAATGTTGGGAATTTACGGTGGCAGGGGACGAATTTGTAACCAGGTGTACTGTACTATGGTTGCAGGCTCTCCGTGTAACACATGGCTCCTTGATTCTGATTGGTTGGTGGGCTTAAATTGAAATAATAGCATATGTTTATCATGAAAAACCTCTCAGAAAGTTCACTTGTTTTTACGCTTTTTCTAAATTTATATTGTAAGACGTGCCAACGTTACTGGCACCAGCATTAGACCAGTGCCACCAGCACTGGCACATCTCAAATTGACAGTTATGATCTAGTTATATTCAATCATACATAGAAAAATAGAAACCCTTCACCATTTAAAGTTCTGATTTTGACTTGAAGCCCTGAAACGCATCGACTGTTTTTTTTTTTAATATTTTGAATGGGCTGCCAAAGCACTGGCTCCCGGTAGGACACATATGTGCAAAAACAGCCCAAAAGGGCTAAATCTGCAGCAGCCAACCAAATCAGGCACCTAGAGTTGGCCTCCTAAACATGCATAGTTTCCTCCGTGTCTATTACGCCCTCTTCTGCACCTCCCAATTGGTCAGTGACGCTGCCCATCATACTAGTAGGCCAGTTCAGTAGTAACCAAATCCGGCACCTGGAGATTTCTACAAGCATGTTTACATACCTTACAGATTGCCCCGGATGTCCCAAAAACCAGGGAGCAGTAATGGCGGGGGGGGGGGGTAGGTAGGTAGGTATTAGTTTGGGTAATTTGAAAGGCTGTACACATCAAAGAAAAGTTGAAGACTCCCAGCTTGACTGGACCATCCACCAAAAGTTTTGGCCACAGTTGGCCTCCTAAACATGTATGAACTTCTCTATATCTTTTCAGCCTTCTTCTGCACTTTCCAATTGGTCAGTGAAGCTGCCCATCATACTTATGGGCCAATAAGTGGGGCTAGTGGCAGTCCTGCCTGATTTCAGTAGGTAATGGTTTAGTTCTCTGAAAAGTCTATACACATCAGAGGAAAGTCAAGGACTCCCAGCTCGACTGGACCATCCATCAATGGTTCTGGCCACAGATGTCTTCCTAAACATTCATGATTTTCTCTATATGTCTCTATCTATTTAGCCCTTTTCCACACCTCCCAATCGGTCAGTGAAGCGATCTATCATACTTGTAGGCCAGTTCTTGGGTGCAGTAGTAACCAAATTGGCACCTAGATATTCCTACAAGTATGTTTTGATACCTTGCAGATCGCCCTGGGTTCCCCAAAAACCAGGGTTCCCCATTGTGGGTGCAGTGATGGCGGGTGACGGGGTGGGGGGGGTGCTATACAATGATTGGCCAAGCTGACAGTGATTGGTTCCTACAGGAACATCTGAACATCTTCTCAGGTCTAAGGCCAGCCTAGGGACCTATGTGGATGAGCTTTTGTTCATCAATATAGGATGATGAATAAGGGTATCACTCTCTCCTGATGGTAATTATGCTGGTGGACTGTGAAGAGTAATGCTCAAGGAATGGTTTACAAACCCTGTTGGGACCATTGAATAAACCTGTTGGTGGTGTCGACGCAACACTAGACCTCTGTGTGTTGGGTACGTCTTGGACAATAAAGAACAACCTAGTTAACAATCTTCTGTTTTTTTGGCAATTCCTATCGTTTAGCATTCTGAGTGGCCCTGTAGACAAGTCTGGTTCTGGAGGGGGCTCCATAGGTTTCTGTGGACAAAGGGTATCAGACATGGTCTATCGGGTACCTGAGATGACAAGATTGGCCTTGCTTGTATCTCTAGCCCAGGCCCCACTGGAAGTGGAACAGAGGGTATCGAGGGGGACAGGAGGAACACGAATGCTAGCAGAGGATGATGGGAGAACTTGCAGCAGGAGATGCAGTCCCAAGGAGACTGGTGAACCAATGGGTCAGGAACAGTAGCAATGTTCAGTAATCTAGCCCAGGTTGCAGGACGCTTCAAATTCAGGACTTGTGGCTCATCAGAGCACTCAGTTGACTTGCGGAAATAGCATTCAGTGGTCTACAGAGCTGGTACAGCAGCCAGCCAGTCAGACGCTCAAACAGGACAGGAAGCCAGAAACAGAGACAGAAGCGTGGTCACAGGATAAGCCAGGGTCATCAATAGGAGGGCAGCGAAATACCAAATCATGAGCAAAGCCGAAATCAGGCATAGAGCCAGGTTAGGAACTAGGGACAGGCGAGAAGCAGAATCCAAGATCTGGTCAGGAGCGAGTCGGGTCAGCAACAAGGGAATCACACAGGATAATTGCAGGGCACAGGGAACAGCTAAAGATCAGTCAGCACAGAACATGGGCATGAGCATCCTTTTAAATAGCCCGTTTAAGGAATTGTGCATGTGTGCGCACGCATAACCATTCTGTGGGAAATACCATGCACAGATCTGCACACCTGATGTCTCACGTGGTCTCTGTGCCCAATGAACGGCCATGTCTGAATGGGAATTTTAGCTGTGGTTTGGAAGCTAGACTGGTTGGGAGACTACTTAGTGGTCCTAGAGGCTTGAGATTCCCCTAGGGATAATGGAGGTGTACAAGTGCCAAGTGTTGGTCTGCTTTCGGAATGTTGCCCCCATGGCACATCCCACAACCCAAGTCAAAATACTCATCAGATCAAGAAGCTCAAATTATATACAAATTTAATTTTGGGTGTGATTTCCCCCCCCCCCCCCCCCCCCCCCGACACACACACCCGATCGGGAGGTAGGAGAAGACAGGGCCAAGTTCAACGTTTATAAGCTTTCCACATACATATGCAGTGTTAACTATTTGCTAAATTTATATTGTGTTTTTTTTTCATCATTTGCTTTGTTCAAATTGCCCAGGTTTATTACCTTAATTTTTATTATGAATTTGACCAGACTAAGGGTTGTGTATTATTATTTTACCTAGAGTTCGTTAAGCTTTGAAGTCACATCTAAGTTGATCAGCGAGGATTAATAATAATAAAAAAATGGTATTTGCACTTTCAGATTTGTGAGATGAGAGCGGTCTACAATAACAAATGTTGGGATTGTGCCAAGCTAGGGGTTTGAGAAGTGAGAAATGTCTTGTTCTGGGATCACGCAAGGACACGGCATTTATTGTAAACTTCCTGAATCAATATAAAGGATGAGCTGCATGGGAGAATTTACGGTGAAGTGGTCATTAAATTTACAAACCTGCATGCATGAATTCCTGATGTGTCACGATATACAGCTAACGGCATCTCAGTCCAGGAAGTAGTTGGTGATCCTTTCTGATGCCTGAATAAAGATGGCACCATCCTGGGGGTGGTGGAAAGAAGGGAATGGCAATGTCAGGAGGAGTACTCTTATGCCCTGTACACACGATCGGATTTTCCGATGGGATAAAATCCAATGGAATTTTCCGTTGGAATTCCGTTCAAGCTGTCTTCCATCAGTCTTGCATACACACTGTCAGACAAAATTCCGACCGTCCAAAACGCGTGACGTACAACACTACGACGAGCCGAGAAAAATGAAGTTCAATGCTTCATGCGTCGACTTGATTCTAAGCATGCATGGTTTTTTCTCCGTCGGAGTTCCACACAGACGATTGGAATTTCCGATAGGGTTTTTTTCCATCGGAAAAAAATAAAACATGTTCTATTTCTAAACTCTGACGGAAAAAAAAGTCTGATGGGGCCCACACACGGTCGTAATATCCAATGAAAAAATTCCGTCAGACTTTTCTCATCGGAAATTCCGATCATGTGTACAAGGCATAAGAGGGTAGAAGAGCAAGGTGAGGACATGCTGTGCTGGCAATGTCAGGGGGAGATGTAGTGATGGGACTTTTGCAGGGAACAAGGAGAGGAGTCAAAGAGCAGCAGAGGAGCTGCCAGCAGACTGGCTCCTTCTTTGGCCATTTGGCCTGGTCTGCAGGCACCCTCCTTTTCTGTGTCAGAAAGTTGCAAGGGAAAGCTGAGTCACAGAAGGGAAAGGAGCTGTTTTGAAGCCTGGGAAGGATCTGCTGTGCTGCAGCAGGGAAAGGAGTGGGAGTAGGGTGACCACATTTCCAAACTACCATTCAGGGACACCCTCACTTCCCAAAAATCAGCTTGTGCTGTAATGAATCACAGCACAGTAATTGGACACGAGGTGAGATTTATGATTTCTCCAATCACAAGCAGGGGGCGGGGATTGTGCTCCTCCAGGCTTTCCTTGCCAGGACAAGTACTGTCAGTGAGTAAAGCAGTGGTGTGGCAGCCTTTTTTGGGGGGCATCAGATTGGCCCGGGGGTGGCTGTGTCAGTTTCATTCCGGGACAATGTATTGTCCTGGAATTATTGTGCCCGGGACAGACCTGCAAAATGCGTGACTGTCCCGGGCAATCCGGGACACGTGGTCACCCTAAGTGGGAGCTGTAGGAGGGGTAGAGGAGCCTGCTGTGCAGGGGCATTGGGGCAAGGGAAGAAGTGGAGGTGGTAGCTGCCAGAGGTCTAGAGGAGCCAGGGGAGGAGTTTCTGTGCAGGGGCAAGGAAAGGTAAAGAGGCAGGAGCTGTAGGAGGGGTAGAGGAGCTAGGGTAGGAGCTGCTGTGAAGGGTCAGGGAAATGTGTGAAGGCAGGAGCTGTAAGAGGGGTACGGGAGCCAGGGGAGGAGCTGATGTGCAGGGACAAGGGAAGGTAAAAAGGGAGGAGCTGTAGGAGGGGTAGAGGAGCCAGGGGAGGAGCTGCTGTGCAGGGGCAGGAAAAGGTGTGAAGGCAAGAGCTGTAAGAGGAGTACAGGAGCCAGGGGAGGAGCTGCTGTGCAGGGGCAAGGAAAGGTGTGGATACAGGAGCTGTACGAGGGGTTGAGAAGCCAGGGGAGGATCTGTGCTGATGCAGGGAAAGGTGCAGTGGCAAGGAAAGGTGTAGGGGTAGGAGATGTTGCAGGAGTAGAGGAGCTAGGGAAGGACCTGCTGTGCTGGAGCAGGGAAAGATGTCAAGACAGGAGCCATGGACGGAGCTGCTATGCAGAGGCACAGAAAGGTGTGGGGGCAGGAGCTGTCAGAGGGGTAAAAGAGCCAGGGGAGGAGCTGCTATGCAAGAGCTGGGTAAGGTGTGGGGGCAAAAGCTGTAGCAGGGAGAAAGGAGACAGGGGGAGGAGCTGCTATGCAGGGGCAGGGAAATGTGTGGATGAAGGAGCTGTTGGAGAGGTAGAGGAGCCAAGGGAGAAGCTGCTGTGCAGGGGCAGGGAAAGCTGTAGGAGGGAAAGAGGAGCCAGGGGAGAAGCTGCTGTGCAGGGGCAGGTAAAAGTGTGGAGGCAGGAGCTTTCAGAGGGATAGAGCAGTCAGGGGAGGAGCTGTGCTGATGCAGGGAAAGGTGTAGTGGCATGGAAATGTGTAAGGGCAGGAGATGTCCCAAGGGTAGAGGAGCTAGGGGAGGACCTGCTGTGCTGGAGCAGGGGTAGATGTCAAGACAGCAGCTCCCCCTGGCTCCTCTCCAACAGCTTCTATGCAGAGGCACAGACAGGTGTGGGGACAGGAGCTGTCAAAGGGGTGGAGGAGGCAGTGGAGGAGATGCTATGCAGGGGTGGGAGCTGTCAGAAGGGTGGAGAAGCCAGGGAAGGAGCTGCTATGCAGGGGTGGGAGCTGTCAGAGGGCTGGAGGAGCCAGGAGAGGAGCTGCTATGCAAGGGCAAGAACT
This sequence comes from Rana muscosa, assembly GCA_029206835.1. NCBI lineage: Eukaryota > Metazoa > Chordata > Amphibia > Anura > Ranidae > Rana > Rana muscosa. The sequence continues at coordinate 50,180,625 of JARGYO010000094.1, read as the reverse complement.
GTTAAAGGGGTATGCGAGCCGGAGGAGAAGCTGCTATGCAGGGGCAGAAACTGTCAGAGGGGTAGAGGAGCCAGGGGAGGAGCTGCTGTGCTGGAGCATGGGAAGGTGTAGGAAGCAAGGAAAGGTATAGAGGCAGTTGATGTCGGAGAAGTAGAAGAGCCAGGGGAGGACCTGCTGTGCTAGAACAGATAAAGGTGTGCAGGCAGGAGCTGTTGGAGAGAGCCAGGGGAAGAGCTACTATGCAAGGGCAGAGAAAGGTGTGGGGGCAGAAGCTGTAGGAGGGGTAGAGGAGCCAGGGGAGGAGCTGCTATGCAGGAGTAGGAGCTGCTGTGGTTTAGTATGGAAAGGTGTAGGGCAGTGGTTTTTAACCTCAGTCCTCAAGTACCCCCAATAGGCCATGTTTGCAGGTTTTCCTTTATCTTGCACAAGTGCTTAAAATCAGAGTCCATGGCTTGGTATTTTGTACAGCTATTTTATCTAATGCCGCGTACACACGATCAGAAATTCCGACAAGAAAACCGTGGATTTTTTTCAGACGGAATGTTGGCCCAAACTTGTGTTGCATACATACGGTCACACAAATCTTGTCGGAAATTCCAAAGGTCAAGAACGCGGTGACGTACAAGACGTACGACGAGCAGAGATCAATAGGCAGTTCGGCTCTGATTCTGAGCATGCGTGTTTTTTTGCGCGTCGGAATTTCCGATAGGAACTTTTCCGTCGGAAAAATAGAGAACCTGCTCTCAATCTTTTGTTGGCGGAAATTCCGACAGCAAATGTCTGATGGAGCCTACACACGGTCGAAATTTCCGACCAAAAGCTCACATCGGACATTTCTTGTCGGAATTTCCGATCGTGTGTACGCGGCATAAGAGAAATTCCCAAAACATGGCCTGTTGTGGGGGGTACTTGAGGACTGAGGTTGAGAACCACTGGTGTGGGGGGCAAGGAAAAGTGTAGGGGCAGGAGATGTTGAGGAAGTAGTGGAGCTAGGGGAGGACCTGCTGTGCTGGAACAAGGAAAGGCATGAGGCAGGAGCTGTAGAAGGGGTAAAGGAGCCAGGGGAGGACCTATTAGGAGGGAAAGCTGTGAAGGTTGTAGCTGTTGGGGGATAGAGGAGCCAGGGGGAGGACCTACTAGGAGGGAAAGCTGTGAAGGTTGTAGCTGTTGGGGGATAGAGGAGCCAGGGGGAGGACCTACTAGGAGGGAAAGCTGTGAAGGTTGTAGCTGTTGGGGGATAGAGGAGCCAGGGGGAGGACCTACTAGGAGGGAAAGCTGTGAAGGTTGTAGCTGTTGGGGGGTAGAGGAGCCGGGGGGAGGACCTACTAGGAGGGAAAGCTGTGAAGGTTGTAGCTGTTGGGGGATAGAGGAGCCAGGGGGGAGGACCTACTAGGAGGGAAAGCTGTGAAGGTTGTAGCTGTTGGGGGATAGAGGAGCCAGGGGGAGGACCTACTAGGAGGGAAAGCTGTGAAGGTTGTAGCTGTTGGGGGGTAGAGGAGCCAGGGGAGAACCTACTAGGAGGGAAAGCTGTGAAGGTTGTAGCTGTTGGGGGATAGAGGAGCCAGGGGGAGGACCTACTAGGAGGGAAAGCTGTGAAGGTTGTAGCTGTTGGGGGATAGAGGAGCCAGGGGGAGGACCTACTAGGAGGGAAAGCTGTGAAGGTTGTAGCTGTTGGGGGGTAGAGGAGCCAGGGGAGAACCTACTAGGAGGGAAAGCTGTGAAGGTTGTAGCTGTTGGGGGATAGAGGAGCCAGGGGGAGGACCTACTAGGAGGGAAAGCTGTGAAGGTTGTAGCTGTTGGGGGATAGAGGAGCCGGGGGGAGGACCTACTAGGAGGGAAAGCTGTGAAGGTTGTAGCTGTTGGGGGATAGAGGAGCCAGGGGGAGGACCTACTAGGAGGGAAAGCTGTGAAGGTTGTAGCTGTTGGGGGATAGAGGAGCCAGGGGGAGGACCTACTAGGAGGGAAAGCTGTGAAGGTTGTAGCTGTTGGGGGATAGAGGAGCCGGGGGGAGGACCTACTAGGAGGGAAAGCTGTGAAGGTTGTAGCTGTTGGGGGATAAAGGAGCCAGGGGGAGGACCTACTAGGAGGGAAAGCTGTGAAGGTTGTAGCTGTTGGGGGATAGAGGAGCCAGGGGGAGGACCTACTAGGAGGGAAAGCTGTGAAGGTTGTAGCTGTTGGGGGATAGAGGAGCCAGGGGGAGGACCTACTAGGAGGGAAAGCTGTGAAGGTTGTAGCTGTTGGGGAGTAGAGGAGCCAGGGGGAGGACCTACTAGGAGGGAAAGCTGTGAGGGTTGTAGCTGTTGGGGAGTAGAGGAGCCGGGGGGAGGACCTACTAGGAGGGAAAGCTGTGAGGGTTGTAGCTGTTGGGGAGTAGAGGAGTCGGGGGGAGGACCTACTAGAAGGGAAAGCTGTGAGGGTTGTAGCTGTTGGGGGGTAGAGGAGCCAGGGGAGGACCTACTAGGAGGGAAAGCTGTGAGGGTTGTAGCTGTTGGGGAGTAGAGGAGCCAGGGGAGAACCTACTAGAAGGGAAAGCTGTGAGGGTTGTAGCTGTTGGGGAGTAGAGGAGCCAGGGGAGAACCTACTAGGAGGGAAAGCTGTGAAGGTTGTAGCTGTTGGGGAGTAGAGGAGCCAGGGGAGAACCTACTAGCAGGGAAAGCTGTGAAGGTTGTAGCTGTTGGGGAGGAGAGGAGCCAGGGGGAGAACCTACTAGGAGGGAAAGCTGTGAAGGTTGTAGCTGTTGGGGGTAGAGGAGCCGGGGGGAGGACCTACTAGGAGGGAAAGCTGTGAAGGTTGTAGCTGTTGGGGGTAGAGGAGCCGGGGGGAGGACCTACTAGGAGGGAAAGCTGTGAAGGTTGTAGCTGTTGGGGGATAGAGGAGCCAGGGGGAGGACCTACTAGGTGGGAAAGCTGTGAAGGTTGTAGCTGTTGGGGGATAGAGGAGCCAGGGGGAGGACCTACTAGGTGGGAAAGCTGTGAAGGTTGTAGCTGTTGGGGGGTAGAGGAGCCAGGGGAGAACCTACTAGGAGGGAACGCTGTGAAGGTTGTAGCTGTTGGGGGGTAGAGGAGCCGGGGGGAGAACCTACTAGGAGGGAAAGCTGTGAAGGTTGTAGCTGTTGGGGGGTAGAGGAGCCAGGGGAGAACCTACTAGGTTGGAAAGCTGTGAAGGTTGTAGCTGTTGGGGGATAGAGGAGCCAGGGGGAGAACCTACTAGGAGGGAAAGCTGTGAAGGTTGTAGCTGTTGGGGGGTAGAGGAGCCAGGGGAGAACCTACTAGGAGGGAAAGCTGTGAAGGTTGTAGCTGTTGGGGGGTAGAGGAGCCGGGGGGAGAACCTACTAGGAGGGAAAGCTGTGAAGGTTGTAGCTGTTGGGGGGTAGAGGAGCCAGGGGAGAACCTACTAGGTTGGAAAGCTGTGAAGGTTGTAGCTGTTGGGGGGTAGAGGAGCCAGGGGAGAACCTACTAGGAGGGAACGCTGTGAAGGTTGTAGCTGTTGGGGGGTAGAGGAGCCGGGGGGAGAACCTACTAGGAGGGAAAGCTGTGAAGGTTGTAGCTGTTGGGGGGTAGAGGAGCCAGGGGAGAACCTACTAGGTTGGAAAGCTGTGAAGGTTGTAGCTGTTGGGGGATAGAGGAGCCAGGGGGAGAACCTACTAGGAGGGAAAGCTGTGAAGGTTGTAGCTGTTGGGGGGTAGAGGAGCCAGGGGAGAACCTACTAGGAGGGAAAGCTGTGAAGGTTGTAGCTGTTGGGGGGTAGAGGAGCCGGGGGGAGAACCTACTAGGAGGGAAAGCTGTGAAGGTTGTAGCTGTTGGGGGGTAGAGGAGCCAGGGGGAGGACCTACTAGGAGGGAAAGCTGTGAAGGTTGTAGCTGTTGGGGGATAGAGGAGCCAGGGGGAGAACCTACTAGGAGGGAAAGCTGTGAAGGTTGTAGCTGTTGGGGGATAGAGGAGCCAGGGGGAGAACCTACTAGGAGGGAAAGCTGTGAAGGTTGTAGCTGTTGGGGGGTAGAGGAGCCAGGGGAGAACCTACTAGGAGGGAAAGCTGTGAAGGTTGTAGCTGTTGGGGGATAGAGGAGCCAGGGGGAGAACCTACTAGGAGGGAAAGCTGTGAAGGTTGTAGCTGTTGGGGGATAGAGGAGCCAGGGGGAGAACCTACTAGGAGGGAAAGCTGTGAAGGTTGTAGCTGTTGGGGGGTAGAGGAGCCAGGGGAGAACCTACTAGGAGGGAAAGCTGTGAAGGTTGTAGCTGTTGGGGGGTAGAGGAGCCGGGGGGAGAACCTACTAGGAGGGAAAGCTGTGAAGGTTGTAGCTGTTGGGGGGTAGAGGAGCCGGGGGGAGAACCTACTAGGAGGGAAAGCTGTGAAGGTTGTAGCTGTTGGGGGGTAGAGGAGCCAGGGGAGAACCTACTAGGTTGGAAAGCTGTGAAGGTTGTAGCTGTTGGGGCGTAGAGGAGCCAGGGGGAGGACCTACTAGGTTGGAAAGCTGTGAAGGTTGTAGCTGTTGGGGGGTAGAGGAGCCAGGGGGAGAACCTACTAGGAGGGAAAGCTGTGAAGGTTGTAGCTGTTGGGGGATAGAGGAGCCAGGGGGAGGACCTACTAGGAGGGAAAGCTGTGAAGGTTGTAGCTGTTGGGGGATAGAGGAGCCAGGGGAGGAGCTGTTCTGGAGCAGGAAGAAAAGGTCTGCTTAGGTGTTGCAGTCCATTGTGGCGCGATCAGTAACCCATTACAATTAGTAGACTGCCTTAATGCAGCGCACGTTAACGTTCTGGCGTAAACAGGCTCTCAGTTGTTTCTTTCGCTTCTGTTGGTGCCCAGACTGACCACCACCTTTTAACATTTCCCTGCATTTTCCGGTAATCTCTCAGCGGTCAGCTCTGTATTTGGTGGGGCGCAATCGGCGAGATAATCCCTCTCACCCCTACATGGTAAAATGAACACAGCATAGGCCAATGGCACAAAACATTTGCCCTGGACTCGCAATGCGCCCCCTTTAGGCCAGATCCTTTTTTGGTTGAAGCATTCGTGACTCTCCGGTCATGTCTGTGCCCATCGACTCCGTCTCATTGAGATAAAACGCGGACCATTTGAAGGACATTTAGTGTGGGGGGGGGGGGTGTTAGAAAACCGCGCACATACGTGGAAAGTGTCCCTGGTTCGCGGCAGGTGCTGAGGCTTTGAGCTTTTACTAATAACATTGACCTTTTAATGTATGGGATCAGCGGCAGACGAACCGCACCGCGCTGGGCCTCTAATCGGCATGTACTTTCCAAAGGTAAATACAATGGAGGGGATGGGGCTAGAAAAAAGCTGAGATTTTAATCACCAGGAATACCAGGCCTGCGCTTATATTTATTCACGTGGCTGTATTTATGGAGATTTGTGACCCTCCCCCCACCCCCACCGCCGTGTAGGATTTACCTGGTAGATGGTGATCTTTGACTGTTGGATGTTTTTTTCCTTGTGCGTTGTTATTCTCATACTATCCTCCCCCCTCCTGTGATCAGACTGTACATTGTAACTTTGTAGTACAGTAAAACCTCGATTGTGAGTAACACGGTTTACGATCGTTTCGCAATACAAGCTGTTTTTATTTATTTTTTAAATCCTGACTCGATTTGCGAGACGAGCAGGATTCAAGCCTCTGGGGTGTGCAGTACCGCATGTGGCCAGGGGTGGGGGGGGGCGCACGTGATGCTCAGGCGCTCGTAGACAATCGGAAATACTCGTAAACATTCCGTTCACGAGTATCTCCGAGCGTATCGGAGTGTCTCTGAGCTTTTCCGAGTGTCTCCAAGCGTCTGAGTGTTTCCGAGCGTCTCCGATCATCTGAGTGTCTCTGAGCGCCTCCGAGTGTCTCTGAGCGCCTCCGAGTGTCTCTGAGCGCGTCTCTGAGTGTCTCTGGCGCCCCCCCCACCCCTGGCCACATGCGATACTGCATACACTAGCAGTGACACTGGAACAAATTATCTGAGTTTCCATTTGATTCTTATGAGGAAAGTCGCTTTGATATACGAGTGCTTTGGATTACAAGCTTCTGGAATGGATTATGCTCGTAATCCAAGGTTCCACTGTACGCTACAAGGGGGAGATGGGACTTTTGCAGGGAGCAAGGAGTGGAGTGAAGTAAAGAGGAGCTGCCAGTAGTACCGCATGTGGCCAGAGGTGTGGGGGGGGGGGCGCCTTGACGCTCGGAGACACTCAAAAACACTCCATTCCCGAGTGTCTCCGAGTATCCCTGAGTGTCTCAGAGTGTCTCCAGCGCCCCCCACACACCTCTGGCCACATGCGGTACTGCATACACTAGCAGTGACACTGGAACGAATTATCTTCGTTTCCATTCACTCCCATGGGGAAAGTCGCTTTGATATGCGAGTGCTTTGGATTACAAGCATTCTTCTGGAACGGAATCCAAGGTATTACTGTACGCTACAAGGTGAGAGGAAACCAGCATGGGGCTGATCTGTGTCAAACCCTTGTTAACAGAGGCACCAAGATTTACTTGATTGCGTCATCTCCGAGCCAGGTGACCCCGAATGATGCCTGGACAAAGATGGCGCCATCCTTCTGGAGAGAATAACAGGCAAAGATATTATTGGGGGGGGGGGGGGGAGTAATAAGATCTATCTGAGGGGTAATATATACCTGGAAGAGGATACATTACTGAGCCTGTCACAGTCTCCTGTTACTTTGTAGAGATTTCCATTGCCTCTATGGGGACAGGAAGTTAAAGAAAATCTTCCCATGGGGACACAGACAGGAGTCTCCAAAAGCTGGCTGTACACCAGCAGATCTCTTGTTTTGTGTCACTTTCAGGTATGCTAAAATGACATACAACAATATTGACTGAGGGGCCACTTAGGCATGCTTTAAGTGAACTATGAGACTGGCTCAGCTGGCTGGCAGAGCGGACTTGGGGGGGGGGGGGGGGGGGGGGGGGAAGAAAAAAAAAAAAGATTTTCTTGATAAGACTTTTTTTTTTTCCGCCGAGTCAGCGGTTACATTGTGACTTTACTCTTTGACCCAATGCACCGGCCAGGATTCTACACCGGCTGCCACTTATATCAAATGATCGAGCCCCATTAAATGGGAACTCCGGAATCGGCAAACGTTGGCCAAATCCATTGGTCCTCAAGATTCTAAATACCTTATTTTATGTCATCACTGGGTCCCTGTGCTTCTCTATGCAATGCAGGCAGATCACGGCTGGTGATTGTCTAGCAGTCTTATGTAACCAATGTCTCCATCCCCTCCTATACCTTCCTCCCCATTGGAAGTCCTCAGACGGTGTCTTCTGTAACATGGCATATATATATAATAAACATTGGATGTGGCCCCTAGGTGACGTCAGGGGCCACCTATACCATAGAGACATATGAGGAGATGAACATCACCCCCCCCCCACACTCCCAATCCTCTTTAGGAATGGGACACGGCTCTGGAATCCATGTGACAAGGAGGGGAAGGTCAGTAGAGCCCGGGGGGGAAATAAGCGTGTGGCGCCATGTGTACGGTGACACCTGGAAATTATTGATCACATTTCTACAGCTGTGGAATCATTTGTGTTCTGGGAAATGACTGCCCGACGCTCTGTAGGAGAGAGCCGAGATCTTCACAAGTCTTCACTTTTATCCTTATTGACAATATAAAGTAGAACTCCACCCGGGCACATCCATGGCCTTTCATTATTCAAGAAATAAAAGATAATCATGGAAGTTTTGATGTGAGCCTCTGTATTACAGTGGTGACGTCATCACGCCGCATCCTGCACCCTAGAGGCGTTGTCAGCCCTCTGATGTGAGCCTCTGCATAACAGTGGTGACGTCATCACGCCGCATCCTGCACCCTAGAGGCGTTGTCAGCCCTCTGATGTGAGCCTCTGCATTACAGTGGTGACGTCATCACGCTAAATTCTGCACCCGAGAGGCGTTGTCGGCCTTCCAATGAGAGCCTTTGCATTATAGCGGTAACATGATTCCTGCACCCTAGAGGACTTATGGGCCCTCTTTCTTGAGCCTCATGCATTATAGTGGTGACATCATCACGCTGGTTTCTGCACCCTAGAGGCGTTGTCAGCGCTCTAATGCAAGCCCCTGCATTTCAGTGGTGACGTCATCACGCCGCATCCTGCACCCTAGAGGCGTTGTCGGCCCTCTGATGTGAGCCTCTGCATAACAGTGGTGATGTCATCACGCTGAATCCTGCACCTTAGAGATATTGTCAACCCTCAAAAGTGAGCCTCTGCATTACAGTGGTGACATCATCATGCCGAATCCTGCACCCTAGAGGTGTTGTCGGCCCTCTGATGTCAGCCTTTGCATTACAATGGTGACGTCATCACGCTAAATCCTGCACCCTAGAGGTGTTGTCGGCCCTCTGATGTGAGCCTTTGCATTACAGTGGTGACATCATGCCGAATCCTGCACCCTAGAGGTGTTGTCGGCCCTCTGATGTCAGCCTTTGCATTACAATGGTGACGTCATCACGCTAAATCCTGCACCCTAGAGGTGTTGTCGGCCCTCTGATGTGAGCCTTTGCATTACAATGGTGACGTCATCACGCTAAATTCTGCACCCGAGAGGCGTTGTCGGCCCTCCAATGTGAGCCTCTGCATTACAGTGGTGACGTCATCACGCTAAATTCTGCACCCGAGAGGCGTTGTCGGCCCTCCAATGTGAGCCTTTGCATTATAGCGGTAACATGATGCCAGTTCCTGCACCCTAGAGGAGTTATGGGCCCTCTTTCTTGAGCCTTTGCATTATAGTGGTGACATCACCACGCCGGTTTCTGCACCCTCTGCATGTCCTTTGATTATACAAGAAAAAAGAGTTAATCATGAAAATTCCTCCTTCATTTCGTGTCATTTTGATCCTGCCAGCGCTTCTTGAAATCCTGGGCTTCCTGTGCTGCTGAATTTGCAATGGCATTGTCTGCCCTCTGAACAGAGCCTCTGCATTACAGTGGTGACGTCATCACGCTGAATCCTGCACTATAGAGGCGTTGTCTGCCCTCTGATGTGAGCTTCTGCATTACAGTGGTGACGTCATCACGCTGAATCCTGCACTATAGAGGTGTTGTCGGCCCTCTGAACAGAGCCTCTGCATTACAGTGGTGACGTCATCACGCTGAATCCTGCACTATAGAGGTGTTGTCGGCCCTCTGAACAGAGCCTCTGCATTACAGTGGTGACGTCATCACGCTGAATCCTGCACTATAGAGGCGTTGTCGGCCCTCTGATGTGAGCCTCTGCATTACAGTGGTGACGTCGTCACGCTGGTTCCTTCACCCTACAAGCATTGTCGGCCCTCCGATCAGAGCCTTTGCATTACAGTGGTGACATCATCGGGTCCTTTCCCACAATCTAGAGGCGTTGTCGGCCCTCCGATGTGAGCCTCTGCATTGCAGTGGTGACATCATCACACCGGTTACCGCACCCTACAGGCGTTGTTGGCCCTCCAATCAGAGCATCTGCAATACAGTGGTGACATCATCAGGTCCTTTCCCGCAATCTAGAGGCGTTGTCGGCCCTCCGATGTGAGCCTCTGTATTGCAGTGGTCACGTCATCACGCCGTTTTCTGCACCCTACAGGCGTTGTCATCAGGGTGTGTACAGGGTGAAAGCCTCTGCCTTACAACAGTAACATCAGCACACCAGTTTCTGCAATCTAGAAGCATTGTCGGCCCTCTAATCAGAGCCTCTGAATTACAGTGGTGACATCATCACGCCGGTTCCCACACCCTACAAGCATTGTCTGCCCTCCAATCAGAGCGTTTGCATTACAGTGGTGACATCATCACGCCGGTTCCCACACCCTACAAGCATTGTCGGCCCTCCAATCAGAGCGTTTGCATTACAGTGGTGACATCATCACGCCGGTTCCCACACCCTACAAGCATTGTCGGCCCTCCAATCAGAGCCTTTGCATTACAGTGGTGACATCATCACGCCGGTTCCCACACCCTACAAGCATTGTCGGCCCTCCAATCAGAGCCTTTGCATTACAGTGGTGACATCATCACGCCGGTTCCCGCACCCTACAAGCATTGTCGGCCCTCCAATCAGAGCCTTTGCATTACAGTGGTGACATCATCACGCCGGTTCCCACACCCTACAAGCATTGTCGGCCCTCCAATCAGAGCCTTTGCATTACAGTGGTGACATCATCACGCCGGTTCCCACACCCTACAAACATTGTCGGCCCTCCAATCAGAGCCTTTGCATTACAGTGGTGACATCATCACGCTGGTTCCCGCACCCTACAAGCATTGTCGGCCCTCCAATCAGAGCCTTTGCATTACAGTGGTGACATCATCACGCCGGTTCCCACACCCTACAAACATTGTCGGCCCTCCAATCAGAGCCTTTGCATTACAGTGGTGACATCATCACGCCGGTTCCCGCACCCTACAAGCATTGTCGGCCCTCCAATCAGAGCCTTTGCATTACAGTGGTGACATCATCACGCCAGTTCCCACACCCTACAAACATTGTTGGCCCTCCAATCAGAGCCTTTGCATTACAGTGGTTACGTCATCACGCCGGTTCCCACACCCTACAAACATTGTCCGCCCTCCAATCAGAGCCTTTGCATTACAGTGGTGACATCATCACGCCGGTTCCCACACCCTTACAAGCATTGTCCGCCCTCCAATCAGAGCCTTTGCATTACAGTGGTGACATCATCACGCCGGTTCCCATACCCTTACAAGCATTGTCCGCCCTCCAATCAGAGCCTTTGCATTACAGTGGTGACGTCATCACGCCGGTTCCCACACCCTACAAGCATTGTCCGCCCTCTAATCAGAGCCTCTGAATTACAGTGGTGACATCATCACGCCGGTTCCCACACCCTACAAGCATTGTCGGCCCTCCAATCAGAGCGTTTGCATTACAGTGGTGACATCATCACGCCGGTTCCCACACCCTACAAGCATTGTCGGCCCTCCAATCAGAGCGTTTGCATTACAGTGGTGACATCATCACGCCGGTTCCCACACCCTACAAGCATTGTCGGCCCTCCAATCAGAGCCTTTGCATTACAGTGGTGACATCATCACGCCGGTTCCCACACCCTACAAACATTGTCGGCCCTCCAATCAGAGCCTTTGCATTACAGTGGTGACATCATCACGCCGGTTCCCGCACCCTACAAGCATTGTCGGCCCTCCAATCAGAGCCTTTGCATTACAGTGGTGACATCATCACGCCGGTTCCCACACCCTACAAGCATTGTCGGCCCTCCAATCAGAGCCTTTGCATTACAGTGGTGACATCATCACGCCGGTTCCCACACCCTACAAACATTGTCGGCCCTCCAATCAGAGCCTTTGCATTACAGTGGTGACATCATCACGCTGGTTCCCGCACCCTACAAGCATTGTCGGCCCTCCAATCAGAGCCTTTGCATTACAGTGGTGACATCATCACGCCGGTTCCCACACCCTACAAACATTGTCGGCCCTCCAATGAGAGCCTTTGCATTACAGTGGTGACATCATCACGCCGGTTCCCGCACCCTACAAGCATTGTCGGCCCTCCAATCAGAGCCTTTGCATTACAGTGGTGACATCATCACGCCAGTTCCCACACCCTACAAACATTGTTGGCCCTCCAATCAGAGCCTTTGCATTACAGTGGTTACGTCATCACGCCGGTTCCCACACCCTACAAACATTGTCCGCCCTCCAATCAGAGCCTTTGCATTACAGTGGTGACATCATCACGCCGGTTCCCACACCCTTACAAGCATTGTCCGCCCTCCAATCAGAGCCTTTGCATTACAGTGGTGACATCATCACGCCGGTTCCCATACCCTTACAAGCATTGTCCGCCCTCCAATCAGAGCCTTTGCATTACAGTGGTGACGTCATCACGCCGGTTCCCACACCCTACAAACATTGTCCGCCCTCCAATCAGAGCCTTTGCATTACAGTGGTGACATCATCACGCCGGTTCCCACACCCTTACAAGCGTTGTCCGCCCTCCAATCAGAGCCTTTGCATTACAGTGGTGACATCATCACGCCGGTTCCCACACCCTTACAAGCATTGTCGGCCCTCCAATCAGAGCCTTTGCATTACAGTGGTGACGTCATCACGCCGGTTCCCGCACCCTACAAGCATTGTCGGCCCTCCAATCAGAGCCTTTGCATTACAGTGGTGACGTCATCACGCCAGTTCCCGCACCCTACAAGCATTGTCCGCCCTCCAATCAGAGCCTTTGCATTACAGTGGTGACATCATCACGCCGGTTCCCGCACCCTACAAGCATTTTCGGCTCTCCAATCAGAGCCTTTGCATTACAGTGGTGACATCACGCCGGTTCCCACACCCTTACAAGCATTGTCGGCCCTCCAATCAGAGCCTTTGCATTACAGTGGTGACATCATCACGCCGGTTCCCACACCCTACAAGCATTGTCGGCCCTCCAATCAGAGCCTTTGCATTACAGTGGTGACATCATCACGCCGGTTCCCACACCCTACAAGCATTGTCGGCCCTCCAATCAGAGCCTTTGGATTACAGTGGTGACATCATCACGCCGGTTCCCGCACCCTATATGCATTTTCGGCTCTCCAATCAGAGCCTTTGCATTACAGTGGTGACATCATCACGCCGGTTCCCACACCCTTACAAGCATTGTCGGCCCTCCAATCAGAGCCTTTGCATTACAGTGGTGACATCATCACGCCGGTTCCCACACCCTACAAGCATTGTCGGCCCTCCAATCAGAGCCTTTGCATTACAGTGGTGACGTCATCACGCCAGTTCCCGCACCCTACAAGCATTGTCCGCCCTCCAATCAGAGCCTTTGCATTACAGTGGTGACATCATCACGCCGGTTCCCGCACCCTTACAAGCATTGTCGGCCCTCCAATCAGAGCCTTTGCATTACAGTGGTGACGTCATCACGCCGGTTCCCGCACCCTACAAGCATTGTCGGCCCTCCAATCAGAGCCTTTGCATTACAGTGGTGACATCATCACGCCGGTTCCCGCACCCTACAAGCATTTTCGGCTCTCCAATCAGAGCCTTTGCATTACAGTGGTGACATCATCACGCCGGTTCCCACACCCTTACAAGCATTGTCGGCCCTCCAATCAGAGCCTTTGCATTACAGTGGTGACATCATCACGCCGGTTCCCACACCCTACAAGCATTGTCGGCCCTCCAATCAGAGCCTTTGCATTACAGTGGTGACATCATCACGCCGGTTCCCACACCCTACAAGCATTGTCGGCCCTCCAATCAGAGCCTTTGCATTACAGTGGTGACATCATCACGCCGGTTCCCACACCCTACAAGCATTGTCGGCCCTCCAATCAGAGCCTTTGCATTACAGTGGTGACATCATCACGCCGGTTCCCGCACCCTACAAGCATTGTCGGCTCTCCAATCAGAGCCTTTGCATTACAGTGGTGACATCATCACGCCGGTTCCCACACCCTTACAAGCGTTGTCCGCCCTCCAATCAGAGCCTTTGCATTACAGTGGTGACATCATCACGCCGGTTCCCACACCCTTACAAGCATTGTCGGCCCTCCAATCAGAGCCTTTGCATTACAGTGGTGACGTCATCACGCCGGTTCCCGCACCCTACAAGCATTGTCGGCCCTCCAATCAGAGCCTTTGCATTACAGTGGTGACGTCATCACGCCAGTTCCCGCACCCTACAAGCATTGTCCGCCCTCCAATCAGAGCCTTTGCATTACAGTGGTGACATCATCACGCCGGTTCCCGCACCCTACAAGCATTTTCGGCTCTCCAATCAGAGCCTTTGCATTACAGTGGTGACATCATCACGCCGGTTCCCACACCCTTACAAGCATTGTCGGCCCTCCAATCAGAGCCTTTGCATTACAGTGGTGACATCATCACGCCGGTTCCCACACCCTACAAGCATTGTCGGCCCTCCAATCAGAGCCTTTGCATTACAGTGGTGACATCATCACGCCGGTTCCCACACCCTACAAGCATTGTCGGCCCTCCAATCAGAGCCTTTGGATTACAGTGGTGACATCATCACGCCGGTTCCCGCACCCTATATGCATTTTCGGCTCTCCAATCAGAGCCTTTGCATTACAGTGGTGACATCATCACGCCGGTTCCCACACCCTTACAAGCATTGTCGGCCCTCCAATCAGAGCCTTTGCATTACAGTGGTGACATCATCACGCCGGTTCCCACACCCTACAAGCATTGTCGGCCCTCCAATCAGAGCCTTTGCATTACAGTGGTGACGTCATCACGCCAGTTCCCGCACCCTACAAGCATTGTCCGCCCTCCAATCAGAGCCTTTGCATTACAGTGGTGACATCATCACGCCGGTTCCCGCACCCTTACAAGCATTGTCGGCCCTCCAATCAGAGCCTTTGCATTACAGTGGTGACGTCATCACGCCGGTTCCCGCACCCTACAAGCATTGTCGGCCCTCCAATCAGAGCCTTTGCATTACAGTGGTGACATCATCACGCCGGTTCCCGCACCCTACAAGCATTTTCGGCTCTCCAATCAGAGCCTTTGCATTACAGTGGTGACATCATCACGCCGGTTCCCACACCCTTACAAGCATTGTCGGCCCTCCAATCAGAGCCTTTGCATTACAGTGGTGACATCATCACGCCGGTTCCCACACCCTTACAAGCATTGTCGGCCCTCCAATCAGAGCCTTTGCATTACAGTGGTGACATCATCACGCCGGTTCCCACACCCTACAAGCATTGTCGGCCCTCCAATCAGAGCCTTTGCATTACAGTGGTGACATCATCACGCCGGTTCCCGCACCCTACAAGCATTGTCGGCCCTCCAATCAGAGCCTTTGCATTACAGTGGTGACATCATCACGCCGGTTCCCGCACCCTACAAGCATTGTCGGCTCTCCAATCAGAGCCTTTGCATTACAGTGGTGACATCATCACGCCGGTTCCCACACCCTACAAACATTGTCCGCCCTCCAATCAGAGCCTTTGCATTACAGTGGTGACATCATCACGCCGGTTCCCACACCCTACAAGCATTGTCGGCCCTCCAATCAGAGCCTTTGCATTACAGTGGTGACATCATCACGCCGGTTCCCACACCCTACAAGCATTGTCGGCCCTCCAATCAGAGCCTTTGCATTACAGTGGTGACATCATCACGCCGGTTCCCGCACCCTACAAGCATTTTCGGCTCTCCAATCAGAGCCTTTGCATTACAGTGGTGACATCATCACGCCGGTTCCCACACCCTTACAAGCATTGTCGGCCCTCCAATCAGAGCCTTTGCATTACAGTGGTGACATCATCACGCCGGTTCCCACACCCTACAAGCATTGTCGGCCCTCCAATCAGAGCCTTTGCATTACAGTGGTGACATCATCACGCCGGTTCCCACACCCTACAAGCATTGTCGGCCCTCCAATCAGAGCCTTTGCATTACAGTGGTGACATCATCACGCCGGTTCCCGCACCCTACAAGCATTGTCGGCCCTCCAATCAGAGCCTTTACATTACAGTGGTGACATCATCACGCCGGTTCCCGCACCCTACAAGCATTGTCGGCCCTCCAATCAGAGCCTTTGCATTACAGTGGTGACATCATCACGCCGGTTCCCGCACCCTACAAGCATTGTCGGCTCTCCAATCAGAGCCTTTGCATTACAGTGGTGACATCATCACGCCGGTTCCCACACCCTACAAGCATTGTCGGCCCTCCAATCAGAGCCTTTGCATTACAGTGGTGACATCATCACGCCGGTTCCCACACCCTACAAGCATTGTCGGCCCTCCAATCAGAGCCTTTGCATTACAGTGGTGACATCATCACGCCGGTTCCCACAGCCTAGAGGCGTTGTCGGCTTGGGGGATAAGCTGATATGGTGAGAAGCTCGCAGTGTGCAGTGAAATCAGAGGAAGCCATTTCAGTCCAGGAGAGGTGCCGCTACAACCATACAAGGCAAGGCCGGGATTCCCCTTTAATAACACTAAAGAATTGTATTAGCGATTCTTCTTTCTTTCTGTAGAGGTTCGGAGGCTAAATCACACCGTAGCTTCCCATTATCGGTGGCGGTTTTTATTGTACGCGGCGCCCCCCTCCTGCGCTGGCACGCCGCCAGGTAAAAGTTTTGCCTTTTATTTATTTCTTTACTAAACGGTCTAATTATGGCAGCTTGAGAGTCGGTGGCACCGCTGAGACGCTCCGTACCGCACGCCGTTCAGGAATAAAAGAAAAAGGGGGGGGGCGCTAAAGATAGCCCCGTCTCTGCCCTACTTCATCCCCACCTCTTTATTATCCTTCCCTGCGCCGCATGATGTAACCGAACCCCGGCCATTGCCTTACCAAATCCCCCCTTTTTTTTTTTGTTCTGAGAGCGGCTCCCTAGGTGCACTAATTGCTAATTGGCGCGCATTTACTCTCTGCGGGACTCGCCCTCCCCTCCGCTCGCTGTTTTCTTTTCACGGAGTGAAAAAAGCTCATTAAGGTTAAACAGTTCTTTCACACCGGCTCCACGCCACCGGCTGTAATTAGTGGTTTGGGGCGCGCGTACGGAGGAGGTAGGAGCAGGGAGGGGCTCTGTAGACGATCGACCAGCCGGTGCACCGCGGAAAGTTGGCTGCTTAAATCCTTGTCTACTGTTTATAAACGCCCTGGCATTCAAGGGGTTGTGTGACGGGAGGGCCTGTGGAGCCCAGAATCCCTTGGAGAGGTTGGGAAACCCTTGTTTCAGCTCCCCATGCACCTCTTATGTCTAAGTCACCCTCTGTCCATCCTGGCAGGGTGACTGAGAAAATATGACTTGAATTACTTAAAATGGGACAGTAATATTTATCCACAAAATTTCTATATGTAAAGACTATTCTTAGTTTGTTTAATTCTGAACAATACACGATCATTGAAAGATCTGGTCACCTGGGCTGCCTTAAGTGCTGTGCTAATTACTAGACATGTGCACTGCCGAAAAATTCGTTGTTTTCGGGGTTTTTTTTGTTTTGTTTTTTTGCTTTTTTCGGAAATTCGGGAAATTCGAAAAATTCATTTTTTTTCGTTTTGTTTGTTTTTGTTTTTTGCTTTTTTCGGCAATTTGGGAAATTCGAAAAAATTAGTTGTTTTCGTTTTTTTTTTTCGTTTTTTTTTTTTTGTTTTTTTTTTTTGCTTTTTTCAGAAAATCGGAAATTCTAAAAATTTGTTGTTTTCGGGGTTTTTTTTTTTTTTTTTGCTTTTTTCGGAAATTCGGGAAATTCGAAAAATTCGTTTTTTTCCGTCTTTTCGAATTTCTGAATTTCCAAAAAAACGAATAAAACAAAAACGAAAAAAAATGATTTTCGGAAATTCTAAAAATTCGGAAATTCAACTTTCCAAATTTCCCATTTTCGAATCTTAGATTTTCGATTTTTCAAAAATCCGAAATTCGGAAATTCGAAAATTCTAAATTCGGAAATTCTAAATTTTGGAAATCCGAAAATTCGTGAATTGAAAAATTCGGAAATCCGAAAATTGATTTTTATTTAATTTTTTTATGTAAAAGCGATCCAGGAAGCTAGAGAGCCATCCAATCCCCTTTATTCGTACCACAAAGTGCCGATCCCTGAACCTGGATGCGTTCGGCTCAGAGACGTTCAAATTCTCTGCACAGGGCCCTATTCACTTATATAGGCTGTATTCTATGTCGTTCAGGGTAGTTGCGGCGTGGCCTCTTTCACTTAAATAGGTTGTATACAGGGTAGTTGGGGTGCAGCCCTATTCACTTATATAGGTTGTGTACAGGTGGTTGGGGCGCAGCCCTATTCACCTAAATAGGTTGTGTACAGGTGGTTGGGGCGCAGCCCTATTCACCTAAATAGGTTGTGTACAGGTGGTTGGGCGCAGCCCTATTCACTTATATAGGTTGTGTACAGGTGGTTGGGGCGCAGCCCTATTCACTTATATAGGTTGTGTACAGGGTAGTTGGGGCGCAGCCCTATTCACTTATATAGGTTGTGTACAGGGTAGTTGGGGTGCAGCCCTATTCACTTATATAGGTTGTGTACAGGTGGTTGGGGCGCAGCCCTATTCACCTAAATAGGTTGTGTACAGGTGGTTGGGGCGCAGCCCTATTCACTTATATAGGTTGTGTACAGGTGGTTGGGGCGCAGCCCTATTCACTTATATAGGTTGTGTACAGGTGGTTGGGGCGCAGCCCTATTCACCTAAATAGGTTGTGTACAGGTGGTTGGGGTGCAGCCCTATTCACTTATATAGGTTGTGTACAGGTGGTTGGGGTGCAGCCCTATTCACTTATATAGGTTGTGTACAGGGTAGTTGGGGTGCAGCCCTATTCACTTATATAGGTTGTGTACAGGTGGTTGGGGCGCAGCCCTATTCACCTAAATAGGTTGTGTACAGGTGGTTGGGGCGCAGCCCTATTCACTTATATAGGTTGTGTACAGGTGGTTGGGGCGCAGCCCTATTCACATATATAGGTTGTGTACAGGTGGTTGGGGCGCAGCCCTATTCACCTAAATAGGTTGTGTACAGGTGGTTGGGGCGCAGCCCTATTCACCTAAATAGGTTGTGTACAGGTGGTTGGGGCGCAGCCCTATTCACCTTAATAGGTTGGGTACAGGTGGTTGGGGCGCAGCCCTATTCACTTATATAGGTTGTGTACAGGGTAGTTGGGGTGCAACCCTATTCACTTATATAGGTTGTGTACAGGTGGTTGGGGCGCAGCCCTATTCACTTATATAGGTTGTGTACAGGGTAGTTGGGGCGCAGCCCTATTCACTTATATAGGTTGTGTACAGGTGGTTGGGGCGCAGCCCTATTCACATATATAGGTTGTGTACAGGTGGTTGGGGCGCAGCCCTATTCACCTAAATAGGTTGTGTACAGGTGGTTGGGGCGCAGCCCTATTCACCTAAATAGGTTGTGTACAGGTGGTTGGGGCGCAGCCCTATTCACCTAAATAGGTTGTGTACAGGTGGTTGGGGCGCAGCCCTAGTCACTTATATAGGTTGTGTACAGGTGGTTGGGGCGCAGCCCTATTCACTTATATAGGTTGTGTACAGGTGGTTGGGGCGCAGCCCTATTCACTTATATAGGTTGTGTACAGGGTAGTTGGGGTGCAGCCCTATTCACTTATATAGGTTGTGTACAGGTGGTTGGGGCGCAGCCCTATTCACTTATATAGGTTGTGTACAGGGTAGTTGGGGCGCAGCCCTATTCACTTATATAGGTTGTGTACAGGTGGTTGGGGCGCAGCCCTATTCACTTATATAGGTTGTGTACAGGTGGTTGGGGCGCAGCCCTATTCACATATATAGGTTGTGTACAGGTGGTTGGGGCGCAGCCCTATTCACCTAAATAGGTTGTGTACAGGTGGTTGGGGCGCAGCCCTATTCACCTAAATAGGTTGTGTACAGGTGGTTGGGGCGCAGCCCTATTCACCTTAATAGGTTGTGTACAGGTGGTTGGGGCGCAGCCCTATTCACTTATATAGGTTGTGTACAGGGTAGTTGGGGTGCAACCCTATTCACTTATATAGGTTGTGTACAGGTGGTTGGGGCGCAGCCCTATTCACTTATATAGGTTGTGTACAGGGTAGTTGGGGCGCAGCCCTATTCACTTATATAGGTTGTGTACAGGTGGTTGGGGCGCAGCCCTATTCACATATATAGGTTGTGTACAGGTGGTTGGGGCGCAGCCCTATTCACCTAAATAGGTTGTGTACAGGTGGTTGGGGCGCAGCCCTATTCACCTAAATAGGTTGTGTACAGGTGGTTGGGGCGCAGCCCTATTCACCTAAATAGGTTGTGTACAGGTGGTTGGGGCGCAGCCCTAGTCACTTATATAGGTTGTGTACAGGTGGTTGGGGCGCAGCCCTATTCACTTATATAGGTTGTGTACAGGTGGTTGGGGCGCAGCCCTATTCACTTATATAGGTTGTGTACAGGGTAGTTGGGGTGCAGCCCTATTCACTTATATAGGTTGTGTACAGGTGGTTGGGGCGCAGCCCTATTCACTTATATAGGTTGTGTACAGGGTAGTTGGGGCGCAGCCCTATTCACTTATATAGGTTGTGTACAGGTGGTTGGGGCGCAGCCCTATTCACTTATATAGGTTGTGTACAGGTGGTTGGGGCGCAGCCCTATTCACTTATATAGGTTGTGTACAGGTGGTTGGGGCGCAGCCCTATTCACTTATATAGGTTGTGTACAGGTGGTTGGGGCGCAGCCCTATTCACCTAAATAGGTTGTGTACATGTGGTTGGGGCGCAGCCCTATTCACCTAAATAGGTTGTGTACATGTGGTTGGGGTGCAGCCCAATTTACTTAAATAGGTTGTGTACAGGTGGTTGGGGCGCAGCCCTATTCACTTAAATAGGTTGTGTACAGGTGGTTGGGGGTGCAGCCCTATTCACTTAAAGGATCACTAAAGAAAATTTTGTATTTTTTTTTTTTTTTTAAATAACAAAGATGTTATACTTACCTCCGCTGTGCAGTTCGTGTTGCACAGAGAGGCCCTGATCCTCCTCTTCTGGGGTCCCTCTGTGGCTGTCTCGGCTCCTCCCTGCAATCACTCACCACCTATGGTGGTGAGTGATTGCGGGGCGCGCTTCTGTGATACAGCCAGCGGCTGTTGCCGCTCACTGTATCACTCGAGCCAATGGCTGCGCTGCTTTCAACCCATCCACTGTAACCAATCAACGGACAGGCTGAGCGTCCAAGAGGATATCGGGGGTGAGCGCGGGACTTTCGAGGGGTCAGGTAAGTAAAAAGGGGGGGCTAGGAGCGGCGGTATTGTTGGATGTTTTTTCACCTAAATGCATAGGATGCATTAAGGTGAAAAAAACGTTTTCCTTTACAACCCCTTTAAATAGGTTGTGCACAGGTGGTTGGGGCGCAGCCCTATTCACTTAAATGGGCTCTGTTCAGAGGCATTCAGGGCAGTTGCGGCGTGGCCCCGTTAACTTAAATAGGTTGCGTTCGGTGGCGTAACAAGCAGTTTCGGCGCAGCCTCATTCACTTGAATGAATGAATGACTTATATTACGTATAGCGCTCACATGCGAACTGAATCGCCTCTAGGCGCTTTTTGTAGCCAGTGTCTGCCTGGCTGGTGCGGTCATTTGCCCCGTAGGATCTTGACAGGATTGGGACACACATATATACTGCGCCAATTTGGACAAGATCCAATTAACCTACCAACATGTCTTTGGAGTGTGGGAGGAAACCGGAGTATCCGGAGGAAACCCACGCAGACACAGGGAGAACATGCAAACTCCAGGCAGATGGTGTCATGGTCGGGATTCTAACCAGTGACCCTTTTGCTGCTAAGTGAAAGTGCTAACCACTACACCACTGTGCTGCCTCTGTCACTTAATAAGGTTGTGTACAGGGTAGTTGCGGCACAGCCCTATTCACTTAATAAAGTTGTGTACAGGGTAGTTGCGGCACAGCCCTATTCACTTAATAAGGTTGTGTACAGGGTAGTTGCGGCACAGCCCTATTCACTTAATAAAGTTGTGTACAGGGTAGTTGCGGCACAGCCCTATTCACTTAATAAGGTTGTGTACAGGGTAGTTGCGGCACAGCCCTATTCACTTAATAAGGTTGTGTACAGGGTAGTTGCGGCACAGCCCTATTCACTTAAATAGGTTGTGTACAGGGTAGTTGCGGCACAGCCCTATTCACTTAATAAGGTTGTGTACAGGGTAGTTGCGGCACAGCCCTATTCACTTAATAAGGTTGTGTACAGGGTAGTTGCGGCACAGCCCTATTCACTTAAATAGGTTGTGTACAGGGTAGTTGCGGCACAGCCCTATTCACTTAATAAGGTTGTGTACAGGGTAGTTGCGGCACAGCCCTATTCACTTAATAAGGTTGTGTACAGGGTAGTTGCGGCACAGCCCTATTCACTTAAATAGGTTGTGTACAGGGTAGTTGCGGCACAGCCCTATTCACTTAAATAGGTTGTGTACAGGGTAGTTGCGGCACAGCCCTATTCACTTAATAAGGTTGTGTACAGGGTAGTTGCGGCACAGCCCTATTCACTTAATAAAGTTGTGTACAGGGTAGTTGCGGCACGGCCCTATTCACTTAATAAAGTTGTGTACAGGGTAGTTGCGGCATGGCCCTATTCACTTAAATAGGTTGTGTACAGGGTAGTTGCGGCACAGCCCTATTCACTTAATAAGGTTGTGTACAGGGTAGTTGCGGCACAGCCCTATTCACTTAATAAGGTTGTGTACAGGGTAGTTGCGGCACAGCCCTATTCACTTAATAAGGTTGTGTACAGGGTAGTTGCGGCGCAGCCCTATTCACTTAATAAGGTTGTGTACAGGGTAGTTGCGGCGCAGCCCTATTCACTTAAATATGATTTCGCGAAAACGCTATGATATGAACGCAAGGATCGCTCGCTGTATCGATCGGTAATCTCCTCCTTCTGAAAATCGATACATTTCGACACTCTTCATCTCTTTATTTCCATCATCTGGGATTGTCCCTTTAAATCAATGTGTCGCGGCTGGCGTCCCCGGCCTCTCCTGTAACGTAAAGCCCCTCCTCCCACCGCCGCTGACATAGCGCCGCTGTCCTCGCGTGAACCGTCAGTGTGCTATACCCTCCGGCTGTTTCATATTGTATCCATAGA
Source organism: Rana muscosa (assembly GCA_029206835.1). Lineage (NCBI taxonomy): Eukaryota > Metazoa > Chordata > Amphibia > Anura > Ranidae > Rana > Rana muscosa. The sequence continues at coordinate 50,158,033 of JARGYO010000094.1, read as the reverse complement.
GAGAAGACGAGATGATTGCCTCGTCTTGTATTGTGCGGACGGGAAGCTCAGCCGGCCAACGCAGCGAGAATTCCAAATGAGATCCATTAAATTATTGATTATAGGAGGGGGGGAGGGGAGACTGCGAGCCGCGCTCTGCAAACGCGCGTGCTCCTGGACTGAAATGGCTTACTCTGATTTCACCGCGCATTGCGAGCTTCTCACAAGCCTCAAGCTCCCACTGCAAGCCTGATCTCCGCTTTCAGCTGGTGTGCAGTATGAAGAATTCAGTATGAAGAAGGATTGCTGGTAAATGAATTGGGCTTCTCCGAATCCCTGCTGCAGTTTCCCTTTCACTTACAGGTCTTTGCTCTCCACCAACCAGTGACTGCACAGTGAATAGAGAAGCAGCAGACTGATGAGCTCATCTCTAGCACCCTGTCCTCGCCCCCTGTCAGCATGCGTCTTTGCAGTACAACCCTGTCTGGCAGGGGGGATGATACCTGCTTTTTTTTTTTTTTCCTGATGCTGTTTCACTTTCACTTACAGGTCTCGTCTTTTAAACCAGGCAGTGATAGGGCATCGAAAGGAGAAGCAGCAGACTGATGGGCCCATCTCGCTGTCAGGCTGTTCTCTCCTACTATCAGCGTGCTTCTTGCAGTACAACCCTGTCTGGCAGCAGAGGGGGATCTGATTTTTCTCTGCTGCAGTTTCACTTTCACTTACAGGTCTCGTCTTTTTTAAACCAGGCAGTGACAGGACAGCGAAAGGAGAAGCAGCAGACTGATGGGCCCATCTCGCTGTCAGGCTGTTCTCTCCTGCTATCAGCATGCTTCTTGCAGTGGAACCCTGTCTGGCAGGGGATGATACCTGATTTTTTTTTCTCTGCTGCAGTTTGTTTTACTTACAGCTCTTTGCTCTCCACCAGCCAGTGACTGGACTGTTGACAGGGAAACCCCAAAACTCAAGGGGGTTTCCGTAACATTGACTGCTGAAGCCAAATTAAAAATGGATGTATTTATTATACAAGCATGACTGGACTGTGAAAGGAGAAGCAGCAGGCGATGAGCTTATCTCTGTCATTCTGTTCTCTCCTACTATCAGCATCCTTCTTGCAGTACAACCCTGTCTGGCAGCAGAGGGGATCTGATTTTTCTCTGCTGCAGTTTCACTTTCACTTACAGGCCGTGACCCTCCGCCAACCAGTGAAAGGAGAAGCAGCAGACGGATGAGCCAATCTCTCTGTCACACTGTTCTCTCCTCCTATCAATCAGGGGACCTGATTTTCTCTGCTGCAGTTTCCCTTTCGCTTACAGCTCTTCGCTCTCCACCAGCCAGTGACTGGAGAGTGACAGGAGAAGCAGCAGGCTGATGAGCCCATCTCTCTGTCACACTGTTCTCTCCTCCTATCAGCATGCATCTTGCTGTACAGCCCTGACTGACAGGGGAGGGGACCTGACTGCACTCTGCTGCAGTTTCCCTTTCACCTACAGGTCTGTGCTCTCCACCAATCAGTGACTGGACAGTGAAAGGAGAAACAGACTGATGAGCCCATCTCTCTGTCACTCTGTTCTCTCCTCCTATTAGCATGTTTCTTGCAGTGCAACCTTGTTTTGCAGGGGATTTCTCTCTGCTGCAGTTTCACTTTCACTTACAGGTCGTGTCCCTCCGCCAACCAGTGAAAGGAGAAGCAGCAGACTGATGATCCCATCTCACTCTGCTCTCTCCTCCTATCGGCATGCTTCTTGCCGCACAGCCCTGTTTGGCAGGGGAGAGGACTTGATCTCTGATGCAGTTTCACTTTCACTTACAGGTCGTGTCCCTCCGCCAACCAGTGAAAAGAGAAGCAGCAGACTGGTGGGCCCATCTCCCTTTCACTCTGCTCTCTCCTCCTATCAGCATGCTTCTTGCCGCACAGCCCTGTTCGGCAGGGGAGAGGAGCTGATCTTTCTCTGGTGCAGTTTCACGTTCACTTACAGGTCTTCGCTCTCACCCAGCGATCTAGTGGTGAGCGGGCCCTTTGTTTTTATTTTCTAAACGATCGTCCTAAAAAAAGAAAAGGGGGAAAAAAAAAATCAGTGGCGCTTAAAATAGCCCCGCAGGATATCCTGATCACGTGACCCGGTTTCAGTTTCGCCCGATCCCTGCGCTTGCCAGACCGCGCTTTCCTGGCCCCGGCCGCGTCTTTCAGAATCAACCGGCACGCCGCGCCGTCACAACACCGCCCCGCCTGGATGCAGCCATTTGGCGCGCTCCATGGGTTATGTAATACGCTGGCACGCCTCGGACCTGATCTGACGGCATCCTCGCAATCTGCTTCAAGTGGTTTCCGCCATTCCGCAAGACTCAAAGATCTCCAGCCAGACAAATAATTATTATTAAACGATCATTACGCCGGGTAAACAGGCCGTCGCCCGCTCGTGTAGGAACAGCTGGAGATGGTGGCGGAGCTCCGGGAGTGCGCCGTGGAACACGTGCTGGCAGATTTCCCACGGGTTTAACCCCTTGTGATCAGCGACTGAAAGGACAACTACAGGGGGGGGCGGTTGTTTTGTTTGTTACGATGATGTAACTATTTAATTGCCACTTGTAACATTTTGTAACTGTTTTGATATAATAAAAAAAAAACGATCGTCCCTTTCTGATCCTCCGCCAAAATAAATTCTGATTTCCTTTCTTCCTTCCTCTCCACCCTTCCAAAGGGAAACAAATGATTTTCATTTCTTAAAGCTGAACGCCGGGATAGGCAAATATTGTTTAAATACAAAAGCCGTGTGTAGTCTTCCTTGAAGCTTGGTGTGCTAACATTGGCATATAATACTTAATATTACCTAACATTGGCATATAATACTTAATATGACCTAACATTGGCATATAATACTTAATATTACCTAACATTGGCATATAAGCACTTAATATTACCCAACATTGGCATATAATACCTAATATGACCTAACATTGGCATATAATACTTAATATGACCTAACATTGGCATTTTAAGCACTTAATATTACCCAACATTGGCATATAATACCTAATATGACCTAACATTGGCATATAATACTTTATATGACCTAACATTGGCATATAAGCACTTAATATTACCCAACATTGGCATATAATACCTAATATGACCTAACATTGGCATATAATACTTAATATGACCTAACATTGGCATTTTAAGCACTTAATATTACCCAACATTGGCATATAATACCTAATATTACCTAACATTGGCATATAAGCACTTAATATTGCCTAACATTGGCATTAAAACACTTAATATTACCCAACATTGGCATATAATACCTAATATGACCTAACATTGGCATATAATACTTAATATGACCTAACATTGGCATATAATACTTAATATTACCTAACATTGGCATATAAGCACTTAATATTACCCAACATTGGCATATAATACCTAATATGACCTAACATTGGCATATAATACTTAATATTACCTAACATTGGCATATAAGCACTTAATATTACCCAACATTGGCATATAATACCTAATATGACCTAACATTGGCATATAATACTTAATATTACCTAACATTGGCATATAAGCACTTAATATTACCCAACATTGGCATATAATACCTAATATGACCTAACATTGGCATATAATACTTAATATGACCTAACATTGGCATTTTAAGCACTTAATATTACCCAACATTGGCATATAATACCTAATATGACCTAACATTGGCATATAATACTTTATATGACCTAACATTGGCATATAAGCACTTAATATTACCCAACATTGGCATATAATACCTAATATGACCTAACATTGGCATATAATACTTAATATGACCTAACATTGGCATTTTAAGCACTTAATATTACCCAACATTGGCATATAATACCTAATATTACCTAACATTGGCATATAAGCACTTAATATTGCCTAACATTGGCATTAAAACACTTAATATTACCCAACATTGGCATATAATACCTAATATGACCTAACATTGGCATATAATACTTACTATTACCTAACATTGGCATATAATACTTAATATGACCTAACATTGGCATTTTAAGCACTTAATATTACCCAACATTGGCATATAGGCACTTAATATTACCCAACATTGGCATATAATACCTAATATTACCTAACATTGGCATATAAGCACTTAATATTGCCTAACATTGGCATATAATACCTAATATGACCTAACATTGGCATATAATACTTAATATGACCTAACATTGGCATTTAAGCACTTAATATTACCCAACATTGGCATATAGGCACTTAATATGACCTAACATTGGCATCTAAACACTTATTACCAGACATTGGCATATAAGCACTTAATATTACCAGACATTGGCATATAAGCAGTTTATATTACCTAACATTGGCATATAATACTTAATATGACCTAACATTGGCATATAATACTTAATATGACCTAACATTGGCATATAATACTTAATATGACCTAACATTGGCATATAATATATAATACTTAATATGACCTAACATTGGCATATAATATATAATACTTAATATGACCTAACATTGGCATATAAGCACTTACAGTAATATTACCCAACATTGGCATATAAGTACTTAATATTACCAGACATTGGCATATAAGCAGTTTATATTACCCAACATTGGCATATAATACTTAATATGACCTAACATTGGCATATAATACTTAATATTACCAGACATTGGCATATAAGCAGTTTATATTACGCAACATTGGCATATAATACTTAATATGACCTAACATTGGCATATAAGAACTTAATATTACCCAACATTGCCATATAGGCACTTATTACCTAACATTGGCATATAAACACTTAATATTGCCTAACATTGGCATATAAGCACTTAATGGGCCACACCCCGTGAACTGTCCCAGCAAATCCGGGACAGTTCAGAGGTTGCGGGTCTGTCCCAGCAAATCCGGGACAGTTCAGAGGTTGCGGGTCTGTCCCAGCAAATCCGGGACAGTTCAGAGGTTGCGGGACTGTCCCTGCAAATCCGGGACAGTTCACCAGTCTGCAGCCATTCTCAGAATGCTGCAGTGAGTTTTCTAGGAAGGAGTTATGCCATGAAATATTATTTTAGGATTGCAAGCCGCCGACCACAAAATGAGCGCAAACAGCGGCTAAACAATTCCTTTTCATTTTTCGAGTTGTCCTCATTCTTCCAGGGTAACCATGTTGACATGTTGTAAAGCGCTGTGCAAACTGTTGGCTCTATATAAATCCTGTATAATAATAATTATAATAATATTGTAGTGCCAGCCGGGCTGGTTCCCCACCGGTTGTTTTTCCTTGAGAGGTGAACGCATTAGACCGCGACTAATGCATTCCACGCACATCTCTGTTCTTTACTGTAAGAGCTTTTAAAGGGCAGGATGTAAGAGAGCGGCGTGTAATGAAATTTACTGTTAAAGTCCATTACTGTAAGTGGCTCTGTGGGGGCCACCGGCACTTCTGTCTCGTTCGGAGAGCCTTGGTTTTTCCTTTATCCATCTCATGATCCTCACCTGAAATGGCTTTAGAACCATTACACTTTGGCAGCTTGGCGGTTGGTGCTCCGACCTTTCATTGTTGGTGTTGACGTCTCCAATGGCATAACAATAGCTATAGCAGCCCACACAATGGTTATGGGACCCAAAGTGGGAGGGTGCCCCATTAGGGAGGTTGTTCAGGTTGGGTTGGGGTTGGTGGCCCATGGGGGCCTGCGGTGGGAGGGGGGGCCCCATTAGGCAGGCTGTTCAGATGGAGTCAGGGTTGCTGGAAGATGGCCATCAAAATTTTGCTATGGAACTCTATGGTTCATAGTTACACTCATAAACTCCCCCCCCCACACAAGCTATGGGGCCCGGAGTGGGTGAGGCCCCTTTAGGGAGGATGTTCAGGTTGGGTTAGGGTTGGTGGCCCATGCTATAGAGCTACATGATTCAAACGTACACTCCTAGACTCCCTCCTTCCCCTCAGCTATAGGGCCAGGGAGTGGGGAGGGTCCTGTTAGGGAGGCTGTTCAGTTTTGGTTGGTGGCCCATGGGGCCTGGGGTGGGAGAGTTTCCCCATTAGGGAGTCTCTTCAGGTTGGGTTGGAGTTAGTTGTCCATAATACCTGGGGTGGGACGGGGGCCCTATTAGGGAGGCTGTTCAGTTTGAGTTGGGGTAGGTGAACCAGGGGGCCTTGGGTAGGAGGGGGCCCCATTAGGGAGGCTGTTCAGGTTGGGTTGGGGTTGGTGGTCCATGGTACCTGAGGTGGGAGGGGGGGCCCCATTAGGGAGGCTGTTCAGGTTGGGTTGGGGTTGGTAGTCCATGGGACCTGAGGTGGGAGGGGGCCTCATTAGGGAGGCTGTTCAGGTTGGGTCGGGGTTGGTAGTCAATGGGACCTGACGTGGGAGGGGGGCCCCATTAGGGAGGCTGTTCAGGTTTGGTCGGGGTTGGTAGTCAATGGGACCTGAGGTGGGAGCGGGGCCCCATTAGGGAGGCTGTTAAGGTTGGGGTTGGTGGTCCATGGGACCTGAGGGGGGAGGGGGGCCCCATTAGGGAGGCTGTTCAGGTTTGGTCGGGGTTGGTAGTCCGTGGGACCTGAGATGGAACGGGGCCCCATTAGGGAGGCTGTTCAGGTTGGGTTGGGGTTGGTAGTCCATGGGACCTGAGATGGGAGCGGGGCCCCATTAGGGAGGCTGTTCAGGTTTGGTCGGGGTTGGTAGTCAATGGGACCTGAGGTGGGAGCGCGGGCCCCATTAGGGAGGCTTTTCAGGTTGGGGTTGGTAGTCCATGGGACCTGAGATGGGAGCGGGGCCCCATTAGGGAGGCTGTTCAGGTTGGGTCGGGGTTGGTGGTCTATTGGACCTGAGGTGGGAGCGCGGGCCCCATTAGGGAGGCTGTTCAGGTTGGGTTGGGGTTGGTAGTCCATGGGACCTGAGATGGGAGCGGGCCCAATTAGGGAGGCTGTTCAGGTTGGGTTGGGGTTGGTAGTCTATGGGACCTGAGGTGGGAGGGGGGCCCCATTAGAGGGGCTGTTGGGGTTGGTAGTCTATGGGACCTGAGGTGGGAGGGGTGCCCCATTAGAGGGGCTGTTGGGGTTGGTAGTCTATGGGACCTGAGGTGGGAGGGGGGCCCCATTAGAGGGGCTGTTGGGGTTGGTAGTCTATGGGACCTGAGGTGGGAGGGGGGCCCCATTAGAGGGGCTTTTCAGGTTGGGTTGGGGTTGGAAGCCCATGGGACCTGTGGTGGGAGGGGGCCCCATTAGAGAGGCTGTTCACGTTGGGTTGGGGTTGGTAGCCCATGAGACCTGTGGTGGGAGCGGGACCCCATTAGGGAGGCTGTTCAGGTTGGGTCTGGGTTGGTAGTCCATGGGACCTGAGGTGGGAGCGGGGCCCCATTAGGAAGGCTGTTCAGGTTGGGTGGGGGTTGGTAGTCAATGGGACCTGAGATGGGAGGGGGCCCCATTAGGGAGGCTGTTCAGGTTGGGTTGGGGTTGGTAGTCCATGGGACCTGTGGTGGGAGGGGGGCCCCATTAGGGAGGCTGTTCAGGTTGGGTTGGGGTTGGTAGTCAATGGGACCTGAGATGGGAGGGGGCCCCATTAGGGAGGCTGTTCAGGTTGGGTTGGGGTTGGTAGTCAATGGGACCTGAGATGGGAGGGGGTCCCATTAGGGAGGCTGTTCAGGTTGGGTTGGGGTTTGTAGTCAATGGGACCTGAGATGGGAGGGGGGCCCCATTGGAGAGGCTGTTCAGGTTGGGTTGGGGTTGGTAGTCCATGGGACCTGAGGTGGGAGGGGGCCTCATTAGGGAGGCTGTTCAGGTTGGGTCGGGGTTGGTAGCCCATGGGACCTGAGATGGGAGCGGGGCCCCATTAGGGAGGCTGTTCAGGTTGGGTTGGAGTTGGTAGTCCATGGGACCTGAGGTGGGAGGGGGGCCCCATTAGGGAGGCTGTTTAGGCTGGGTCGGGGTTGGTAGTCCATGGGACCTGAGATGGGAGGGGGCCTCATTAGGGAGGCTGTTCAGGTTGGGTTGGGGTTGGTAGTCCATGGGACCTGTGGTGGGAGGGGGGGCCCCATTAGGGAGGCTGTTCAGGTTGGGTTGGGGTTGGTAGTCAATGGGACCTGAGATGGGAGGGGGGCCCCATTAGGGAGGCTGTTCAGGTTGGGTTGGGGTTGGTAGTCCATGGAACCTGAGATGGGAGCGGGGCCTCATTAGGGAGGCTGTTCAGATGGAGTTAGGGTTGCTGGAAGATGGCCATCAGAATTTTGCTATGGAACTCTATGGTTCATAGTTACACTCATAAACTCCCCCCCCCTCCCACACAAGCTATGGGGCCCGGAGTGGGTGAGGCCCCTTTAGGGAGGATGTTCAGGTTGGGTTAGGGTTGGTGGCCCATGCTATAGAGCTACATGATTCAAACGTACACTCCTAGACTCCCTCCTTCCCCTCAGCTATAGGGCCAGGGAGTGGGGAGGGCCCCATTTGAGAGGCTGTTCAGGTTGGGTTGGGGTTGGTAGTCCATGGGACCTGAGATGGGAGCGGGGCCTCATTAGGGAGGCTGTTCAGGTTGGGTCGGGGTTGGTAGCCCATGGGACCTGTGGTGGGAGGGGGGCCCCATTAGGGAGGCTGTTCAGGTTGGGTTGGGGTTGGTAGTCAATGGAACCTGAGATGGGAGGGGGCCCCATTAGGGAGGCTGTTCAGGTTGGGTTGGGGTTGGTAGTCAATGGGACCTGAGATGGGAGGGGGGCCCCAATAGGGAGGCTGTTCAGGTTGGGTTGGGGTTGGTAGTCAATGGGACCTGAGATGAAAGGGGGGCCCCATTAGGGAGGCTGTTCAGGTTGGGTTGGGGTTGGTAGTCAATTGGACCTGAGATGGGAGGGGGCCTCATTAGGGAGGCTGTTCAGGTTGGGTTGGGGTTGGTAGCCCATGGGACCTGAGATGGGAGCGGGGCCCCATTAGGGAGGCTGTTCAGGTTGGGTTGGGGTTGGTAGTCCATGGGACCTGAGGTGAGAGGGGGGCCCCATTAGGGAGGCTGTTTAGGTTGGGTTGGGGTTGGTAGTCCATGGGACCTGAGGTGGGAGGGGGCCCCATTTGAGAGACTGTTCAGGTTGGGTTGGGGTTGGTAGCCCATGGCCCATCTGACTTTTTACACCCCCGCTCCGGCTATAGGGCCCGGGGTGAGAGGAGGGGGAGCTCATTAGGGAGGCTGTAAAGGTTGGTTTGGGGATAGTGGCCCATGCTATGGGGGTCCATGATTCACAATCGCACCCCCAGACTCTGTACAGCAGGGCTGGAGTGTGACAGTGAGAAGCAGTGCAAGGAGCCAATCAGTTCATTTGCTGACAAAGAGCATATTGATAGGAGAGAGCAGAGTGACCTAGCAATGAGTTTATGACAGTGCTGCTTCTCCTATCACTGTGCAGTCACATGCTGGGGGTGGGTCAAGGGTCCGAGGAAGTGGGTTGAACAATGTTGGCCATCAGATTGAGGACATCTAGTGGTAGAAAAAAGGTATGTCTGTACTGGCCCCATCAGATCCAAACTTGGTCCCCAGCGATGCCCGTCCCTCTTCCAGTCTGAGTGCTGCTGTGCAGGGGATATAATACTGAAATTCGGCTATACTGGCCACATTTAATGTTATATAAATGGTGATTTCCAACATGTTCAGCTTCAAAGGAGTTCTGTCACAGACGTATTATTGTATCTCATTCGGATTTCCCCTTCTGTTCTGCAGAGAAAGTTGCCGGTATCGATGACGACGTCCAGAAATCAGACATCTCCTCCAGCAGCGGTGGGATGATCGAGAAGGAGTCGCTGGGACCTCTCCTCCTAGAGGTAAGCAAAAAACAAGAGCGGCCTTTAAAGCTCAATGAATAGCCTCCTCCTGGAGGTAAGCAAAAAACAACAGCAGCCTTTAAAGCTCAATAAATAGCCTCCTCCTAGAGGTAAGCAAAAAACAAGAGCAGCCTTTAAAGCTCAATGAATAGCCTCCTCCTAGAGGTAAGCAAAAAACAAGAGCAGCCTTTAAAGCTCAATGAATAGCCTCCTCCTGGAGGTAAGCAAAAAACAACAGCAGCCTTTAAAGCTCAATGAACGGCCTCCTCCTAGAGGTAAGCAAAAAACAAGAGCGGCCTTTAAAGCTCAATGAATAGCCTCCTCCTAGAGGTAAGCAAAAAACAACAGCGGCCTTTAAAGCTCAATGAATAGCCTCCTCCTAGAGGTAAGCAAAAAACAAGAGCAGCCTTTAAAGCTCAATGAATAGCCTCCTCCTAGAGGTAAGCAAAAAACAAGAGCAGCCTTTAAAGCTCAATGAATAGCCTCCTCCTGGAGGTAAGCAAAAAACAAGAGCGGCCTTTAAAGCTCACTGAACGGCCTCCTCCTAGAGGTAAGCAAAAAACAAGAGCGGCCTTTAAAGCTCAATGAATAGCCTCCTCCTGGAGGTAAGCAAAAAACAACAGCAGCCTTTAAAGCTCAATGAACGGCCTCCTCCTAGAGGTAAGCAAAAAACAAGAGCGGCCTTTAAAGCTCAATAAATAGCCTCCTCCTAGAGGTAAGCAAAAAACAGCAGCAGCCTTTAAAGCTCAATAAATAGCCTCCTCCTAGAGGTAAGCAAAAAACAACAGCGGCCTTTAAAGCTCACTGAACGGCCTCCTCCTAGAGGTAAGCAAAAAACAAGAGCGGCCTTTAAAGCTCAGTGAACAGCCTCCTCCTAGAGGTAAGCAAAAAACAAGAGCAGCCTTTAAAGCTCAATAAATAGCCTCCTCCTAGAGGTAAGCAAAAAACAGCAGCAGCCTTTAAAGCTCAATGAACGGCCTCCTCCTAGAGGTAAGCAAAAAACAAGAGCGGCCTTTAAAGCTCAATAAATAGCCTCCTCCTAGAGGTAAGCAAAAAACAACAGCAGCCTTTAAAGCTCAATAAATAGCCTCCTCCTAGAGGTAAGCAAAAAACAACAGCGGCCTTTAAAGCTCAATGAACGGCCTCCTCCTAGAGGTAAGCAAAAAACAAGAGCGGCCTTTAAAGCTCAGTGAACAGCCTCCTCCTAGAGGTAAGCAAACAACAAGAGCGGCCTTTAAAGCTCAATAAATAGCCTCCTCCTAGAGGTAAGCAAAAAACAACAGCAGCCTTTAAAGCTCAATAAATAGCCTCCTCCTAGAGGTAAGCAAAAAACAACAGCAGCCTTTAAAGCTCAATAAATAGCCTCCTCCTAGAGGTAAGCAAAAAACAACAGCAGCCTTTAAAGCTCAATAAATAGCCTCCTCCTAGAGGTAAGCAAAAAACAGCAGCAGCCTTTAAAGCTCAATGAACGGCCTCCTCCTAGAGGTAAGCAAAAAACAAGAGCGGCCTTTAAAGCTCAATAAATAGCCTCCTCCTAGAGGTAAGCAAAAAACAACAGCGGCCTTTAAAGCTCAATGAATAGCCTCCTCCTAGAGGTAAGCAAAAAACAACAGCAGCCTTTAAAGCTCAATAAATAGCCTCCTCCTAGAGGTAAGCAAAAAACAACAGCGGCCTTTAAAGCTCAATGAACGGCCTCCTCCTAGAGGTAAGCAAAAAACAAGAGCGGCCTTTAAAGCTCAGTGAACAGCCTCCTCCTAGAGGCAAGCAAAAAACAAGAGCAGCCTTTAATGCTCAATGAACGGCCTCCGCTTCGACCTTGCATAGTCTTGAGCTCCTGTACTGAAAATTCTTGCTCTGATTTCACCGCACACTGCGAGCTTCTCACAATGTGCATTAAAATCTGCAGCAAGTCAGATAGAGCCCCGCCTCCTTTCCTGGCTGTCCAGCATCATCTAGCCCTTTTCTCATCAGCCTGACCATCCCCCACACTCAACCGTTTTCATTCTTTGGATTTCAGTTTTTTTTTTTTTTTCAATCACATGTGGGCGTTACCCAAGAGCAGTCTCCATGCAAATGAACCACCCATTAAGGCATTTTGTTATTTGCATAACTCCTCCCACTGTTGAGGGCTCTAGAGAGGAGTACTGGGGTACCGTGATGTTTTCAGGAAGCTGTGTACAGCAGCTTGCTGGCCCCTCCCACCAGCCACGATCTGCCTGCATTGCCTAGAGAAGCGCAGAGACCCAGTGATGACATCACAGGGGGCCAAAATAAGGTATATAAGCCCCTCCCACCAGCCGTGTCCCTCTTGCCTTACACAGGGTACCAGCATTCTAACATGTTTCAGGTGCTGGGGATGAAGTGAAGGCTGTTAAAGGATATGAACATGCTAACTATGCTCCCTCCTGGCCTATAGGGCTACGGTGTGTGTGACCTCCTGTGCTGCCTTCTAATCAGTTCTCTATCTGAACTACAGAACACCCCCCCTGGTATAAAGATTAGGAGAGGGGAGGTGTTTTGTAGTCCTGTCCTAGGGTGTCCCCATAGCACAGGAAGTGTTACTGGCAGGATCACCAAGTGAACAATAAATCTTCTGCTCCCATCAGCTGGTGTCTTCCTGTGCTGCACTCCTATCAGTTACATTGTTCCCGGTCCTCTCTCTCTCTGAACTACAGAACACCTCCCTCCTATGTTGCAGAGTTGAAAAGAGAGGGGGGGGTTGTAGTCCGGTCCTAGGGTCACAAGAGTGGGCGTACTGGTTGATCCTGCCAGGAAGCACCTTCCTCTCTGCTCCTCTGATCACTTACATTGTTCCCAGTTTTCCCTCTGAACTACAGAACACGTCCACCCATGTTATAGGAAATGAGAAGAGGGGGAGGTGTTCTGTAGTCCGATCCTAGGGGGACAGCTATGGATACAGTACAGAGCGAGAGAGAGAGAGAGAGAGAGAGAGTGCTGCCACCCCAGGACAGGAAGAGTGTTGCTGGCAGGATCACCAGATGAAAAGAAAGCGGTAAATAAAAAATCACATCTGTCTGATGGTTTCATGAAATCCCTGTAAGTCCAGTGAGCTGACACCTTCCTGTGCTACACTCCTATCGGTTCTCTCCGAGGACTACAGAACACCTCCTGAACCATGTTAGGGAGAGGAGGGGGAGGTGTTTTGTAGTTCTGTCCTGGGATCACAAGCGTGAGCGTTGTCACCCTAGGACAGCAAACTAATGCAGCCGTCACACCTGTTCAATAACAGCAACACATTCCTCGTGGATCCTGCCAGGAATCCAGTGAGCTGACACCATCCTGTGCTGCCAGTTTACATTTCTCTCGCTGAACTACAGAACACCTCCCCCATGTTATGGCGATAAGAGGGGAGGTGTTCTGTAGTCCAGTCCTAGGGTGACCCTGCTCTTCCATAGCTGCAATACAGTGAGTGTTGTCACCCTAGGACAGGACTACAGAAAACCTCCCCCCATGTTATGGAGATGAGAAGAGAGGGAGGTGTGCTGTAGTCCAGTCCATGTAATGGAGATGCGAAGAGAGGGAGGTGTGCTGTAGTTCAGTCCTAGGGGACGACAACCCTGCTCTTCCATAGCTGCAATACAATGAGTGTTGTCACCCTAGGACAGGACTACAGAACACCTCCCCATGTTATGGAGATGAGAAGAGAGGGAGGTGTGCTGTAGTCCAGTCATGGAGATGCAAAGAGAGGGAGGTGTGCTGTAGTCCAGTCATGGAGATGCAAAGAGAGGGAGGTGTGCTGTAGTCCAGTCCTAGAGTGACAACACTGCTCTTCCATAGCTGCAATACAGTGAGGGTTGTCACCCTAGGACAGGACTACAGAACACCTCCCCATGTTATGGAGATGAGAAGAGAGGGAGGTGTGCTGTAGTCCAGTCATGGAGATGCAAAGAGAGGGAGGTGTGCTGTAGTCCAGTCCTAGAGTGACAACACTGCTCTTCCATAGCTGCAATACAGTGAGGGTTGTCGCCCTAGGACAGGACTACAGAACACCCCCCTGTTATGGAAATGAGAAGAGGGGGAGGTGTTCTGTAGTCCGGTCATAGGGGGACAGCACCGCTGTAATACAGTGAGGGCCCCCCTAGGACAGGACTACAGAACACCTCCCCCTGTTATGGGGATGAGAAGAGGGGGAGATGTTCTGTAGTCCAGACCTAGGGGGACAGCGCCGCTGTAATACAGTGAGGGTTTCCCCCTAGGACAGGACTACAGAACACCTCCCCCTGTTATGGGGATGAGCAGAGGGGGAGGTGTTCTGTAGTCCAGACCTAGGGGGACAGCGCCGCTGTAATACAGTGAGGATCCTCCCCTAGGACAGGACTACAGAACACCTCCCCCTGTTATGGGGATGAGCAGAGGGGGAGGTGTTCTGTAGTCCAGACCTAGGGGGACAGCGCCGCTGTAATACAGTGAGGATCCCCCCTAGGACAGGACTACAGAACACCTCCCCCTGTTATGGGGATGAGAAGAGGGGGAGGTGTTCTGTAGTCCAGACCTAGGGGGACAGCGCCGCTGTAATACAGTGAGGATCCCCCCCTAGGACAGGACTACAGAACACCTCCCCCTGTTATGGGGATGAGAAGAGGGGGAGGTGTTCTGTAGTCCAGACCTAGGGGGACAGCGCCGCTGTAATACAGTGAGGATCCCCCCCTAGGACAGGACGTGTGTTGCTGGTAGGGTCACCAGGGCAAAAGGGAAAACAAATGCAGTCGGCACAATACAAGACATTTTTTTTCGGGGGAGGGGAGGGGGGGATTTAATACACTTTAATAGGACCATGGCATAGATGGGAGCAGCCGATCGCTCACTATAGGGGGGGGGCCGTACAATTCTTCTTCCTGGGGGGGGGGAGCTCTGCTGCAAACCTACAGAGATGATGCCGGAGGAGAAGGACCGCCATGGAGGGAGAGACCTCCATCCAATGACACCAAATACATCCCATCCCCCCCCCCCCCGCCTCCCAACACCGCGCCACACATCTTCATCTCTATTGTTTATATTAATTGATGGAATTGGGCTGGTTGTCGATTGATTGATGAGATCAGAATAGAAGAACGACGAGAGCAAAACAATTCAAAGAATTCCTCCCAGCAATACAATGGAGATCCATCAACCCTTCCACCGCCAGGGGCCTGTGTGTGTTTTGCTCACATTTAAAAAAAAAAAATAATAATAATTTTAGGCCTGATGATTACATAAAACCCCCGAACATATCTTTTCTGAAAGCGGACACTCTGGAGAATAAAATGGCGCTAGTTTAAAAAAAAATGATGCCACGTGATATTAGCGCAATTCAAAATTTCAGTAATTTCTAGGGCACACAAACACTATATATATATATATATATATATATATATATATATATATATATATATAATTTTTTTATTTTTTTTATCTTTTGTAAAATATGAAAAATTAGGCTGCGCCGAGTAAATTGATACCCAACATGTCAAAGCTTAAAAGTGCGCGCGCCCCGGGAAATGGCGACAAACTTCTGTACCTTACATTTCCCTTTAAAAGCCCCCCTACAGGTCATCAGTTTAGAGGTAACTGGGAATAAGGGGGCGAGAATTTCCTGATCGCAGTGAGACGTAACGTGGATCGCAATCAGCGATTTCATGCATGGGCGCCCCTGAGGCTTGTATTTACACTCCTGTATGTGGGGGCTGGGGGGGGGGGGGCTAAAAAATAATTATAGGGGGTTTAAGGGCTGTTGTGTTACCTTCATTTTTTTACACTTTTAGAAAAAAATGTTTTTCACTAAGCTTTATTTGTCATCACATAGAGGACAAAATTATTAGGAATTATAAATATATATAATTAGGAATCGCCACTATTAATCAAATAATACAGAGAAGAAATATAATTATTATTCATTATGATACAGTGTATTATTACTATTAATATTAACAATAATTTACTTTTATATTATTATTATTAGGAATAGGTCATAGGTATGATAATAGAATATGTAATTATGAATTATAACAAAATAATTAGGCATAATATATCATTAAAAATATCATTAGGAATCATCAATATTAATCAAATAGTAATAAGAAATATTATTATTATTATTATTATTATTATTATTGATGATGATGATGATAAAAATGTATCAATGTTAAAAAAATTGGCATAATATAATAATAAGAAATACTAATATTACTATAACTATTATTATTATTATTATTATTAATATTATTGATGATTATTGATGATGATAAAAATGTATTAATGTTAAATATATTATTAATTTTTATATTATTTTTATTAGTAGTAGTAATAGGTATACATAGAATATGTAATTATGAATTATAACATAATTATTAGGCATAATATATAACTAAGAATATAATTAAGAATAATAAAAGAAGAACAATTGTTGTTGTTATTATTATTAATATTTTTATTATTATTGATGATGATGATAAATGTTGAAAAAATAGGTATAATATAATAAGAAATACTAATATTATTATAACTATTATTATTAATATTATTGGTGATGATGATTGATGATGATGATAAAAATGTATTAATGTTAAAAGTATTAATAATTTTTTTAATGTTATTTTTATTATTAGTAGTAATAGGTATACATAGAATATGTAATTATGAATTATAACATAATTATTAGGCATAATATATAATTAAGAATAATAAAAGAAGAACTATTGTTGTTGTTATAAATGTTATTATTATTATTATTATTAATGATGATGATAATGATAAAAATGTATTAATGTTAAATGTATTAATAATTTATTTTTATGTTATTTTTATTATTAGTAGTAATAGGTATACATAGAATATGTAAATATGAATTATAACATAATTATTAGGCATAATATATAACTAAGAATATAATTAAGAATAATAAAAGAAGAACTATTGTTGTTTTTATAAATGTTATTATTATTATTATTATTAATGATGATGATAATGATAAAAATGTATCAATGTTAAAAAAATAGGCATAATATAATAAGAAATACTAATATTATAACTATTATTATTATTAATATTATTGGTGATGATGATTATTGATGATGATGATAAAAATGTATTAATGTTAAATGTATTAATAATTGTTTTTTTTGTTATTTTTATTAGTAGTAGTAATAGGTATAATTCATAATATTATATATTATTTGTATAACATTATTAGGCATAATATATAACTAAGAATATAATTAAGAATAATAAAAAAAGAACTATTGTTGTTGTTGTTGTTTTTATTATAAATATTATCAATATTATTATTTATTATTATTATTGATAATAAAAATACAATAAAATTAAGGTGGTAATAATAAAAAGATATATATATAGTAATTACATAATTAAAGGGTGATTGTGTACTATGGAGACATCCTAGGCAGATATCTAAAAGAGGGGACAGCCATGTTGGAGAGATGGACAGAAGGGTTTGGATCTGGAGATTTAGGTGCACCAGTCCCAGGTCCATCCTGGCCGAAATAGTTCTGACCCGCCGTGTGAGAAAGTCACGTCTGGAGGTCAGAGAGAGCAGGTGCAGGGCAGCTGGGTGGTATGAAGTTAGTCCTTGGCTTTCCAGAATGTGAGCGACCTCGCACGTTACCAGCTGCTGATTGTACTCCTGCCTTCCATACTATAAGAAGGTGTTTGAGAACTGTCACTGATAAACTCATTAGCCAGGTGTCCCGGACATCTGAACATTTCACGCCGATGCCTCCTATTATGGGCAATGTTTGTGTGGATGTGGCCAGCCATTCTCAACCAGCATTCTGTGGAACCCTAGGGTTCTTCCGAAGGCTGCTAATGGTTTCTTGAGCTGTGGCTGGTTGACCTTTCATCTGATGGTGCCTACATAGTTCCAGGGCCAATGCCGCTGATCCCTAAAGTGTTTTAACAGGGGTTCTCAGAGACCTGGAAATCATTTCATGGGTTCTTCTAGGGTAAACAGTTGAGAGAGGTTTCCTGGACCAGCCTTCTTAACCTTTTTTACACCAGAGGAACCCATGAAATAATTTTCAGGAAACCTTGGTAAAACCAATTAATTGGGGGCCAATGCGCTTTACATTGGTGGCTAGTGGCTAGTGGAAGGAATGTACCTTAATTTGTTGGCCAGTGGGAAGAATGTTCCTCTTACATTGGTGGCTAATGGGAAGAATGTTCCTCTTACATTGGTGGCTAATGGGAAGAATGTTCCTCTTACATTGGTGGCTAATGGGAAGAATGTTCCTCTTACATTGGTGGCTAATGGGAAGAATGTTCCTCTTACATTGGTGGCTAATGGGAAGAATGTTCCTCTTACATTGGTGGCTAATGGGAAGAATGTTCCTCTTACATTGGTGGCTAATGGGAAGAGTGTTCCTCTTACATTGGTGGCTAATGGGAAGAATATCCCGCTTACATTGGTGGCTAATGGGAAGAATGTTCCTCTTACATTGGTGGCTAATGGGAAGAATGTTCCTCTTACATTGGTGGCTGATGGGAAGAATGTTCCTCTTACATTGGTGGCTGATGGGAAAAATGTTCCTCTTACATTGGTGGCTAATGCGAAGAATGCCCCTTACATTGATGGTCAGTGAGACAACATTTTCTCTTACTTCGGTGGCCAATGGAAAGAATACCCCCCACCTTACAGACAACTAAAGGGACCATTGCTGTCAAAACATGAAATCAATCATTTATACAGGCTCCAGGTTACATACAGCCATTTATATTCATATGGCATCACAACAGTTTTGTATTGTTACCAAAGATACAAGAGTCTTCCCCAAAGTCTACGCGTTTCACAGGGTCTCCGTTTCCTCAGGACTATAGTGTCCTCTTTGAATTTTGGAAGGTATCTTGTCCAAAAAGGCTTAAGCTTTTAGGCCTGGGGAAAAGAGAATCCCACAAAACAGGTAGATGTTCAAGAGTCTCTTGTATGTTTTGTAACAATGCAAAGCTTTTGAGATACCATAAGGACATAGACAGGCATCTAAATCCATATGGCATCACAACAGTTTTGTATTGTTACCAAGGATACAAGAGTCTTCCCCAAAGTCTACGCGTTTCACAGGGTCTCCGTTTCCTCAGGACTATAGTGTCCTCTTTGAATTTTGGAAGGTATCTTGTCCAAAAAGGCTTAAGCTTTTAGGCCTGAGGAAAAGAAAATCCCACGAAACAGGTAGATGTTCAGGAGTCTCTTGTATCTTTTGTAACCATGCAAAACTGTCGTGGAGATTTTGGCTGGATACTTCAGAAAGGAAGGTGGGTGACCGTATTCTGATGTATGGAATAAATCTACTAGTTTATTTGAAATAATCCAACAATAAAAGCACATCACAGCTTTTCAAGGCAAGGAACAAACGATGACGCATTCCAGGCTACAAGCGCTTAGTCATAACTAGGGATGAGCTCGGTGTTCGAGTCGAACATACGTTCGACTCGAACATCGGCTGTTCGATCGTTCGACGAAGATCGAACGATTTGGGCCGTTCGCGCCTAATTCGAGTGACGCGAACGGCCCACAATGCACTACGCCATCGCAGTGTCATCCAGGCGCTGTGATTGGCCAAGCATGCACTGTGACCCCGCATGCTTGGCCAACCACAGCGCCGGCAGCGAGGAGAGCAATGATTGGCCACAGGCAGGATGCCTGTGGCCAATTATTGCTGAGGGTGTTTAGTACACGCCCCACACTATAAAAGGCCGCCAGCACGGCGGCCTAGTGTAGTGTGTTCCGGAGCAGGGAAAGAGAAGCATAGGCAGGGACAGTGACATTTATTTTTTCTTGCTTAACCTGGATTCCTTTAGTTTAGGGAAAGAGAAGGATAGGTAGGGAGAGTGTCAGTGTGTTTTACTGTGCGAATCCTTGTTTCTAGGGACAGGGAAGGACAGTGAGGGAAATTCTCCTTGTGCTATAGTGTGCTTTTAAAAAAACATTTTTTCTAGGGACAGAAAACTATAGGTAGGGAGAGTGTCAGTGTGTTTTACTGTGCGAATCCTTGTTTCTAGGGACAGGGAAGGACAGTGAGGGAAATTCTCCTTGTGCTATAGTGTGCTTTAAAAAAACATTTTTTCTAGGGACAGAAAACTATAGGTAGGGAGAGTGTCAGTGTGTTTTACTGTGCGAATCCTTGTTTCTAGGGACAGGGAAGGACAGTGAGGGAAATTCTCCTTGTGCTATAGTGTGCTTTAAAAAAACATTTTTTCTAGGGACAGAAAACTATAGGTAGGGAGAGTGTCAGTGTGTTTTACTGTACGAATCCTTGTTTCTAGGGACAGGGAAGGACAGTGAGGGAAATTCTCCTTGTGCTATAGTGTGCTAAAGCATTCCTCATCAACCATCTTTGAAATCCTTGTTTTTTGGACAGTCAGGGAAATTGTCGTTGTGCTATTCTGTGCAAAAGCAATCATCCTCAACCATATTTAGAAATCCTTAAGTAAAGGGACAGAGAAGGACACCTGAAGGTAGCCCTTATTGCTTTTTTCCCATCTCCCTGCAGGCCATCTATTAGAATGTCTGGAAGGCAAACAAGGAGAGGCAGACAGTCAGGAGGCAATAAAAGAGGGCAAGCAGGCTCTGTGTCTGGGGACAACAGTGCTGGTCGTGGACGCGGTGCATTGTCATCAGCACATGGCCATGGGACACGCTTGTCCTTCTTTTCGGCAGCTGGACATGTTGAGCCACATCATGCCGAAGACTTGGTAGAGTGGATGACCAAGCCCTCCTCCTCCTCATCCTCTCTCACCCAGGCTCAGGGTACTGGCAAAGCAGCTGCCAAAGCGTCCTCTTCCCTGGTATCAATGTCAGACTCATCATCAGTCACTCCTTCCCTAGACCCACCATGTCCTCCTCCTGAGGAGTCCCCCGAACTGTTTGAGCACAGTGTTGGGTACATGCTCCAGGAGGATGCCCAGCGTTTCGAAGGGTCTGATGATGAAACCCAGCTACAGGAAGGCAGTAGCGTGAGAGCAGAGAGAGGGGATGCTCAAGAAGGACACCAATCTGGCAGTCATGTTCCAGCAGCTGCAGCATACTGCCAGATTGGCTCCAGTGATGAGGAGGGAGGGGATGATGAGGTCACTGACTCCACGTGGGTGCCTAATAGGAGAGAGGAGGAGGAGGAGGCACATCTCCAACGAGGCAGGATGCCCTTTGGTGGCCAGCGTAAGGGCAGTACACCGACGGAATCACACCGCAGAGCTCCGCCTGTGCAGGGCGCTGCCTCTGCCCGTCATTCAAAAAGTTCTTTGGTGTGGGCCTTTTTTGAGGCTAGTGCATCAGATCGCACAGCTGCTGTTTGCAACATATGTCTCAAGCGTATATCGCGTGGCCAAAACATCAGCCGCTTGGGTACCACATGCCTGACCAGACATATGTTGACCTGCCATGCAGCTCGTTGGCAAGCCTACCTCAAAGACCCACACCAAAGAACAAAGCGGACCTCTCCTTGCACCGCATCAGCTGGGATCTCCAACCCCACTATAACTTCAGTCCTCTCTGAAACATGCACTGAGAGGAATGAAGGTGTAGAATTAGGTGTGTCACAGCCAAGTACTTGCGGCCACTCTGCTAGCAGTACACCGACGTCCGATTCTAGCAGGCAAATTTCCCTGCCCCAGCTGCTGGACCGTCGAAAGAAGTTCACTCCCAGCCATCCACATGCCCAGCGGTTGAATGCTAGCTTGGCTAAATTGCTAGCGCTTCAACTGCTGCCTTTTCAGTTGGTAGACTCGGCCCCCTTCCGTGAGTTTGTGCAATGTGCGGTTCCTCAGTGGCAGGTTCCCAAACGCCACTTTTTCTCACGGAAGGCTATTCCGGCTCTCTACCGGCATGTGGAAGGCAATGTCTTGGCCTCGCTGGACAGGGCGGTCAGCGGTAAGGTGCATATTACCGCTGACTCATGGTCCAGCAGGCATGGACAGGGACGTTACCTTTCTTTCACGGCCCATTGGGTCACTCTTTTGGCAGCTGGGAAGGATGCAGGACAAGGTGCAGTAGTGTTGGAGGTTGTTCCACCGCCACGCCTCCAAAATGCTACTACTGGTTGTGACACACCTCTCTCCTCCACCCCCTCCTCTTCTTCTTCCTCCATGGCCTCTTCCTGTGGTTTGTCCTCTGAACCAGCGGTGCTCCGTAGCCGTTCAAGGGGCTACGCAAGTACGCAGGCAAAAAGATGCCATGCCGTGCTTGCGCTGGTGTGTTTGGGGGACAGAAGCCACACTGGGGCAGAGGTCCTGTCTGCTCTGCAGGGCCAGGCCAAGAGGTGGTTGACGCCACGCCAGCTTAAGCCAGGAATGGTGGTTTGCGACAATGGCACCAACCTCCTCTCCGCCCTCCGACAGGGACAACTGACCCATGTGCCCTGTGTGGCTCACGTCCTTAACCTGGTGGTGCAGCGGTTCTTGGGCAGGTACCCGGGCTTACAGGATGTCCTGAGGCAGGCCAGGAAAGTCTGTGTGCATTTCCGCAGATCTTATAATGCCAGTGCTCGCCTGGCTGAGCTGCAAAAGGAGTTGAACCTGCCCAAGAATCGCCTTATATGTGACATGCCCACCAGGTGGAACTCAACGTTGGCCATGCTGCAGCGGCTGCATACGCAGCAGAGGGCCATCAATGAGTACCTGTGCGACTACGGCACCAGGACAGGGTCAGGGGAGCTTGGTTTTTTTTCTCCACGCCAGTGGGGCATGATCAGGGATGCATGCACTGTCCTGGCACCATTTGAGGAGGCCACGAGGATGGTGAGCAGTGACAGTGCATGCATCAGTGACACTGTACCTCTTGTCCACCTGTTGGAGCACACGCTGCGTGGAATAATGGACAGGGCACTTGAGGCAGAACAGAGGCAGGAAGAGGAGAACTTCCTTGCCTCTCAAGGCCCCCTTTACCCAGACAGTGTTCCTTCTGTCCCACCCATCGCACAGGAAGAGGAGGAGGAGGAGGAGGATTGTTTTAGCATGGAGGTGGAGGCTGGCACTCAGCATCATCAGCAGCAGTCTTTTAGGGATGATTTACAGTCCCAAGAAACCAGTGGACTTGTACGTGGCTGGGAGGAGGTGGCTGCGGATCATGTCGTCCTTAGTGACCCAGAGGACTCCGGAGCGAATGCCTCAGCAAACCTACGCTGCATGGCCTCCCTGATCCTGCAAAGTCTGCGGAAGGATCCTCGTATTCTTCGGATCAAGGAGAGGGACCATTACTGGCTGGCCACTCTCCTTGATCCACGGTACAAGGGTAAGGTTGCGGACCTTATGTTACCGTCGCAGAGGGAGCAGAGGATGAGACAACTCTGGGAGGCCTTGCAGAAAGGTCTGTGCAACGCGTTCCCAGAGACTGGGAGGTTACAAACTCCTGGTCCTGGACAACGAGTTGCTGAGGCTTCGGCCAGTCAAAGAAGGAGCGGTGGGGAAGGTGGCCGTCTGACCGATGCGTTCAGACAATTCTTTAGTCCGCAGCCCCAAAGTATGATCGGTTCCAGCAACCATCGCCAGCGTCTGATAAACATGGTGCAGGAATATCTAGGGGCAAGGTCAGACTTGGACACCTTCCCCACCGAAAATCCTCTGGCTTACTGGGTCTTGAGGATGGATCACTGGCCAGAGCTTGCACAGTATGCAATTGAGCTACTGGCCTGTCCTGCATCCAGCGTTCTTTCGGAACGCACATTCAGTGCTGCTGGATGATTTGTCACGGATCACAGGGTGCGCCTGTCCACCGACTCGGTTGATCGACTGACTTTCATCAAGATGAACCAGTCTTGGATCACCACCAGCTACCACACACCTGATGCTGATATAACAGACTAATTGATTTTAACATGTCACATCCCTTCAAGACTGATGCTGATGCTGAGTGCCTGTGCTGTTATGTTGACTGGCTATCCTCCTCCTCCGAGTCCTCAATGATACGATTGATGATGATAGCTTGGAAGATCATTTTTGTTTATGGGTGCCGCCACCAGTGGCTAAGGCCCAATTTTTCAGCCCCTGTTTTATAGGGGCGTGTAATTACAATTTTTTTAGCAATAATTTGCCATAGGGCTCATTGCTGTGCTCCAAGTACAGTATCTGTGAGGGGTTGGAGTGTTGTGGCACCAGTGCCTAAGGCCCAATTTTTCAGCCCCTGTTTAACAGGGGCGTGTCATTACAATTTTTGAAGCAATACTTTGCAACAGGGCTCATTGCTGTGCTCCAAGTACAGTATCTGTGAGGGGTTGTAGTGTTGTGCCACCAGTGCCTAAGGCCCAATTTTTCAGCCCCTGTTCAACATGGGCATGTAATTACAATTCTTGATCTAATAATTCACAGCAGGGCCCATTGCTGCACCCACCAAGAGTAACTCTGAGGGCTTACAGTGTTGTGGCAACGCCACCACCACCACCACCACGAAAGGCCCAATTTTTCAGCCCCTGTTCAAAAGGGGCATGTAATTACAATTCTTGATCTAATAATTCACAGCAGGGCCCATTGCTGCACCCACCAAGAGTAACTGTCAGGGCTTACAGTGTTGTGGCACCAGCACCACCATCAAAGGCCCAATTTTTACTACCACTGTCCAACAATTATATGTAATTACAATTCCTGATATAATAGTTGACAGCAGGGCGTTCCAGCACCAACCAAGAGTAACTGTGAGTGCTTCAAAATTACAAACAGATTCTACATAAGAACAAACCTACAGTCCCTGTCTTGTATGCACCGCCTGTATACGGCTGTTCAGAGTATATAGGGCCTTTTTTATTTTATGTGCGGGGTTCCCCTTAATATCCATACAAGACCCAAAGGGGCTGGTAATGGGCTGGGGTAGGGGGGGGGGGGGGGGGTCATGGGGTAGCTATGCCATTTTTCTTAAAGATTTTCATCCATATTACCGGGACCAGACATTACATTAAAGCCGCAAGCAGTTTTAAATGGCTTTTTTTTCCTTTAGAAGTGTCATTTTGTGCAGGGACAGTTCTAAACACGGGAAACACGTGGCACTTCACAGGCATACTTTAGACACCCCCAGGTACAATATTTAAAGGAATATTTGACTTTTTTTTTTTCACTTTATGCATCATTAAAATGACTGCTCCCGAAAAACGACCGTTTTTAAAACTTCTTTTTGCATTGATACATGTCCCCTGGTGCAGAACCCGGGTTCCCAAACCCTTTTTAGGACAATAACATGCATAATAGTTGTTATAATTAGCACTTTAGAATTCAAACGTTCGCATCCATTGTATTTAATAGGGTTCTAATGTTCGTACGAACTTTCGGTCCGTTCGCGGGTTCTGGTGCGAACCGAACCCGGGGGTGTTCGGCTCATCACTAGTCATAACTATATATACATACAACTAACTGCTTGTAACGTGAAACGTGTAAACGTTTGTTCCTTGCCTAGAGAAGCGTTGATGTGCTTCTATTGATGGATTATTTCACATCACAAAAAAAGCACATCACTGCTTCCCAAGGCAAGGAACAAATGTTGACGTGTTTCAAACTACAAGCGCTTCATCATAATTATAGATAAATATGACTAATTGCTTGTAGCATGAAAGGCTTCAACGTTTGTTCCTTGCCTTGAAAATCTGTAATGTGCTTTTATCAATGGAATATTTAACATCAATAAAAGCACATCACAGCTTCTCAAGGCAAGAAACAGATGTTGACGCGTTTCATGCTACAAGCGCTTAGTCATAGCTCTATATACAGGTCCTTCTCAAAAAATTAGCATATTGTGATAAAGTTCATTATTTTCTGTAATGTACTGATAAACATTAGACTTTCATATATTTTAGATTCATTACACACAACTGAAGTAGTTCAAGCCTTTTCTTGTTTTAATATTGATGATTTTGGCATACAGCTCATGAAAACCCAAAAATCCTATCTCAAAAAATTAGCATATTTCATCCGACCAATAAAAGAAAAGTGTTTTTAATACAAAAAAAGTCAACCTTCAAATAATTATGTTCAGTTATGCACTCAATACTTGGTTGGGAATCCTTTTGCAGAAATGACTGCTTCAATGCGGCATGGCATGGAGGCAACCAGCCTGTGGCACTGCTGAGGTGTTATGGAGGCCCAGGATGCTTCGATAGCGGCCTTAAGCTCATCCAGAGTGTTGGGTCTTGCGTCTCTCAACTTTCTCTTCCCAATATCCCACAGATTCTCTATGGGGTTCAGGTCAGGAGAGTTGGCAGGCCAATTGAGCACAGTAATACCATGGTCAGTAAACCATTTACCAGTGGTTTTGCCACTGTGAGCAGGTGCCAGGTCGTGCTGAAAAATGAAATCTTCATCTCCATAAAGCTTTTCAGCAGATGGAAGCATGAAGTGCTCCAAAATCTCCTGATAGCTAGCTGCATTGACCCTGCCCTTGATAAAACACAGTGGACCAACACCAGCAGCTGACATAGCACCCCAGACCATCACTGACTGTGGGTACTTGACACTGGACTTCAGGCATTTTGGCATTTCCCTCTCCCCAGTCTTCCTCCAGACTCTGGCACCTTGATTTCTGAATGTACTTTGGACCACTGAGCAACAGTCCAGTGCTGCTTCTCTGTAGCCCAGGTCAGGCGCTTCTGCCGCTGTTTCTGGTTCAAAAGTGGCTTGACCTGGGGAATGCGGCACCTGTAGCCCATTTCCTGCACACGCCTGTTCACGGTGGCTCTGGATGTTTCTACTCCAGACTCAGTCCACTGCTTCCGCAGGTCCTCCAAGGTCTGGAATCGGTCCTTCTCCACAATCTTCTTCAGGGTCTGGTCACTTCTTCTCGTTGTGCAGCATTTTCTGCCACACTTTTTCCTTCCCACAGACTTCCCACTGAGGTGCCTTGATACAGCACTCTGGGAACAGCCTATTCATTCAGAAATTTCTTTCTGTGTCTTACCCTCTTGCTTGAGGGTGTCAATGATGGCCTTCTGGACAGCAGTCAGGTCGGCAGTCTTACCCATGATTGCGGTTTTGAGTAATGAACCAGGCTGGGAGTTTTTAAAAGCCTCAGGAATCTTTTGCAGGTGTTTAGAGTTAATTAGTTGATTCAGATGATTAGGTTAATAGCTCGTTTAGAGAACCTTTTCATGATATGCTAATTTTTTGAGATAGGATTTTTGGGTTTTCATGAGCTGTATGCCAAAATCATCAATATTAAAACAAGAAAAGGCTTGAACTACTTCAGTTGTGTGTAATGAATCTAAAATATATGAAAGTCTAATGTTTATCAGTACATTACAGAAAATAATGAACTTTATCACAATATGCTAATTTTTTGAGAAGGACCTGTATATATATATAACTAAGCAATTTCAGCATGAAATGCGTCAACATTTGTTCCTTGCCTTGAGAAGCTGTGATGTGTTTTTATTGACAGATTATTTCTAATAAATAATCCTTCAATAAAAGCACCTCACAGCTTCACAAGGCAAGGAACAAACGTTGACGCGTTTCATGTTGCCTGTTCATAACTATATACACATACAACTAACCGCTTGTAGTGTGAAATGTTGATGTGTTTCACGCTACAATCGATTAGCCATAACTATATATACATATGACTACGCTTGTAGCCTGAAATGTGTTAATGTTTGTTCCTTGCCTTGAGAAGCTGTTATGTGTTTTTTCTTGATGGATTGTTTTCTAATAAATAATCCATTGATAAAAACACAACCCAGCTGCTCAAGGCAAGGAACAAACGTTAATGCGTTTCACACTAAAAGCGCTTAGTCAGAACTATGTATACATATGACAAATCGCTTGTCGCGTGAAACATGTCAATGTTTGTTCCTTGCCTTGAGAAGCCATGATGTTCTTTTATTGATGGATTATTTCTAATAAAGCGTAATCATAACTATATATAATACAACTAAGCGCTTGTAGCGTGAAACGCGTCAACATTTGTTCCTTGCCTTGAGAAGCAGCGATGTGCTTTTATTGATGGATTATTTCCCATCACTGAAAAGCACATCATAGCTTCTCCAGGTAAGGAACAAACGATGATGCGTTTCATGCTGCAAGAGTCTATATATACAAAAGACTAAGTGCTTGTTGCGTGAAATGCGTCAACGTTTAATCTTTGCCTTGAACGGTTGAGATGTGCTTTTATTGATGGATTATTTCCCATCACTTAAAAGCACATCGTAGCTTCTCCAGGTAAGGAACAAACGATCATGCGTTTCATGCTGCAAGAGTCTATGTGCTTGTTACGTGAAACGTGTCAACGTTTAATCCTTGCCTTGAACGGTTGAGATGTGCTTTTATTGATGGATTATTTCCCATCACTTTAAAGCACATCATAGCTTCAGAAGGCAAGGAACAAACGTTGACACGTTTCACACCACAAGCACTTAGTCATAAGTATATACACATATGACAAATCGCTTGTCGCATGAAACGTGTCAACATTTGTTCCTTGACTTGAGAAGCCATGATGTGCTTTTATTGATGGATTATTTCCCATCACTAAAAAGCACATCACAGCTTCTCCAGGCAAGGAACAAACATTGACGCATTTCACACTACAAGTGTTTCATCATAACTATATATGCATATGACTAAGTGCTTGTAGCGTGAAATGCATCAATGTTTGTTCCTTGCCTTGAGAAGTTGTGATGTGCTTTTTCTTGATGGATTATTTCTAATAAATAAAGCTTAGTCATAACTATATATAATACTACGAAGTGCTTGTAGAGTGAAACGTGTCAACGTTTGTTCCCTGCCTTGAGAAGCAGTGATGTGCTTTTATTGATGGATTATTTCCCATCACTAAAAAGCACATCATAGCTTCTCCAGGTAAGGAACAAACGATGATGCATTTTACGCTACAAGAGCTTAGTCATTACTATATATACATAAGACGAAGTGCTTGTGGCATGAAACACGTCAACGTTTTGTTCCTTGCCTTGCGAAGCAGTGATGTGCTTTTATTTAAGGGTTATTTCCCATCACTAAAAAGCACATCACAGCTTCTGAAGGCGAAGAAGAAACGTTGACGTGTTTCATGCTGCAAGAGCTTAGTCATTACTATATATACATAAGACGAAGTGCTTGTGGCATGAAACACGTCAACGTTTTGTTCCTTGCCCTGCGAAGCAGTGATGTGCTTTTATTTAAGGGTTATTTCCCATCACTAAAAAGCACATCACAGCTTCTGAAGGCGAAGAAGAAACGTTGACGTGTTTCATGCTGCAAGAGCTTAGTCATTACTATATATACATAAGACGAAGTGTTTGTGGCGTAAAAACACGTCAATGTTTGTTCCTTGCGAAGCAGTGATGGCCTTTTATTAAAAGATTATTTCCCATCACTAAAAAGCACATCACAGCTTCTGAAGGCAAGGAACAAACGTTGACGTGTTTCACGCCAACAAGCGCTTAGTCATAAGCATATACACATATGACTAAGTGCTTGTGGAGTGAAACGCGTCCACGTTTGTTCCTTGCCTTGAGAAAGCCGTAATGTGCTATTATTGATGGATTGTTTCACATCACAAAAAATCACATCATCCTAAGGCAAGGAACAAATGTTGATGTGTTTCACACTACAGGCGCTTCATCATAATTATAGATACATAATTATTACTATATATTTCCATATATCAGAGTGCGGTCACCCACCGTCCTTTCTGAAGTATTTGGCGGTTGCGAGCTGGACCAGCACCTTTCTGTGTGGATTTGGGGACTAGCATAGAGGTGGACCGACCTGGAGCAGTGTATTTGTATTGTTGGACTGTTTAGGTTCTGCTGGAGTTTTCCTTCTAACTATGTAAAAAAAAAAAAGGCAATATTATGTATTTTAGAATTGGTAAAAAAATAAATAAATAAATAAATAAAAACGACCACATCCTGGACCACCACTTGGAACTTTGTCTTGTCTAGAGCTTAAAAATAAAAATGAGAATAATGATAATAGCCTCCCACACCGGCCAGAAACACTGAGCAGCCGATAAAGTTTTACTGCCTGGCAGCTGTGTGATTACACACCTTACTGTTGACTGCTGGCAATTAAAAGATGTGAAGAGCTGCTTCAGCAAATTCATTATTTGATCGGCTTCCAGTTATAAACGGCTGGAAGGGTTTACACATGTGACAGTATGCTGGCGGGAGAGCCAAACCACAAACACTGTCTGACAGAGGCTGTGTGTGTGCGCTTCCTGTGCTCTCTGTTATTGGCTGAGTAAAGACAAAAAAAAATAAATGGAGGTTTTATTTTGACTTCACGAACCTGTGACCACGTTGATAGGGTTGTGGTTGTTGAGAGGATTGATAAAATCTCATACACTATATTATCAAAAGTATTGGGACGCCTGCCTTTAAACGCATATGAACTTTAATGGCATCCAAGTCTGAACGACTGAATAGTGGATACAATGCATTTACACTATATTATCAAAAGTATTGGGACGCCTGCCTTTACACGCACGTCCTAGTCCGTAAGGTTCAATATTGAGTTGGCACATCCTTTGCAGCTATAACAACTTCCAGAAGCGCATTTGTAAGGTCAGGCACTGATGTTGGATGAGAAGGCCTGGCTCGCAGTCTCTACTCTAATTCATCCAAAAAGTGTTCTATCGGGTTGAGATCAGGACTCTGTGCATGGCAGTCAAGTTCCTCCACCCCAAACTCGCTCATTAATGTCTTTATGGACCTTGTTTGTGCATTGGTGAGCAGTCATGTTGGAACAGGAAGGGGCCATCCCCAAACTGTTCCCACAAATTTGGGAGCATGAAATTGTGCACAATGTCTTGGTATGCTGATGCCTTAAGAGTTCCCTTCACTGGAACTAAGGGGCCAAGCCCAACCCCTGAAAAACAACCCCATGCCATAATTCCCCCTCCACCAAATGATTTGGACCAGTGCACAAAGCAAGGTCCATAAAAACATGGATGAACGAGTTTGAGGTGGAGGAAATTGACTGGCCTGCACAGAGTCCTGACCTCAACCTGATAGAACACCTTTGGGATGAATTAGAGCGGAGACTGCGAGCCAGGCCTTCTCGTTCAACATCAGTGCCTGACCCCACAAATGCGCTTCTGGAAGAATGATCAAACATTCCCATAGACACACTCCTAAACCTTGTGGACAGCCTTCCCAGAAGAGTTGAGGCTGTTATAGCTGCAAAGGGTGGGCCAATTCAATACTGAACCCTACAAACTAAGACTTGAAAGCCATTAAAGTTCATGTGCGTGTAAAGGCAGGCGTCCCAATACTTTTGATAATATAGTGTCTGAGATTTTATCAATCCTTTCAACACCCACAACCCTATCAACGTGGTCACAGGTTTATGAACTCATCACGACTGTCAATATAGACACATTTCTAAACCTTGTGGACAGCCTTCCCAGAAGAATTAAAGCTGTTATAGCTGCAATGGGTGGCCCAACTCAATATTGAACCCTACGGACTAAGACTGGGATCCCATTAAAGTTCATGTGCATGTAAAGGCAGGTGTCCCAATACTTTTGATAATATAGTGTATGTGCTTTATTTAATTCCGTTTCAAAAGTCATTTTCAATATTTAAAAAAATTCTAAATCCTTGGTGCTCCTGCCATGAAGGTCCTTGCTCAGGCATTTCTTGTTATAGGATGACAACGCTCTGTGCTCGTCTCCCAATTGTGCTCTTGTGTTGTCACCATGTCACACGGACCTTTCGGTAGAGACTACAAGCAGCCCTTCCAACACAGATTACACAGGCAGGGTCCACTGTTATCACAGTAATTAAGAAGGCATAGTCTACTGTTGTCAACATTGCGAGGGCAAGTACTGATGTTGGATGAAAAAATTTGGTCCACTATTGGCATTCAAGTTCATTCCAAAGGTGTTCAGTAGGGTTGAGGTCAGAAATCTGTGTTAGATGAGAAGACATGAGTCACAATTGGCATTCCAATTCATCCCAAAGGTGTTCAGTAGGGTTGAGGTCGGGTATCCATGTTGGATAAGAAGACCTGAGTCACAGTTGGTGTTTCAATACATCCCAAAGGTGTTCAGTAGGGTTGAGGTCATGGCACTGTGTAGGCCTTTTCAGCCAAAAGAACATTTGTGAGGTCAGGTACTAATGTTGGATGAGAAGACCTGATCCTTTATTGGTGTTTTAATTCATCCCAGTAGGGTTGAGGTCAGGTATAGATGTTGGATGAGAAGCCCTGGCTCACTATTGGCGTTCCATTTTATCCCAAAAATGTTCAGTAAGATTGAGTTTCTTGGCTCTCTGTAGGCCCATTCAGCCAAAAGAACAATTGTGAGGTCAAATACAGATGTTGGATGAGCAGACCTGGTCCACTATTGGCATGCCAATTCATCCCAAAGGTGTTTAGGGTTGAGGTTCGAGCTCTGTATAGGCCTATTCAGCCAAAATAACTTTGTGAGATCAAGTACAGATGTTGGATGAGCAGACCTGGTCCACTATTGGCATGCCAATTCATCCCAAAGGTGTTTAGGGTTGAGGTTCGAGCTCTGTATAGGCCTATTCAGCCAAAATAACTTTGTGAGATCAAGTACAGATGTTGGATGAGCAGACCTGGTCCACTATTGGCATGCCAATTCATCCCAAAAGGTGTTTAGGGTTGAGGTTCGAGCTCTGTGTAGGCCTATTCAGCCAAAAGAACATTTGTGAGGTCAAGTACTCATGTTGGATGAGCAGACCTGGTCCACTTATGGCATGCCAATTTATCCCAAAGGTGATTAGGCCTACACAGAGCTCGAACCTCAACCCTAAACACCTTTGGGATAAATTGGCATGCCAATAGTGGACCAGGTCTGCACATCCAACATCTGTACTTGACCTCACAAATTTTCTTTTGGCTGAATAGGCCTACACAGAGCTCGAACCTCAAACCTATTCAGCCAAAAGAACATTTGTGAGGTCAGGTACAGATGTTGGATGAGCAGACCTGGTCCATTATTGGCATGCCAATTCATCCCAAAGGTGTTTAGGGTTGAGGTTCGAGCTCTGTATAGGCCTATTCAGCCAAAAGAACATTTGTGAGGTCAAGTACTCATGTTGGATGAGAAGACCTGGCTCACAATTGGCATTCCAATTAATCTCAAAGGTGTTCAGCAGGGTTGAGATCAGGGACTGATGTTGGGTGAGAAGATCTGGCTCACAATTGGCATTCCAATTCATCTCAAAGGTGTTCAGTAGGGTTGAGGTCAGGTATCTGTGTTGGGTAAGAAGACCTGAGTCACAGTTGGCATTCCAATTCATCCCAAAGGTGTTCAGCAGGGTTGAGGTCAGGTATCTGTGTTGGGTAAGAAGACCCGAGTCACAGTTGGCATTCCAATTCATCTCAAAGGTGTTCAGTAGGGTTGAGGTCAGGTACTGATGTTGGCTGAGAAGACCCGAGTCACAATTAGCATTCCAAATCATCCCAAATGCGTTCAGTAGGGTTGAGGTCAGGGCTCTGTGTAGGCCCATTCAGCCAAAAGAACATTTGTGAGGTCAGGTACGGATGTTGGATGAGAAGCCCTGACTCACTATTGGCATTCCAATTCAGCCCAAAGGTGCTGAGTAGGGTTGAGATCAGGGCTCTCAGGTTCCTCCACACCCAACTTGGCAAACTGTTACTTTATGAAGCTGGCTTGGTGCACAGAGGAACAGAAAATAACCTAAAAGTTAATTGACATTGATGGCGCTGCCCAATCAGAATCTATCTGGTTTGTCCTGGAAGCACTGATGGAGTAGAGGAAGAACAGGGATTTCAAAATTCCCAGGCCGCTGGCCTGGCTAAGGGACCCCTGACCTCTTAGGATCGTGGAGACTGGAGGGAGTGGGGAAGGTGTCCAGGGTTAGTTCACTGTTACATTTTTTCTGTAAAGGTGAACTATTCCTTTACCCAAACTGTTGTTACAGGGTCTGCAAGGTTGTTGTATGTTGTAGTATTAACATTACCCTTCATTGGAAACACCTAAACTCCATAATTTAAAGGGGCAGGGGTACGCATACCATTGGCCATATCAACACGTGTGATGGTCAGGCATTCACAAACATTTGGCCATATAGTTGTAGCGGGGTGTTCCCCTTTAATGCAGAGAGATAAGAAGTTCCAGGTGAGAGGTGAGTCGGGAGGAAGTAAAGAGACATTACTGGAAGTGAAAGCAGAGGAGAGAAAGAGACTACATCTCCCAGTACATCTTGCAGCACCCAGGGTGCATTGCTCCAGAACAGAGACTGCTGGGGCAGACTTTATAAAGGGGAGGCAGAGTTTTGGTCGCTCTCTTTGGACCCCTCTCTCCTAGCAAGAGGATGTCTGTGCTGAACTGCTGTGTGCACAAGGCCTGAAGCCCGGGCCGTGTGCTCCTTTCCAAAGAGCCCTCTGCCAGCCTAGCAGAGCCTTAGAGACATCTAATCCTCCTTGCTGCAGTACACCAGAAGGATTGAAGACTTGGATGTCGGTGGATTCCTGTTCCTAGACGAATCGATGGAGGAAACGGACTTGGACTTGTCCAGGTGGTGAGAGCTGTTTAAAGACAGATACTTTATCTTTACTATTCGTTGGGATTACAAAGCTGTTCTTCAAGTGCACCACCGAGAGATTGCTAGCAAATATTGTTTCACTGAACTTCCATTTAGATCAGTCAGGCCTGACTGCATAGGTAGACATTGCTGGGTGTTAGTCTACCCATGAGGGGAAGTAGCTGTAAAAGGGCAGCGCTAGAGTTGCATAGCAATACT
This sequence comes from Rana muscosa, assembly GCA_029206835.1. Taxonomy (NCBI): domain Eukaryota; kingdom Metazoa; phylum Chordata; class Amphibia; order Anura; family Ranidae; genus Rana; species Rana muscosa. The sequence continues at coordinate 50,123,561 of JARGYO010000094.1, read as the reverse complement.
TTATTATTCTGATTACTCTGTTTATCTTTATTACTGTTTATTGCAGGGATCTGCAACTTGTTATACTGTTGTTTATTACTTGCCCATTAGCCTCAGTAAAATATCTGGGTAAAGTACATTTGGTGTCAGTTCCGCTTACTTTAATAGGAGTTTTAAAGTATATTCTGTGTATGTTTGTTATAGGACTGCGTCACCAACAGTTGCGATCACGCGGTCCTATCTCTCTATCACCAGCTGTGCCACGGGAGGTTAGAGCCGATTGCCGGGGGTTGACAGCGGTGCACTGCAGGGCCCAAATCAATATCAGCGGCTCTCTTAACTGGGGGTAGCGCTACACGTGGGGGCTCGAGTCCGGGATCCTTGTACGTTGCACGCTGCAATCAAGCCGGTCAGAAGTACCAGCATGGACCCGCTGGCAATGTCACAGTGGTGCGCAGCGATTGGCGCCGATCCAACCGCGGCGGTAGTCATTGTACTCCCGGGGGAAAGATGGAAGGAAGAGGAGATAAAACAGCTCGTATTGTTACTGTCTCCGAGCCACAAAGCATGGGTGATGGATTTTAGGCCAGATCCAGTGATCTCGTTTACATACGCACTGGTAGAATGGAAAAACGAAATCCCAGAGCATTTTAAAAGTCAGAGTATACAAGCCATAGATAATCAGATCTATCACTTGATACATACGCTGCCAGTGAAGGAAGAATGGTTTCAGACACCAAAGCCATCACTCCCACAATTATCTCCACCACTATCCCCTAAAGCAGAAAAGCTTAAGGAACTATTAAGCCCGGGATCACCGCTGGCCGCTATAGGGCCTGAATTGTTGAATGCTCTAGGAGACCTTGTAATTAAGTGCCAGAAAAGCAGTACGGTGCATGTGGAGGCCGGTTACCGGAAGCTTAGCACCTTCTCAGGGAAGCTCCCCGTCCCTGCGGGGGAGGAAGATTTTGACACTTGGGTGGAACAGGCATTGCAGGCAGTAGAAGCATGGGAGGTGCCTGAGGCACAGAAGAGACAGCGAGTCTTAGAAAGTCTGAAAGGTGCCGCGGCAGAAGCGGTGAAGAGCTTCCGGTTTGGAAATGAAAACTGTACAGCTCAAGATTGCCTGGCCATGCTGCAGGAAGAGTTTGGTCAGCTGGAGAAGGTGTCAGAGATGATTTATCAAATTGAACACACTCTCCAGCAGCCGAATGAGAAACTGTCAGAATATGTTAGAAGGCTGAACAGGCAGTTATGCAAGATTGTACTGAAGAAGGGAATGCTGCCCAAAGATGCAGATGAAGCACGCATGAAGCAGATCATGAGGGGAGCGCGGCGCTCAGACCCGGTCTGGCTGCACCTGAAAACCTCAGGAGGAGGAATGTCACTAACCTACTCTGATCTAATAAAAATTATTAGGGACGAAGAGGCGCTACAGGTACATCAGGGAGTGGTCTACCGAAGGGGCCCCTCTGATGACTCAGAAGATAAGTGGCAGTTATTTCTTCCAGAGAAGCACCGAGAGACTGTACTAATTGCCCTGCATGACCATCATGGTCACCTAGGGGCAGAACGGACCTTCCAGCTTGTCAGAAATCGATTCTATTGGCCCTGCATGAGGGCAGAAGTAGAGGAGTATTGCCATTCCTGTGCACGATGCATTCAGAGAAAGACCCTACCCCATCAAGCTGCCCCAATGGGCCACTTACAGAGTCAAGGCCCAATGGATCTGGTATGCATTGACTTTCTCTGCCTCGAACCCGACCTGAGTGGATTGGGGAATGTTCTGGTAATAACCGACCATTTCACCCGCTATGCTCAAGCTTTCCCAACCAAAGACCAGAAGGCATCCACCGTGGCCAAGATACTTATGGAGAAGTATTTTGTCCATTACGGACTACCACAGAGACTCCACTCAGATCAAGGAAGGGACTTTGAGAGTCGGTTGATCCGAAGACTTTTGGATTCATTAGGAATAAAGAAGACCAGAACCACGCCTTACCACCCACAAGGAGATGCTCAGCCGGAGAGATTTAACCGGACCCTGCTCAACATGTTGGGAACCTTAGAAACAGAGAAGAAGCAACACTGGAGTCAGCACATATCAGCCCTAGTACATGCCTATAACTGTACCACAAGTGACGCCACTGGCTACTCCCCTTATCGACTTATGTTTGGGAGAGAAGCAAGGCTACCTGTGGACCTGGCCTTTGGCACTTCTATAGACAATACCTCAGCTACATCCCACAAGGGATACGTGGACAGACTTAGACGTAGCTTGCAGGTGGCCTATGAACAAGCCCAGGCGGCTTCGGATCAAAGGGGGGCCCGCAACAAGAGAAATTTTGATCTGAAGGTTCGAGTGCAAGATCTGCAGCCCGGGGACCGAGTACTGCTACGCAATCTGGGGGTCCCTGGAAAACACAAGCTTGCCGACAGGTGGAGATCTGAGCCCTATGTTGTCTGTAGGAAGTTGCCCGGTTTGCCTGTCTACAAACTAAAGCCAGAAGGAAAGGTGGGTCCACTGAAGACGTGGCATCGGAACCACCTGCTCCCACTTGCTGAGGCAGTCAGAATACCTCCCGTGAGAGACTCCCCTGAACCGGCCTCTATCCTGGATATTCCTAGGCCGAACACTCTGTCCCAGACCTCTCGAGCCAAAGATGGGGAGGCCTCCCAATTGAGTACAGAAGAAGGTGGAGAACTGGACTGGCTGTGGCCTCCCTCGACTCTGGGAACGTCCGCCATAGATCTCCCAAATGGAGGGGATACCCCAGATGCAACGCTGAATCCGGAGGCTACTGAATTCATACCCTTCAGTCCCTCAGCTGATTACTGGGAAGATGTTCCTGACACTTGCGCAGAGGAGGACTCTAGAGATTCCATACGTCAGTCGACTTCTGAATCAGAGGTTCCAGAACCAGCAATGTTACCTGAACTTACTCCTGAAGAAGAGCCTGTGGTGCCAGAGTCAAAAGCACCAAGAGAGCAGAGGGCTCGCAGAGTCATCAGGCCTCCCAAGAAACTAACTTACCCCCAAATGGGGACGAGCTCAGAGGACTCTGTTGTAACGGCTAGGAGAAGTGTTGAAAAACCTGATCCTTCCACCGTCCATTTGGTGGAGGGCAACCCCAGCTCACTCTCTGGCATAGTTAGGCAGGCCACTCATGGTAGTGTGACCTGTGGGCAAGAGAGTTCCATCCCAAAGTTTTGGTGGGAATTCCCTATGCCAACATCATGCTCGACATTGTCCAAAATGGTAAACAGTATTTGTTGAAGTTTATCTTTGGGGACCAAAGAGTTCAAGTGGGGGGAGTGTGTAGCGGGGTGTTCCCCTTTAATGCAGAGAGATAAGAAGTTCCAGGTGAGAGGTGAGTCAGGAGGAAGTAAAGAGACATTACTGGAAGTGAAAGCAGAGGAGAGAAAGAGACTACATCTCCCAGTACATCTTGCAGCACCCAGGGTGCATTGCTCCAGAACAGAGACTGCTGGGGCAGACTTTATAAAGGGGAGGCGGAGTTTTGGTCGCTCTCTTTGGACCCCTCTCTCCTAGCAAGAGGATGTCTGTGCTGAACTGCTGTGTGCACAAGGCCTGAAGCCCGGGCCGTGTGCTCCTTTCCAAAGAGCCCTCTGCCAGCCTAGCAGAGCCTTAGAGACATCTAATCCTCCTTGCTGCAGTACACCAGAAGGATTGAAGACTTGGATGTCGGTGGATTCCTGTTCCTAGACGAATCGATGGAGGAAACGGACTTGGACTTGTCCAGGTGGTGAGAGCTGTTTAAAGACAGATACTTTATCTTTACTATTCGTTGGGATTACAAAGTTGTTCTTCAAGTGCACCACCGAGAGATTGCTAGCAAATATTGTTTCACTGAACTTCCATTTAGATCAGTCAGGCCTGACTGCATAGGTAGACATTGCTGGGTGTTAGTCTACCCATGAGGGGAAGTAGCTGTAAAAGGGCAGCGCTAGAGTTGCATAGCAATACTTTATTATTCTGATTACTCTGTTTATCTTTATTACTGTTTATTGCAGGGATCTGCAACTTGTTATACTGTTGTTTATTACTTGCCCATTAGCCTCAGTAAAATATCTGGGTAAAGTACATTTGGTGTCAGTTCCGCTTACTTTAATAGGAGTTTTAAAGTATATTCTGTGTATGTTTGTTATAGGACTGCGTCACCAACAGTTGCGATCACGCGGTCCTATCTCTCTATCACCAGCTGTGCCACGGGAGGTTAGAGCCGATTGCCGGGGGTTGACAGCGGTGCACTGCAGGGCCCAAATCAATATCAGCGGCTCTCTTAACTGGGGGTAGCACTACACGGTCTATCTTGCCACTGGCTTCCTCCAAAATATAATGTGAGTAATTTTGCCATGAACCATGCTGGTCATTTGTAGATGGAATTGGTCTTCATACAGAACCTTTACGTTGCCCCTGTAGGGCCCTATACCGTTTCTATTAAATGTTCCTTTAAAAGCAGCCAGCTCTTATACAACCTCCCAGTCTAGCCACTTGTGGGGCATGCATATCAAGTTTTTTTTTTTTTTTTTTATATCAGCCACCCCACATGTACCTTGATTCGTCTCAAACACGCCACGTCGTCTGTTCTCCACGAAGGCTGACTGTTTGATCTCTGCAGGAGCCATTGAGAGCGGACCTGTTTTATACTAGTAGAAGAAGGAATGTACATTCCTGTGCATTAAATGGAGAACTTGCAGGAACCGATACTTTCAGAGATATTTGTCTGTCCGCCCACACTGCACTTTAAAAGAAGGACCCATGCTGCAATTTGATGCTGACAGGCCCCTTGACGTACCCAAGATATTAATCGCAGCAATTTAGAGAGAGGCCATTTCTGTCGCTGACATAAGGGAGGCTTAAAGGCATCTTAACCTCAAACATTTTCCTCACTTCAAACTTCAGGCAGGTCAAATCTGATATACAGTGGAACCTCGGATTGCAAGTTACGCGGTTAATGAGCATTTCGCAATACAAGCACTGTATTTAAAAAAATCCTGACTCGGTTTGCGAGTGTTGTCTCGCAAAGCAAGCAGGATTCAAGCCACAGTGGTGTGCAGTACCGCGTTTGGCCTGAGGTGGGGGGGGGCGCCGGTCATACTCCGTTCCCGAGCCTTTTCTGAGGTTTGCCGAGGTCAGCCGAGCTGTCCTCTGGCCTTTCCGTGTGTTTCCGAGGCTCTCCGGCGCCCCCCCCCCCACCTCTGGCCGCATGCAGTATTGCGTGTCATTGAAGTCAATGCGGAAGGAATTATTTTAGTTTCCATTGACTTCAATGGGGAAACTCGCTTTGATGTGCGAGTACTTTGGATTACGAGCATTCTCCTGGAACGGATTATACTCGTAATCCGAGGTTCCACTGTACCATGATTGGGTGGATACTACAGATTGTATGACCCACAGAGGCCACGGTCAACAGAGAGTTTACCTGAACTTATTATTTCAGAGATTTGTCTGTTTGCCCACCCTGGGCTTTAAAGCAAGGGCCCACTCTGCAAATTGTTGGTAACAGACCTCTGATGTGCTTGAGACACTAATTACCATTGACATATAGAGAGGAAAAAACTTAAGACCCAACTCTTCTGAAGGATTAGGACGTCACTGGATGCAAAGCGCCTTGAGGCGATTTAGTTCGCATTTGTAGCGCTATATAAGTTATTCACTCACTCAGAGAGGCCAACTGTTACCAACATAAGGGAGGCCTAAAGGTATCTTAATTTCAAAAAATTGTTCAGCTAGTAGTAGTTAGTCACATTCACCTTGACTTGTTTTGTAATGCTGAAGACCTTTTGTAGCTTCACCATACAACTTCTTTAGTTCTAATGATTGGAATGACTCATGGTGATTGGATTAAGGTGTTGGTGCTACCCGTGTGGATATCAATTCTGGGGTTTCTTCCTGACACTCATTAGAACTCACTAGAAGTGGCTTGGATAAGCTATGAAATATATTTTACTATTACAGAATAAGTCCAATGGAATGTGATTATTATCTGGTAGAAATTGATTACATTCAACTGGACTTGTACTGTATTTTTAAAGACCTTTTGTAACTTCTCCAAGAAACGTCTTTAGTTCTAATGAGTGGGAATGACACATTTCATGGTGAGTGGATAAGGCTAAGATCACACTGGCATTAAAAGCAGACGTTTGGGAGGCATTCAAAATGCCCCTATTCACACTATCAAAACATGAAGCGTTAGCATCACGACGCTTCAAAATTGAAACCTCATGTCGAGTCAGGAGGCATTTGAAGCCTTTCAATGTCTCCCACAAACGCTACGGTAGGCAGTTGCGGTTGCGGGGCGTTAAGATTTGTTTACTAACTGTAAAGGAATAGGTGTTTGTGGAGCAGTTTTAACGTGCCTTAACGCTCATCAAACGCTTCAAAACTGCCCAAAGGGCATTTGGGGGGCATTTTTAACTCGTCATTAACCCTTGTAAAACGCCAGTCTAACGCCCATACGAAAGCTCATTAAGGCAAGTTTAATGCCCAATGCCCATACTAACGCTATAGGAGCGTTTGCTAAGCGTTAGAAATGTAGTCAAGTGTGAACAAGCCCTTAGGGCCCTTTCACACAGGCGCATCCCGTGAGGATCCGTTCCTTAAACATCCGCTTGCTCAGCGGGGATCGCTCCGTTGATCCCCTTTGAGCCACAGACGGATAGAAAAATAGGATTTTCCTCCGTCTGCAGAAACGGAGCATAGCGGACACTAATGAGATTGGGTGTCAGCGGATGTTCATCCGCTGACACCCGCTATCCCATAGGGATACATGTATGTCCGTTTTTCATCCGAAAACGGATGGATGAAAAACGGACATACGGTCCGCATGTGTGAAAGGGCCCATAAGGTGTTAATGCTGCCTGTGTGGATATACATTCTGGGGTATCTACCTGACACTCATTAGAACTGAAGAAGTGGCTTGAACAAGCTACAAAACATCTTTATTGTTAAGGAAAAATTCCAGTGGAAAGTGACTATTTTCTAATGGCAGTTGGTCACATTCAACTGGACTTGTTCTGTATTGTTGAAGACCTTCCATAGCTTCTACAAACCACTTCTTTAGTTATTATACTGTAAGAGCCCATTCACACAGGGGCTGTACGACTTGTCTGTGACTCTGCCAAGCGATCTCCACACGACTTCAAAGGTGACTTGCAAAATGACTTCTGTATTGAAGTCAATAGAAGTTGCCCTGAAGTCGTCCCGAAGTAGTACAGGAACCTTTTTCTAAGTCGGAGCGACTTGAGTCGCTCCTATTAGAATGGTTCCATTGTACAGAACGGGACGCGACTTGTCAGGCGGCTGAGTCGCCTGACGAGTCGCCCCTGTGTGAATGGGGTCTTAGTCAAAGGAAAATACCCCAGCATTTAATTCTATACATTAATACCATCACCATGGAATGTGTGAAAGCAGATTTTTATCCTCCCACCTTGTTCTTGGGCAATCAACATCTACCTCAACACATTCCATAGTGATTGGACTGTGTCAGTCCAATGGTATCAGTGCTACTTGTGTGGATATAAATTCTGGGGTATCTACCTGACACTCATTAAAACTGAAGAAGCGACTTGAATAAGCTACAAAACATCCTTGTTGTTAAGGAACAAGTTCAGTGGAATGTGATTATTATCTAATAGAAGTTGGTCAAATTCAACTGGACTTGTTGAAGACTTTTCATAACTTCTCCAAGCCACTTCCACATTCCATGGTGATTAGACTAAAGTATTAGTGCTACCTGTGTGAATATGAATTCTGGAATATGACATTCATTAGATTCACTGTGAATATGATCTAGTGGTAGATGGTCAAATTCAACTGGACTTGCTCTGTATTGTGGTAGACTTTTCGTAGCCCCTCTAAGCCACTTTCTCAGTACTAATGAGTGGAATGACACATTTCATGGTGATTGGACTAAAGTGTCAGTGCAACCTGTATGGATATAAATTCTGGGGTACTATCTACCTGATGCTCATTAGAACTGAAAAGGTGACTTAAATAAGCTATAAAACATCTTTATTGTTAGGGAACAAGTCCAGTGGAATGTGACTATTATCTAATCGCTGTTGATTGAATTCAACTAGACTTGTTCTGTAATGGTGAAGACATTTCTAATGCCTTGTACACACGACCGGTTTTCCTGACATGCCAAAAAACGATGTTTTTCCCGACGTGATTCCTCTCAAGCCTGCATACACACGTTCAGGCAAAAAAACGCTTGACCAAAGCGGGGTGTCATACAACACGTATGACGGCACTATAAAGGGGAAATTCCATTCAAATGGTGCCACCCTTTGGCTACTTTTGCTGATCATCGTGTTATTAAAAGTTTGGTGAGAGACGATTCGCGCTTTTCAGCCTCATGCTTTTCAGTCTGTTGACGAATGTGCTATCGCTATTACAAACGCTAGTTTTACCAGAACGAGCGCTCCCGTCTCATACTTGATTCTGAGCATGCACATTTTTTTTCCCCTCGGAAAAGCATACACACGAGCGGTTTTCGCGACGAGAAAAAGACCGACGGGAAACACGACGGGAAAAGAGAGAGCAGGTTCTAATTTTTTTGCGGGCAGTTTTCTCGTCGGGAAAACTGCTATGGAGCATACACACGACCGGTTTTCCCGACCAATCTAAAAAATGGCAGTTTTCTCGTCGGGAAAACCGGTCGTGTGTACGAGGCATTAGCTTCTCCAAGCCACTTCTTTGTTTCCATTGAGTGTCAGGAGCATACCCCAGCATTTATACCCACACAGGTGGCACCAACACCTTGATCCACCATGGAAAGGTTCGGTGCAAGAACAGGATGGGGGTGTGAATGTTGTGGAAGCACCCTGTTCTAGTTAAATACTGTAATCCCATCTTTGGTGTCAGGAAGACTGCTTAGGTGGTAATCCTTCGATGCACATGGCTGAAGATGTGAATTGTTGTCACAATTCTGGGGTAGAAATGTTAAAACAGCATGAGGACCATAGCTTGCTTGGGCCACACAGAGCAGGCCATTGGTAGCAATATAGTAATATGGCCACCGCAGAGTTCATTGGAGGAATCTGCTGGTTCAGGCCTGCCCTGTGGGTGTTAGGAGTGTGGTGCCATATCAAGGTTAATGAGGGCCACACAAAGCAGACCATCGGTAGCAATATAACTGCAGTAGATTTAATGGGAGGAATCTGCTGGCTCAATCCTCCCCTGTGTGTGCTGGGAGTGTGGTGGCTATATCAAGTTTAATGAGGATCATAGCTGGCCTATGCAGAGCAAGCTGTTGGTAGCAATATGGCCGCCACAAAGTTAATGGGAGGAATCCGCTGGCCCAGACCTGCCCTTTGTGTGCTTGGAGTGTGGTGGTCGTATCAAGGTCAATGAGGGCAATAGCTGGCCTAGGCCACACAGAGAAGGCCATCGGTAGCAACATAGCTGCCGTAGAGTTAATGGGAGGAATCTGCTGGCCAGGGCCTGCCCTGTGTGTGTTGGGAGTGTGGTGGCCATATCATGGTTAATGAGGGCCATAGCTGGCCTAGGTCACACAGAGCAGGCTATCGGTAGCAATATGGCCACCACAGAGTTAATAAGAGGAATCCACTGTCCTGGGATTGCCCTGTGTGTGCTGGCCATATCAAGGTTAATGAGGGCCATAGCTGGTTTGGACCACACAGAGCAGACCGTCATTAGCAGTATGGCCGCCGTAGAGTTAACAGTGGGAATCTGCTGGCCCGGGCCTGCCCTGTGTGTGCGCAGGGAGTGTGGTAGCCACATAAAGGTTATTAAGGATCAACTCTTGCCTAGGCCACACAGATCCGGCTGTTATTAGCAATATGGCTGCCACAGAGTTAATTGGAGGAATTCCGCTGGCCCGGGCCTGCCCTGTGTGTGCTGGGAGTGGATGTCAGAGATTTCTTTTCACAGTTGAGCGTGGTTTTCATATTTCCTGTTTTGGCTATAGTACTTGTTAATAATTACCGTGGTACATTAGATGCTGTTGTATTAGGCCCGGGGCCAGTCAAAGAGCCAGCATTGCTGATTGGAGGCCTGGAAGGGTAGCATGCTCGGCTTTCCAGGCTGTTCCCTGCCGTGACATAACAAGGATGTGTGCTGGCAGCACAACAAGGCCCATCTCGTAGCAATGGAGGAACGCCATGAACAGCTGTGAGCGCTACGTCACCGGGGCCTGCGCATCTAGGCGGAGAGAGGCACGAGGGCGCCCTTAACCCTTTCCAGGCTCTCCACCTATACTGCCTTAGGCTCGTTGGCTTAGCCACTCGAGTCCCAGGACCTTTCTGTCTTCCAGGGGCCCATGTGGTTAAGCCAAGAAGCCTACTTCTGATTTTCTTTTGTTTTAGAGACCTCTTGGTTGCGCACATTATGCCTTTTAGGGCCCATTCCCAACATCATGCTGTATATGTGCAATAAGGCAAGGCCGCAGTGTGCTAAAAGCGCATTACAACTAGTTAACATTATAACCTATAACGCTTTTTACGGCAGTGCATTGCGTTGCTGAAAAAATCTTTCTTGCCGCATCATTTGTGCATTTTGGCAAAAACACGCATTGCAATTGAAAATGCATTGAAAACTAAAAATAGCCTCATCTACACTTGCAGTTGGCAGTGGTAAAAGCACACGGTTGAGCCACATTTTTCTGCCCCTCAACCTCTCCCTCTTACCAGCTAATATTATTTTACTTATTATTAGTACTTATTTTTATTATTTTTCGCACACATTAAAATCTGCATTTTGTTTGTTGGAAATCATCTTAAATCCCCAAACAGTTCTTTCTTTTATTTTTTTTATTTTGGACCAGATCCAGATACCCCCCCCTTAACACTATGCAGCAACAGATTACTTCTAACAGAGACTGCTGGCTGCAATCTCTGAATTCTGAATACATGTCTGGTACTACCATATATCTTTTAATCTTTATATGTACATTAATAAAAGTTATATTTTTTTACTACAAGCTTACTAGTTTTTCAGTCACTTTCAAAGTCCCATCCTCCAGGGGGTTTTGTTTTTGTCCATATAACAGGGATGTGGTGACTGACAAACTGTTCTTCTGTGGAATAAGGGAATCTCTTTCCATTATCATACATTGGTCCAGCTTGGCACGGTCATTATCCAAATCTTATACCTGATGCTAAAAAGCCACTGTAGTAACTTTCCCTACATACCAGTGGCGTCGCTATGGGGGTGTAGCGGACCACCAGAGGGGTGAGACCACATACCTTCCAACCATCCCGGATTCTCCGGGACCGTCCCGGGACTTTATATAATCCCAGTGTCATGCGAGTCCGGACGAAATCCCGGAGCCGAGTACCAGAACTATAGCCCCCACACGCTCCCCTCCAACAATAGCCGTGATTTTCTTTGTCCTGTGTAAGGGGCAGGTTACGTCATGATCTACACTCATCCAATCAAGAAATGCCTTGTAATACAAGGTATTTTATTGATGGTGGTAGTGTCCAGCCAGTGACCCCCTGTGGTCAATGTGCAAAGGGGAAGCTGTTTATATTAGCTTTCTGCATCTTCAGAAGCCCTCCAGGTATATTATAAGAAATTGATAATTACATGGTTCCAAGCTGGACTAAGTTGGCAATAAAGGTAACTCTTGGAGTTCAGCATGACCTCCCCAACCCTCCATATAGGTGAACTTCTGGTCTCCAAAAATGAATAACAATTGGACAATTCCAGTAGTACGAGGTCCACTTTATAGAGTTAGAAGTGGACATGGGTCTTATTTTTTGTAGATCTGATAGGCGATGTACAATTTAATCAACCCATTACCTGCTGGTGGTACTAACATAGGACAACACCACACATCGTCCTGGTCTTCTGTAGACATAGTTGAAATATGGAGCTGACATTGGTTTCCTACTGTAAATGACATTTTCTGTGCATGGCTGAGGACTGTTCTATACATATTTGTGAACAGAATGACAAACTTTCCCTAATTTTTTTTTTTGTCCAACAGGCTCTGGACGGCTTTTTCTTTGTCGTGAACCAGGAAGGCCGCATTGTGTTCGTGTCAGAAAACGTCACCAACTACCTAGGCTACAAGCAGGAGGAGCTGATGAAGGACAGCATTTACAGTATTCTGCATGTGGGGGACCACGACGAGTTTGTCAAAAATCTGCTCCCCAAGTCTCTAGGTAGGACCCAACACTGTCCACTGATATCACTCGCAGACATTGGAGGCTTGTTTACACCATGTTTGTTAAGCTGGGTTTTCCTACACACCACAATATGTTTATGGTGTGAACAAGCAATGAACATGTTCCATAATATTAGATAGAATGATCTTCATGTACCTGTCCAAAGAGGAGTCATTCAGCTCAACACTGATAATGGAGTTCTAGAAGAACCCAACACTGCTAATTGAGTTCTAGGTGAACCCAACACTGACAACTGCATTCTAGATGGACCCAATGCTCATAAATGAGTTTAAGTTCAACCCCAACACTGATAATCAAGTTCTAGATGAACCCAACACTGATTATTGAATTCCAGATGAACCCAACAGTGATAATTGAGTTCTAGATGAACCCACCACTCATAAATTAATTATAGATGAATCCAACACAATTGGGTTTCTAGGTGAACACAACACTCATAATTGAGTTCTAAATGAACCCAACACTGATTATCGAGTTCTAGATGAACCCAACGCTGATAATTGAATTCTCGATTAACCTTACACTGACAACTGAGTTCTAGACATGTGCACACTGAAATATTTCGTTTCGGAATTTCGTTTTCGTCCGAAAAATAAATTTATTTAGTTACTCCCGAAAATTCGTTTTTATTTATTTCGTTTTTCGTTAGAAATTGCATTCGTCCGAAAATCTGAATTAATTAAGGTCGAATCTGTCATTGAAGGCTTATGGTGTCTGTCGAATGTTCAAAGAAGATTCGACGGAGCAGTGAAACTGTCTGACGCTGCAATCATACATTTCCGGTCGAATGTTCCGCCCACAAGCTATAGAAGAATTCTAATGTTGTATGACTAGTAATAATTATATTTATTCATTACTATTACTAGTCAACCAACATTAGAATTCTTCTATAGCCTATGGGCGGATGCATTTGATCGGAAATGTACGATTGCAGCGTCGTACAGTTTTGCTGCACCGTCGAATCTTCTAACTTTCGATGCTTTGTCGAATCTTCGTCATTCTAGCTATTTTACTGCTCCTCCTCTTTGGTTACAATCAGCCAATAACATTCATCATCAACTTTATTTTTATTTTACTTCCCCCACCCAATTCCAGCAGTGATCTTTTCTCTCCTATGTCAAATCTTTTCTCTCTATAATGTCGAATCTTTTCTCTCCTATGTCGAATCTTTTCTCTCCTATGTCTAATCTTTTCTCTCCTATGTCTAATCTTTTCTCTCCTATGTCTAATCTTTTCTCTCCTATGTCGAATCTTTTCTCTCCTATGTCTAATCTTTTCTCTCCTATGTCTAATCTTTTCTCTCCTATGTCGAATCTTTTCTCTCCTATGTCGAATCTTTTCTCTCCTATGTCGAATCTTTTCTCTCTATAATGTCGAATCTTTTCTCTCCTATGTCGAATCTTTTCTCTCCTATGTCTAATCTTTTCTCTCCTATGTCTAATCTTTTCTCTCCTATGTCGAATCTTTTCTCTCCTATGTCGAATCTTTTCTCTCCTATGTCGAATCTTTCTCTCCTATGTCGAATCTTTTCTCTCTATAATGTTGAATCTTTTCTCTCCTATGTAGAATAATCTTGGACTAATAGAGTTAAGGTTAGGCACATTCGACCACAGGTTCAATGGACACAGATTGTTATTGTCAGCGTCACGTCGAATCTCCTATCTATATCGAACTGTTGTAGCAACGAAAACGAAAATGAAGCATTTGTTTATGACGGATCTTTCAGTTTTCGGATTCTGTGCTTTCGTTTTTGTTTGTTAAAACGATAACGAAAATAGCTGAAATTTGGACGAAAATGCATTCGTACGAAAACGAATGCACATGTCTACTGAGTTCTAGATTAATCCAATAGTAAGAAGAGTCGGCAATACTGTAATCCTTGAAGTTTAGTTTATTGGTACATCAGAGTGACAATAAAACAATAATGCTAGATTAATCCAACATTGATAATTGAATTCTAGATGAACCCAACACTCATAATTGAATTCTAGATGAACCCGACACTCATAATTGAATTCTAGATGAACCCAATACTCATAATTAAGTTCTAGATTAACCTTACACTGACAACTGAGTTTTACATTAATCCAACATTGATAATTGAATTCTAGATGAACACAACACTCATAATTGATTTCTAGATGAACCCGACACTCCTAAATGAATTCCAGATTAACCTTACACTGACAACTGAGTTTTAGATAAATCCAACATTGATAATTGAATTCTAGATGAACCCAACACTCATAATTGAGTTCTAGATGAACCCACCACTCATAAATTAATTATAGATGAATCCAACATTCACAATTGGGTTTCTAGGTGAACACAAAACTCATACATTAATTCTAGATGAACACAACACTCATAATTGAGTTCTAAATGAACCCAACACTGATTATCGAGTTCTAGATTAACCCAACACTGATAACTGAATTCTCGATGAACCTTGCACTGACAACTGAGTTCTAGATTAATCCAATAGTAAAAAGAGTCGGCAAGACTGTAATCCTTGAAGTTTAGTTTATTGGTACATCAGAGTGACAATAAAACAATAATGCTAGATTAATCCAACATTGATAATTGAATTCTAGATGAACCCAACACTCATAATTGAATTCTAGATGAACCCAATACTCATAATAAAGTTCTAGATTAACCTTACACTGACAACTGAGTTTTAGATTAATCCAATATTGATAATTGAATTCTAGATGAACCCAACACTCATAATTGAGTTCTAGATGAACCCACCACTCATAAATTAATTATAGATGAATCCAACACTCAAAATTGGGTTTCTAGGTGAACACAAAACTCATACATGAATTCTAGATGAACACAACACTCATAATTGAGTTCTAAATTAACCCAACACTGATTATCGAGTTCTAGATGAACCCAACGCTGATAATTGAATTCTCGATGAACCTTAGAGCCCATTCACACAGGGGCGGCACGACTCGTGCCGCGACTGTGCTGGGCGATCTGAAGACGACTTCAAAGGAGACTTCCAAAATGACTTCTGTATTGAAGTCAATGGAAGTCGCCTTGAAGTCGTCTTGAAGTAGTACAGGAACCTTTTTCTAAGTCGGAGCGACTTCAGTCGCTCCGCTTAGAACGGTTCCATTGTACAGAATGGGACGCGACTCGTCAGGCGACAGAGACACCTGATGAGTCGCCCCTGTGTGAATGAAGTCTAACACTGACAACTGAGTTCTAGATTAATCCAATAGTAAGAAGAGTCGGCAAGACTAATCCTTGAAGTTTTGTTTATTGGTACATCAGAGTGACAATAAAACAATAATGCTAGATTAATCCAACATTGATAATTGAATTCTAGATGAACCCAACACTCATAGTTGAATTCTAGATGAACCCACCACTCATAATTAAATTCTAGATGAACCCAACACTCATAATTGAATTTTAGATCAACCCAACACTCATAATTGAATTTTAGATCAACCCAACACTCATAATTGAATTCTAGATGAACCCAACACTCATAATTAAATTCTAGATGAACCCAACACTCATAATTGAATTCTAGATCAACCCAACACTCATAATTGAATTTTAGATCAACCCAACACTCATAATTGAATTTGAGATCAACCCAACACTCATAATTGAATTCTAGATGAACCCAACACTCATAATTAAGTTCTAGATGAACCCAACACTCTTAATTAAATTCTAGATGAACCCAACACTCATAATTAAATTCTAGATGAACCCAACACTCATAATTGCATTTTAGATCAACCCAACACTCATAATTGAATTTTAGATCAACCCAACACTCATAATTGAATTCTAGATGAACCCAACACTCATAATTAAGTTCTAGATGAACCCAACACTCTTAATTAAATTCTAGATGAACCCAACACTCATAATTAAATTCTAGATGAACCCAACACTCATAATTGAATTCTAGATCAACCCAACACTCATAATTGAATTTTAGATCAACCCAACACTCATAATTGAATTTGAGATCAACCCAACACTCATAATTGAATTCTAGATGAACCCAACACTCATAATTAAGTTCTAGATGAACCCAACACTCTTAATTAAATTCTAGATGAACCCAACACTCATAATTGAATTCTAGATCAACCCAACACTCATAATTGAATTCTAGATGAACCCAACAGTCATAATTGAATTCTAGATGAACCCAACACTCATAATTGAATTCTAGATGAACCCAACACTCATAATTGAATTCTAGATGAACCCAACACTCATAATTGAATTCTAGATGGACCCGACACTCATAAATGAATTCTAGATTAACCTTACACTGACAACTGAATTTTAGACTCATCCAACATTGATAATTGAATTCTAGATGAACCCAACACTGATAATTGAGTTCTAGATTAATCCAACACTTATAATTGAATTAAAGATTAACCCAAAACTGATAATTGAGTTCTATATGAACCCAACATTGATAATTGAGTTCAAGCTAAACCCAACACTGATAATTGAATTCTAGATGAACCCAACACTGATAATTGAGTTCTAGAAGAACCCAACACTGATAATTGAGTTCTAAATGAACCCAACACTCATAACTGATTTCTAGATGGACCCAACACTGATAATTGAGTTCTAGAAGAACCCAACACTGATAACTAAGTTATAGATGGACCCAACACTCATAATTTAATTCCAGATAAACCCAACACTGATAATTGAGTTCTAGATGGGTCCAGTACTGATCTTTCCATTATAGGTGGAGGCTGTCCCTTGGGAAATTGTTTACTGGCACCTTTCGCCTCTCAGGGATTGTAGCAATGCTATCATTCAGTAGAGCTCCGTTTTGGGGAACATTCTTTTTCTATGGATTATGACTAAGTTTTTTTTTTTTTTCCATTGCATTTAAGGTCTTAGACTAATGGTTTACTTAAAGCATGCCAAAGTAATCTGTACGTCATTCCTATTATATGTCATTTTAGCATGCCTTAAAGTGACCCGAAACACAAAATATCTTATTCACCTGTGTAGTCTTAACGCAATAGAAATGCCTTCTATTGCTCTCAGCCACCTCCAAATCTCTAGATTCTTTTTTTTATTTTTACTACTGTGAGGTGACTTCCTGTTAGAGGATGGCTGTGTTGGTTCTGAATGGTCCCACTATTTGTAGGAACGTAGTCCTCCTCTCTTGCCCTCTCCCGGGATGGACTATAGACTATGAAACTGGTAGTGTGCATAGAGCAGTGCACACGACTGCAACTATGGAGAGGTTCAGGACCCCACAGAGAATGTTACATGGAGGCAGGAAAACACAATAAGAAGTGGATGTGTATAGATTATTTCTAAAGAATAAGGGTATCATTTTATAATTACTCCACTTTCGTGAATAAAAATATAGCAAATTAAAGAAAATAAATAAATAAATCTGCAATTTTATATAAATGTAAATACAATATAGTAACCTGGGGATGTTCTATATACCGTTGGTGTACAGAAAGCCCCCAGAAATGTAATTTCCTGCTTGTGTGATTGGCTCACTGATTTTCCCAGAAGTCTGCACTAAGATACAAGTCAGATTTTAGGCACCCCCTGCAATAGGAATTTTAGTTTTGTCATGATACTCCCCCAAGGGGATGCAGACCCTGCAGCTTTTCTCATCAGAACACAGAGAGTGCACCAGGTGATTATAATGAGCCAGACCTTCCTATTCAGAATTCATCTCGTGAAACAAACAGCTATTTCTACAGAACAGAAGAATGTAGGAATCGGCTACAAAGTTTGTTAAAATTCCTGCAATGTAGATTGATCACCCAGAGAGATATGGGGTTACTCTGTAAGGTCTTAAACTAATAGTTCACTTAGAGCAGGGATCTCCAAACTTTCTAAACAAAGGGCCAGTTTATTATCCTTCAGACTTTAGAGGGGCCAAACTATGGCCGGTAGGAGTAAAAAATGTCCTGGTGTTGGTAACCATGCCCCATAAATGGTGTCAGTGGGAGGAACAGTGTCCCATTATTGGTGTCAGTGAGAGGAAAAGTGCCCCATCATTGATATCAGTGGGAGGAATAGTGCCCCATCATTGGTGTTAGTGGGAGGAACAGTGCCCCATCACTGGTGTCAGTGGCAGGGATAGTTTCCCATCCTTGCTATCAGTGGGAAGAATAGTGCCCCATCATTGGTGTTAGTGGGAGGAATAGCGCCCCATCATTGGTGTCAGTGGGAGGAATAGCGCCCCATCACTGTTGTCAATTGGAGGAATAGTGTCCCATTATTGGTATCAGTGGGAGGAATAGTGCCCCATCATTGGTATCAGTGAGAGGAATAGTGTCCCATCATTGGTATCAGTGGGGGGAATAGTGCCCCATCATTGGTATCAGTGGGAGGAATAGTGCCCCTTAATTGGTATCAGTGGAAGGAATAGTGCCCCATCATTGGTATCAGTGGGAGGAATAGTGCCCCATCATTGGTATCAGTGGGAGGAATAGTGCCCCTTAATTGGTATCAGTGGAAGGAATAGTTCCCCATCATTGGTATCAGTGAGAGGAATAGTTTCCCATCATTGGTGTCAGTGGGGGGGAATAGTGTCCCATCATTGGTATCAGTGGGAGGAATAGTGCCCCTTAATTGGTATCAGTGGAAGGAATAGTGCCCCATCATTGGGGTCAGTGGGAGGAATAGTTTCCCATCATTGGTATCAGTGGGGGGGGAATAGTGCTCCATCATTGGTATCAGTGAGAGGAATAGTGTCCCATCATTGGTATCAGTGGGAGGAATAGTGCCCCATCATTGGTATCAGTGGGATGAATAGTTTCCCATCATTGGTATCAGTGGGAGGAATAGTGCCCCATCATTGGTATCAGTGGGAGGAATAGTGCCCCATCATTGGTATCAGTGGGAGGAATAGTGCCCCATCATTGGTATCAGTGAGAGGAATAGTGTCCCATCATTGGTGTCAATAGGACGAATAGTGCCCCATTGTTAGTGGAAGGAATAATGCCCCAAGGGCCAAATAAAGGCAAGCAAAGGGCCACATCTGGCCCCCAGGCCACAGTTTGGAGACCACTGACTTAGAGCATGCCCAAGTTACCGCTCAGTCAGTATTATTGTTTGCCATTTTAGCATGCCTTCAGTGCCATGGCAGCGTGATCAATAAGAACCAGTGAGTGTCAGTATAATGAGGTATAAGTGGCGGCCACCAAGGGAAAACATTCTTGTATAGACTGTGCTCTACTGCTCTGCAGAGTAAGAGAGTGAAATACTAAAGACTGGGCAGCCAGAAGGTAACCTAGTAGTAGGTGATCCCCTACGTCTGACACGCTGCTGTCTACGTTCTGCACCACTCACACTCAGAGGAGAAGGTCGCAACTTAGCTGTCATGACAACTGGAATATTAATGGTAAGTGCACAAGCTGTACAGCGTGCATCTAGATTTATAATGTGCTTCATATGACTAAGCCCAAGGCGGCAGCCTCCTTTGGACTTCTATATATACATCGCATGTCTTCTGTGTTTCTGTTGGCATAGCAGCTGAGTGCAAAACCATCTCCTCGACACTGATTCCTGAGCAAAGGCCTTGTCCTTCACTTGCCACTTGCTGTACACGGCAGGTATGTTCAATGCACTTACCTTTCCTCCTCCCCCCCCTCATTTTACTGTAGATCGCCCTAGGTATCGCCCACATGGGATTCCCAGCCCAGTAGTGTATTTAGGTGCTGCCCTAGGCCTGACTAAACTCGTGCACCCCCTAATTTAAATATGACCCACCCCTTCCTGTCAAGGCCACACCCCTTTCTGTTTAACCACTTCCATACAGGGCACTTATACACCTTCCTGCCCAGACCAATTTTCAGCTTTCTGCGCTGTTGCAGTTTGAATGACAATTGCGCGGTCATGCTACACTGTACCCAAACTAAATTTTTATCATTTTGTTCCCACAAATAAAGCTTTCTTTTGGTGGTATTTGATCACCTCTGGGATTTTTATTTTCTGCTAAAAAAAAATAAAAAAAGTATTTTTTTTGTTTCAGTTACAAAACTTTTTAAATAAGTACGTTTTCTCCTTCACTGATGGGGCTGCACTGACGGGCACCAATGAGGTGGCACTGATGGGCACTGATGATGGGCACTAATATGCGGCACTGATAGGTGGCACGGATAGGCGGCACAGATGGGCACTGATAGGCGGCACGGATGGGCACTGATAGGCGGCAAGGATGGGCACTGATAGGCAGCACGGATGGGCATTGATAGGCGAGACGGATGGGCATGGATGGGCACTGATAGGTGGCACGGATGTGCATGGATGGGCACTGATAGGTGGCACGGGTGGGCACTGATAGGCGGCACTGATGTACTGTAATGGATGCCAATCAGTGCCAAACAATAATGCCTGCCAATCAGTGATGCCCATTGTGGGCACTGATTGGCATCCATTGTGGGCACTGATTGGCATCCATTAGGGGGCACTAACTGGCATCCCTGGTGGTCTAGGGTGGCATACCTGGTGCTGGCATCCCTGGTGGTCTGGTGGTCCAGTGTGGGCATCCTCGGGGGGGCTGCGCTGATAATCTATCAGCACAAACCCCCCCTGTCAGAGGAGCAGCCGATCGGCTCTCCTCTACTCACGTCTGACAGACGCGAGTGAGGAAAAGCCGATGACCGGCTTTTGCTGTTTACACTGTGATCAGCCGCGATTGGACACGGCTGATCACGTGGTAAAGAGTCTCCGTCGGAGACTCTTTACCTAGATCGGTGTTGCGGGGTGTCAGAATGACACCCCGCAGCAACGATCGCCGCGATGCGCGCCCCCGCGGGCGCGCAGCGGCTCAAAATCCTGAGGACGTCATATGACGTCCAGTCAGGATTTTGAAACCACTTTGCCGCCGTCAATCCGCTATAGAGCGGGCGGCAAGTGGTTAAGACCCGCCCTGAAATTTTCGAGTGGGGACACTAGTACTTAGGGCCTGGAGGGCGGGCAATGGATTCCCTTAATTTGCATAAATTTCCTCTCACTTCCTGTTTGGCTATGGGGCAGGAAGTGAAGGGAAATCTCGGCAATGGGACAGAGATGGTAAAAAATAAACTGACAGGGGCTATAACCCTCCCTTACTCTATCCAAAATGAAAAAAAAAAGTGTTGCCTATAGTTCTACTTTAATCACAAATTTCTGATAATTTTATGGAGAGGACTAAGAAGACATAACCATGCCAATGGTGCAGCAGAAAACATATAGCACAGTGAGGAAAGTTTGTGGTCCAGGATGACAGGACAGTCAAAATTAGAAGCAGCTTGCGTTACACTAACAGTGTAGCGCAAGCCGGCGGGGACTCTTATCGTGCTGCCCCCCTGCAAAGTGCTGCCCTAGGCCTGGGCCTTGTTGGCCTAGGCCAGGATACAGCGTTGTCCCAGCCTCCATGATCGAAAGGGCTGAAATCCAATGAATGAAAGGGGCAGGCCAGGGGACAGTTAAGCTGGGGGGAGGAGAGGGCTAGATGACACTCAACGTTCTCCAGCCAGGAAATGAGGTGGGCTCTATCTAGGGTTGCCACTTTTTCTTCAAGCCAAACCCAAACACTTTAGCGGCGCACAGTAAAAAAAACTATATATTTTTTTTCCGTATACACTAGAGCAGTGATGGCTAACCTTGGCACCCCAGATGATTTGGAACTACATTTCCCATGATGCTCAAGGACACTGCAGTGTAGTGGAGCATCATGGGAAATGTAGTTCCAAGACATCTGGGGTGCCAAGGTTCCCCATCACTGCACTATAGGATAACAGACCTGGGACACCCATGGGCACTCTAAAGAGAATGGTAATGCGGCGCGCATAGTGCCCACGCACCCTCCTGTCAGGCCCTGTTCTGAGCCACATTCTTGTCTGAATATTGTGTCTGGGTTTCACCTGGACTAAAACCCGGACACATGATTCAAAAGAAGTTTCTGGACAGGCGCACTCTGAACAATAGTTGCATTTATTGAAGAGGCCTATGGCTTTTATTTATCCAGTAGGCTACAGAATGTTGAGGAGAGCCAACGTATCCTGTGTGAGGGGATTATTAATATGGCCCTTCATAAGCTATTGGTGCTTAGTGCTTAGTCATAGCTGTAGCAATAGCTATGACTAAGCACTAGATTTAGTGCGAAACGCGTCAACTGCCCAGGTTCTTTTGTTTGCTGTGACTTGTAGTGCTGTTTTTTATTCAATAAAGGCAACCATTGTTCAGAGTGCGGCTGTCCAGAAACGTCCTTTGTTCCTGCCTTGCTGAATGCATTGCCTGCACCTGTGATATCTGCACGGTGGATTCTCATCAAGGTTCCCCCCTAGAGCGGCCACATCTTCTCTCCACATGATTCAAAACCCGGACTGTCCGGGTGAATCCTGGACAGGTGGCAACCCTAGCTCCTAGCTTCTTGTAAGGGGGCTCATGATTGGCTAGTTTGGCGCCAAACTGTACCAGTCCTGGCCCCACTTCTTCTTGGATAGGACAGCTACCCACCTGCTGAAAAATGGAACCCTCCGCCATATTGTGTCACCCTTCCGCTCATGATATTCCTGGCTGTAGGCCTTAAAAGAGAAGTTCGGTATTGCCAAAAAAACAATTAGTTACCTAGGTGGATGCAGCATCGATCCAATGCTGCATCTGTCCCCTTCCATCTCTGCAGTGGGAACTGAGCGATCAAACACCGCTGATCGCTCAGTTCTCCCCTCCAGTTCTCTCCTTCCGTTACTGTCAGTCAGCGGCTCTCTGCTCTCCCCTCCAGCACTCACTGGAGCGTAGGGGGTGGGAGAGGCTGGCTCAGGCTCTCGGCGGATCATTGAGAGGCTGAGCCAGCTGCCAGTCCAGGCATCTGGGTCAGGGTTTCTCAACTCCAGTCCTCAAGGCGCCCCAGCAGGTCATGTTTTCAGGATTTCCCTCAGATGATACGGCTGTGGTAATTACTAAGGCAGTGAAACCGATCAAATCACCTGTGCAAAATAATGGAGAGCCTGAAAACATGACCTGTTGGGGCGCCCTGAGGACTGGAGTTGAGAAACACTGACCTGAGTGGATCCCAACTGTATAGTGGGAATCTTTCCCGAGCCTGGACTGGCTGAGCAACGTCAGCCGACAGTGGGCTTTAGCCCACTGTCGGCTGAAAATGGGTCACAGGAGTGCCGAACGAACTCCACTACTGTGATCCATATGAGAAGTATGGCCAAGAAAACTTTGGCCATAGTTCTCCTTTAAAGGATACGTTCACCATTTGGTCCATCGCTGATCAGCGACCTCGTAGTTCATAAACAAGCCCTTCAGCTTATAAACAGTCAGCCCCGTATGCAGGCACAGGCTGTAAGCTGCAGGGCTTGTCTTCAGGAGTCTAGCATTGCACCCCTGATCCTCTGAATTCTTTGGCACAGAACTCCATGCACAGAAGCTGAAATTCTGTAGCTCTCATTCAGGTGCAGAACACAAGCACATCAGTAGAAAGCCATCTTACCTTTGCACCTTGAGAGCACCACAGAATACCTTTGTACCTCCTCTCCTTGGGAGCACCACAAGGATGGGACCACTTCCCCCCATATATACTCCAACCATTCAGCTTTCACCATTGAGTGTAATCAAGGCGCCCTCATTAGTATACCAATCTCTCCCAGGTGGCACACTCAATCCCAGGTGTACTAGTACTCACATCAGAGGACTCTGGCCTGGCCTTAAAGGCCTTTTGTACCCCACTCATGACCAGTAGTAGACCATAAAACCAGTTAGGGTGACTACAAATGTTCCTACTGAGTTCTGAACCACTTTGCCCATTAAGGGCCCTTTGACAGTAGCTACTAGGCACCTCTCATCCTGGCACTCATATGGGCATTATTTCCACCCATTACATCATTAGAGGAAAGTTTTCTTTAAAAGGGGTCTAACACCCAATTACCATTATACTATACCAGTGATGGCGAACCTTGGCACCCCAGATGTTTTGGAACTACATTTCCCAGGATGCTCAACTACACTGCAGAGTGCAAGAGCATCATGGGAAATGTAGTTCCAAAACATCTGGGGTGCCAAGGTTCACCATCACTGTACTATACTATAATAGAAACCATAGGTGTGCGCAGCCTATTGCATTAGGGTGTGCACCCCAAAGTTTAAACACACATGAATGCCACCTGCAGTCACAGGGAGGAGGCTCTGGTGGTGGGAGACAGTTGATTGGGACCATATTATATTACACCCTAAATACGGGTGTAATGTGTTCCTAAGGTTGAACCTAACCTTTAATATAATGGGGGCATTTACACTGGCCACTGGCACCCCCAACCACCCACCTGGTGCCGCCCCTGGACAATGCTAATGTACATTGGGGTGATTAGGGTGTGCCCAGGCACACCCGGCACACCCTGTGCGCACGCCTATGATAGGAACAGAGCCACCTAGTGACCAGCAAGCTAACCCCACCTGCCAACATTCTAATGCAAATTGTGAGAAGCTCACAGTGTGCAGTGAAATCAAAGTAAGCCATTTCAGTACGGGAGAGGAACCTGTACAACTGTGCAAGACTGAAGGGAAGGCCGGCCGGCAGCTTTTGATTCGTGGATTCAGTAAGGTGTGTAGTATTGAAAACAGTTTCTTATGGCTCTATTTTTTTTTTTTTTTTTGTCTCCAGTGAATGGTGGCCCTTGGTCCCAGGAAGCCAATCGACGGAACAGCCATACATTAAACTGTAGAATGCTGATCCGGCCTCCAGACGATGTGGGAACGGAGAACCAGGAGGCCCGGCAACGGTACGAGCTGATGCAGTGCTTTACTGTGTCTCAACCCAAATCCTTTAAAGAAGAAGGAGAAGGTAGGTGAACCCTCTGCCTCTTTTTTGTCCCGGATTCTTGACTTTTTGTTGATCACCTGGCTGGCATGTTGGTATGCAGAATTCCCAATAGGCGAATAAGATTAATGGGGCAGCTAGTGTCCATTAACTACAACGTTGGACAATATTGTCCTGATTTGTATTGTATGTGATGTGCAATGATGGCACCTAGCCTCAACTGGTGATAGGAGTTTCAAGCTTTTGAAGAAGGCCTCTGGTTCCCAATTTTATTTTTCTTATTTGTTCACGCTTGGGGCTCCTTTTTCTTTCTTTTTCCCCCTGAGAATTCTTAGGTAGCTTATGTATATTTTAGACCATGTCTTCTGTTGTGTCTAGAGCCTTTTATGTTTTATGAATCGGCGCGTGTCCTCAAATGTCCTCCGAGGCGTCACACAGGCTTCTAAGGCTGGAAGCGAACAAGTCCATTAGGCGTACGAGCGAAGTGTTTGTGCTGAGCCAGGCGGGAGAGAAATGTATTTCTTGGAAGTATGTAGAGTTTGAATACAAGTGTCATTCTAAATCAAACCCTTTATCAACAAACCCACGGAGCAGGGACAAGTCTGTTCAAGTCATATATGAGAAAAGGGAGCCGGGATCCAAGCTTTCGTGTAAGATTAAGTACGTATGTGTTTTGGTCTAAACCATTGCGACTGGAAAATCAGAGCTATTTCAAGCAACAAGTGACGTTCATCGGTCAACCGCTTATGTTCTCCATGTGGTCCTCAACCTTGGTGAGACCAGGGCCCAGTAAATTCTTTCAAAACCTATGTCTGTAGAAGAGTTGGCACCAGGGGAGATCGCAACCCCTGCCCCCCAAATCTTTGGTGTCAGGAGGATATTAGCCCACAGGGAAGAATTCCCTTCCAAATCATTGGTGTCAGGAGGATGTTACCCCTCAGGGGAGAATGCCATTCCAAAACATTGGTGTCGGGAGGATGTTACCCCTCAGGGGAGAATGCCATTCCAAAACATTGGTGTCAGGAGGATGTTACCCCTCAGGGGAGAATGCCATTCCAAAACATTGGTGTCAGCAAAACAGTAGGCCCCAGTGAAGAATGGCCCCCCAAAATCATTGGTGTCAGTGAGATAATGCCCCCAAGTCTTTGATGTTATTGGAATAGTAAACCCCAGGGGAAAAAACCCTAAACTATTGGTTTCAGTTGAATAGTGGGCCCCAGGGAGGAATAGCTCCTCAAATCATTGGTGACAGTGGGATAGTGAACACCAGGAATTACCGTAAATAGTCCTTCAGATCATTGGTGTCAGTGCAATAGTGGGCCCCAAGAGAAATAATTCCCCCCCCCCAATAAAAAATAAATAAAAAATAGTGCCAGTGGAACAGTGGCCACTAGGATAGTTTAGCTCTCCAAATTATTGCCGTAGGTCGGATTGTGAACACCAGGGAAAAAAAATCATTAAAATCATTGGTGTCAGTGGAATAGTAGGCCCCAGGGAGAAATAGCTCCTCAAGTCATTGGGGTCAGCGGGGTAGTGAACACCAGGAAATAAATAGTCCTTCAGATCATTGGTGTCAGTGCAATAGTGGGCCCCAAGAGAGAATACCCCCCCAAGTCTTTGGTGTTAGTGGGATAGTAAGCCCCAGGGGGGAATAGCACCTTTAAATGATTGGTTTTAGTTGAATGGGTGGGTCCCAGCATCAATGACCCCCAAATTATTAGTGTCAGGGTGATATTGGCCCTCAGGGGAGACCCCCCCAAAAAATAATAAAAAAATAAATAAAAATAGTGCCAGTGGAACAGTGGCCACTGGGATAGTATAGCTCTCCAAATTATTGCTGTAGATTGGATAGTGAACACCGGGAAAAAAAGACGTTTAAAATCATTGGAATAGTGGGCCCCAGGGGAAAACAGCCCCCAAATTATTAGTGTCAGGGAGATATTGGAACCCATGGGAGAATGCCCCTCTAAATCATTGCTGTCAGTGGAAGACAAGAGTGGCCACCAGGGAAAAATAGACCATCTACTTACTGGTTTGTGGAATAGTGGGCACCAGGGGAGAACGGCCAACCCAAATCATCATTGTCAGGGGGATATTGGCCTCCAGGGGAGAAAGCCCCTCCAAACCATTGAGTCAGTGAAATAGTGGGCCCAGTAAAGAATGTCTCTCCCAAATCATTGGTGTCAGTGGGATAGTAAACCTTAGGTGGGAAAAAGCCCCTCAAATTATTGGTTTCAGTTGAACAGTGGGCCCCAGGGATTAATAACTCCTAAAATCATGGGGGTTAGTGGGATAGTGAATACCAGGAAAAATAGTTACTCAAATCAGTAGAATAGAGGGCCCCAGGGAAGAATGTCACCCACATTATCAGTGTCCTAGGAATATTGGCCCCCAGGGCAGACTGTCCATCAAAAATCATTGGTGTCACTGAAAGAGTGGGCTCCAGAGGGGAATAGTCCCCTCAAATCATGGGTGTTAATGGGATATTGGCTCCCAGGGAAGAAAGCCAGTCATTCAAACCATTTGTTAGAGTGGGATTGAAGCCCCTAGGGAAAAACAAACCCTCATATCATTGGTGTCAGTGGAATAGTGGGCCCCAAACGGCCCCCAAATTATTGGTATCAGGGGGATATTGGCCCCTAGAGAAGAATGCCCCTTCAAATCTTTGGTGTCATTGGGATAGTGAATCCCAAGGAAAAATAGTCCCTTTAAATCGCTGGTGTCAGCGGATATTGGCCCTCGGGGAAGAATGCCTCCTTCTCAAAAATTCTTTGAGGTTGGGGCGAATAGCTCCCCAAATCTTTGGTGTCAATCAGATAGTGAACCCCAAGAAAAAATAGTCCTTTCAAATCATTGGTGTCAGCAGTATTAAGGCCCA
Organism: Rana muscosa; assembly: GCA_029206835.1. NCBI lineage: Eukaryota > Metazoa > Chordata > Amphibia > Anura > Ranidae > Rana > Rana muscosa. The sequence continues at coordinate 50,095,725 of JARGYO010000094.1, read as the reverse complement.
CAGGGAAATAATAATTTGTGTCAGTGGAATAGTGGGCCACAAGAGAGAATGGCTCCCATTTTGTTAGTGTCGAGGGAAATTGTCCCCTAAGGGAGAATGCCCCTCCAAATCATTGGTGCCAGTAAAATAGTGGGCCCCAGTGGAGAATGGCTTCCCCCAGATTATTAGTGTCAGAAGAAGAATGTGCCCCAGGAGAGAATAACACCCCCACCCCTCAAATCTTTGGTGTCAGTGGAATAGTGAACCTTAGGGGAGAATAGCCCCTCAAATGATTGGTGTCAGTGGGATAGTGGACCCCAGGAGAGAATAGCTCCTCAAATTATTGGTGTCAGTGGAACTTTGGCCCCCAGGGGAGAATGTCCCCCCCCAAATCATTGGTGTCAGTGGAACTTTGGCCCCCAGGGGAGAATGTCCCCCCCCAAATCATTGGTGTCAGTGGAACTTTGGCCCCCAGGGGAGAATGTCCCCCCCCCAAATCATTGGTGTCAGTGGAACTTTGGCCCCCAGGGGAGAATGTCCCCCCCCAAATCATTGGTGTCAGTGGAACTTTGGCCCCCAGGGGAGAATGTCCCCCCCCAAATCATTGGTGTCAGTGGAACTTTGGCCCCCAGGGGAGAATGTCCCCCCCCCAAATCATTGGTGTCAGTGGAACTTTGGTCCCCAGGGGAGAATGTCCCCCCCAAATCATTGGTGTCAGTGGAACTTTGGCCCCCAGGGGAGAATGTCCCCCCAAATCATTGGTGTCAGTGGAACTTTGGCCCCCAGGGGAGAATGCCCCCCCAAATCATTGGTGTCAGTGGAACTTTGGCCCCCAGGGGAGAATGCCCCCCAAATCATTGGTGTCAGTGGAACTTTGGCCCCCAGGGGAGAATGCCCCCCAAATCATTGGTGTCAGGGGAACGTTGGCCCCCAGGGGAGAATGCCCCCCAAATCATTGGTGTCAGTGGAACTTTGGCCCCCAGGGGAGAATGCCCCCCCAAATCACTGGTGTCAGGGGAACATTGGCCCCCAAGGGAGAATGCCCCCCAAATCATTGGTGTCAGGGGAACGTTGGCCCCCAGGGGAGAATGCCCCCCCAAATCATTGGTGTCAGTGGAAATTTGGCCCCCAGGGGAGAATGCCCCCCCCCCAAATCATTGGTGTCCATTGTGGTACTTGCCTTAGGACAGGAGCCAGCAGCGTACGCAGATAAAGACTGCCCGCCAAAGCCTCTTCTAGTCACGTCTCTCTGTGCCCAGGTGCGATTGTCCTATCAAAGGGTTTAAATTGATGTCCATCCAGTCTTGAGATTGATACAGCTCTGTCTCACAGGCTAGCTAGTTTGGTGGCCTCACTTTGTTTTGTTTTTTCTGTAGTTAAGCAATTAAGCTCACTTTCACTGTCCAGTCACAGGTTGGGTGAAGGTTACGATCAATATGTGTTAAATAACCAGCTGTATGACAGAGCTGTGTAAACCTCATGATTGGATGGACAGATATATAAATCCTTTAACAGATAAAACAATAGGGGGGGATGGGATCTGTCAGCCCCTATGGACATCCTTCCTCCTTCATACTGAAAAAAATCTGTTGCGTTTCCTTTTTAATTACGGCATTGAGGAAAGACTGCACCACTTCCTGTGTGGTGTTTGGATTGGCGGCGATCGCAAGGGATGGCGGTGCAGTACAGAAGCATTGTACAGTTACAGAATAGTCTGAGGTTATTACAGGCCAGCAGTTATGTAACATCAGAATTTCTAGAAAAACAAGTCATAGCGGAGAATGTGAAGCCGCACTGCCAGAGAGGCCGGCTTTGGCTTTCGCTGTCCATTAGATCGGTGGAAGCAATTATCAGGGATAATGGGCAGTAATTGGAGGTCTGATCCTGGGCGGAAGATACGCAGGTGCTGCGGATATGAATTATGACAGCAGCCTGCAGATGTGAGCATCTCTGTTTTTATACTAGCGATATACTTGTACTGTACGAGAGGGAAAAAGACCAAACGGTCCATCAAGTCTACCCCCTTTTTTTGTTTTTTTTTAAACCGTTTTCTCTGAATATAGATCTATGTTTGTCCCACGCATGTTTAAATTCACTGGTGACTGACTCACTACCTCTTGGGAAGTCTGTTCCCAGCCTCAACTACTCTTTTAGTAAAATAATACTTTCTAAGATTAGTTTTAAATGTTCCTCCTGCTAGTTTAAGGTCATGTCGCACCGCCCCTGCTTCCTAGCCTTTCATGTAGGTTTCATTCATGGTGTACATATGAGGTTCCTGAAGTCTCTCCCAATATGTTTAATCCCTCAGACCTTTCACCATTTTTGCTGGCCATCTATGGACTTGTTCTATCTTTTCAATTTATTTTTGTAAGTTCTCCAAAATGGGACACAGTATTCTAAATGAGGTCTAACTAAAGATCTATAGAGGAATCAGGACCTCCTTCCTCCTGCTGGTGATCCCTCTAGTGATATAAAGATCTATATAGAGGAACCAGGACCTCCTTCCTCCTGCTGGTGATCCCTCTAGTGATATGAAGATCTATATAGAGGAATCAGGACCTCCTTCTCCTGCTGGTGATCCCTCTAGTGATATAAAGATCTATATAGAGGAATCAGGACCTCCTTCCTCCTGCTGGTGACCCCTCTAGTGATATAAAGATCTATATAGAGGAATCAGGACCTCCTTCCTCCTGCTGGTGACCCCTCTAGTGATATAAAGATCTATATAGAGGAATCAGGACCTCCTTCCTCCTGCTGGTGACCCCTCTAGTGATATAAAGATCTATATAGAGGAACCAGGACCTCCTTCCTCCTGCTGGTGATCCCTCTAGTGATATAAAGATCTATATAGAGGAACCAGGACCTCCTTCCTCCTGCTGGTGATCCCTCTAGTGATATAAAGATCTATATAGAGGAATCAGGACCTCCTTCTCCTGCTGGTGATCCCTCTAGTGATATAAAGATCTATATAGAGGAATCAGGACCTCCTTCCTCCTGCTGGTGATCCCTCTAGTGATATGAAGATCTATATAGAGGAATCAGGACCTCCTTCTCCTGCTGGTGATCCCTCTAGTGATATAAAGATCTATATAGAGGAATCAGGACCTCCTTCCTCCTGCTGGTGACCCCTCTAGTGATATAAAGATCTATATAGAGGAATCAGGACCTCCTTCCTCCTGCTGGTGACCCCTCTAGTGATATAAAGATCTATATAGAGGAATCAGGACCTCCTTCCTCCTGCTGGTGACCCCTCTAGTGATATAAATATCTATATAGAGGAATCAGGACCTCCTTCCTCCTGCTGGTGACCCCTCTAGTGATATAAAGATCTATATAGAGGAACCAGGACCTCCTTCCTCCTGCTGGTGACCCCTCTAGTGATATAAAGATCTATATAGAGGAATCAGGACCTCCTTCCTCCTGCTGGTGACCCCTCTAGTGATATAAAGATCTATATAGAGGAACCAGGACCTCCTTCCTCCTGCTGGTGACCCCTCTAGTGATATAAAGATCTATATAGAGGAATCAGGACCTCCTTCCTCCTGCTGGTGATCCCTCTAGTGATATAAAGATCTATATAGAGGAATCAGGACCTCCTTCCTCCTGCTGGTGATCCCTCTAGTGATATAAAGATCTATATAGAGGAATCAGGACCTCCTTCCTCCTGCTGGTGACCCCTCTAGTGATATAAAGATCTATATAGAGGAATCAGGACCTCCTTCCTCCTGCTGGTGACCCCTCTAGTGATAACTAAAGATCTGTATAGAGGAATCAGGACCTCTTTATTCCTGCTGGTGACCCCTCTAGTGATATAAATGTAGCACTACCCCCGTAGGAGCTGCTGGTTATCTTTGGTCCTGCCGTTACCGCACAGTTCAACGTATCAAACTTGCTTGGCTCTAAATTGGGCAATGTGCCCACAGATGCATGCACCAGTCACTTAGTCTTTTTCCAATGCTTATTTATTAAACACAATTTGCAGCAGTAGAGGGATGGAGGGTTAGGGAAATTCAGATACCTTGTGCAGATCACTGAGGAACTTGAGATCCCGGAGACAAGTACACTTGTTGTCAACGGATCTTGCTCACCTGGATAGGCCTCTCTCACCGGCCTAGCAGCCGGAATGATGCACGGACAAAAGTCTCTGCCACGGACTTGATGATAATAGTAAACGGTTGAACAATCCTCTGCCACAGGATTTAGTAATCGGTAATTGACAAAGCGGACACAGCTACACAGTACCAAAGTCCTTTAAGCCATCCGGCAATACTGTGAGGTAGATTGGTTAGAATGCATATTCCAATTGAGTCACCAGGCTCTTCTTGAGATACCAGCCTTCTGCTTGGTCCTCTCCAAGAAGAGTCCTCCCCTGGATCTTCCAATTGCTCGGCTTCTTTCCGCAGGCAAGACAGCACAGGACCATCCCTGAACCAGTAGGCCCCAGGCAGACTTCCTACTTTCAGTAACGTAGCCTCGGGCCAGCAGGGCCCCGAGGCAGAAGAGGAGTTGTCACATACCTTAGGCCAGGCGGGCCATGAGGTCAGAGAGCGAGAAAAATGGCGTCTGCCCCTTATGTACCCTCTCCCAGAATGCACAGCAGTAAACCATTCCCACTGGGCTGTTTCTGGGGAAGGGACACCCAATACACTCCAGCCTGTTGTCACCACCGGCCAGTGTTGGAAATACAATGACACCTACCGGCAACAGTGGAAAATGCTCCCAACACACCCAAAGCTGGAACAGAGGCTAATTTAGCCATGAACATTACATTCTGAACTATGTACAAGTCAGATGACCCACTAAATTTACACAATAGTGCCTGGTCAACAGGAGCAGGGGGCCACATAAAGATCTATATAGAGGAATCGGGACCTCCTTCCTCCTGCTGGTGACCCCTCTAGTGATATAAATATCTATATAGAGGAATGACCTCCTTCCTCCTGCTGGTGATCCCTCTAGTGATATGAAGATCTATATAGAGGAATCAGGACCTCCTTCCTCCTGCTGGTGATCCCTCTAGTGATATAAAGATCTATATAGAGGAATCAGGACCTTCTTCCTCCTGCTGGTGACCCCTCTAGTGATATAAAGATCTATATAAAGGAATCAGGACCTCCTTCCTCCTGCTGGTGATCCCTCTAGTGATATAAAGATCTATATAGAGGAATCAGGACCTCCTTCCTCCTGCTGGTGACCCCTCTAGTGATATAAAGATCTATATAGAAGAATCAGGACCTCCTTCCTCCTGCTGGTGACCCCTCTAGTGATATAAAGATCTATATAGAAGAATCAGGACCTCCTCCCTCCTGCTGGTGATCCCTCTAGTGATATAAAGATCTATATAGAGGAATCAGGACCTCCTTCCTCCTGCTGGTGACCCCTCTAGTGATATAAAGATCTATATAGAGGAATGACCTCCTTCCTCCTGCTGATGATCCCTCTAGTGATATAAAGATCTATATAGAGGAATGACCTCCTTCCTCCTGCTGGTGACCCCTCTAGTGATATAAAGCTCTATATAGAGGAATCAGGACCTCCTTCCTCCTGCTGGTGATCCCTCTAGTGATATAAAGATCTATATAGAGGAATCAGGACCTCCTTCCTCCTGCTGGTGATCCCTCTAGTGATATAAAGATCTATATAGAGGAATCAGGACCTCCTTCCCCCTGCTGGTGATCCCTCTAGTGATATAAAGATCTATATAGAGGAATCAGGACCTCCTTCCTTCCACTGGTGACCCCTCTAGTGATATAAAGATCTATATAGAGGAATCCGGACCTCCTTCCTCCTGCTGGTGACCCCTCTAGTGATATAAAACTCTATATAGAGGAATCAGGACCTCCTTCCTTCCACTGGTGACCCCTCTAGTGATATAAAGCTCTATATAGAGGAATCAGGACCTTCTTCCTCCTGCTGGTGACCCCTCTAGTGATATAAAGATCTATATAGAGGAATCAGGACCTCCTTCCTCCTGCTGGTGACCCCTCTAGTGATATAAAACTCTATATAGAGGAATCAGGACCTCCTTCCTTCCACTGGTGACCCCTCTAGTGATATAAAGATCTATATAGAGGAATCAGGACCTCCTTCCTCCTGCTGGTGACCCCTCTAGTGATATAAAACTCTATATAGAGGAATCAGGACCTCCTTCCTTCCACTGGTGATCCCTCTAGTGATATAAAGATCTATATAGAGGAATCAGGACCTCCTTCCTCCTGCTGGTGATCCCTCTAGTGATATAAAGATCTATATAGAGGAATCAGGACCTCCTTCCTCCTGCTGGTGATCCCTCTAGTGATAGCTAAAGATCTATATAGAGGAATCAGGACCTCCTTCCTCCTGCTGGTGATCCCTCTAGTGATATAAAGATCTATATAGAGGAATCAGGACCTCCTTCCTCCTGCTGGTGATCCCTCTAGTGATATAAAGATCTATATAGAGGAATCAGGACCTCCTTCCTCCTGCTGGTGACCCCTCTAGTGATATAAAACTCTATATAGAGGAATCAGGACCTCCTTCCTTCCACTGGTGATCCCTCTAGTGATATAAAGATCTATATAGAGGAATCAGGACCTCCTTCCTCCTGCTGGTGATCCCTCTAGTGATAGCTAAAGATCTATATAGAGGAATTGAGTCATCTTTGTTCCTCCTGAGAATACACCTGCTGTAATTTTCACACACACTGAAGAGAAATTAGGAGTAAAATAAACCCCATCATTGGTGTCAGTGGCAGTATTAGTAACTCCCAGCATTGGTGTCAGTGGCTACAAAAATGACCCCAGCATTGGTATTGGTCGCAGCAATAATAACCCCCATTATTGGTGCCAGTGACCACAATAATAACTCTTATGCCCAGTACACACGGTCGGATTTTCCGTCGGGAAATAAACTCGGACGGGTTTTTCCGACGGAATTCCGTTCAAGCTGTCTTGCATACACACTGTCACACCAAATTCCGACCGTCAAGAACGCGGTGACGTACAACACTACGACGAGCCGAGAAAAATGAAGTTCAATGCTTCCGAGCATGCGTCGACTTGATTCTGAGCATGCATGGTTTTTAGTACGTCGGAATTGCATCCAGACAAACGGAAATTACGATAGAAAGAGAACTTGTTCTCTACTTTTCCGATGGAAAAATTTTCTTTCGGAATTTCCGTTCATCTGGGTGAAATTCCGACTGACTAAAAAAGAGAACATGTTCTCTTTTTTTCCGATGGAAATTTTTTCGAATTCCTTCGGAATTTCCTGACGGAAAAAGTCCGATGGGGCATACACACGGTCGGAATATCCGATTAAAAAATTCCGTCTGACTTTTTCCATCGGAAATTCCGAGCGCGTGTACGTGGCATTAGCATTAGTGTCAGTCACTGAAATTGCCCTGAATAGCCCAAGTGCCTGAAATGAAAAAGCATTGAAAAACTCAGCAGCACCCGATGGTTTCATTTATAAGAAGCAGTGTACAGCATGAGTGTCACACTTGTGCAATAGGATGGGGGGAGCGTGTTATTTAGCTCCAAATGTTATATAATTGGGTTAGAGGGAAGCTATACAGATCACAAGGTAACCCAATTTGCAAGAGAAGGTCGTTGATCTATTGCACACATTTCCTGACATTTCAGCTTGTGTTTGAAGAGACATTTACAGAGACTGCATAAACATTCAGAGGACTGGAAACAAATACCTGACCAACCAGTTTAGTACTTTCTACAGTAAATATCATGATATCTTTTTGAGCTGATTTAGCAATCTGACTTTGACATTTATACACAGTAATTTTCCAGAACGGTCAACTGAGTTGCGTGTGTTTCTTAAAGGAACATTTCATATTTGACCCCATTTCGCAGTGCCCCCTCCAAGTTCCAGAAACAATTTACTGTAGATTCTGGTCTTTTATAAGGTCCACCTGACTTGACTCTTTTGGAAATGGTGGCGTGCATTAGAGTGAAACAAAAATCTCCTGCGCTCTCGGTGTATCGTCAAATCACGGGTGGTGTGGTTCCGTCTAGAGGCAAAGTCTAAAATCTTGCAGCCCTCCTCAGAACAATGGGTGTTCATACGGCTAGAAAAAGAAAGAAAAAGGGAGGGCGCACCGACCTAGTGCATTACCACTTAAAGGTAGGTACAAGCTTATCGGACAAAAGGGCTAAAATTCTTGGCATCCACCAACTGGACTCAACAACAGAGAGGGTCGGACGATACCCCAAAACATCCAGATGGCTGACGCGTTTCTGGGGCGCATCCCTTTTCTCGGAGCCTGGTCACGGACCACCTAGGCTCTGAGGAAAGGGGTGCGCCCCAGAAACGCGTCAGCCATCTGGATGTTTTTGGGTATCGTCCGACCCTCTCTATTGTTGAGTCCAGTCGGTGGATGCCAAGAATTTTAGCCCTTTTGTCCGATAAGCTTGTACCTAAGCTTTGTCTGTGAGTAGGACTATTGCTTTTTATTTGTATTTTAATAAACCTTTAAGTGGTAATGCACTAGGTCGGTGCGCCCTCCTTTTTTCGTGCATAAGGCCCCATGCACACGAGACGCTGTTATTTGCTGTTAAACGCGCGTTCAGAGGCAGTTGGACACTTTTTTCAACTGCTCCTGAACCCATTCAATGTTATCCTATGTGTCCATGCACACAGTCTCGTTTATTGCCATTTTTAGGCAGTTGCGTTTAACCTCGTTTTTACAGAAGCAAAAAAATGGGTTCAGACGCAAAAGTTTTCCACGTTTCAGACGCAAAACGCGGCTAAACACGGCAAAACGCGGTACCGGCGTTTTGCCGCGATTTCGTTTATTAGCGTTTTTAAAGGTGACCTATTTTTTTACATTAGAAATCTCAAAAATGATGGCAAATGATGAAAAACCATCAAAAAAATATGAAAAAAAACTGTAATTGCTTGCATTGCACTGTAGACAATCCACAACTTGTGGCAGGTGACGTGGCAAGTGGACAATCCACAACTTGTGGCAGGTGATGTTGCCAGGTGACGTGGCAAGTGGACAATCCACAACTTGTGGCAGGTAACGTGGCCAGGTGACGTGGCCAGATGACGTGGCCAGGTGACGTGGCCAGGTGACATGGCAGGTGACGTGGCAGGTGGACAATCCACAAATTGTGGTAGGTGACGTGGCAAGTGGACAATCCAAAACTTGTGGCAGGTAATGTGGCCAGGTGACGTGGCCAGGTGACATGGCAGGTGAGGTGGCAGGTGGACAATCCACAAATTGTGGCAGGTGACGTGGCCAGGTGACGTGGCAAGTGGACAATCCACAACTTGTGGCAGATGACGTGGCAGGTGACGTGGCCAGGTGACGTGGCAAGTGGACAATGCACAACTTGTGGCAGGTGACGTGGCCAGGTGACGTGGCAGGTGACGTAGCAAGTGAACATTCCACAACTTGTGGCAGGTGACGTGGCCAGGTGACGTGGCAGGTGACGTGGCAAGTGGACAATCCACAAATTGTGGCAGGTGACGTGGCCAGATGACGTGGCCAGGTGACGTGGCAAGTGGACAATCCACAACTTGTGGCCAGGTGACGTGGCAAGTGGACAATCCACAACTTGTGGCCAGGTGACGTGGCAAGTGGACAATCCACAACTTGTGGCCAGGTGACGTGGCAGGTGACGTGGCAAGTGGACAATTCACAACTTGTGGCAGGTGACGTGGCCAGGTGACGTATCAGGTGACGTGGCAAGTGGACAATCCACAACTTGTGGCAGATGATGTGGCAAGTGATACGCTAAATACAAGTACACTGCTGCTCTCTCAGCTGCTGGTCTCCCAAAATGGCTGAAATGGTTAAATAATAATGTTTTTTGAGCTTAGGGAGGGTCTTATGATGTTTCTTAACTAAACGCCTATAGACGCAAACGCGGTAAAACGCCGCTAAAATCGCGGCAAAACGGGCGTTTTTAAACGCCGGTTTTAGCCTTTAAAAACGTGTGTTCAGCAGAGTTTGCACCGGCGTCTCGTGTGCATGGGGCCTTAGAGTGAACCTGGTGGCTCTGAAAAGCAGGTCCTTGTCTTTTAATTAAGTACCTGTGTTGGTCTTCAAAACCACCCATGTCCTAAGGACTCCAATCGCAGTGTGATGAGTTAAGCAAAAGCATCCTCCTGCCAGGTACTAAATCGACTGATCCCTATGAGCAGTATCTGTGCATACAGGTAATTGGCTGATTGGCCAAGCATCTCAATTAATTTGTCCTATTGAGATCCAATGCAAACGACGGCTGCCGTCTAAAGACGGCAGAGCTCAGTTGGCCTCATTAAAGTGTACATTGGGGCACACAAAACAAAAAATTGCAGTACATTTCTGCAAATCATGCCTATTTCCCCATGTTTTTATGGCATTAAAATACCCGTTGACAAGAAAAAAATGCTCTCAGCTCAAATTTACTGTTATGGGCTGATGATACACAAGACAGATAAAAAAAACTTGCTTTGACAAACATTTTACTGAATTCTGAGTTTACAACTGTAGCGGGGTGGTCAATTTAAGGGAAGTTTCTGAGTGGTAACTAGGCTCAGACATCTTGATTTGTTAGGGTTTATGGACCATTCTGTCCACAGGAAGACTATTGGTGTGCAGTTCTCTGTGGCCTACAGGTGGCGCTGCCACTGTAGGCCAGGGTTGAACCACCAATGCAGTGCTGTGCCTTTTGTGACCCCTCTCAGCAGCCGTACAGCGGGGCGGGGAACCTGCTGTGCATGCTGGGAGAGGATATAAAAGGGACAGACGCCTCCTGTTTGGGGTCTTCGTTTGTCCACGCCCAGGCACCTTCAGCCTGGGTGTGTGGGGTCATCTCCGGGTGCCCTAGGCCCGGAGGCTGAGTTCCTGTTCCATCCCAGGCACCTTTGGCCTGGGGTGAGGTACTATCCTGCCGTTCTGTTCGCCTGGGTATGAAGACCCAGGGGTTGCAGCAGAGGCCCGGGGCCCAGCAACTTTCGGCTGGGGCCCACTAAGGATCGAGGAGTCCAGGGTGCCGCCTGGCGAGGGGACCTGCACCCTAAGAGAAGGGAGGATCTGTTCCGAAGGACCGATGCGGTAGTCACGGTGAAGGAAGGGTCTGTTGACTCTCTGGGGGGATATCTTCTCCTTGAAAGGGGCCATGTTCTAGGAAGAAACCAAAGTTTCACCAGGTCAGTGGCAGTGGCCCTATCCACCAGGTCTGTGGCAGAGACCAACCTCACGGTCTGTGGCAGAGACCGTGCGCCATAAACTGTTTGAGAATCTGAACAGTCAAGAGTTTGAGCTACGTTTGTGCCTGGACCTCCTCCACACCTTAAGCTGTCCTGTTTCTTTGCTCCAACCTTTCCTCTATCCAAGAGACTGTTTATTACCAAGTGAGAATAAATATTGAGTTGGACTTTCAGCTGGTGTGGACATTCACGTTTCTGGGGAAGTCAAGGACTTGCATCTACCCACTGTAGAGGTGAGAATCATTCTCAGGAGGACTTTGACCCTGGCTGCAGACAAGGCCCAAAAACAACACCGCTCAACCTCTTTACACAGGAGGGTACGGGCTTGTGGTGCAGTGTGCCTAGGGTGACCACATTTCCAAACTACCATTCAGGGACACCCTCTCTTCCCAAAAATCAGCTTGTGCTGTAACGAATCACAGCACAGTGATTGGACACAAGAGGCGGGATTTATGATTTCTCCAATCACAAGCACGGGGCTGGATTGTGCTCCTCCAGGCTTTCCCGGCCAGGACAAGTACTGTCAGTGAGTAAAGCGGTGATGTGGGTGGCCTTTTTTGGGGGCATCAGATTGGCTTTGGGGGGTGGCTGTGTCAGTTTCATTCAGGGACACTGTATTGTCCTGGAATGAATGTGCCCGGGACAGACCTGCAAAATGCGGGACTGTCCCGGGCAATCCGGGACACGTGGTCACCCTAGGTGTGCCTCGCTTCCTCCTGCGAGGAGCCAAGTTTAATGCAGGTGGGGAGAGGTGGGTGCGCTACATAACCAAGTACAACCATATAAGAGACAATTCCAGAGAATAGCTATGACAACACCCTACAGATGCTTGCAGGAGGTCAAGATTTAGTGTTCCGTTGTCTCCAAGAGAAAAGGGGTATTGAGGTGAATTTTAAACACCTACTTGATGGCAAATTGGTCTACAGAGGGTGCTCATGGGTGTTACGCCATAGAAAAGGTAACAGGATGGGAAGGGAGAAAGAAGGCAGATAGCGGGATGGGAGGGGAGGTGGGTAGGGCAATGAGATTCGCTATAGGGGAGAGTCTGGGAAAGTAGAGGTAGTGGAAAGGGACGGGTTTAAGGTTTGCGAGAGGGGGGAGTAGGAAGGTGGGGGAAGGAGAGATGGGTAAGAAGAAAAGGGAAGAGGGAGGAAAAAGGAGATAAGACAGAGGCCAGGTGGTCCTTGAAGTGCCCTTTGTTGGTAAATTGTTCTATGGAGGGTGTTTAAGAGGGGGCCATTGGGTGTTGTCCCATAGAAGATGTAGTGGGATGGAAAGGGGGGGGGGGACAGGGCAGACAGTTGGATTGGAGGGGGAAAGAGGGCAGGTGAGATGGACAATGGGGTTAAGTAAGGCAAGGGTTAGGAAAGTGGATGGAGTTATGAAAGGTAGTGGAATAGGAGAGTGGGGCAAGAAGAAAAGGGAAGAGGGATGGAAAAAGAAGAAGAAAGAGAGAGCAGAAAAAGGGAGAGAAAGAAAAGAAATAGGGAGGTATTAGGACCATGAGTTGACTGCCTGCCATTTAAATAGTTAGCACTAAGTTATAGGGGATAGCCGGTCACATATGATATCCTTGTCTACCACTCTTCCAAGAATCTTCCGTGTGTGTGTCCAATCTGATGGCCTGTTGGCTTCTCAATGATCATTATAAAATGTATGTTTTTTTTTACTTTGTCGAAAATCTGTTAGGGGGTCTTTCAGGCTCTAGCAATAGTTGATCTGGTGACCATAAAGACATGTGTAACGTGTGTTAAGGTTCTCTCCACTCAAGATTCCCAGGATAGGCTTATTAGGAAGAACTTTCCATTGATTTATGTGTAGAGTAGGAAGGTTGATATTTAGGAGGAAGCAGATGGTGTTATGGAACCCTATAAAAAAAAGGAACTTTCAATGGTATATTTAGCGGCATATTTATCTGACCAGAATATACACTTTAGGCAGCCTTCTATATCAGTCCTAAAAACAAGGCAGTTATGTAGGTATATGCCTAAAGAGATTTAATTTTCCTATACAATAAGCTAACCAGTGTCTTTGTGTCTCCTTGGCAGATTTCCAGTCGTGTCTGATCTGCATTGCGCGGAGATTACCTCGGCCTGCTCCTGTTCCCTCTATGGAGTCTTTCATCACAAAGCAAGATGCTACAGGTGAGCACAGTGGCCCATGGCAAGCTCCCAAGGTCCCCTCGCTAGGCTGTGCCATGAGATTTGTATGCAGGCAGTTGTGTTCCTGTGCTGTCATTGGTTCGCCTTTCCTGTTCTGAGCCCCAATGAAAAAAAGGAATACTGGGAACCCCACTGATGGTGTGCTAGAACATGGAGCCAGCAGTCTGCAATGCATCAATGAGATTTGAGTAGTACAGTATAACTAAAGGGAAAATTGGAATGGGTACTTTGGATTTGCAGATGATGCTCTTTGCTCTAGGTATATTTGAACCAGCTGCCACACTCTTTTCAAACCTTGGGTAGAGTAAATACACATGTCAAGTTTTATTGGTATCTTTTACCCCATTTGAGGACACCCCACTGCCATACCTACCAACATTTCAGTTCCGGTGCCCAGGATACATTTAACCACACCCACAGACTTTCTCAGGCCCATCCAATGACTGGGCACCCCAAACCCCACTCACATACTTGAGTGGCCCAGCCAAACTCTGCCTCTACTTAAGTGAGGAACACCCGAAAGCAAGGTGCAGTACGGTGTGGTAGGCAGTAAACACATAGAGTCCAAAATAGGCAAGAGCAATATATTGTAGAAAGGTTCAACACAATACAACTAGGCACGACCATCCAGAGCCCCTTACGAACTGTTACAGTGGTCTGTAGACTGGAAAGATGTAAACAGACTCTGCGACGAGGAGTGGAATGCAGCTTGGAAGGTCCACACTCAAAGGGAAGGCTTTCTGAAGCCAGGTAGACATTTTTCCTGAACTGTCCCTCTTTCTCTGGAACCTTCCCTCTCTCTCTAAGCACTGTCCCTGCCAGGCGGGGAACCTGTCCTCTCACTAGCCACCCACATAAGGCACCAAAACCCAGTAGTCGGCGTCTTAAATAGACTCTGCCTAACCTAAGATGGCCGCTGAAGTCTCTTGGGGCACCAGCGTCCAATCAGACAGCTGTCTACTGGTAACTGCAGGAAGTCACAGAGGAACCAAGTTCCTCACAACTTCCTTCCCCTTTTGCATTGCCCCTTTGGCCGAGCGCCACCTACATTGGGGAATACAGACTGCATGCAACTGCCTACAACCCACTGAAGGCTCCTCTTCACCATAAAGGTGACACTGTGATCCCAGGACATGGCCCGGAATACAACATCATCAAGTTCAAGATGGCAAAACTGGGACATTTGTCATCTATGTACTTTCTGCCCCCATGACACCATGTGACAGAAGGACAGAAAATGAGGGGAGCAGTTTATGGAAAAGATGAGGAGTCAAAGGGCTTTTCCAACAATCCCTGCGTGTGTCCTGACGAAGCAAAATAGCGAAACGCGTTGACGCACAGGGGTTCACTGCTGTCCATTTGGTGTCAACCTCCTGTTTACACCATAGTTTTATGTATTTTTTTGTGTTAAGTTTATGTTTTTTTAACTCTTCCAATACTTGATTTGTTTGTAAATGATTCACTGTTAATAAAATACAAATTTTTATTACACTCTCGTCCATCATGCCTACAAAGTCCGATTTAGAGCCTTTTGACTCTTCATCTTTTCCATAAACTCAATTTCATACGGATGTGGCTTCAGGAGTGCTGTTCTACTTTTTGAGGGGAGCATTTGTCACTGGGACAAGAAGATCAGTAATTAGGACCTCATGGGCGTAGCATAAGGGGTTGCAGGGGTCACAATCGCAACCCCACCCCTAGCTCCAGGGGGCCCCTGCAGCCTCCCTGTCATATTTCATATCCTCCACAAAGTCCAGCTCTGATCTGCCCAAGGGCCCCACAGCCACGCTCCAGTACTGGGCTTCCACTTTGCTTTCCACGGTCCACACCCCTCTGTTCTCATTGGCTGGGGACAAGCTGTGAGCCATTTCCTGAATGGAGAGGTGCACAGGGTGAGAACGGCCCAGGGGCCAGGTCAACTTTTGCACCGGGGCCCACAAGCTTCAAGCTACGCCTCTGTATGACCTCATTAACCTTTTGACGCCGGCTGCATGTATATATGCAGCAACTTGGCAGGTGGGCCTTAATGCAAATGGCCGCCGCACATATGCAGCCCTGTTTAAAACACTTACTGTGCAGAGAGCTCACTCCCTGCACGGTCCCCACACGGTAGGCAGCAGACATCAGTAAGCTCCAGATGCATACTTGCAATCAGGAGCTTTTTGATCATGTAATCACCACTGTGACAGCCAATCACAGCAGTCACATGACCTGAATGTCCACCTTTGCCTCCCAGGCTTTGAAACTCTTAAAGGGGCGAGGGGGTTAAAGGACCCTACCTACCGGTTTGTTGCCGTCTGTGTTCCCTCTCACTTCCTGTCAGGATAGGAAGTGATGGAAAATCTTTCCAATGGTGTTACAGGGATTCTGTTCTTTCCCTACTCAAAAAAACAAAAAAAGAAAAAAGGTTCAAGAAAAAAGAAGTTCACCTGAGTTGACCACTGGTGGCATCTTTTGTGATAGCCAGAGTAAGTTCGCCTTCCAAGGCGGGCAGCTTGGAAACAGCTAGTTAAAAGAGAAAATCTTCGGTTTGAGCAGTGAAATGAGCAGCAGAAGTTTATTAGCATAAAATAGATTTAAAAAGCTGCACTTTACGTGTTCACCTTCTCCTAACATTTTCTGTAATGAAAATGCTGATAAGATCATTACAAACTCGATCCGGTTTATACAAGACTTATGGTGGAATGTGGAGCATCTGGCTGCATTGTTGCTGGAGACTATTTTATGGCAGGTGGTTCCCCAGCTGTTTTATCATTAAAGGATAACTGTGCTTTTAAAAAATGCATTAGCTCTTTCAATATATCCAGGACAGCTTTGTAAATATAAAATTTTACCTCTACCTCTTTCCTTTCCCATGCTTTGACACCTGTCATTGCAGGCTCACTCCAATTTACAAGATACGGGGGCCAGTGCCGGGACAAGGTCATCAAGCGCCCAGGGCAAAGATGCCAAACTGCGCCCCCCCCTTTCCTTTATGCCCCGTACACACGATCGTTTTTTCTGATGAAAAAAGACCGATTGACTTTTTTCATTGGACAAACCGATCGTGTGTGGGCCCCATCGGTCTTTTTTCCATCGGTATAAAAAAATAGAACGTGTTTTAAATTTGACCGATGGAAAAAAAAAACGATAGCAAATTCCGATCGTCTGTGGGGAACTCCATTGGAGAAAAAACCCACGCGTGCTCAGAATCAAGTCGACGCATGCTCAGAAGCATTGAACTTCATTTTTCTCGGCTCGTCTGAGTGTTTTTGGACGGTCGGATTTTTGACTGATGGTGTGTAGGCAAGACTGATGGAAGTCAGCTTCATCGGAATTACGATGGAAAAATCCATCGGATTTTATTCCTTCGGAAATCCGATCGTGTGTACAGGGCATTAGGGTTAAGCCTAGTACACATGGCCATGAATCCCATCAGGAAAAGCATGCGCGGGCTTACCGGAGGACAGGTAAGCTTGTAGCCGCATACACACACACAGTTTTCTCGTCGGGAAACAGCCCGACGAGAATCCCGACGAGAAAATAGAGAGCAGGTTCTCTATTTTTCTCATCGAGATTCCCGGCAGTTTTCTCGACGAGAAACCATACACACGACCGGTTTTCTCGGCAAAAAGCTCTGCCAGCAGTTTTCTTGCTGGTTTCTTGTAGAGAAAAACGGTTGTGTCTACAAGGCATTAGGGTCTGGGTGCCCCCCATCCCTGCAATAAACCATTGCACCAGGGGCACCCGCCCCTCCTGCTCACCCCTTGTCCCGGCCCTGACGGGGGCCTCAGATTTTCCAGATGTCTCCAAAGGGCCGTAAATAATATTTATAATGTGTAATGCTACAGAAGACTGTGATAGACTGGAGAATTATTGGGGGAAATGGTCAGAGACTACATGAGGTGTTGGAGACTGGTAGTCCTAGCTGCATTCGGCAAGTCTTCGCAGAGGCCATGAAAGAGAGAACTGGGAACTCCATGTCCATGAACCCAACACAATGAGCTCATAGATCTCAATGAGCATAATAGATTTCAGGGTCCATGTTCTCCCTGTTTCATGAAGAGTGGTTCAAACTAGTCGCCATAGCCATACCAGATGGTCTGGGCTTGGAGACATGCAGATCGGGAGTATAGATGTGGTCTTGCACCAGGAGATGAGGGGAGGGCAATCAAAACCAAAGGCTTCATGTCTCTCTCTGGGTGGATGATAGTATTCCTTGGGAAGGGTGCGGAGGGGAAGGTCTGTTTGAAGTCCAAGTTAGGCTATGTATAGCTTGGTCCCTTCTGTAGATCAAGCTTTTCCTTTTCCCCAGGAAGTGCGCAGAGTGGAAGGTCTGTTTGAAGACCAAGGTAGGAAATATATATTATGGGCCTTTCTGAGGATCAATTTATAGTTCTCCCTGGGAAGGTCTGTCTGAAGGTCAAGGTATGTCATGGTCCTTTCTTGGGACAAAGCTTAAAATTTTTCCCAGGGAAGAGTACAGAGGGGGAGTTCTGCTTTAAAACCAAGGTAGAAGATGTATATTATGGTCTTTTCTAGGGAGCAAGCATCTAGCTCTCATGGGAATGGTGCAGAGCGGAAGGTCTGTTTGAAAAGCACAGTAGAAGATGTATATCATGGTCGGTATTGGGGTGGAAGCCTATAGCTCTCGTTCAGAAGGGTGCAGAAGGGAAGGTCTATTTGAGGACCAAGGTAGAAGATGTGTATAAAGGCCCTTTCTATGGAGAAAGTGTAAAGCTCTCCCTGATAAGATTACAGTGCCTTGAAAAAGTATTCATACCCCTTTAAATTTTTCCACATTTTGTCATGTTACAACCAAAAACGTAAATGTATTTTATTGGGATTTTATGTGATAAACCAACACAAAGTGGCACCTAATTGTGAAGTGGAAGGAAAATGATAAATGGTTTTCACAATTTTTTACAAATAAATATGTGAAAAGTGTGGCGTGCATTTGTATTCAGCCCCCTTTACTCTGATGCTCCTAACTAAAATCTAGTGGTACCAATTGCCTTCAGAAGTCACCTAATTAGTAAAGAGTCCACCTGCGTATAATTGAATCTCAGTACAAATACAGCTGTTCTGTGAAGCCCTCAGAGGTTTGTTAGAGAACCTTATGCCGCATACACACGATCGGAATTTCCGTCGGAAAAACCTTGGATGGTTTTTTCCGATGGAATTCCGCTCAAGCTTGGCAAGCATACACACGGCCACACAAAAGTTCTCTGAAATTTCGAACATCAAGAACGCGGTGATGTACAACACTACGATGAGCCGAGAAAATTAAGTTCATTGCTTCTGAGCATGCGTCAAATTGTTTCCGAGAATGCATAGGAATTTTGCGCATTGGAATTGCATACAGACGATCGGAATTTCCGATAGGAACTTTTTCCGTCTGAAAAATAGAGAACCTGCTCTCAATCTTTTGCTGGCGGAAATTCTGACAGCAAAAGTCCGATGGAGCCTACACACGGTCGGAATTTCCAAACAAAAGATCACATCGGACTTTTGCTGGCAGAATTTCCAATCGTGTGTACGTGGCATTAGTGAACAAACAGCATCATGAAGGCCAAGGAACACACCAGACAGTTCAGGGATAAAGTTGGGGAGAAGTTTAAAGCAGGGTTAGGTAATTAAAAAATATCCCAAGCTTTGAACATCTCACAGGACACTGTTTAATCCATCAACAAAAAATGGAAAGAGTATGGCACAACTGCAAACCTACCAAGACATGGCCGTCCACCTAAACTGACAGGTCCGGCAAGGAGAGCATTCATCAGAGAAGCAGCCAAGAGGCCCATGGTAACTCTGGAGGAGCTGCAGAGATCCACAGCTCAGGTGGGAGAATCTGTCCACAGGACAACTATTAGTCGTGCGCTCCACAAATCTGGCCTTTATGGAAGAGTGACAAGAAGAAAGACATTGTTGAAAGAAAGTCATAAGTTCCGCTTGCAGTTTGCGAGAAGCCATGTGGAGGACACAGCATACATGTGGAAGAAGGTGCTCTGGTCAAATGAGACCAAGATTAAACTTTTTCGCCTAAAAGTAAAATGCTATGTGTGGTGGAAAACTAACCATGCACATCACCCTGAACACACCACACGTGAAACATGGTGGTGGCAGCATCATGTTGTGGGGATGCTTTTTTTGAGCAGGGACAAGAAAGCTGGTCAGAGTTAATGGGAAGGTGGATGGAGCCAAATACAGGGCAATCTTAGAAGTTTGCAAAAGACTTGAGACTGGGGCAGAGGTTCACCTTCCAGCAGGACAACGACCCTAAACATCCAGCCAGAGCTCCAATGGAATGGTTTAGATCAAAGCATATTCATGTGTTAGAATGGCCCAGTCAAAATCCAATTGAGAATCTGTGGCAAGACTTGAAAATTGCTGGTCACAGACGCTCTCCATCCAATATGACAGAACTTGAGCTATTTTGCAAAGAAGAATGGGCAAAAATGTCCCTCTGTAGATGTGCAAAGCTGGTAGAGACATCCCCAAAAAGACTTACAGCTGTAATTGCAGTGAAAGGCGGTTCTACAAAGTATTGACTCCGGGGGGGGGGGGGGGGGTGAATACAAATGCACACCACACTTTTCACATATTTATTTGTAAAAAAAGTTGAAAGACATTTATAATTTTCCTATCACTTCACAATTCTGTGCCACTTTGTGTTGGTCTATCACATAAAATCCCAATAAAATACAGTTAAGTTTTTTGGTTGTAACCTGACAAAATGTAGAAAATTTCAAGGGGTATGAATACTTTTTCAAGGCACTGTATGCGTGTGAAGAAGCCAGGAATACATTTATACTTTATCCTAAGTGTCATCTTTCACACCTTTTCTGGCTGCCGTACACAAGGTGCCGACAAACGACAAATTGATAACACGGTTCGTGCGCCATACGAAGATGAGTGCTGGCAAACAACTTCACTCTCCACTTATTTTTATTGGCCCGTTGACAGAGCGTACGAGAGGTTGTGCAAACACTCGATTTGGAAAGCTTGCCCCGCATCTAGAGTTCTTTCCTCCCCGGCCGAGGCCAAATCCCTGAACTTAAGTATGATTATGTTTGATGAAGGAAGACAATCTTGTCATTTTTCCAGGGCTTGTTGCTTTTAACAGGGGGGGCTTCTCTAAAAAAAAAAAAAAATGTCAGTGTTTTCTTATGGGACAGCTTACAGTAACAGAGTTCTTGTGTGTTTTTATTTTTTCTGTTTAGGTAAAATAATCTCTATTGACACAAGTTCCCTGAGAGCCTCGGGTAGTACGGGCTGGGAAGACCTGGTCAGGAAGTGTATCTATGCTTTCTTTCAAGCTCAGGGCAATGAACCATCCTATGCCAAACAGCTCTTTCAAGAAGGTGAGTGTAGGGTCTGCTCCGGGTTGGGGTATCTAAATACAAACGTGGCATAATAACGGAGCCTTTCTGATGAAGGTTCGGTTCACTTCCAAGGTCGTTTCAAGCTGAGCTCTGGGCGGGAAGCTGAATATGCAGTTGAAAGACATGTATGTGAATTGGTATATTTGCCAAAAATGTGATTTGCGCATTCCTGCCACATGGAACAAGAGATTCTGGCACTGGTACAGGAAGGGTTGGTCTTCTGTGCATAAGATCATGGTGCATGAGGGATAATTATGCAAACAAGGGAGTTGGGTATATATTAAGAAAGGTTAGGATTACAGAGAGGGTGTTAAGGTGATAAAAAGGGTTAATGTTAGGGTTTCAGGGAGGATTAGTGAAGGTTAGGGTTAAGATTAGAATTACAATGTGAGTTCATTTTATGGCTACAGAAGGCTTGTCTTAGAGTTACATGGAGGGTTATTTTTAGGGTTTGCAGATATTCGAGTTAAAGGGAGGGTTGGTGTTAGGTTAACAGGGAGGGTTGGTATTAGGTTTACAGTGTAGGTTCATATTAGGGTTACTGTTGAGGTTACAAGGAGAGTTAGTGTTAAGTTTACAGGGAGGGGTTAGTGTTAAGCCTTGTACACATGGGCGGGAATCTCGTCGGGAAAAAAAACATTGGTTTTCCCGACAAGATTCTTGGCAAGCTTAGAGGGTTACAGGGGGCGTTACTGTTAGGATTACAGGGGGGTTACTGTTAGGATTACAGGGGGTTTAGTGTTAGGGTTACAGGGAGGGTTACTGTTAGAATTACAGAGGGGTTACTGTTAGGGTTACAGGGGGTGTTACTGTTAGGATTACAGGGGGTGTTACTGTTAGGATTACAGGGGGTGTTACTGTTAGGATTACAGGGGGGTTACTGTTAGGATTACAGGGGGTTTAGTGTTAGGGTTACAGGGAGGGTTACTGTTAGAATTACAGAGGGGTTACTGTTAGGGTTACAGGGGGTGTTACTGTTAGGATTACAGGGGGTGTTACTGTTAGGATTACAGGGGGCGTTACTGTTAGGATTACAGGGGGGTTACTGTTAGGATTACAGGGGGCGTTACTGTTAGGATTACAGGGGGTTACTGTTAGGATTGCAGGGGGTGTTACTGTTAGGATTACAGGGGGCGTTACTGTTAGGATTACAGGGGGGTTACTGTTAGGATTACAGGGGGGTTACTGTTAGGATTACAGGGGGTTTAGTGTTAGGGTTACAGGGAGGGTTACTGTTAGGATTACAGGGGGTTAGTGTTAGGATTACAGGGGGTGTTACTGTTAGGATTACAGGGGGTGTTACTGTTAGGATTACAGGGGGGTTAGTGTTAGGGTTACAGGGGGTTACTGTTAGGATTACAGGGGGTTTAGTGTTAGGATTACAGGGGGGTTAGTGTTAGGATTACAGGGGGTTTAGTGTTAGGGTTACAGGGAGGGTTACTGTTAGAATTACAGAGGGGTTACTGTTAGGGTTACAGGGGGTGTTACTGTTAGGATTACAGGGGGTGTTACTGTTAGGATTGCAGGGGGTGTTACTGTTAGGATTACAGGGGGCGTTACTGTTAGGATTACAGGGGGGTTACTGTTAGGATTACAAGGGGGTTACTGTTAGGATTACAGGGGGTTTATTGTTAGGGTTACAGGGAGGGTTACTGTTAGGATTACAGGGGGTTAGTGTTAGGGTTACAGGGAGGGTTACTGTTAGGATTACAGGGGGTGTTACTGTTAGGATTACAGGGGGTGTTACTGTTAGGATTACAGGGGGGGTTAGTGTTAGGGTTACAGGGGGTTACTGTTAGGATTACAGGGGGTTTAGTGTTAGGATTACAGGGGGGTTAGTGTTAGGGTTACAGGGGGGTTACTGTTAGGATTACAGGGGGTTTAGTGTTAGGGTTACAGGGAGGGTTACTGCTAGGATTACAGGGGGTGTTACTGTTAGGATTACAGGGGGTGTTACTGTTAGGATTACAAGGGGGTTAGTTTTGGGGTTACAGGGGGGTTAGTTTTGGGGTTACAGGGAGGGTTACTGTTAAGATTACAGGAGGGTTAGTGTTAGGGTTACAGGGAGGGTTACTGTTAGGATTACAGGGGGTGTTACTGTTAGGATTACAGGGGGCGTTACTGTTAGGATTACAGGGGGTGTTACTGTTAGGATTACAGGGGGTGTTACTGTTAGGATTACAGGGGGCGTTACTGTTAGGATTACAGGGGCGTTACTGTTAGGATTACAGGGGGGTTACTGTTAGGATTACAGGGGGGTTACTGTTAGGATTACAGGGTGGTTACTGTTAGGATTACAGGGGGTTTATTGTTAGGGTTACAGGGAGGGTTACTGTTAGGATTACAGGGGGTTAGTGTTAGGGTTACAGGGAGGGTTACTGTTAGGATTACAGGGGGTGTTACTGTTAGGATTACAGGGGGTGTTACTGTTAGGATTACAGGGGGTGTTACTGTTAGGATTACAGGGGGGTTAGTGTTAGGGTTACAGGGGGTTACTGTTAGGATTACAGGGGGTTTAGTGTTAGGATTACAGGAGGGTTAGTGTTAGGGTTACAGGGGGGTTACTGTTAGGATTACAGGGGGTTTAGTGTTAGGGTTACAGGGAGGGGTTACTGCTAGGATTACAGGGGGGGTAGTGTTAGGTTTACAGGGAGGGTTACTGTTAGGATTACAGGGGGTGTTACTGTTAGGATTACAGGGGGTGTTACTGTTAGGATTAAAGGGGGTATTACTGTTAGGATTACAGGGGGGTTAGTTTTGGGGTCACAGGGGGGTTAGTTTTGGGGTTACAGGGAGGGTTACTGTTAGAATTACAGGAGGGTTAGTGTTAGGGTTACAGGGAGGGTTACTGTTAGGATTACAGGGGGTGTTACTGTTAGGATTACAGGGGGCGTTACTGTTCGGATTACAGGGGGGTAACTGTTAGGATTACAGGGGGGTTAGTGTTGGGGTTACAGGGAGGGTTACGGTTAGGATTACAGGGGGGTTAGTGTTAGGGTTAGATGGTTTGTTACGGTTAGGATTACAGGGGGGTTAGGGTTACAGGGAGGGTTACTGTTAGGATTACAGGGGGGTTACTGTTAGGATTACAGGGGGGTTAGTGTTAGGGTTACAGGGGGGTTACTGTTAGGATTACAGGGAAGTTTAGTGTTAGGGTTACAGGGAGGGTTACTGTTATGATTACAGGGAGTGTTACTGTTAGGATTACAGGGGGTGTTACTGTTAGGATTACAGGGAGTGTTACTGTTAGGATTACAGGGGGCGTTACTGTTAGGATTACAGGGGGTGTTACTGTTAGGATTACAGGGGGTGTTACTGTTAGGATTACAGGGGGGTTATTGTTAGGATTACAGGGGGGTTAGTGTTGGAGTTACAGGGAGGCTTACTGTTAGGATTACAGTGGGGTTAGTGTTGGGGTGATTACAGTGGGGTTAGTGTTGGGGTTACAGGGAGGCTTACTGTTAGGATTACAGGGGGGTTAGTGTTGGGGTTACAGGGATGGTTACTGTTAGGATTACAGGGGGTGTTACTGTTAGGATTACAGGGGGCATTACTGTTAGGATTACAGGGGGTGTTACTGTTAGGATTACAGGGGGATTATTGTTAGGATTACAGTGGGGTTAGTGTTGGGGTTACAGGGAGGCTTACTGTTAGGATTACAGGGGGGGTTAGTGTTAGGGTTACAGGGATGGTTAGTACTGTCTTGTAAATGTGAATTAGCCACACACAACCCGATAGGAACAAGCAGTTAGACATTCAAGCTTCCCTTGTATGAGTTTGGTGTCACAACGATGTTCCGAAGAATGGGCTGTTAATTGATCTGAATGAAGCAGTCCAACCTACATATTCAACAAGGTAAGCCTGCTAGCACTGCTATGATACTAAGTAAACAATATGGAGGCACACAGGACTAAAGAACCATGAACAAAACAGGTCACTAGCATTAACACAGCAGTTTTTGTTTTTGAGTCACCCCTGTGATTTGCTATTACCTGTTGATCCTGCCATTCAAATAAAAACTGCTGTGTCAATACTAGTGACAGACTTCATCATATGTGTAATTTTTTTTTTATTCTTCCTGGAGTTCCACTTTAATCATTTTGCTGCCAATCCCTGTTAATGTAGACCTAAAAGTGGGCTTATAAAATTTAAAAGAAGCTCAATTGTTTTTTTGTATGAAAAAGAATGCAGATTGCTCGATTTCTAAATATATAAAAAAAATGATGTAACTGTCTTGTGATTGTCCGCAGTGATGACGAGGGGGACGGCTTGCAGCCCTTCTTACAAGTTCACCTTGAGTGACGGCACTGAGTTGAGCGCACACACAAAGTGCAAACTATGCTACCCACAGAGCCCAGACATGCAGCCCTTCATTATGGGGATCCATATCATAGAAAGGTGATGGATGAATCCCGGTCTTCTTTTTGTATCTTTTATTAAGTCATTCTTTTAAAGGATTTCTTCCTTCCACCTCTTTCTTCCCTTATACCCCCTTTTCCCTCTTCTTTCTTTTCTCCAACCTTCCAAGATTATGTCTGCAAGGCCATTTGATAGTCCAAGGCTGGTGTCCCAGCCTAAAGTTCCAAGGACTGCTCTTTCTTCACCCATGCCCACCATGCACTCTCCTGTTGGCAATTCAGGCAGTGGTTGTAAAAACAGTGTTCTACTTAATTCTATACCGATGTTAGACGGAGGACCTATGACCCCTGTGGCATTTTTCTCACCATCCATGGACATACTGTAATAGGGTAGGGTATGCAACAATAAAAAATCCTAGGCTCTTTTCTAATGCCAGAATGAATGTTTTCATACAGGTCATTAACGATGGACCTAGAAACCCCTCGAAAACCCTTTTCTACGAGATCTTCTCTTCTATGGCAAGTCCCTTCAGAGAGTTTCCCTGGAAGTCTTGAGCATCGTACACACGACCGAGAATCTTGTCAGGAAAAAACACGTCTTTTTTCTTGACGAGATTCTTGACAAGAATCTTGTCCCGGCCGAGTTTCCACAAGCTCGATTCAAAAGAACCGCCATTCTTTTGAATGGAACGAACGCGGTGACGTCATCGACTACGATGAGCGTGCGCTCGTCACATTCGATGCCGCCACCGCCATCTTGCTACACCCTACCTATGCCTAGGAAGCTACCCCGCATGCGTCAAAGTCATTTTGAGCATGCGCGGGTTTCCACAGTGACAGGTAAGCGTACACACTCTCGGGTTTCTCGTCGGGAAACAGGCCGACGAGAATCTCAACGAGAAAATAGAGAGCAGAATCTCTATTTTTCTCGTCGAGATTCTGGCCAGTTTTCTTGACGAGAAACCTGAAAGCTGTACACACGGCCGGTTTTCTCTGCAAGAAAGCTCTCCCGGCCGTGTGTACGAGGCTTTAGTATGCAGCCCAAAAAAATGAAGTCTAAAAGAGAGTAGTATTGGTAATTATTGGGGAAAGCAAGACTAAAAGTTAATTGGCTGCATCAAATCAAAAAGTTTAGTTCTTAGCATCCACTGCAGAGAGCAAATTGTGAGATGCGGACTCAACCTCCCCAGATCCATTGTCTTGCGTGGCTGTTTGCAATTCTAGCTATGGGAGTTCCGTGGCTGGAACATATCCCTCTTCTCAAAAATTCCTTGACCAAGTGACGCCAACATTTTGCTATCAGGAGGCCTTCGGATATAAGTACTCTGTCTATAGACAATAGCAAGAATGGTCTATTGACATAGGCGTGCGGCGCATAGGGTGTGCCGGGTGTGCCTAGGCACACCCTAATCACCTCATGTGCATTAGCATTATCCAGGAGCATTATCCAGGAGCAGCACCAGGTGGGTGGGTGGGGGTGCCAGTGGCCATTGTAAATGCCCCCATTATATTAAAATCTAGGTTCATCTTTAGGAACACATTACACGCGTATTTAGGGTGTATAGTAATATGCTCCCAATCAAATGGCTCCCACAACCAGTGCCCCTTCCTGTGACAGCATGTGGCATTCATGTGTGTTTGAGCCTATGTCTATAGACAAAAGCATTGGGAGCAATAGCCAGCCTTAGGGGAGCACCCTACCTTCCTTAGTTTCTCCCCCTAACCCCTCCAGCTTCCCTTTTCCCTCCTCCTTACTTTCTTTTTTTCCCTTTCTTTTTTTGATGGTTCTCCTTCATCCCTATTCTCTTTTTCCTCTCTCTAACCCCTCTCCTCTCTTCCCTTCACACCTGCTCTACAAAATCTGAAAGGTAACAACAGTAGATTCAACTGTTTAATTAGTAAAACAAATAGTAAACCAGTTTATGGGGTTTTTAAAGTGCCAAACCAACAATAACTCTTATAAAAATATCATTTTATTACATTAAGTTTCTAAAATCGCATAAGAACAGCAGTGGGGTTTAATCCCAATTGCATGACCTTTTTTTAGCCCAAATTGCGTAGAACCTCCATATCTACCCTACAAAAACCTTCTGCTGCTCAGCTAGTTGATGCCGGCGTATTGTATCTCTATTGCCGCGTACACACGATCATTTTTTCTGATGAAAAAAAACCGATGGACTTTTTTCATCGGACAAACCGATCGTGTGTGGGCCCCATCGGTCTTTTTTCCATCGGTATAAAAAAATAGAACATGTTTTAAATTTATCCGATGAACAAAAAAACTATAGCAAATTCCGATCGTCTGTGTGGAACTCCATCAGAGAAAAAACCCACGCATGCTCAGAATCAAGTCGACGCATGCTCTCAGAAGCATTGGACTTCATTTTTCTCAGCTCGTCGGAGTGTTTTACGTCACAGCGTTTGGGACGGTCAGAATTTTGACTGATGGTGCGTAGGCAAGACTGATGAAAGTCAGCTTCATCGGAATTCCGATGGTAAAATCCATCGGATTTTATCCCATCGGAAATCCGATCGTGTGTACAGGGCATATCTCTAATTCAAAAATCGGCATATCAAGGTAGTATATGTTCAGTCATCAGAGCTGATTAATGCAGTAGGAAGCCAATGGCTTAACTCAACGTGTTTCCCAGATCAGATTTGCTTCACCACGAGATTTACGGAGGTGTATATATGTCAAAGAAACCATCTATTTAGTCATGTCCTTAAAGAAAAAGCACCTAGAAAGGAGACAGCAAGGGATACAGAAGGATCATAGAGATCATACAATGTTCCAATACATCTCATTGACTTCTAAGCAAGATCCACCCATTTGGAAGTTGCAAAACAGGGAAACTATACCAGTGTCCTCATTATATAGTATGAAAGATAGGGAACATTTTAAATATTGCTGCAGCACTCCAAGTAAGTAAAATTCAGGAGGCCAAAGTTCTACTTTAATCTAAGTCCTGATAATGTACATTTTAATAGGTCCTTTGAGGTGTAATAGGTCCTTTGAGCTGTAGGGGTGGCACTGCAATAAAACAATAGTCATTCTGCCAAATCAAGTGCCACCATGATTGAGTGAGAAAATGTCACCCGCACACCATGGATCTCCAGAATGGGTCCAAAGCTTTATTCAGCAATCACATTGTTACAGCAGAAGCAATGTTTCCGAGCCTCGCAGGACCGCTTCATCAGGCAGGTGACCACACCAACCACTATGGTTGAGTGTACATTGGAGGCAGAACCTATGGTGACGTCAGTGCCTCTTCTCCAGCCTAGAGAGGCTGATTGACAGTATAATACCTCCCGACATCATGCCTACTGTGAAGCCTAGTACACACGGCCGAGATTCTCATCAGGAAAAAAACCTGTAGTTTTTTCCTGATGAGATTCTTGATAGGAATCTTGTGTCGGCCGAGTTTACACACACTCCATTCCAAAGAACGTTCTTTTGAATGGAGCGAACGCGGTGACGTCATCGACTACGACGAGCATGCGCTCATCACATTCGATGCCGTCGCCGCCATCTTGCTACACCCTACCTATGCCTAGGAAGCTACCGCGCATGCGTCAAAGTCATTTCGAGCATGCGCGGGCTTACCGGAGGACAGGTAAGCTTGTTGCCGCATACACACACACACACAGTTTTCTCATCGGGAAACAGGCCGACGAGAAAATAGAGAGCAGGTTCTCTATTTTTCTCCTCGAGATTCCCAGCCGTTTTCTCGACGAGAAAACATACACACGACCGTTTATCTCGGCAAGAAAGCTCTCCCAGCAGTTTTCTTGTCGTTTCTTGCAGAGAAAACCAGGTGTGTGTACAAGGCCTTAGAGTTTCTTTATCGTACACCACGGGACACAGAGCCAGTCATTACATAATGGGTTAAGGGTCACCAGCGGTGATTGGACACTGGCACAACCAATAGAAGACAGTTCCCCTCCATATAACCCCTCCCATCAGGGGAGCACCTCAGTTTTTTCGCCAGTGTCTAAAGGTTTTGGACGCGATAGGAGGTGCTAAAGGAAAGCTCTGCCAAAGAGACCCTCTGGGGGTAGAAAGAGCTATGCTTTCGGACCCATCCAAGACGCCTACGAGTTAAGCCAAAACTGGATGGGATCCGGGCCTCATACATGAGGCTTAGCCTGTAATGTCTCTCTTCGGAGGACTGGGCTCCAAGATCCAGCACTTTCGCTACTTCGCTAAAGTCCTGGTAAGAGTCTTGTACAAGGCCCAGGGGAGAGGTATCCTTTAAATAGGAACCCATATCCCTGAAGGTTGGCACACATAGCCCGCCGTGAGGGGTGAAGTTTGGTATCTGTCTGAGAATTTCAGCAGAAAAAACCTGCGGCGTGGATAAGGTAAGAGGTTAGGTCCTAAAACTAGGTTTAAGGACCTTTCCAAAGAAAAACAGTGGATGTCTTCTCTTATTCCGCCACTGGGGGGAGTAAAGAGCTGAGTGTAAAGCTCACCTCGCTCTGCTTCAGTGTCTGCTTCAGCAAAGTACACTGTCTGTCCCTCTGCTGCTGAGCTGGCTTGGGCGCCTCCCTCCTCCTCTCGGATGGCTGACCAGACACCTGCAGAAGCAGGTAAAGTTGGAACAAAGGCTGGTGAGAGGGAGCTCCACTCTCACTGTTACCGCCGCCATTAGAGCCGCGCGCGCGCGCTTTATCGGAGGGGGGGCGGGAGGCCGCAAATGACACGTGCGTGGGCTCGTAGGGCGCGCGCATGCACGAAAACGGCGCAAAATTTTAAAAAATGTCAGTGTGCAAAAGCGCTGCAGAACAAGCAAGTTCGTTTTTCTCTCTCTCTTGGCAGGGATACACAGCAGCGATACAGGGACGTAAGACTCCATGTGGTTGGGCTGGGTACTTCCTAGAAGACATCCACTTTATGCATAGCTGTGTGTTTTTTTTTAAGGTTGCATACTTTATGTAAATTGCTGAACTGAGCACAGTAATATATGCATTAGAGTACCTTGTGTTTTTTCTGAGCAGTATGCCTTCCAGGGGAAAGAATGCTGACAAAAAAGATAAAAAAGCACCGCTGCCTGAGACAGGAGGCCCTAGCCGTGCTAACTCGGTACCTTCCTCTCCTGTGTTGCCGGACGCAGCTGTACAGGATGAGCCATTACCCCTGTCAGGTATGGCAGCTTCCCCAGTGAAACCTGGGCCTGCGTATGTCACTGAAGACACTTTGTCAGCAGCCCTAAATAATCTGGAGGAGAGAATTGCTACTTTGATCGCTAAATCCTCTAAAAAGGACAATAAGCGAAGCAGATCTCCTCCAGTTGTTGACCTCCCTGCAGAAGTATCTGAGGAGGAGGAGGATGAGGATGATGCTACACAAGCAGAGGATGAGGAGTCAGACGGATCAGGGATATCAGATGAGCCTTTCTCTGCATCCCAGATTCTGAAGTTGCAGGTGCAATGTTATGCAGGAACAGTGCGATCTGCATTTAAGTTACCCTCTTTGGAGGTAACTGAATCACCTGTCTCCTCCCTAGGTTCATTAAGATCCCTGCAGGGTGCATGCTCTTTCCCGGTTCATCCATTGCTAGAGGATCTAATGTACGCAGACTGGCAACACCCAGGTAAGCGTTTCTCACCTCCAAAAAAGTTTGACATTCTTTATCCTATGGAGGATTTTTTTTTAAAGAAATGGAGCCTGCCTTCTGTAGATGCGGCTATTTCTTGTGTAAATAAGAACCTGACGTGTCCGGTGGACAATGTGCAAGTATTTAAAGATCCTTCTGAGAAGAAATTGGAATCCCTACTTAAGTCTTCCTTTCTTTTGGCCGGCTCAGTTACCCAACCTGCGCTAGCAGCAGTCGGTATTTGTCAGGTCATCAGCCAACAGGTAAAGCAGGGGCTGAAGGAGCTGCCTCCAGAGCAGGCTAAAAATTGGGAGAATTTGCCAAAAGCCTTATGCTTCACAGTGGATGCCATGAGAGATTCTATTATGCAAGCATCACGCCTTACACTCCAACTGGTACATATGCGTAGGGTGCTGTGGCTTAAACATTGGTCAGCGGAAGCCCCATGCAAAAAGCTGTTGGCAAGTTTCCCCTTCCATGGGGAAACAAGAGACCTTGTTTTAAACGCTCTCTTTCCCCAGCTCCCGGGAAACCTGCCTCTAGCCAGTGGCGACGGCATTTTCAGCAACCCACAAAAGCCAAAGGAAATCAGGCTCAGAGGAACAAAAAGCCGTGGGGTGCAAGAGCTAATAAGCAGGACCCCAAGACCTCTCAGTGAAGGGGCGCCCCCGCTCGGCCGAGTGGGGGGAAGGCTCCGTCAGTTCTCAGCAACTTGGCGGACAGAAACCCAGGACAAGTGGGTTGTATCCACAATATCCTCAGGGTACAGACTGGAATTTCGAAAGATCCCATCTTCGCAATTCCGAGGTTCAAGACTCTCCAAGGATCCACAAAAGAGAGGATCCTTCTTCAAAGGTTTGAATCACTTACTGGCTCAAGAGGTGGTTACAGAGGTACCCCAGAAAGAGCAGGGTTCAGGTTTTTACTCAAACCTCTTTGTGATTCCAAAGCCAAATGGAGACGTCAGACCCATCCTGGATCTAAAATCTCTAAATCGGTTTCTGAACGTGCGCCATTTTCGAATGGAAACGATCCGATCCGTGGTCGCCACCTTGCAAGGCGGAGAATTCATGGCGTCCATAGATATCAAGGACGCATATTTACACATCCCCATCCTCCCCGCTCACCAAAAATTCTTAAGGTTTGCGGTGGAACATCGCCACTTTCAATTTGTGGCCCTGCCCTTTGGTGTAGCCACCGCGCCCAGAGTATTCACAAAGGTACTAGCTCCCCTGTTGGCAAATCTGAGGACACAGGGCATAGCGGTAACAGCCTATCTAGACGATCTACTGGTGATAGATCAGTCAAAAGAGGGATTAGATCACGCTGTGCTCACTACAGTAAGATACCTGGAGCATTTAGGATGGATTATAAACTTACAAAAATCCTCTCTTCAGGCCCAAAGAAGGATAGTGTACTTGGGCATGATCATAGATACAGCCCAAAACAAGGTATACCTGCCAGAGCCAAAGATACAGTCTCTGAAAGATCTGATCCACAAGGTCAAAGCAAACAAGAGGCCGTCTATTCGCCTTTGCATGAGGCTATTGGGGAAGATGGTAGCCTCCTTCGAGGCTGTCCCTTACGCCCAGTTTCATTCGAGACTGCTTCAAGGCAATATTTTAGCCGCCTGGAACAGGAAGAGCCAAGCTCTGGATATACCCATGCGCCTGTCCTCGCAAGTACGCCAAAGCTTCAATTGGTGGCTAGAAGCCAAGAACTTACGGAAGGGAAAATGCTTTCTCCCGGTCTCCTGGAAGGTGGTGTCTACGGATGCCAGCCTATCGGGCTGGGGTGCAGTATTCGAAGAGGCGTCTGCCCAGGGAACCTGGGCCAAGGCCCAAGGGATCCTGCCCATCAATGTACTAGAGATCAGGGCAGTATATCTAGCCCTTAAAACCTGGACATACAGGTTACAGGGCCACCCAGTTTGGGTTCAATCCGACAATGCTACGGCAGTAGCTTACATCAATCACCAAGGAGGCACCCGCAGTCGGGCTGCTCAAAAGGAGGTGAACCGGATTTTGACATGGGCAGAAGAGCATGTACCTTGCCTTTCTGCAATCTTCATCCCGGGGATAGAAAACTGGCAAGCGGACTATCTGAGTCGTCAGCAGCTATTACCAGGAGAGTGGTCTCTCCACCCCGAGGTCTTTCAGGCCATATGTCTGAGATGGGGAAACCCAGATGTAGACCTGCTAGCCTCCAGGTTCAACAAGAAATTAGACAACTTTGTATCCAGGACGAGAGATCCTCTGGCCTACGGAGTAGATGCTCTAATAGCTCCGTGGAATCAGTTCTCACTAATCTATGCATTCCCCCCGATCCCTCTTCTACAAAGACTTCTTCGCAGGATCAAAGAGGAGTGGATACCAGTAATCCTAGTGGCCCCAAACTGGCCCAGGAGGCCTTGGTACGCCGAGATCGTAAAGATGGCGAAAGGAAGGCCCTGGAAGCTTCCGCTTCGACACAACCTGCTGTCACAGGGTCCAGTATTCCACCCTTCCTTACAAGGGCTAAATTTCACGGCCTGGCTGCTGAGACCCACATTTTGAAAAAGAGAGGAGTCTCTGGTCCAGCTCTTTCTACGCTCATTAATGCTAGAAAGCCAGCCTCCAGACTCATCTATCATAGAGTCTGGAAAGCATACGTTTCCTGGTGTGAATCTAGAAGTTGGAACTCTCAGAAATATGAAATAAGCAGGATTCTTGCCTTTTGCCAGTTAGGAGTGGATATGAAATTAGCCCTTAGTACCATCAAGGGTCAAATATCGGCTCTATCAGTATTTTTTCAGAGACCATTAGCATCTCATTCCCTAGTTCGGGCATTCATTAAGGGGGTACTGAGGATAAATCCTCCAGTCAG
Source organism: Rana muscosa (assembly GCA_029206835.1). Lineage (NCBI taxonomy): Eukaryota > Metazoa > Chordata > Amphibia > Anura > Ranidae > Rana > Rana muscosa. Next base: position 50,062,204 of record JARGYO010000094.1, on the reverse strand, counting down.
GTCTCCCTTGTGTCCATGGGATTTGAATTTGGTATTGTCAGTGTTGCAAAAGCAACCTTTTGAACCTATTCGCCATATTCCTTTAATTATATTAAGTAGGAAATTGGCCTTTTTGATTGCTATTGCTTCTGCTAGGAGAGTATCAGAACTAGCAGCTCTTTCTTGTAAAGAGCCTTATCTAAATTGTCACAAGGACAAAATTGTACTACGACCCCATCCTGCCTTTCTACCTAAGGTTGTGTCGGCTTTTCACTTGAATCAAGACATTGTTTTGCCTTCTTTTTTTCCAAACCCGCAGACGGCGGGGGAAAAGTTGTTGCACTCTCTAGATCTAGTGAGAGTGGTAAAGGTGTATCTGCAAGCAACCGCTCATATACGTAAAACAGATGTTTTGTTTATTTTGCCAGATGGTCCCAAGAAGGGCCAAGCGGCATCAAAATCCACCATTTCCAGGTGGATTAGACAGGTAATTGTTCAAGCTTATGGTTTAAAGAACAGGACTCCTCCTTTTTCTGTTAAGGCGCACTCTACCAGGGCGATAAGTGCTTCATGGGCAGTGCACCACCAGGCTTCGATGGCTCAGATCTGTAAAGCTGCAACTTGGTCTTCAGTCCACACATTTTCCAAATTCTATCAAATAGATGTGAAAGGACATGAGGATTCCGCCTTCGGGCGAAGTGTGCTGCAGGCAGCAGTATAGGGCTTCTTGTCCGTAAGCGGCCTATTTGATCTGGGTCTCCCACCCTTCATATTGAGCATTGCTCTGGGACGTCCCATTATGTAATGACTGGCTCTGTGTCCCGTGGTGTATGATAAAGAAAACAGGATTTTTATAACAGCTTACCTGTAAAATCCTTTTCTTGGAGTACACCACGGGACACAGAGGTCCCCCCCTTCTTATGGGAACATTACTGCTTTGCTACAAAAACTGAGGTGCTCCCCTGATGGGAAGGGTTATATGGAGGGGAACTGTCTTCTATTGGTTGTGCCAGTGTCCAATCACCGCTGGTGACCCTTAACCCATTATGTAATGACTGGCTCTGTGTCCCGTGGTGCACTCCAAGAAAAGGATTTTACAGGTAAGCTGTTATAAAAATCCTGTTTTTGCAGAGCCACTCTACTCCCAGTGTCACCTGACAACATCAAGTAACCAACTAGAGTCTCTGCAGCCATCCCTGTTCCTAAGCTTCAACTTTTTTGTAACAAAAAACAGGACAACAAGATGAGATGATATGATTTTAACTTTTTTTAATTTGATGTTACGTTAACTGGGTTTTCCGAGCTGAACTAGAGTATGTTTTTATTCTGGTGCCTTGCGCATGCTAAGGGTTTCTTTACAGAACTATGCCTATCTTACTGAATGGACTTCCCCTTTTATTTTAGACATACTGTATTTTTGGAGTTTTTATTAAAAGAATGTCATAACCATAAGAAAACTCTCTTTTTGTTCTTAGGGATCAAAACTCTCTCTGCGCCCAAGACAACACTAACTCAGGAATGTCACTACCGCGACTCAGTCCCTCGATCAACTCTACCATCTCCCCAGCGCCAGGGATGCCCTTCTCTTCTACCACCTCTCCATCCAGTGGCAGCATGCTGACCTCCAGCGTAAACCAGCAGCATGTCACCGGCCTCCATAACATCAGCAGTTCAAACACCAGCCAAGCTAACTATGGATGTTCTCCTGGAAGTCAGCTTGGAACCAACGTGGCCTTAAATATGGGGCAGGCCGGACCCCAGAATAGTAACAACCTAAACCTCAACAATTCCCCCATGAGCAGTCCTGGGATGAGTCCTTCCCAGTTCATGTCTCCAAGGCCACGGGGTAGTCCAGGGCTGGTGTCCCGGCCTAGAGTTTCAGGTAATCCTTTTTCTCCACCCATGCCTACCATGCACTCCCCCATTGGCTTGTCGAGTAGTGGTTGTAACAACAATAACAACAGATCTTTTTCCAATGTTCCCCAAAACTCCATGCCAATGTTGAATGAAGGACCTATGACCCCTGTAGGATATTCCTCATCCTCCCCAGGCATGACAAGTGGGATATGCAACAACAGTAACAATCCTAGGCTCTTTTGTAATAACCCAATGAACCCCTCTGTTCAGGCCATTAACGATGGACCTAGCAACCCCTCCAACCCCTTTTCTACGACATCCCCTGTTCTGCGGCAAGCCCCTTCACAGAGTTCCCCTGGAAGGCTCAGTATGCAGCCCATAAAAATGGAGCCTAAGGAGAATAGTCATGGTAATAACAACGACAGCCGGGTTGGGGACAGTGAGGCTAAAAGTTCATTGGCTGCCTCAAGTCAAAAACTTGTTCAGCTCTTGGCAACCACTGCAGAGAGCAAGTTGCGAGAAGGGGATCCAACCTACCGAGATCCACTGACTTGCCCCGTTGTTTCAAATTCTGGCTGTGGGAGTTCAACGACTGGAACGTGTCCCTCCTCTCACAGTTCCTTGACCGAGAGACACAAGATTTTGCATCGGCTCCTTCAAGAGGGAAGCCCTTCGGATATAAGTACTCTGTCTATAGACCATGACAAGAAATGCTCTGGGTCCAGCAATAGCCAGACTCAGGGGAGCTCAGCGGACATAAAGATGGAGCCTTATGGCGAAAAGAAAAAGGACTCCAAAGATCAGCTTCTTCGTAACCTACTGGACAAGGATGAGAAGGAGGTGAAACCGTCTCCTGGCCTAAGCCTGGATGATGTCAAAGTCAAGCTGGAAAAGACTGAGCAGATTGACCAGTGTGGCTCTGCATCTGCACGTACCGCAATGGCCAAGCAAGTTCAAGAAGACATAAAGCTGGAGACTCAAAATCAGGTAAGACTTGTCCTATTTTCTTTTGTCTTTCACTGGCTGCTTTTTGAGGTGTTCCAATATTAGAGAATATGAAATAAATTTTGCTCTTTTTGTTTGTGATGTGATTTGTGAGTCCATAAGCGCAGATCAAGAAAAAAGGTACCGTATATACTCGAGTATAAGCCGAGTTTTTCAGCACATTTTTTTGTGCTGAAAGTGCCCCCCTCGGCTTATACTCGAGTCACCTTTTTGCGCCTGATCTCCCGGACTTTGGGGACCCGGTACCGGCCGGCCGTAGGTTCCCTGGACCCCAAACTTGGCACACATGTATCCCCCTCTTTCTCTACAAGTGTGCAAAGTTTGTTGTCCGGGGGACCTACGGCCAGGGAGCACCGATTTTTTTTAAAGCCGGGCACCCCTTCCACAGACTCCCATGTTAAACGTCAGTCTAGTCATGGACACAGTGAGGCATGGGCACAGTGAGGCATGGGCACCGTGGAGGCAAAACGAGGCACAGTGAGGCATGTAGATGGACACCCTAGGCTTATACTCAAGTCAATAAGTTTCCCCAGTTTTTTGTGGTACAATTAGGTGACTCGGCTTATATTCGGGTCGGCTTATACTCGAGTATATACGGTATCTATATCTTTTTCTGTATTTTCTAAGTACAAGTCGAACAGTACTCCAGGCTCAACATTCTACTCTGCTTTATTATGTGCTTGACCCCCAAGTAGTCCTTGACACCCAGGTAAAATAAAGAGCGGGAAGGTGCTCCAGGGTGAAAAGCTGCCAATTAGAGGACTGAAGCATTAAAGAAAGTGGAAATTGCATATTACTTTGACCTTCCATCCCTACCACATCATCTTCTCTGCCAGGAGATCTTCTTAATTGTATCTAACCCTATTAAACTTAAATTGTATCTAAACCCAAACTAGTTATTTGATGAGGTTGCTACATTAGATTTCTTTGGTTCAGGCTTTTTTTCCATTATTTTTGGCTTGGTGATCCTGTCAGTTATACACTTCCTATCCTAGGGTGACAACACTCGCCACACTATATCTTTGGGAGAGCACTGTTGTCACCTTAGGCTTTTTTGAGCACTTATGTGCAATGCAGTGTTGTCATTCTAGGGCAGGACTACAGAACATCTCTCTCTCTTCTCATTGCCACAACATAGGGGGAACAGTGATAATTGATAAAAAAGAAGCACAAGCGGAGAGCTCAGGAAGTTATGAGCTCAAAATATTTCTGGCAGGATCAACAGGTATTTGTTTGCACTTTTCAAATGGATATAACAAAGCACATTTGACAGCAAAGAAAACAAAATAGAGAAGCTCATTGTTGGGGTTTAAATACACGTCAGCTATTTAGCTATCTTGTGTTTTAATACCAAGGGACATCTTAGAGTAACCTTTCTTAACCTTTTTACCCCAGAGGAACCTTTAACAAAAAAAAAAATCCCAGGAAACCCCTACTAAAACTCGTTGATCTGGGATGAGTGGGAAAAAATGGTTTTACATTGGTGGTGAGTGGGAAGAATGTCCCTTATGTTGGTGGTCAGTGGGAAGAATGCTCCTTACATTGGTGGTCAGTGGGAAGAATGTCCCTTATGTTGGTGGTCAGTGGGAAGAATGTTCCTTACATTGGTGGTCAGTGGAAATAATGCCCTTTTTTATTGGTGGTCAGTGGGAAGAATGTCCTTTTACATTGGTGGTCAGTGGAAAGAATGCCCTTTTTTAATTGTGGTCACTGGAAAGAATGCCCTTTTTTAATGGTGGTCAGTGGAAAGAATGCCCTTTTTTAATGGTGGTCAGTGGTAAGAATGTCCCTTATATTGGTGGTCAGTGGAAAGAATGCCCTTTTTTAATGGTGGTCAGTGGAAAGAATGCCCTTTTTTAATGGTGGTCAGTGGAAAGAATGCCCTTTTTTAATTGTGGTCACTGGAAAGAATGCCCTTTTTTAATGGTGGTCAGTGGAAAGAATGCCCTTTTTTAATGGTGGTCAGTGGTAAGAATGTCCCTTATATTGGTGGTCAGTGGAAAGAATGCCCTTTTTTAATGGTGGTCAGTGGGAAGAATGTCCCCTTATGTTGGTGATCAGTGGAAAGAATGTTCCTTACATTGGTGATCTGTGGGAAGAATGTTCCTTACATTGATGGTCAGTGGAAAGAATGTTCCTTACATTGATGGTCAGTGGAAAGAATGTCCCTTATATTGGTGGTCAGTGGGAAGAATGTCCCCTGACGTTGATGATCAGTGGGAAGAATGTTCCTTACATTTGTGGTCAGTGGGAAGAATGTCCCCTTATGTTGGTGATCAGTGAGAAGAATGTCCCTTACATTGGTGGTCAGTCACAGGCGCTTCTTTTTCCTACCCTAACAAGTATATGCAGAAACAACCTTGAGTCCGTACCCAGAGGTAGCAGCCCAAGCCCCTCAAAAGGGCTCACCGCCACCTTTTTTGCCAAGTCGGGCCGGATTCACCGGGAGCGAAGTGCCCCAACACGCCCCCACCATCACTCACTCACAGACCCTCAACTGAGGATGTCAGTCCAGTGCGGTCTCCTACCTGTAAGAGCTACAATTGGTGATCAGTGGGAAGAATGTTCCCTTACGTTGGTGATCAGCGAGAAGAATGCCCCTTATATTGGTGGTCAGTAGGAAGAATATCCCTTACATTGGTTGTCAGTTGAAAGATTGCCCCTTATATTGGAGGTCCTTAGGAAGAATGTCCCTTACGTTAGTGATCAGTGAGAAGAATGCCCCTTATATTGGTGGTCAGTAGGAAGAATGTCCCTTACATTGGTGGTCAGTTGAAAGAATGCCCCTTATATTGGTGGTCAGTGGGAAGATTGCCCCTTATATTGGAGGTCCATAGGAAGAATGTCCCTTACATTGGTGGTCAGTGGTCATAATAACCCAATTACAGGAAGCAAAAAAGATCATTGGTGTCATGCCACTGGCTCTGCCAAGTGATGCTGGCCCAGAACTATGCCAGCATCATTGGATGGGAGGTCATTCAGTCACAACTCATGGAAACCCTAGCAACCTCTGGAGAAAAGCTAGTGGAGAATGGCTGCCTTAAAGTGCTCTATTTCTGTTAATAGTAATGTAAGACAATGAACATATTAAATTGTGAAAGTGTTTAAGACTTTACACCTTTCCCAACAAGGGCTTCCATGAGCTATAAACCAATGACCTATCCCACTGACATCAGAAAGTTTTAAACCAACAGCACCCAAAACAGCTGGAAGTTTCATCTTCTTCTCATAGGACCTCAACAGTTATGCTTTTGTTGAATTCTGGTATCTCCCTGATGTAAGAAGTAAGACTTTGATACACTCTGTGGGCCAGCAAGAGCTGGTGGTGGGTTTGGTGATTTTCTTTTAATTTCTAAATACCGAACAACCCCTTTAATGCAAAACTAAGTTGAGTTTCATCTCACTTCCTGTTGTGTCTACAAGACAGGAAGGAAAGGAAAATTCCCCTTATGGGACAAAATCTAAAAAAAAAAAAAAAACAGGGAATTTAACTCATCCCTACTGTGTGTCCAAAATTGGGAAAAAAAGTTTTGGCGTTGGATATTTAACAATTACAATGCCAAGGTCTGAATATCTAAATCTACAAGCCCATGATGAGCTGAGCTCACTGTGAATTGGCCATCCAGGGCCCTTTTATCGTGTTCTCTCTTCCTAGTGAAGGGGGCGAGGGTAATCGTCCAGATATTGAGTTACTCAGTGCACTCAGCCTCTCGCAAGAATTTCTCGCGTTCCATTGTCTCTGCTTCAGCCAGCTGGACGAGGAATGAACTGTATGGCTGTCCCAGAGCTGGAAACCAGATCCTCTGTATGACACATTGGGACACTCTCCTTCCACTCCACCAGTTCTTCTACTGGAGTGCCGGCCAGGGATCAGTCAGCCGCTGCAGGTCCGTTATCCGCTGCATGATGACAGGTGATATCGGCGGGGATGAGATTGCTTTGTGTTTTTGTTTTCTCTTTATATTCCCCATTAAAATCTATTTATTTCACTCTTCTTTTATTGTGATTGTGGGAGGCAAATAGATAATCTATCCAGGGCCGCCATCAGGAATTTTTGGGCCCCTGACCACAGCTTCAGGCATGGGCCCCCTGGAGCAGAGGAGAGCCGGGGGGGGGTGCTGCCGCCGCAAATAGAGAAGCGGGGGGGAGCAGCGGCCGCAAATTCAGAAGTGGGGGGAAGCGGGGGGGGCTTTGGGTGCTGATGGTTGCCATCCGGGGGCCTTGGGGACCTCCGGGCCTCTGGGGACCTCTGGGCCCCTTACAAAAAATAAATAAAAAAAAAGGGGGGTTGCCTCCGGGCCCCTTACAGGTGTACTGCCTGTACCCCCCTGATGGCGGCCCTGATTCTATCCATCTATTCATGCCAGTGTCCCCAGCCATGTGCCATGGTTTTATACTTCACTAAGTCCTGTAGTGATGTTGGAGATGAAAGAAAAAAAAAAATCCTGGCATGCAGAGGGGTGATAGGCACCTGGCCCTACTAGAAGTGTTTAATGCTGAAGAGAAGAAGAACAAGAACAGAGACATGGGCCACCAGGAAGGTGAGTATAACACCTCTTCTATTTCCAGGATCTGCCATTGGGAATGTTTTCGAAACTTGACAGGGTCACTTTAAAATTGTGTGCTACGCTACTTCTAGTTTGGGGCGAGACAGATTAACCTAATAGTTGACCTCCACTCAAATGTTACTTAAGCCTTCCTGATTGCTCTTGTCATGATGGACAGATACAGAATAATAGAGCCTGAATTGGCATCTTCTTCTCCAAGAACGGTTAATTCTGTAATGTCTCGTACACACGACCGGTTTTCCCGATGAGAAAACTGCCATTTTTTAGATTGCTCGGGTAAACCGGTCATGTGTATGCTCCATAGCAGTTTTCCCGACGAGAAAACTGCCCGCAAAAAATTTAGAACCTGCTCTATTTTTTCCCGTCGTGTTTCCCGTCAGTCTGTTTCTCGTCGGGAAAACCGGTCATGTGTACGCTTTTCCGAGGGGAAAAAAAAACGCTCATGCTCAGAATCAAGTATGAGACGGGAGCGCTCGTTCTGGTAAAACTAGCGGTCGTAATGGAGATAGCACATTCGTCACGCTGTAACGGACTGAAAAGCACGAGGCTGAAAAGCGCGAATCGTCTCTCACCAAACTTTTAATAACAGGAGATCAGCAAAAGTGAGCCCAAAGGGTGGCGCCATTTGAATGGAACGTCCCCTTTATAGTGCCGTCGTACGTGTTGGACGTCACCGCCTTTTTTTTTTTAATGAACGTGTGTATGCAAGGCAGGCTTGAGAGGAATCACGTCGGGAAAAACGTCGGTTTTTGGCATGTCAGGAAAACCGGTCGTGTGTACGGGGCATTACTCTTCTATTGCAAATCCCAGGATGACCAGTACTATAGCTCTAAGGTAGCACTGGCGTACAGGTCCACTTTAAGGAGGATAGATGGATTTGTTGAAGGAATCATGGAATGAACACTGCTTGCTGACCTGACTTGGTTTAGACATCAGACACATTATGCAAGGCAACCAAGCAACATGCACCGTGGCAATGAAAATCACCAAGACCAGCTTGAATTCTGTAACGTGACTGCAGTGTTGCTGCTCTCGTTAGTCCCGAATCATTATCCAGGGGTTTCATCCATCAGTTCAAGCACGCACATGAATGCGGAACGGTACGTCTAATCAGCGGTTCAGAATTTAAATACATAAACAGAAAGCTCTGTGACAAAAGACAGTGAAAATGATCTTTGAAAAACCGTCCAAGGAAGAAATCGGTTGGATGCCGATAGCTTTTATCATGGCTCATTCATCAGTCCGGCCATGTCGTATGATGTAAACCCCTCATGTAAATTCATCCACGCTGACACTTCCCAACTTTCTCAATACCTTCTCCGGCTTTTGTCTCTGGGTAGAATAGGGGCTGTTTAACATGCCGTTGGCCAGGAGACCCTCTATTTTATGCCACCCAAAATGCCGATTATTAAAGCTCCAGCAGTGGAACCATGCATAGATGTCCACTCAACAAATACAAGTTGTAAAACAGAGAAAAGGGGGCTGAGAGAGAGGGAGGGGGCTGAGAGAGAGAGAGAGAGAGGGGGGGCAGAGGGAGAGGGGTGTGAGAGAAATGCTGAGGGAGAGGGGGGCTGAGAGAGAGGGAACAGAGAGAGGTGGCAGAGAGAGAGGGTGAGAGAGAGAGGGAGAGAGAGAGGGGTGAGAGAGGTGGGGGCTGAGAGAGGGTGAGAGAGAGAGGGGGCAGAGACAGAGGGGTGTGAGAGAGAAGGGGACTGAGAGAGAGGGGGACTGAGAGAGAGGGTGAGAGAGGGTGCTGAGAGAGAGACGGGGGACAGAGAGAGTGTAGGGGACTGAGAGAGAGGAGGATAAAGAGAGAGGGGGAACAAAGGGGGCTGAGAGAGAGAGGGAGGGGGGCTGAGAGAGAGAGAGGGAGCTGGGCTGAGAGGAGTGTGAGGGGGGGAGAAGACGAGAGAGAGAGAGCCCCCTAGCTCTGTCCCTATCTGCAGTCCCTGCTCTCACCTCTTCCCCAGTCTGCAGGTAGTCTGTGTATGATTGTGCCCAGTACCTTCCATGCCAGTCTACGTCTTTGATCCTTTCTGCTCTGTTCCATCCAGCGGCTCCCTCGCAGCCTTTGCCTCCCACCTGTCCTCGTCTTCCGGGCCCCCAGTCCGCCTGTTCTCCAGGCCTCACTGTTGAAGAGGGGGTTTGAGGAGTCCAGGCTCCGGAAGACGCCGGGGATGCTGGGCCCACTGCTCGCCTCTTCGGCTGTCAAGAAGGCGGTGAAGCTCTTCTCTCCTCTCTCTCCCATGCTCTCAGGCTTGTAACCTTCCCCACGGAGGCTGCGGGGCCACCCACTCACTCGTGCATATAGATTCCTGCACCTAGCCACTGCTTGCTGCTGCACTCTCACCGCCGTGAACCTGGACTCGCTCCCGTGCCCACAGAGATGGCTTTGCATGCCAGCTGTGGCACGCGTGCCATAGGTTCGCCATCACTGCTATATAAACACATGCACACACAAGAGCAGTGTAGGAAATCGCATGAGATTCAGACAGGAATAGCACCACATTCCTGTTCAAATTGCATACGATTCTTTGCAGTGCAATTTGCTCCCATTTATTTTGTATTGATGCAAATCACACCACAAAGTATCGGTACTCAGTATCGGCGAGTACTTGACCGAAAGTATTGGTGAAAAAACGTTATCGGTGCAACCCTAATAACAACGATGGGGCGCTATTCTTCCACCTTATACCAAATGTGATTTTCTCACTGATGCCATGAAAATTTCCTGTGATCACTCGGACCAGCAATTTACACGGCACCTCAGTCCAGGAAGTAGATGGTAATACCTGAACAAAGATGGCGGCAAAATCTTCCTTACAGGGATGTAAGCACTAATACCAAAAATGGCTGAGGTTCAAACCCTTCTCCATTCAAGCCACAGTAAAAAAAAAAAATGTTTTGGCTGGCTTTCCACTTTTCTTTTTTCTTTTTTATCTCTAATGCTGCGGTCTATCTGATTTCTTTTAGAAGAATATATAGTTTACGGTTATGATCGAGTGAACTGATTGTATATAAACAAATTAATCACTCGATGTTTGACTTTTTGGAATCCCCGCTCACAATCACCATTCAATACTTTCTTTTTTTTTTTAAATGGGTTACCTGAGCTCAGGCCATACCTAGATAAGAGTTAACTGCCTAAATATAAATTAGGGAATTTCTTTATGGTTGCGCGATGCTCAGGATGTCACCTGTACTGTGCATTAATCTGTCTGACTGGTAATGTTATCTCAAACTCATCATTTGCAAAGGCAGATCATGGCTGGTGGGAGGGGTGGCAGGGCACTGTACATTGCCTCCTTGGTACAGTCTTGGCATGGCTCTGGGGTACCTCCCACTCATAACTACCCCCCCCCCTTCCCTTTTCCCATTCTGGGCATCATTGCTGCCTATGGCTTTGCCAAGGTGGCCCTTGGTTATGACACCCAGTGATTCTTCTACTTTCTCCAGTGACATGCTGGGATTGTTTCCTAACTTTATTTCCTGATGGCTCCATGTCAGCACAGCTGGGTATATTCCCCCCCCCCCCCCCCATGCTTCCAGGACCTTAACTCATAAATTTGAACCCACCTGCAGCCTCTGCGTTCTTATTTTTTCCTCATTCAATCACCTTATGGTACCTCTCACTGAAAACTGTTTTCCTGGTGGCAATTACACCAGCCAGGAGATAGTCGGTATTAGCAGGCCTTGGGGTTTAGAGAACCCATACTCACGTTCTTCTGGGACAGGTTGGTACTCATGCCAATGCTCGAATTTGTGCCTAAAGTGACCTTCAGAGTCCATATCCCACAAGAGGTTGTCCTTCCTAAATTCCTTTTGGGAAGTACCCAAGAAGTTAGCCCATTGGATGTGGGAGAAGCTTTAAAGTGATTGTAAAGGTTAAAATTTTATTTTTATTTTTAAATAACAAACATATCATACTTACCTCCGCTGTGCAGCTCGTTTTGCACAGAGTGGCCCCGAACCTCGTCTTCTGGGGGCCCTCGGCGGCTGTCTCGGCTCCTCCCTGCATCAGATAACCTCCTAGGAGAAGCGCTTTCCCAAGGGGGTTAACTTGCGGGCGCGCTCCCGAGTCCAGCATTTGCATCCATAGACACGAATGCCAGACTCGGCCCCGCCCCCCCGCCCGCGTCATTGGATTTGATTGACAGCAGCGGGAGCCAATGGCTGTGCTGCTATCAATCTATCCAATGAAGAGCCGAGAAGACAGGGCTGAGATCAAGCGCGTTCTCGAGGCGGGACATTCGAGGGCTCAGGTAAGTAAACGGAGGGGCTGGGGGGGCCAGCAATTATCGGATGTTTTTTCACCTTAATGCATAGGATGCATTAAGGTGAAAAAACTGGAAAGTTTGCTACCCCTTTGTTGTATCAAGGCGACTTCTGGCATCAGGAAGTCAAAGCATCTGTTTGTCATTCCAGGTGGAACGCATAATGATTTCACGGCTTCCAACAAGATTATTGCCTCTTGGTTGGTGAAGCTCATCCTTTTGGCCTACAAGTTGAAAGGGGAATCAAGGCACTCTTTCAAGGGTCAAGGTCTTGACCTTGAGAGTGGCAGCAGGCCAAGTGTGCCATAGAAGATCTGCAAGGCACCTACGTGGCCATCAATTTTATATATATATGTGGTTCATTACTGTATAGAAGCAGCCTTAATGACAGTTGAGTTTGGCAGAGGCATCCTGGCTTTTGTTTTTAGCAAGAGTTATGCCCTGTACAGAAGATAGGAATTTCCGATGAAAAAAGTCAGACGGAGTCCGTCTGAGTTTTTTCATAGGAAATTCCGACCGTGTGTGGGCCCCATCGGAGAAATTCCGATGAATTTCATCTGAATTTTCAAGTAGAACCTGTTCTATTTTTTTCCGTACAGGTCCCATACAGCAGGGGTAGGCAACCTTGGCCCTCCAGCTGTTGGCCCTCCAGCTGTTTTGAAACTACAAGTCTCATGAGACATTGCAAGACCCTGACAATCACAGGCATGACTCCTAGAGGCAGAGGCATGATGGGATTTGTAGTTTCGACACAGCTGGAGTGCCGAGGTTGCCTACCCCTGCCATACAGCTTGGTAGGACTAGTTACAGAAAGCAGGTGGGCTCAAATTTATGAGTTAAGGTTCTGAGAGCATGGGGGGGGGGGGTATACCAATCTGTGCTGTCATGGAGCTTGTCAGGAAAGGAAAATTACGGTAAGTATCTGTCATTCCATTTTCTGGGGTTTTTCTAGAAAGTAAATTTTGGGAAGAATGTTTTTTGGCTCATGGATGTCAATTACTGAAGGTTGGGAAAAGCCCCATCCTTGATGGGGATCTTTCTGAGATTGTGATACCCGACTCGTCATGAGCTCTATTTCATGGCGCCTGCACATACAAGAGAACAAACCGGAAGCCAGGCATTGGGGTTGGGTAGTACAAAATCTGATGCAGCTGTGTATGGTAGCCAATCAGCTTCTAATTTCAGCTTGTTCAATTAAGCTTTGACAAAAAAAAAAAAAAACCTGAAAGCTGATTGGTTGCTATGCAGAGCTAAACACCAAATGTTGCACTTTCCAGTTTTACTAAATCAAGCCCCATCCTTTCAACAGGAGTGTTTGAAAAAAATTGATCAAGTTTTTGCATATAGAAATATAATTATGGCTTCAGACAAGATAAGGGAAGTTTTGAACAAGAGATAAAATCCAGAAATCAACTTTCTAAGGGAATATTAACGTATTAGTATGTTGAATATTGTAATGATTTCAAGAAATAATGTATATATTGCATGGTATACTTATGTTTTTAATAGTTACCTTGATCATTAATATCTTGTTATAATATATGTATTTATCGGCGTATAACACGCACCCTAACTTTAATAGGGAAGTTTGAGGAAAAAAACTTTCCACAGCCCCCTGCGTATAACACGCAGGCACAGTTTACCCTCTATTTTCAGGGTAAAAAAGTGAGTGTTATACGCCAATAAATACAGTAGTTCATCTTTAAAAAAAGAACATTTGTTCATGCAATGGACCATCTTTGGATGCTTTAGTCAAAATCCCATGTTTTTTGCTTGAGAGTTATAATATGTTTAAGGATAAAGGCACCTTAAGACTGTAAAATTTGGCTACATTCAACTCCTCTTTTTCTGGTTCTAAATTTTCTTTCTTTTTTTTTTTTGGTCTGTTTTTTTTATTCCTGTGAAAAAGATAAAATAATGAATACAAATGGGCTGTTCTTTCACACAAAGACTAGACCAGGATAGTTGAAAGGATCTCCCCAAACCCTCAGGAGCCATTTTATGCCTTTCAAACCTTTCACAAACCACCAAATCTCACCCTAATTGCACTTTCTCCATTAACTCATCCGAAATGTATAGTATGATGCATAGGGGTTGATTTACTAAATCTGGTGCAGCTGTGCATGGTAGCCAATCAGCTTCCAGTTTTTTTTTTTTTGTCAAAGCTTAATTGAACAAGCTTAAATTAGAAGCGGATTAGTTACCATGCAGAGCTGGACCAGATTTTTCACTCTCCAGTTTTTGTAAGTCAACCCTATAGTACCGTATATACTCGAGTATAAGCCGAGTTTTTCAGCACATTTTTTTGTGCTGAAAATGCCCCCCTCGGCTTATACTCAAGTCTGTGTCCATCTTCAACTTTGTGCGCCTGATCCTGAACAGCCGTAGGTCCCATGGACCCCAAACTTGGCACACATGTAGACTCACTCTTCCTCTACAAGTGTACAAAGTTTGTCCGGAGGACCTACGGCCGGGGAGCACCGATTTTTCAAAGCCGGGCACCCCTTCCATAGACTCCCATGTTAAACTGTAATTTCTCTGGTGATTTTGGGGACCCGGTGCTGGCCCTAGGTCCCCTGGACCCCAATCTTGGCTCACATGTAGCCTCACTCTTCCTCTACAAGTGTACAAAGTTTGTTGTCTGGAGGACCTACGGCCGGGGAGCACCGATTTTTCAAAGCCGGGCACCCCTTCCATAGACTCCCATGTTAAACAGTAATTTCTCCGGTGATTTTGGGGACCCGGTGCTGGCCCTAGGTCCCCTGGACCCCAATCTTTACTCACATGTAGCCCCACTCTTCCTCAACAAGTGTGAAAAGTTTGTTGTCCGGGAGACCTACGGCCAGGGAGCACTGATTTTTCAAAGCCAGGCACCCCTTCCATAGACTCCCATGTTAAACGGTAATTTCTCTGGTGATTTTGTAGACTCTGTATCGGCCGGCCCTAGGTCCCCTGGACCCCAAACTTGGCACACATATAGCCCCACTCTTCATCTACAAGTGTGCAAAGTTTGTTGTCCAGAGGACCTACACAGCACCGGAGATCAGGTAGGGAGATTGGGCACAGTGAGGCATGAGCACAGTGAGGCATGGGCACAGTAAGGCATGGGCACAGTGAGACATGGGCACAGTAAGGCACAGTGAGGGATGGACACAGTGAGGCACAGTGAGGCATGCAGATGGACACCCTAGGCTTATACTCGAGTCAATACATTTTCCCAGTTTTTTGTGGTAAAATTAGGTGCCTCGGCTTATATTCAGGTCGGCTTATACTCGAGTATATACAGTATATATGATAGCATAAAATAATGAATAATTAAATGATGGCAAACTCGTGTAGGAGAAAATCATGTCATATAGGGAGCAGACATTCAATAATGTTACCTAGGATTTAAAAGTGACATGTTGCGCAGTAATGGAGTAGGTTTTACGGTTTTAAGAATAAGGTAGGTAGTGGAGGAAAAGGGAAAGTAAAGATGGGGGGGAGAAAGGAAGAGAGTAGGTGAAGAGTGAGGAAAAAAAAGAGGGAGGATAGGGCATGGACCTCCCGATAAAATTAGATGTAGCAAAAAGTTAGGTAGTCGAAAGTGATGAATCAAAGCTTTCTGGGCCACAAAAGGTCACCCGGCCATTCATATGTTTCAATGATTTCTGTTTTTGTTTTCCTGTAGTTCACAGATGAGTTTGAACAGCTGGAACAGTTGTTACCATCTCAGCTACCTGGGTTCGGATCATCCGAGCGGACAGAAACCGGTTTACCAATGAAGTCGGAGCTCTTACCTGCATCTCTGCAGACCGGCACCGTGGCCAGGACACCCTCTGGGCTGAACAGTATGTATAGCTTGTTGCCAAAGAATCGGTCCAATCATAAACTAATATTTAGTATAATAATAATAATAATAATAATTTAGTATTTAGGACTTTTTATGATTTTCAATTTCTGAGGGGGGGGGGATAGATTGGGGAGGAATTAGAACCTCAATTTTTATTGCTATCTTGGACTCTTTTGGGAAAGATGAGAGAGACACTTTTTTCCAAACTATTTTTGCATAGAGTGTTGGGAAATACAGTATATCCTGTTGTAGAGACCTTATGTGACCACTAGGACAGGATGTGACCACAAATCCAGCAACAGACATCTGATGGATGTTCTAACCCTACCCCATATACCTTGTTCTTGGTGTGGCCAAAGAGTCAGGCCAACCTGAAAGTAATATTTAAGTTTTAGGACTTTTTATGGTTTACATTGTTTTTGGATAGAGTGGGGAAGCTCCATTTTTATTGTGGTCTTGGTTTCTGTTGGGAAATATGTCCTGTTGTAGAGACCTCAGGTGACCATTGGGACAGGATGTGACCACAAATCCAGCAGCAGACATCTGGTGGATGTTCTAACCCTTCCCCGCTTTTTTGAAAAAAAAGTTGCATAGAGTGGGGAAAGCCTAGTACACACGACCGAGAATCTCATCAGGAAAAAACCCGTTGTTTTTCCCTGACGAGATTCTTGAGAAGAATCTTGTCCCGGCCGAGTGTACACATGTTCGATTCAAAAGAACCGCCGTTCTTTTGAATGAAACGAACGTGGTGATGACCTTGACTACGGCGAGCATGCGCTAGTCACATTCGATGCCGTCGCCAGCCATCTTGTTACACCCTACCTATGCCAATGAAGCTACCGCGAATGCGTCAGTCATTTTGAGCATGCGCGGGTTTCCGCGGCGACAGGTAAGCGTACACACTCTCGGGTTTCTCGTCGGGAAACAGGTCGACGAGAATCCCGACGAGAAAGTAGAGAGCAGGGTTTCTATTTTTCTCGTCGAGATTCTGGCCAGTTTTCTTGACGAGAAACCTGAAAGCCTCGTACACACGCACGGTTTACTCGGCAAGAAGGCTCTTCCAGCAATTTTCTTGCTGGTTCTTGCCGAGAAAACCGGTCGTGTGTACGAGGCTGAAGAGTTAAAACCTCCATTTGTATTGCTGTCTAGGACTCTGTTGGGAAAGATGTCCTGTTGGAGAGACTTCAGGTGACCACTTGGACAGGATGTGACCACAAATCCAGCAGCATACATCTTATGGATGTTCTAACCCTTCCCCGCTTTTTTCAAAACATTTTTGCATAGAGTGGGGAGGAGTTAGAACCTCCATTTGTATTGCTGTCTAGGACTCTGTTGGGAAAGATGTCCTGTTGGAGACCTCGGGTGACCACTGGGACAGGATGTGACCACAAAGCCAGCAGCAGACATCTGATGAATGTTCTAACCCTACCCCATATACCTTGTTTTTACTGTGGCAAAAGAATCGGGCCAACCTGAAAGTAATATTTAAGTTTTAGGACTTTTTATGGTTTATATTTTTTTGGGATAGAGTGGGGAAGAGTTAGAACCTCTATTTTTATTGCCGTACTGGACTCTGTTGGGATAGATGTTCTGTTGGAGAGACCTCAGGTGATCATTTGAACAGGATGGTACCACCAATCCAGCAGCATACATCTGATGGATGTTCTATAACCCTTCCCTGATTTTTTTTTTTTCTTTACAAAACATTTTTGCATAGAGCAGGGAGGAGTTAGAAGAACCTCCACTTTTTTGCCATCTTGGTCTCTGTTGGGAAAGATGTCCTGTTGGAAAGACCTCAGGTGACCACTGGGACAGAATGTGACCACAAATCCAGCAGCAGACATCTAAAGGATGTTCTAACCCTCCCTTGCTTCATCATTTTGCTTCTATTTTAAATGTGCAGCTATACCAAAGTGAATGACTATGGAACTGTCCATGTGATGATGAGGCTTATGGTGGAGCCATGTCATAAGCTCCATTGTCATATTTTGACTGAATTTTTAGACGGTGAGTTTTCCATCTATTGAGACCACTCTGTAAAAAAAGAAAGGACAGAGCAGATCACATTACAGCTTTCAAAGGAAAAACAACTCCTCTTGCAGCCTTGTCTTCACTTTCAAGGTTTATTTAATACATGTTGGTCCTCATAAATCTCCCCCTTTCCACCATGATCTACAGACTATAGGGGTATGTTGTTCTATCTCGCATTGATTTGTCTGAGTGACCTGCTAAGAGGCCTGAACATTAATACTAATTTTGTCCTGACTTTGGAGGACAAGGCTGATGGATGACCCAGATGGGAGGTGGATGCTGCTGATATATGATATTGACTGAGCCGAAGGCTGCGCTCTTTTTCACCCTTCTAGTCACTGCTTCGTCCCCCCTACGGGTCATAATTCTCCAGCACAACATGGAGATATTTACAGTCTGTTTTTGTTTGAGGTCCTTCCTCTGCAGTTTACTGGTATTGCCATTACTCAGCTGCTGGACATAGAGTGAATTATTGAAACCACACTAAACAAACCAAAAGTACATTCCCTTTACTGGGTTTTTGGCAAAGAGACATTTTTGTAGTCTTCATCGAAGACCATTTTGTAAGTTTGCTTGCTGCTCCTTATTTTCCTAGCAATTGAAAAGGTTCTGCAAGAAGACAATGGTCTTGGTTTTTACATTAAGAGAGGTATGGGTTTCCTTTTTTTTGCTTACATCTATTCTATGTGAGCTGCTGATATCTATAAACACTCCCAGCCCTCTCAGAAGTGCCCCATTCTGTTAAAATCGAGATAAATACCTGTGGGAGGTTCTACAGTCTTTCATACAGCGTCATCCAGACAATGGTGTGAATATAGAGTCTGGATCCACCCCCTTTCCTGTCGGTTTGCTTGATTGATGTCGGCTCTCCTCCCTCTGCTTGTTTCTGAGACTTCACTGAGGCTTCCGCCTACCTTCTCCCTCCTGCCTCCTCCCCCTCCCTATCTATCAGCACAGACACGTCTCTGAGGGGAGGAGGGGCAGAGGCAGGGGGTGTGTTGGTGTGTTGGTGGAGATGTTCACACCCCCTGAGAACTTTTCAAACTGAAAGTGGACCGTTTTTGCCAACTGAAGGAAAGTTCATGTGCACATGCTGTAAAAACTAAAGGTAGGAAATAAAGATTAGCTGATATGTGACTAATGTGATATGTACTAGTTATTTAACCCATCCCATACTTCTCCTTTAATCTAGCCACGTTATAGATCAACCTGTGCAGTGGACAGTTCATGAGAGAGTTTTCTTGGGGGGATGGAAGATGGGGTAAGAGTCCTCCAGATTTGTGTAGGGGCCAATGCAAGATGCCAGATGGTACCAAAATAAATTTGGAGCCTAGTCTCTAATGCCCCATTCCAGGCACATAAGTATGGGACAATTGCCGACTTATACCCTAATTTACCAGAATGGTCTGTGAAGATGAGAATGATAATAGTAAATATTATGAGGAAATGCCAGGGAAAAGAAATGGGTATTCTGAGATACAACTTTGTGTATGCCCCTCCCACTTAACCTATGCCTTCTGGGCAATCATTTAGAGGTCAAAAGGGGGCAATTCTCTGCTTGCCTCACCTGCAAGTCGCTATAACAGCTTTCCACATCAACATGGGGGCAGTTCCTGTGCTCCTTTACTTTAGTGAAGGTCAAGGACTTGCAAGGATGGTTAGATCAGAGGTGGCTTTTTTTAAAAAGACTTTAAAACCTCAAAAAAGCCTTACTTCAATTTTCTTTTATGTAATCCCGTTCTTCCCATAGAAGGGACCAGTAATTAGAAGTTCTTCTCTTTGCTATCTGCTGCTCAGGTGACCGGTATAGCATCTGCCCCCAGTTGTGCAAGGCTTTAGAGCCCTGTGAGGACCATGGGACCAGGAAGTGACATGAGCACTGCAGACCAGAACTTCCCACACTACAGACTAGTAAAAAAAGAGGACTTGGAGCCCCGCTGTCGCATGACCAGAGTTTTAGGTAAGTAATTGTTAGGTAATAAAAAATTTCCTTCTTGGAGATGAGCTTTGTGCATGTGGTTAAGCCTGTAGGCAGGTGCAATCTATTTTCTCCACTGCAAGTGGTGCTCGTCAGCAGCGGCAATGTAGATGGGGGAGAAAGTCAAGAGGAACCTGGTTCCTCTATGGTTTCCTCAGTCACAGAGAGGCAGCTATCCAATTGGATGCTGAAACCCCATGTGACTTTGGTGGCCATCTTGGGTCTTGCAGAATCTATTTAAGACCCTGGCTCCCGGGTTTGCCACATATTTTGCAAGTGTAGGGTCAGGTCACCTGTTTGATAGAGACAGTAAAAGGAAAAGGTTCCAGAGGAGTAGGGAAAGTGCAGGGACCATGCCAACCCTCTGGAAAGCCTCCCCTTTGGGTACGGACCGACCAGGCCGCATTCTTCTCCTCGTGGCAGACACTTTTGGCATCTTCAGGTCTCCAGTCTACTGTCCCGTTACTGTTGCAACTTGTAAGGGTTCCTGGCGGGATACCTCCCCGCTGGGTCTGTTGTTTACTGCTGAACTTTGGCTAAAATATATTCTTGTTACTGTACTTGAACTCCATGTGGTTTCTACCCACCACATCACGCTGAACCTACCCACAAGCAAATATACTGCACCCCCATTCTCGTCTTCTGCAGTATATATAGAAGTACGTCTGTAGGTGTACCATACAGTTCCTTCCTTTAATTGGTAGCTTCCAGCTATCAGTTAGAGAGGATCACGCTACAGCACAGGCACAACTTTTCCATGTATTGGGGTCATCAAGGACCGAAGCCAGAATTTGTGTGTTTGCGATGCCAGTAGAATTGGAGATAATCAAGGCATCCTGAACTGAATTTCTTTAATGCCCTCCAGTTTTAACTTTTTCCTACATCTGGTTTTCGGCGGCCCAGTTCCTCTTTTATAATATCAAGCCGCGCTCTCTTATTCTCTGCAGGGAAAAGTAAATTCCTCCCATCACATTGCCGAGATTCTAAATTTATTAAAAAAAAGAAAAATGAATGTTACTTACTGTACATTCTAATTTGTTTTCAGAAATCCGATGCAGTCATATCCTGGTTTTCAGTCTTAAATAAACAAACATCAGGACTTGCGGAGGCTGAAATGTTATACAGAGTTACAGAAATTAGCAGTCAAAGAAGCAATCGTGTATGGAAGGCAAATATTTTCAGAGGACATCGTAATGGTCTTCTGTGCAGTGTTTATCACACGCCGGCGTCAAAGGAAGATTTGATTACTGCTATAGACCAAAAGGACGCTGGAGATTTAAGTCATCGGCTTGTCGAAATCTTTGCTGTGCGCAGTTTATGTCTAGCAACGCTGGCAGCGCCTTCTAAACTGGTGGTCTGCCTCTTGTTAGATGTTCAGGTTAAAAATGGCTGCCTTAGGTTTGAATTTGTAGCGATAGCGGTTCAGGTTAAAGGATGGCTACCTTATGCCCTGTACACACGATCGGATTTTCCGATGGGATAAAATCCGATGGAATTTTCCGTCGGAATTCCGTTCAAGCTGTCTTCCATCAGTCTTACTTACACACTGTCAAGCCTCGTACACACGACCGAGAATCTCGTCACAAAAAAAACGTTGTTTTTCTCAACGGGTTTCTTGTCAAGTTTGACGAGATTCTTGTCACGCTTTCCTTGCATACACACTGTCAATCCAAAATCTTGTTGTTGTAAAGCGCGGTCACGTACAACACGTACGACGGCAGTATAAAGGGGAAGTTCTATTCCAATGGCGCCACCCCATGGGCTGCTTTTGCTGATCTCGTGTTACCGCGTGTTAGTAAAAGTTTGGGGAGAGACGATTCACGCTTTTCAGTCTTCGTGCTTTCAGTTCGTTACAGCGTGACGAATGTGCTATCTCCATTACGAACGCTAGTTTTACCAGAAGGAGCGCTCCCATCTCATACTTAATTCTGACCATGCGCGGTTTTTGAAGACTCGGAAAAGCATACACACGACCGGTTTTCTCGTCCAAATACTGTCTGACGAGAATCATGACGAGAAAACTGAGACTCCCGATGAGAAAAAAGAAAGCAGGTCTTTTTTTTTTCTCGTCGAGATTCTGGGCAGTTTTCTGGATGAGAAACCTGAAAGCCTCGTACACACACACGGTTTTCTCGGCAAGAAAGCTCTCCCAACAGTTTTCTTGTCGTTTCTTGCCGAGAAAACCGGTCATGTGTACGAGGCTTCAGTCCAAATTCCGACCGTCCAAAACGCGGTGACGTACAACACTATGACAACCTGAGAAAAAGTAAGTTCAATGCTTCCGAGCATGCGTCGACTTGATTCTGAGCATGCGTGGGTTTTTTCTCCGTCGGAGTTCCACACAGACGATAGGAGTTTCCTATGGGTTTTTTTTTCCATCGGAAAAAAATAAAACATGTTCTTTTTCTAAACACCGACGGAAAAAATTCTGATGGGGCCCACACACAATCTGAATTTCCATTGGACTTTTTTCATCGGAAAATCCGATCATGTGTACAGGGAATAAAAGTAACAATGAAGGCAAAACTTTTTTTTTTTTTTTGTTTTAGGTAGAGTGAAAAGAGTGATTAGAACAGTTGGCAGGTTTTTATTGCTGTCTGTTAGTAAGATTAACCTCTCCATTTGTCCTGGTGACCATTATCATCGAAAATGAAAGAAAATCACAAATTTTGAGTGGTCACCAGAACAGGAATAGAGGGGACATCTTCCAGTAGGGATCCTAGTTCTGATGACTACCGGGGCTTACCTCACTTTGGAAGGATTACCTTTCACTTCCTGTTGTGGAAGTCTAGGGAAATCTTCCCAATAGAAGACATATGGCAAAAAAAGACCTGACGGGCTATAAGCCTCCCTTACTGATGTCTCCAGTTCTTCTTTAGGTTTTGTTTGATGGCCTGCCTATCTTATGATAGCAGTTGAAGTTACAAAATAGCTGCTTTAAATTTGAATGGGTGGTCCAACTTTTGTTAGAAGTCCGTTTTGAAGAACAGCTATCTTTTGTTTTGATTGATAGTCCTTCTTGTGCTTAGACGTTCAGGTTACAAAAAGGTCTTGCGTTTGACTTATGCCCCGTACACACGATCGGACCTTTGTCCGACCAAACTCACAACGGAATTCCATTGGAGAAAAATAGAACATGTTCTATATTTAAATTCCAATGGAATTCATCGGAATTTCTTTGATGGGGCACACACACGGTAGGAATTTCCGATGGAAAAAGTCCATCAGACTTTTTCCATCAGAAATTTCTATTGTGTGTACAAGGCATTAGTGATCCACATTGCATTAGCCGTTCAAATTGCAAATTGACTGTCTTAGGTTTTCCTTTCTAATGGACCACTAATGATTTGCATGCCCCAAACACACATGCCCATGTGTACGAGGCCCAACCTGACATTGTCTAAAAAAGTTTATCCTTACTTTGAGTGTCAGGAAGACATTAAACTAGCCCAAAAAACCCTCTTGAGGACATGCATCATTAAATGAACCTCTGTAATGACCATCCTCCTCAAAAGGGGAGCCTAAGTGCTGAAGGTCTTCAGATAAGTGGTTGTCAGCTTAGCCTCGACCATAGTTCCGGTCCAACCCCTTTTCCCTATGCCAAAGTAGCCAACCCAGATGCCACTCCATGCTTTCTTGATACTAAGGGTCACATCTCCTTCACTCCCACTTGGTACACCCAAGTTACCGTATATACTCGAGTATAAGCCGAGTTTTTCAACCGATTATTTTGTGCTGAAAATGCCCCCCTCGGCTTATACTCGTGTCATCTTTTTGCGCCTGATCTCCCGGATTTTGGGGACCCATTACCGGCAAACTTGGCACATATGTAGCCCCACTCTTCCTCTACAAGTGTGCAAAGTTTGTTGTCCGGGGGACCTACGGTCGGGGAGCACCGATTTTTCAAAGCCGGGTACCCCTTCCATAGACTCCCATGTTAAACGTCAGTCTAGTCATGGGCACAGTGTGGCATGGGCACAGTGTGGCATGGGCACAGTGAGGCATGCACATAGACACAGTGAGGCACAGTGAGGCATGCAGATGGACACCCTAGGCTTATACTCGTGTCAATACGTATTCCCAGTTTTTTGTGGTAAAATTAGGTGCCTCGGCTTATATTCGGGTCAGCTTATACTTGAGTATATATGGTAGATATCTATAGTTGACTGCTAGAGTTGCCTTATGGCCTATGCCATAAGCTATTCTCTTACCCTTTTGTTTTTTCTATGAACTTTTTTGTAATATTGCTGATACCTCTATCCCAGCCTTTTTCAGCCAGGGGGCCTTCTGGGTTCTTCAGGGTTGCTATAGCTGAAATGCCTAAAAATGTCCGCAAATTACCCAAAAACTGCCCATAAGCTAGCAAGTGGCTTATCTTGCTTATTCCTCCTGTGTGGGTCCCAGAATAAAAAAGAACCGGGTTATTCTGTTGGGTGAATGCATTGCCCCCCGCCCCCGCCCAACACTTTAATAAAGGAGGCTCCATGGGTTTTCTGGTTGTGAAATGTCCTTGCTTGATCATTGAAGGGTTAATATAACTGATATGAAAATCTTAACTGGTGGGAATAAGCAGGGAGGAATGTCAGAAGAATTTTAGACAAGTTTTTTCATGCTCGGAGGGGTAGAGAAAGTTTTGGGCTTCTTCCAAATTCAGCGCAACCTGCAGAAACACTAAACTGTTTTCTCTTATTATGTTTTTATTAAGCGTCTTAAAGGGAAGCGTCCGTGTTGCCTGTACCAACCAATGCAGCTGTTAAAATGGCGCAGGTTGTTATTGGCTACAGAAGGTTACTATCAGATGCTTTTTATTTTTTAAACCTTTATATCTGAAATTTGTGTAAATCTGACATCTATTTTTTTGGGAAGCATCATGCCTCGCTGTATAACTTCCCTAACCACCTCAATACTGACGTGTTTCACCCTCTTCCTGTCCAAACCATTTTTCAGTGATAGTTTGACTGACAATCACATGGCCATGCGACACTCTACCCAATCTTTTATCATTTTTTGGGATGGATACAGCTTTTTTTTGGTGGTATAACCTCTAAGTATGGAAAAAAGATTAAACATTTTGAAAAACCGGTACTGTTTAAATAAAAAGGCCTGGACAGTACAAACATCCCCCAAATGACCCTATTTCTTGTTCATACATCACGGGACACAGAGCAGCATAGTCATTACTATGTGGGTTATATAGAATTACCTTCAGGTGCTGGCACTGGCAACTTCCAAAACAGGAAGTACCCTCCCCTATATAAGCCCCTCCCATCCGGGAGTACCTCAGTTTTTTGCCAGTGTCTAAGGTGTTGGCCAAGGTTAACATGTATTCATCTGGGCTTGTGTACAGGTTCTCTGGGCCTTAGCAAGCTATTCCGGATCCGACCAAAAAAGCTTCATAGCTAAACGGTCGGTACCCGGGCCTTGCAGAGAAGAGCAGGGTTTTGCCTGTAATGCCTCTCTTAGGAGGGCTGGACCCTGGGATCCAGAGCTCTGGTCATACCCAAAACCAAGAGGCTATCTGTGCAGGGTGCTATACAGGTCCAGGGGAGTGGAATCCTTGGGAACCCGGTCCCTGAAGGTCTAGTACAATGCCTGCCGTGAGAGGTGAAGTTTGGGCTTCTGTGGACCAAACAAAGTCCTGCGGCGGGGAAAAGGTAAGTGGGGGCCCCTCAGGAACTTGGTTCTATTGAGGGGACCCCCAAGCCTAATATGTCTTTCTGCCTGTTACCTAAAGGGTATTCCCGCTAATAGCTGTATATGCCTAAGAAATCCTAGAAATGTTTTTTCATAAGGGAAGTTTTAAAAAACTGTAAACCTGGAAATGTTTTTCATAAAGGAGGTTTTAAAAAAAAAAAAAAAAAGACAAAAGTGCGGTACCTGTGTTTGTCCACTAGAGGCCGCTGTGGAACGTCTTTTTTCTTGGGACTATTCCTTCCATGGTGAAAGTCCAGGCAGATGAGTGAGCTCTCTATCAGGGAAGCTGCATTCCTCTGTCATGCTGCCAAGTAGTTTCCTTCCATCCCCGAGTCCTGGTAAAACAGGGACCCTGGCTCCTCTCCCTACATGGCGCCAAGAGCGCACACGTGCACGCGCGCGCGCGCACACATGCTTTCTTTTTATAAGGTTTAGCTTCAAAAAAGGGGGCGGAGCCTGGCGGATGACGCGCTCTGTGCGCCCAGCGCTTCTGCGCATGCGCGGGCGTCCCAGCAAGATAAAAGGACTCAGTCCACGCTGCTTGCTATGGACACAGAGCATGAAAAGGAGCTGGTAGCATGGTATAGGGGCTTACAGCGGGCGGTTGATACAGGCATCCCCAGAAAGACGCATTAGTAGACACCCACTGATGTACATAGCAGCAAATTGCATTAGACTATTTCAGTAAGGGGTGTATTGCGGCTGGAATACCTCAGCTTTGAACTAAGGAATATGCCGCCTAAAAAACTCCGAGATATACCTCTCAGGAAGTGTAGGGGGTCTCCATCGGGCTCTGAGGATCTGGAGCAGTCATCTGCACCCTCCTCCCCTGAGAAATCAGAGGTTAATACCCATAAGGAACCCCCGGGAGTGCCAGGTACTGCGGCTGTCCTCAGTCCACCTGCTCCTGCATATATAACAGAGGAGGTTTTTTCCTCAACTCTGGAGGGATTGGAGCAGAGATTGGCTGCATTGATCGCTTCTTCTCTACAGGAAAGAAAGCGCGCCAGATCTCCATCACCTCCATTAGAGTGCCTGTTGGCAGAGCAACAGTCCCAGGAAGGGACCGACCTACCTGAAGGGGATCAGGAGGAGGTTAGCTCTGTTTTTGAGGAATCGACAGTAGATGAACCATTTTCAGCATCACAGACTGAAAGATTGTGGGTCCAGACCCTAACTGACATGGTTCGATCTGCATTTAAAATGCCTCTTGTTGAACCATCAACTACTGCTGTCTCCTCATTGGGGTCGCTAAAAGCTCCCCAGGTTAATTGCTCCTTTCCAATACATCCATTATTGGAAGGACTTATATACCAGGACTGGGAACATCCTGATAAACTATTTGTTCCGCCTAAAAGGTTTCCGGAGATCTATCCCATGGAGGAAAAGTTCACCCAGAGATGGAATGTTCCTACGGTGGATGCAGCCATCTCTTCTGTGAACAAATCACTGACATGTCCAGTAGATAATGTTCAAATGTTCAAAGATCCAGTGGATAAAAAATTGGAATCTTTATTAAAATCTGCTTTTTCCACAGCAGGGGCTGTTACACAGCCAGCAGTGGCAGCTATTGGGGTCTGCCAAGCTTTAAAGGATCAAATGAAAATGGTCCTGAGGGATTTGCCAGACCAACAGGCCCAGGCTCTGGCTGATCTGCCTAGAGCATTATGCTTTGCGGTTGACGCCATCAAGGATTCTATCCATCAGGCCTCCCGCCTCACGCTGTCTTTGGTACATATGCGTAGGCTTCTGTGGCTCAAAAACTGGTCTGCTGAAGCTCCCTGTAAGAAGCCCTTAGTTAGCTTCCCATTTCATGGAGAACGCCTTTTTGGCGAAGACCTGGATAAGTATATCCAGAAGATTTCCAGTGGTAAAAGTACTCTCTTACCGAGTAAGAAGAGGTCTAGGGGTCCATCTTTTAAGAGGACTACCTCTCCTATCCCTGCGACGTCTGCTACTAAGCAGTTCCGACGGCCTCCTCAGTCAAACTCAGGAGGTAAAAATCAGGGACAGCCACAGGGTAATAAAAAGCCCTGGATCCGAAGAGGTACTAAACCAGCCTCCAAGTCAAGCCTATGAAGGGCTGCCCCCACTCAAACGGGTGGGGGGAAGACTTCAGTTGTTCGCAGAGACCTGGCGGGAGACGATCAAAGACAGATGGGTGCTCTCCGCAGTAACTCTGGGATACAAGTTGGAGTTAAAAGAGTCTCCTCCATCCCATTTTATGTGGTCAGGCATGCCAAGAGACCCTCTGAAAAGACGGTCTCTCCTATTGGCGTTAGAACAACTATTGCTCCAAGGAGTAATTATGGAGGTTCCTATGGAAGAGTGGGGGTTGGGTTTCTACTCAAACCTTTTCACAGTCCCGAAGCCAAACGGGGACATAAGACCCATATTGGACCTAAAGAGTCTAAACAAATTTCTAAACGTCCGGTCTTTCCGGATGGAGTCGATCCGATCGGTCACCGCTGCCCTACAAGGGGAGGAATGGTTAGCCTCGATCGACATCAAAGATGCTTACTTGCATGTTCCCATCTTTCCAGGTCATCAAAAATTCCTACGCTTTGCAGTAGAAGGGCGCCATTTTCAGTTCAGAGCCTTACCATTCGGTCTGGCCACAGCACCACGAGTGTTCACAAAAATTCTGGCCCCACTGTTGGCCGATCTAAGAACACGGGGTGTAACGATAATGGCATACCTAGACGACCTGTTGTTGATGGACCACTCAGTTGCCAAGCTAGAAGTGGTAATTATCGATACAATCAAGTATCTAGAATCTCACGGTTGGGTCATCAACCTGGACAAGTCAGCCCTACAGCCAGTGAAAAACCTGGTATATCTAGGGCTACGGCTGGATTCAGACCAGAGGAAGATTTTCTTACCTCTAGACAAGGTATCCTCTTTGAGGGGCTTGGTCCGTCTGCTTTGTGCAAAAAGACAGCCGTCCATACGCCTGTGCATGAGGCTGCTAGGAAAGATGGTAGCATCATTCGAAGCTGTGCCATACGCCCAATTCCACTCAAGGAATTTACAAAGGGCCATATTGTCAGCCTGGAACGGAAAAGTTCAGGCTCTAGACTTCCCGATGGCTTTGTCCCCTTCCGTTCGGAAGAGTCTCTGCTGGTGGTTGATCCCCCAGAATCTCCAGAAGGGAAAACCCTTCAGCCCGATATCTTGGAAGGTGGTCACTACAGATGCCAGCCTTACAGGCTGGGGGGCAGTACTGGAGCAATGGTCTCTCCAGGGCAGATGGTCAAATGTAGTAAAAACCCTGCCCATCAATCTCTTAGAGATACGAGCAGCCCGGTACGCCCTAGTAGCCTGGACATCCAGACTCCAAGGGTCCCCTGTCAGAATTCAATCAGACAATGCCACAGCAGTGGCATATATCAATCATCAGGGAGGCACCAGGAGTCGTGCAGTCCAGAGGGAAGTAAGTCACATCCTGGAATGGGCAGAAAAGCATGTCCCATGTATATCAGCTGTCTTCATTCCAGGGGTGGAGAATTGGAAGGCGGACTTTCTGAGTCGCCAACAGTTATGCCCAGGGGAATGGTCCCTTCATCCCGAGGTCTTCCGAGCAATATGTCAGCGGTGGGGAACACCGGATGTAGATCTGCTAGCATCCAGATTCAACGCAAAGGTGGACAGGTTTGTCTCCCGGACAAGGGATCCCCTCGCTTGCGGCTCGGATGCTCTGGTGTTCCCTTGGGATCAGTTCAGACTGATATATGCATTCCCTCCGCTACAATTGTTGCCTCGACTCCTTCGCAGAGTCAGGTTGGAGAAGAAGCCGGTGATCCTGGTGGCTCCAGCGTGGCCCCGAAGGGCCTGGTACGCGGAGATCATCAAAATGTCTGTGGGGAGTCCTTGGACCCTTCCACGTCGTCCGGACCTGCTTTCGCAAGGACCGATATACCACCCTTCCTTACTAACTCTAAGTTTAACGGCCTGGCTATTGAGTCCCACATCCTAAAGAAGAGAGGTCTCTCTAACTCTGTGGTATCAACTATAATCAATGCCAGGAAGCCTGTATCCAGGCAGATCTACTATAGAGTTTGGAAGGCGTACATCACTTGGTGCGAGGCCAGAAAATGGCATCCACGTAAGTACGTTATAGGCAGAATTCTGGACTTCCTGCAGTGGGCTGTAGACAGGAAGTTTGCCTTAAGTACTATCAAGGGCCAGGTTTCGGCCTTGTCAATACTATTTCAAAGGCCCCTGGCTATGCATTCACTTGTCAAATCCTTTATGCAAGGTGTGACTCGTATTATTCCACCGATTAAGGCTCCCATATGCCCATGGGATCTAAATTTGGTTCTGTCGGTTCTGCAGAAGCAGCCATTTGAACCTTTGCGGCACATTTCCTTGGTTCTACTCACCAGGAAATTGATATTTTTAGTAGCCATATGCTCGGCTAGAAGAGTGTCGGAATTAGCCGCCATGTCCTGTAAAGAGCCATATCTGGTTATCCATAAGGACAGAGTAGTATTACGTCCTCACCCAGCCTTTCTTCCTAAGGTGGTATCGAGGTTTCACTTGAACCAGGATGTGGTTCTTCCTTCTTTTTTCCCCAAACCAAGCTCGGTAGATGAAAAGTTATTGCATTCTTTGGATGTAGTAAGAGCAGTTAAAGCTTATCTAAAAGCCACTGCTCAGATTTGTAGAACGGATTCTCTGTTTGTTCTGCCGGAAGGCCCCAGAAAGGGTCAGGCAGCATCAAAATCTACTTTAGCCAAGTGGATTCGACAGGTCATAATACAAGCCTATGGCTTGAAAAGTAGACCGCCTCCGTTCAAAGTTAGGGCGCACTCCACGAGAGCAGTTGGAACTTCATGGGCAGTGCATCACCAGGCCTCCCTGGCGCAAATTTGTAAGGCCGCAACATGGTCTTCAGTACACACGTTTACTAGGTTCTACCAGGTGGACGTGAGAAGTCAGGAGGATGTCGCCTTTGGGCGCAGTGTGTTGCAGGCCGCAAAAGATCCTCATGCCTGATGGCGCCCAGCTTATGTATGGTGTATCCCCCCCCCTCATGTGGCATTGCTTTGGGACGTCCCACATAGTAATGACTATGCTGCTCTGTGTCCCGTGATGTATGAACAAGAAAGTAGGATTTTTAAAACAGCTTACCTGTAAAATCCTTTTCTTGGAGTACATCACGGGACACAGAGCTCCCACCCCTCTTTTGGGGACACGTATTGCTTTGCTACAAAACTGAGGTACTCCCGGATGGGAGGGGCTTATATAGGGGAGGGTACTTCCTGTTTTGGAAGTTGCCAGTGCCAGCACCTGAAGGTAATTCTATATAACCCACATAGTAATGACTATGCTGCTCTGTGTCCCGTGATGTACTCCAAGAAAAGGATTTTACAGGTAAGCTGTTTTAAAAATCCTACTTTTTTTATAAAGTAGACACCCCAAGTCTTATTTTGTGCCTCAATTTTGGAAAAGAGGAAACATTGATATTTTAAAGCAGTTAAAGTGGTACTTCATCGTACCCAGGGTTTTTTTTTTTTTCAGCAGAAATGTGGGGGAACCTCCAGCACTGAATGTATGTAATGGCAAGGGGTTCAGGGTCTATTGATGCTAGCTGCTGCGGAGGATTTATTGTCACTGGAGGGGATCTATTTTTGTGGGGCTGGGGTGTCTATTATTTCTAAGGAGATCTATTGTTGCTGGTGGGGGATCTACTGTTTCTAGGGGGTGGATCTTATGTTGCTGGGGGGGTAAGTTGTTGATGGAAGGAATCTATGGTGGTCAGTTGTTGCTGGGAGGGATCTATGGGGCAGGGGATCTATTTTACTGCTTTTCTCATTAAGTAATTCCATACAAATGACTTAGTACCACAATTGGTTCTGTATTCTCTAAAAGAGGCAGCACTGGGTGATGTGTAGCTGTAGGGGGTGGAACCACGGAATAGTGTAGGAGGTGGGTAGGGGGTGAAGACAAGGGGGGAGTTCCTGTACCTGTTGTCTGAGAATAAAAGCCCTGATCATACTTAAGTAAAATGAAATTGAAATATCCCATAATACACTATATATATAAAAATATACTTACTGGTCCATAGGGTCTAGCGTTGACTTCCTTGCAGCTAAGGTTCTCCTGTCATTGGTCAGCTTTTGCGCCACCATCTTGAAAGTCCTCTTCCTGGTTTTCCATCCCACACGTGTGGCCAATGCAGCCAATTCAATGCAAAAAATCGCATTGTGTCTGCACATGTGTGGCTTTGGAATCACGCAATACTTCATCTCCCCGTCTCCTGGGATGTGTGATGTGGACAACCCTAGGAGGCAGCAGGTAGGCGATCAACGTCTTCCTCCCTTAGTCAAAGAATCCAAAAGTATAGAGAGGGGAGTTTGGGACTTTAAATGAAGTATACGGTCTGGACGAGCATACACTTCCATCCCTGTTACTGATGCAGAGAAAAAGGGGGGAATTTGGGACTTTGAATGAGATGTGCGTTAGGAGAAAAAACAATACATTGCACAATAAAGAAGGTTTATTTAAAAAATGCATGGGACATGATGCATTTTTTAAATAAGCAGATATAAGCAGATATGACAAGCTGATAACACATAATGAGAATGTGAAAAATTCCATTATTGCACATGATGAATACAATCAAAAGAAACAGTATGATACACAGACATGATGAAATACAGATCTGCATTAAAAGGCTTGACGCGTTTCGTGGACTTTATTCCACTTCTTCAGAAGCAAATGCAGGGTTCACATCTGTGAGAAATATCCAAAATTACTCCAATGAATTACATCTGGGTGTGAGGGAGGAAGTGGATTACAATGAATTTGTTGAGTTTGGTTTTGTTTGTTTTTTCCTCCCTCACACCCAGATGTAATTCATTGGAGTAATTTTGGATATTTCTCACAGATGTGAACCCTGCATTTGCTTCTGAAGAAGTGGAATCAAGTCCACGAAACACGTAAAGCCTTTTAATGCAGATCTGCATTTCATCATGTCTGTGTATCATACTGTTTCCTTTGATTGTATTCATCATGTGCAATAATGGAATTTTTCACATTCTCATTATGTGCTATCAGCTTGTCATATCTGCTATGCATCATGTCCCATCCATTTTATAAATAAACCTTCTTTATTGTGCAATGTATTGTTTTTTCTCCTAACGCACATCTCATTCAAAGTCCCAAATTCCCCCCTTTTTCTCTGCAAGAATCCAAAAGTAGAGGGTGGAGGAGGAAAAAAGTCAACTAATGTCAAGTGCAAGTCTTCCGTTATCAGTGGAAAAAAGTTCCCTGAAGGAAAAAATTGTATTGCACTGAAATTTTATTGGGTGCAATGGCTAGATATCATGGACAACCTATAGAAGCAGGACATTTTCTAATTTTATGGTCCTTGTGTACATCTGATTTATAATGTTGTACATACACTTTCTTCTCTGAGGAACAGACATGGGGATGTTTCCACTAACTCATCAAGGTGATGGAGAACTTCAGAAATATTGCAGAATGATATGCAGGAGGGAAGATTTGCCAGTGCTATTGGTGCAGACAGCTCTGACAGGTTCAAGACACAGAGTCACTCTGACTGGCTCTTTACATTTTCACTGCCAGTGCAACTGCTTGAGGTCTCCACCAGGTGGTGCATGTGACTGGATGACAATGCAGGAGTACAATTGAGAGACAGTTGTCACCCTATAGAGGCAGGATTCCTGGATGTTCTTTTAAGGAAATTGATAGATTTAAAAATGACCTCTTAATATATTAATATCGGATTTTCAATGGTGGTATTTGATCTACTTTAAATCAGGGCAGGTTGCTTCAGTTTTTTTTTTGTCTTTTCCTCCTAATTACACGTACTTTCTTTGCTAATTTGCACTGGTTTGTTCATCAAGATCACACTCTGTTTTTTTTTTTTTTTTATCATTTGTCAGCTAAATTACTAGCAAGCTTGCATATTTCTGTAAAGTGCAGAACGCCGCGAGTTTTAGAAAAAATCCCCTGGTGAATTTCTGCATTGCTTTGCATAAAATAGAATTTTTCGCATTAAGGGCCATTTTTGCCTGTCTGGAGCCCATGTCAGCTCTCTTTCGATGGTTATCTTTTTCCGAATAAGCATTGGGGCATTCTGACCAGCCTTACGGTTGGTTTTCTTTAGAAAACAACCACAGCCTGAGCAGAAAAGCCTGTCATCTGTCGACATGTTGCAGAGAAGGTCTCTTTGGGGAAGCAGTGATCTATCTGCAGACCCCGCCTCTAAATATGCAGGGACCACCCACCCAATGAGTGGATCAATGCAATTAGTGCCTTTCTGAGTTACGGTGCAGTAACTCAAATAAGGCTCATGCCGTGATCCCTGAACATGGCTTAGGACACAGCATCGGCGGTCAGTAAGGCGGTTGATAATTTCAGAGGGGGTGGGGAGTTCAGCCTTGGGCAGCTAAAGGAAAAGAATTAGACCGCATGCGCAGTGCGGCAAAATTGGCTAACAATGTGAGGGGCTTAAAACTTCAGTCTACTCACTCCACATATGGCACAGTCCTTGTACCTAAAAAATATTATTGAACTACTGTGCTACATGGAAACAGGAGGAAATTGGGACTTTATATGAAGCAACACTGCTTTTAAAATGAATCGATCAATGTAAACATTGTTTATTTAGTGCAAAAAGTACATCATGAAATAGTAAAAAGCATTATAATGAATACATAATCATATAGTTAATAATGTAATTATTAAATGGTAACAATATAATGATTATCTCAATATAATATGCAGAACACTAGACATGGGGCACACAGACCAGGATGGCAAACGTAATAGTATAAACATATAAAACAATGATGGATAGATGCATTATGATGGGTTATAGAAGGGTACGAATCATGGAACTGTGACATTGCATCATAGAAAGCTCTACGCATTTCATGGTTAATATACCACTCATCAGGAGCTGATGCTAATTGAATCTATAATAAAAATAAATATAAAGATAAAATAATCAAATTGGTATATTGGTAAGAAGAAATATAGAATACAGAGAGGGAGAAGGGAAACCTTCCAATCAGTCTCACCTCATTGTAGTCTAATTGTAAATAATTGGTAGAGTTCATAGTAACAGGGGTTGTTTTATATAGATAGCGTCCTCCCCGGGAGCTGAGGTGGTATAAACCACAGGCACATGGGTGGCAACAAGTAACCAAAGTGAGAGTGTAGATCTTCAGTGATCAGCTGTAGTCCGTGGGGTAGGTATTAGGTAGCATAAATGTAATCGGTAATTGCCGAGGGTAGCTGAAAAAAATTATAAATTAATTAACAATAAGCAGATCATACAGCCGGAAACTGGAGAGAGATAACACCAAAATAAGTGTGAGAAAGGGAATATATAGTAAGTGTGAATCATGGTGAAAGAACAAGTGGTAACCAAAATTGGTGAAAGGTACAAAGGGTGATCCGTAGAATACCTGGAGGGGTAAGGAAGAGAAATAGTCCAAAAATGTGCGAGAGTAAGTTACCAGTAAGTAGAGCCTGAGTGTTGGTCCAGTGCATAAATAGGGTAGGTGCCAACCGTGTACTGGAGAAAACCACCAGCATCACGCAGCGTGAGTAAGAGGAAGGCGGCGCCATCGCCTGGGCAGTAACTGCCACTCGGCGCTGTAGCGTCTAACCCTCCTCATGGAACACGCACATGCAGTAATCAAACAGGGGTTAGGAGTGGATAATGTACAAAGCGCAGGGGTCAGGAGTGTGTAACACACAGAGTGCAAGGGTCAAGAGTGTGTAACACACAGAGTGCAAGGGTCAAGAGTGTGCAATGCACTAGTAGAGATCCCCTTCACCCAATACAGATCACCCCCAGTAAAGATTTTCCCCCAATACAGCTCCTTCCTAATATAGATCTCTCCCTAGTACAGATTACCATCTCCCAAATACAGTTCCTCCTCCCCATTTAAGATCCCCCCCCATTGACGTCCCCCCTCAATATAGTTACCCCCACTACAGATCTCCTTCCCCCAGTAAATATTTCTCCCCAGTACAGCTCCTTCCTACGACAGATCTCCCCAATAGTACAGATTTCCATCCTCCCCAATACAGTTTCTCCTTCCCCCCAGTAAATATTTCCCCCCAGTACAGCTCCTTCCTACTACAGATCTCCTCCTAGTACAGATTCCCATCCCCCAATACAGTTTCTCCTCCCAGTAAAGATCTTTCCCCAGTGCAGTTCCCCTTCAATTAAACTCCCCCAAGTACAGATCCCCCCCCCCTCCTGTAAAGATCTCTCCAGTACAAATCTCCCCCACCACCAGTACAGATATCCCCCTTCCCTTGAAATCTACCCACTAGACCACTGAGACCAGCCATTTAAAAGTGGACTGGTGACTCCGATGTGTCTTGTGACCAGAAGCAAGGAGGAGCTTAAAGAGGAACTGCAGTCTGCTCACATAATTTGTAATAAAAACATGTTTGCCATTCTGAAGCTTCCCTCCAACCACTTTACATATTATTTTATATATACTGCAATTCTGTACTTGCCAAATATGCTGCAGAAATCTCCCTCTACTAAATCTGGCTGCAGCCATTTTAACTGTGGGCAGCTGAAGCTGCTGCCTGTTCACTTCCTGGATTTACACAGACACGCAGAGGCACACCTCCAGCTCTGCAGCTCTCATCGGTCCTCTTATGACTCATCCCCACTTCCTTCCTTCCTGGCAAACTCTCACAAGAGAGAGAGAGAGAGAGAGAGAGAGCTCTGCATGATGTCATAAGACTAGGCTAATGACCAGACAGGAAAGTGGGCTGCATAAGGTATTTACTGGCAGAAAAAAAATGTTTTACTATCCAAAGTTAAAACAACAAGGGTCAGTGTCAGCAGTCACTCTGGGGGGATTTGGACCCCCCTATCCTACCTCTTATCTACACCCCTCCTGCCTAAGATGTGGGACTGTCCTGGTAAATAAAGGACAGTTTGCTTTTTGCAAGGGAAAACTTAGTTAGTCCTGCCAGCATGCTGTTTTAACCAACACAAATATGGGGGGAGAATATACCAATTCCAAGCAGAAAAGAGTAGCCAGTAAAAATCAAGCCCAGGACCCCAGTGCTGCAAGGCTGCAGTGTGAAGCATAGTGCTGCCCCGTGGGCCTTGTATCTCTTCTGATGTACCTTGTTACTTGGCACCTAAATAAAGGGAGGATCAGATGTCCATAAATGTAGACACTTCCTGACCTGTGTTTCATTACTGTGCCAGGTCTGTGATCTCTGTAACAACCAAAGTATTCATTATAATAAAAAGTTCTTTGTAAATAAAAAAAACTTCTCCATATCTAGCTCCGCTTTCCAACCTGCCCATTTTTTCTTTGAATAAAATACGTTTGCTCCATTCCTAACCACAAAGAAAATCTTAGCCCAAGGAAATTTCTGCACCACTAAAAATAACAACATGAGTAATGCATTCGGTATTAAAGTGTAGGTAAACCCCCCTATCGTTTTCAGCCAAGGAAGCTGCCATCTTTGCCTCTGTTTAATCTACAACTGCCATGATGCTGCACATGTGATCAGTTATGACACCAGCCATTGGATGGTTGACAGTTTGGTTGAGAGCTAAACCAATGGGAGTGTTACATTTCCGGCACGTGCCGGAAATGAAACTGTTTTATGGATGGGTTTACTTCCACTTTAAGGAGTATGTACTAATGCAAATAGCACACAAAAATATAGATTAAAAGCTATAGACACATAAAATCAACCACCAGTCTGCAAATACTAAGGGAACCTCAACATGAGCCCCAAGCTGATATGACGGGGGTCATGTATACTGGAAACAACCAATGTGAGCTATGAAATAATTACAAAGCAATATAATAGAAATCTATAGACTTTTTATATTGTATTGGTAATAGACTGATAGCCTTAAATCTGAAAAAAAAAGAGCCGTAGAACGAGTCAAATGGTAATTCCTGGGTGGATGCAACATGGCCTGACTTGGTGAAAGCACACGCACGCCCCATGCATATCATGGCCCCAGCCACTTCATTGCTTTTATAGCAAAACAAAAATAAGCTGCAGGAATTGTGTTTTATTGATGTATCAGTAAAGATGTACAGTATTTTCTTGCTTTTTTATATACTGTAGTTTCTCAACTATTTTCTAGCTTCTTAATGGCTAAAATTTGGAGAAAACTGGCACAACCACTATAAGACCAAATGTATGAGGATCCCCTCCAAATGATGGGGTTCAGGTCCAGTAAAGGATTTTTTTTAATACTACATCATACAAAGACTTTGTAGATAATCATGTGATTCCAATTTTGTGGTTATAGTTTGAGGAAGACCCTTTTCTGTTCCAGCATGACTGTGCCCCCATGTATTAAGCCAACTCCATGAAGACATGGTTTAACCAGATTGGTGTGGAGGAACTCAAGCGACTTGACCTCAACCCTTGTTCCCAGACAGATTTTCTTATTCAGCTTCAGTACCTGACCTCACAATGCTCTTTTGGCTGAAGGGGCACAAATTCCCACAGTGAAGCCTCGTACACACGACCGGTTTTCTCGGCAAGAAATGACAAGAAAACGAATGGGAGAGCTTTCTTGCTGAAAACCGTGCGTGTGTATGAGGCTTTCAGGTTTCTCGTCAAGAAAACTGCCCAGAATCTCGACGAGAAAAAAAGAAGACCTGCTTTCCTTTTTTCTCGTCGTGATTCTCGTCAGACTGTATTTCGAGGAGAAAACCGTTCGTGTGTATGCATTTTTCAAAAACCGTGCATGGTCAGAATCAAGTATGAGACGGGAGCGCACCTTCTTGTAAAACTAGCGTTCGTAATGGAGATAGCACATTCGTTACGCTGTAACGAACTGAAAGCACGAGGCTGAAAAGCGCAAATCGTCTCTCTCCAAACTTTGACTAACACGCGGTAACACGAGATCAGCAAAAGCAGCCCGAGGGGTGGCACCATTGGAATAGAACTTCCCCTTTATACTGCCGTCGTACGCGTTGTACGTGACCACGCTTTACAACGACGAGATTTTGGATTGACAGTGTGTATGCAAGGAAAGTTTGACAAGAATCTCGTCAAGCTTGACAAGAAACGTGTGTACAAGGCTTTACTGTAGACGATTTGTGTCCTTCCAAGCTTGTTGTAACAATTCGGGGAAGACTCTTGTCTGTTCCAGCATGACTGTGCTCCTGTGTACAAGGTCGGATCCATAAAGACATGGTTTTACCAGCTTGATGTCATAGAACTCAAGAGATCTGACCTCAGCCCTTATTCTGAGCCAGGTCTTCTCATTCAGCATCAGTACCTGACCCCACAATGATCTTTTGGATGAATGGGCACAAATTCCCATAGGAACTGTAGACAGTTGTGTCCTTCCAAGCTTGTTGTAACAATTTGGGGAAGGCCTCTTTCTGTTCTAGCATGACTGTGCTCCTGTGTACAAGGTTGGCTCCATAAAGACGTGGTTTTACCAACTTGATGTCATAGATCTCAAGAGATCTGACCTCAGCCCTTATTCCAACCAGGTCTTCACATTCAACATCAGTACCTGACCTTAAGATTCCCTTTTGGCTAAATGGGCATACATTCCCACAGGCATTGTAGACAACTGTTTCCTTCAAAGTTTGTTGTAACAATTTGGTGAAGACCCTTTTCTATTTCAGCATTACTGTTCCCCCATGGACAATGCCGGCTCCATAAAGACATGGGGGTAGATTTACTAAAATTGGAGAGTGTAAAATCTTGTGCAGCTGTGCATGGTAGCCAGTAATTTTCAGCTTTGTTAAATTAAGCTTTGACAGTAAAACCTGGAATCTGATTGGTTTCTATGCAGAGCTGCACCAGATTTTGCATTCTCTCATTTTAGTAAATCAACCCCATGGTCTTACCAATTTGGTGTGGAGGAACTCAAGTGTCCTGCACAGAGCCCTGACCCTCAACCCCACTGAACACCTATTGGATGAGTTGGAATTCACATCCAGGTCTTCTCATCCAACACTAGTACCTGACCACACAAATTGGCACAAATTCCAACAGACACCCCCCAAAGTCATGTGGAAAGCCTTCCCATAAGATTAGAAGTTGTTTTAGCCACAAAGGAAGAGCAACCCTATTATATTGGTCACGGTTGTGAAAATGGTTACCAGCAAGCTC
This sequence comes from Rana muscosa, assembly GCA_029206835.1. Taxonomy (NCBI): domain Eukaryota; kingdom Metazoa; phylum Chordata; class Amphibia; order Anura; family Ranidae; genus Rana; species Rana muscosa. The sequence goes on along the minus strand of JARGYO010000094.1, from coordinate 50,022,862 downwards.
ATATAGGTGTGACGGTCAGGTGTCCACAATCTATTGACCAGATAATATATATCTGTGAAAGTTTTTAATTTTCAGAACCAGCCCAGACTGACGCCTACTAGTTGGTTTTCTAAAAAGATGTCCATTACAAAAATGGAGTGTTTAAATTTATTTTCTTTATAATGTAAATGTGAAATATGTTGCATGTGTCAGATTTACCACTTATTGGCAGGTTACAAGCTTAAAACACGAGCTCTGGTGATTAGAAAACCAGCTCTTAAATAGAAATAGACCTAAATAGCAGAAGAGATCCGATCACACACACTGTACAGCAACTTATGAGAGGGACACATCCCTTCCATCTTTGCCAGCAGAGACCAGAGTCCATAGGCGTGCGCACAGGGTGTGCCAGGTGTGCCCAGGCACACCTTAATCACCCTGTGCTGCACAGATTCCCCCTGCTGCTTGGCTGCAGAGAAAGGGACTCTGGAATCTCTGTCCTCAGCCCCTTTCTCTGTCTCAAAAGTGAGATATCAGGGGTCTGTTTAGGCCCCTGATATCTCACCAAAGCCCCCCAATGGTGCTCCTAAAAAATTGTAACAGAAAATAATAAAAAATTATAGTAAAAAATAATAAAAATAATAAAATTGTAAAATGTAATAAAAAATAAATAAAAATAAACTACTGACAACAGTCCCCGCCCACTGACACCATTCACTGTTCTACTGACACTGTCCATTTCCCTACATATATAATATATATATATATATATATATATATATATATATACGCATGTGTGTTTGAGCTTTGAGGTGCACACCCTAAGGTAATAAGCTGCGCACACCTATGGACTAGACCATCATGCTTTATACGTTTTACACCGGTTGCCAGTTTTCAGCCCATCAAGCTCTGCAATGTGAGAGTCATAGGGACAGAATGCATTAAATGTTTATTTGGTTATATTAGGATTTATTTCAAAAGGCATTGAAGCACCCTCAGCAATGTTGAGAGAAGCTTGTTATTTACAGAACTCAATGGGCCATCAGAGCCAAGTCAGAGATTTCAATCAGACAAAGGGAGCCACAAAGCAAGCGCCATCTGCTATGCTGTCTCTATATCTAACCCTTAGTGCCAAGAGAAAGACCTGTTTAAACTAAGTCTGCCTACTAGCATTTTTAGAAGGAGGTCAGCAATGGCAAGAATTTAAAAAAAAGTGCACATTGAACATCAAATGTCCTTAGTGAGAGCTTACAGCATGTGACCACTATAATCAGTGGGTGCTTGTAGTGACTACAGTAGATGAAAGCCAACATTTTGGGGCCTAACATAATTCTGTCCTCAAGGAGACATAGTGAGCTTCCTCAAGGCAACATAGTGATGAAAGATTGAGAAAAGGAACTTGTGAGGCCCCGAAACCATGTCTATTTCTGACTTATCCATCACAGTTTTAACAATAAATGTGTGTAATGTACACCTAGAGTGATGGTGACTTTACATCTTCTTGTACCCATTGACCAGACCGAGAAGAACAATGTGTACATAATTTATGGTATCTTGGCATCTCTATTGACGTCATTAATGATGGCCATACGTGTTTTGTTTTTCCTTCACAGACTATAATGGCATTGACACAGGTCAGTCACCATTTGGATTCTGTGATCCATTGGATCCTGTGCACATGGATTTGAACCCATTCCCCGCACCTAATGATACCAGTCCTCGGTCTGGACTTACCCCGGAGCAGAGTCGGGTAGCCATGTCGGGGACCACCACCTTTCAGACAGATCCCGGTAGGTTTACAGAACCACAGAACACCCCAGACAAGGGCGCTTGCAAGCAGTAACTCTGGGGGTCAACGACCTTCACCACTACATCCTCTTTTAGCAAAGCCTAGGAATCAAATATTGGACCTCCCTTGAGTTACACCCTAGCTACACAGCAGCCTGGGAAGCAAAGAGCTTACACGAGATCCTCTCAAGGCAAGACTAGACCTGGCTACACCAAAATCCTCACCAAGCAGAGACTTATTGTGCTTCACCAGTTTGATGTAAGACCAGTGGAGTAACTTGGCACAGTTGAACCCCTCATCAAGATGGCAGTGAAGGTTTCCTTTACTCCCGGGTCCTCAAAAAATCAGTGCTATTCCTCCACAGCTAATTGTGTCACTCAGCTGTGTGTAGACCAAGCTCTGGCTTATTATGGGGGGGTTTAATCATAATCTGCATGGTAAGCGCCCAAACACAGAGTAGGCCCCACAGGGCATCTAGCTTTCATCTTAGACCTGTTTATATGAACACAGTGTGCATATGGAGGCCCGAGCGGAAAATAGAATATGTGACTAAAGTGTGTATGCACGTGTTAATGTCCACCCACCGGGAGATGAAAAGCAAAGCATCCCGTGGCTTTAAATCCGTAGCTGCAGGTAAAGAGGACATCTGAGGAGAGTCGGTAATACCCTGTACTTCAGAATGCAAGTTATTCAGCCTGTCCTTAGGCCTCATGAGCAATGGAAACTTGGAGAGATTAAAGTAAATGTAAACCCTAACTGGGTGACATTTAGTTTGACAAAACACTGCGCATCATAAACAACTGCAGTTAAAAAAAAAGAAAAAAGAAAATTGTGTTCTAGTTCATCCTAAATGTGTTCAGTAGGGTTGAAGTCAGGAACGTATGTTGGAAAAGACCTGGCTTACAGTCAGCATTCCAATTCATTCCAAAGGTGTTCAGTAGGGTTGGGTTTAGGCACTGATGTTTGATGAGAAGACCTGGCTCACAATTGGCATTATAGTTCATCCCAAAGATGTTCAGTAGGGTTGAAGTCAGGTACTGATGTTGTATAAGAAGACCTGGCCCACGGACAGCATTCCATTTCTTCTCAAAGGTGTTCAGTGGGAATGAGTTTAGGCACTGATGTTTGATGAGAAGACCTGGCTCACAATTGGCATTATAGTTCATCCCAAAGATGTTCAGTAGGGTTGAAGTAGGGTTGTTCGGTAGGGTTGTTCAGTAGGGTTGAAGTCAGGTACTGATGTTGTATAGGAAGACCTGGCCCAGGGTCAGCATTCCATTTCATCTCAAAGATGTTCAGTAGGGTTGAAGTCAGGTACTGATGTTGTATAAGAAGACCTGGCCCAGGGTCAGCATTCCATTTCATCCCAAAGGTGTTCAGTAGGGTTGAGTTTAGGCACTGATGTTTGATGAGAAGACCTGGCTCACAATTGGCATTATAGTTCATCCCAAAGATGTTCAGTAGGGTTGAAGTCAGGTACTGATGTTGTATAAGAAGACCTGGCCCACGGACAGCATTCCATTTCTTCTCAAAGGTGTTCAGTGGGAATGAGTTTAGGCACTGATGTTTGATGAGAAGACCTGGCTCACAATTGGCATTATAGTTCACCCCAAAGATGTTCAGTAGGGTTGTTCAGTAGGGTTGTTCAGTAGGGTTGTTCAGTAGGGTTGAAGTCAGGTACTGATGTTGTATAAGAAGACCTGGCCCACGGACAGCATTCCATTTCTTCTCAAAGGTGTTCAGTGGGGATGAGTTTAGGCACTGATGTTTGATGAGAAGACCTGGCTCACAATTGGCATTATAGTTCATCCCAAAGATGTTCAGTAGGGTTGAAGTAGGGTTGTTCAGTAGGGTTGTTCAGTAGGGTTGAAGTCAGGTACTGATGTTGTATGGGAAGACCTGGCCCAGGGTCAGCATTCCATTTCATCTCAAAGATGTTCAGTAGGGTTGAAGTCAGGTACTGATGTTGTATAAGAAGACCTGGCCCAGGGTCAGCATTCCATTTCATCCCAAAGGTGTTCAGTAGGGTTGAGTTTAGGCACTGATGTTTGATGAGAAGACCTGGATCACAATTGGCATTATAGTTCATCCCAAAGATGTTCAGTAGGGTTGAAGTCAGTTACTGATGTTGTATAAGAAGACCTGGCCCACGGACAGCATTCCATTTCTTCTCAAAGGTGTTCAGTGGGGATGAGTTTAGTCACTGATGTTTGATGAGAAGACCTGGCTCACAATTGGCATTATAGTTCATCCCAAAGATGTTCAGTAGTGTTGTTCAGTAGGGTTGTTCAGTAGGGTTGAAGTCAGGTACTGATGTTGTATAAGAAGACCTGGCCCAGGGTCAGCATTCCATTTCATCCCAAAGATGTTCAGTAGGGTTGAAGTCAGGTACTGATGTTGTATAAGAAGGCCTGGCCCAGGGTCAGCATTCCATTTCATCCCAAAGATGTTCAGTAGGGTTGTTCAGTAGGGTTGTTCAGTAAGGTTGTTCGTTAGGGTTGAAGTCAGGTACTGATGTTGTATAAGAAGACCTGGCCCAGGGTCAGCATTCCATTTCATCCCAAAGGTGTTCAGTGGGGATGAGTTTAGGCACCGATGTTGGATGAGAAGTTGAGGGTCACAATTTGTATTATAGTTCATCTCAAAGGTGTTCAGTGGGAAGGAGCTTGGACACAGATGTTGGATGAGAAGACCTGGGTCACAATTTGTATTATCTGTCATCCCAAAGATGTTCAGTAGAGTTGAAGTCAGGTGCTGATTTTGGATGGGAAGAACTGGCTCACAATTGGTGTTCTAGTTCATCCTAGAACTATTCAGTAGGGTTGAGGTCAGGTAGTGGTACTGATATTGGATGAAAAGACCTGCTTCACAATCATCTCAAAGGTGTTTAGTAGGGTTGAGGGCATAGCTCTGTGCAGGCCACCTAAGCTCCTCTGCATCGAACTGGTCAAACCATGTCTTTTTGGGAGCTAGAAGAACAAAAAAAAAAAACTGTTACCACAAGGTAGAAGGGGGTGTGTAATGATATCCTCTATGTTACTCTTAAGGAAGGAAGCATGCAGAATTGCCTTTTTGGTATTTTTCTTGGTGTCTGTTGGTAACCATCTATCTTTCCCCATAGGCCTCCCGGACCCAGACCTGGGAATGACGGACCAATTCGGACAATCTGCAATCACTGACCAAATGCCCTGGTCTGACAGCTTGACGCCTCTGAACCGCGTGACCCAAAACGCACAGGAAGAGTGAGTACTCAAAGACGACCTGGAGACTGAATGTGTGAGAGGTTTACAAGGGCATCACTTCAACCTTTGATGTTGAAGGATAGATTTCTGTTTATGCTAGTAATATTCTTGTTGAATCGACCCTTCGCTGCTGGGTCAGATTAATGCGAGGAATTGATAAGTCTTGGCCTAAAGTAACCCTGTCACTATAGGTTCCTAAAGCCTGCCATCTTTTCTGAATAGAGGTTGCCCAGCATCATCTAGCCCTTTCCTCCCCAGCCTGACTATCCCTGGCCTGCCCCTTTCCTGTATAGTATAAAGTTTTGAACCTTTGTGACTCTACACACTGTTAAGATAGCTGCTGTTATACTTTTTTTCTGCAAATTGTGTCTCTAAATAAACACATGATCACAGTACAGAGACACACCAATCTTCCCACAAAGTGTTTTCAGATGCCGAACTAGATTGACCCGATGTGTCCGTATTGGAAGATTCATGAATATGCATGTCAGGGAGTGCAGTAAGTGAAAAATACATCGGCCTGTACGCCGGCCATAGTATTGTTGTGGTCTGTGCTACCCCTTCTCTGGGCCCCAACCATATGTTGTCCTCTAAACCCTGCAACCGCGGGAGAGGCAGAAAAACAAGACCTATAAAGAGGAGAGGACCCACGTGATATACCAATGTACTATAGATACATATGAGCTGGAGAGATAGATAGATAGATAGATATGAGATAGATATGAGATAGATATGAGATAGATATGAGATAGATAGATTGATATGAGATAGATAGATAGATTGATATGAGATAGATAGATAGATTGATATGAGATAGATAGATAGATTGATATGAGATAGATAGATAGATTGATATGAGATAGATAGATAGATTGATATGAGATAGATAGATAGATTGATATGAGATAGATAGATAGATTGATATGAGATAGATAGATAGATTGATATGAGATAGATAGATAGATTGATATGAGATAGATAGATAGATTGATATGAGATAGATAGATAGATTGATATGAGATAGATCGATAGATTGATATGGGATAGATAGATAGATAGATAGATAGATAGATAGATAGATAGATAGATAGATAGATATGAGATAGATAGATTGATATGAGATATATAGATATGAGATAGATAGATAGAGAGATAGATATGAGATAGATTGATATGAGATAGATAGATGAATATGAGATAGATAGATTGATTGATATGAGATAGATAGATAGATAGATTGATATGAGATAGATAGATAGATTGATATGAGATAGATAGATAGGAGATAGATAGATAGATAGATTGATATGAGATAGATAGATAGGAGAGAGATAGATAGGAGATAGATAGATAGATAGATAGATAGATAGATAGATAGATAGATAGATAGATAGATAGATAGATAGATATGAGATAGATAGATAGATATGAGATAGATAGATAGATATGAGATAGATAGATAGATATGAGATAGATAGATTGATATGAGATAGATAGATAGGAGATAGATAGATAGATAGATTGATATGAGATAGATAGATAGGAGAGAGATAGATAGGAGATAGATGGATAGATAGATAGATAGATAGATAGATAGATAGATATGAGATAGATAGATAGATAGATAGATATGAGATAGATAGATAGATATGAGATAGATAGATAGATATGAGATAGATAGATAGATAGATATGAGATAGATAGATTGATATGAGATAGATAGATAGGAGATAGATAGATAGATAGATATGAGATAGATAGATAGATAGATATGAGATATATAGATTGATATGAGATAGATAGATTGATATGAGATATATAGATATGAGATAGATAGATAGATAGATATGAGATAGATAGATAGATAGATAGATAGATGGATAGATGGATGGATAGATGGATGGATAGATAGATGGATAGATAGATGGATAGATAAATAGATAGATAGATAGATAGATAGATATGAGATAGAGAGATAGATAGATAGATATGAGATAGATAGATAGATAGATATGAGATAGATAGATAGATAGATAGATATGAGATAGATAGATAGATAGATAGATAGATAGATATGAGATAGATAGATAGATAGATATGAGATAGATAGATAGATAGATAGATAGATATGAGATAGATAGATAGATAGATATGAGATAGATAGATAGATAGATAGATAGATAGATAGATATGAGATAGATAGATAGATAGATATGAGATAGATAGATAGATATGAGATAGATATATAAGTTGATAGCTAGATAGATAGATAGATAGATAGATAGATTGATATGAGATAGATAAGGCGATAGATAGATAGATAGATAGATAGATAGATAGATAGATAGCAGTGGCGGCCACTCATGCAGGGCACAGGGACGTATGGATTAGGGGGGCGGAGCCCCTGCGCATGGATTCTAATTCGTTTATTTTTTTATTTTTACAAGCACATGATTAGAGCCAGAGGCTCTAACTGGCTTCAAAAAGGGTGGGCATCAAATTTAAAGGGGTATGAATACTTTTTTAAGGCATTGTATATACGGTATATATGTCAGTATCTCTCTCTCCTTCTCTCCCCCCCCCTCTCTCTCTCTCTATCTATATATATATATATATATATATATATATATATATATATATATACAGTATATATGCCTAGGTACAGTTATGCTCATAAGTTTACATACCCTGGCAGAATTTATGATTTCTTGGCCATTTTTCAGAGAATATGAATGATAACACAAAAACTTTTCTTTCACTCGTGGTTAGTGTTTGGCTGAAGCCATTTATTATCAATCAACTGTGTTTACTCTTTTTAGATCATAATCACAACAGAAACTACCCAAATGACCCTGATCAAAAGTTTACATACCCCCGTTCTTAATACTGTGTATTGCCCCCTTTAACATCAATGACGGCTTGAAGTCTTTTGTGGTATTTGTGGATGAGGCTCTTTATCTTCTCAGATGGTAAAGCTGCCCATTCCTCTTGGCAAAAGCCTCCAGTTCCTGTAAATTTTTGGGCTGTCTTGCATGAACGGCACGTTGGAGATCTCCTCAGAGGGGCTCAATGATATTGAGGTCAGGAGACTGAGATAGCCACTCCAGAACCTTCACTTTATTCTGCTGTAGCCAATGACAGGTGGACTTGGCCTTGTGTTTTGGATCATTGTCATGTTGGAATGTCCAAGTACGTCCCATGCGCAGCTTCCTGGCTGATGAATGCAAATGTTCCTCCAGTATTATTTGAGAACATACTGCATTCATCTTGCCATCAATTTTGACCAAATTTCCTGTGCCATCCCCCAAACATCAGCGATCCACCTCCGTGTTTCACAGTAGGAATGGTGTACCTTTCATCATAGGCCTTGTTGACTCCTCTCCAAATGTAGTGTTTATGGTTGTGGCCAAAAAGCTCAATTTTGGTCTCATCACTCCAAATGACTTTGTGCCAGAAGGTTTGAGGCTTGTCTCTGTGCTGTTTGGCGTATTGTAAGCGGGATACTTTGTGACATTTGCGTAGTAATGGCTTTCTTCTGGCGACTCGACCATGCAGCCCATCTTTCTTCAAGTGACTCCTTATTGTACATCTTGAAACAGCCACACCACATGTTTTCAGAGAGTCCTGTATTTCACCTGAAGTTATTTGTGGTATTTTCTTTGCATCCCAAACAATTTTCCTGGCATTTGTGGCTGAAATTTTAGTTGGTCTACCTGACCGTGGTTTGATTTCAACAGAACCCCTCATTTTCCACTTCTTGATTAGAGTTTGAACACTGCTGATTGGCATTCTCAATTCCTTGGATATTTTTTTATATCCCTTTCCTGTTTTATACAGTTCAACTACCTTTTTCCGCAGATCCTTTGACAATTATTTAGCTTTCCCCATGACTCAGAATCCAGAAACGTCAGTGCAGCACTGGATGAAAGATGCAAGGGTCTGTTAGGAGTCCAGAAACTCATTGACCTTTTATACACACACACTAATTACAAGCAAACAGATCACAGGTGAGGATGGTTACCTTCAATAGCCATTCAAACCCCTTTGTGTCAACTTGTGTGCATGTTATCAGGCCAAAATCACCAGGGTATGTAAACTTTTGATCAGGGTCATTTGGGTAGTTTCTGTTGCCATTATGATTTAAAAAGAGTAAACACAGTTGATTGATAATAAATGGCTTCAGCCAAACACTAACCATGAGTGAAAGAAAAGTTTTTGTGTTATCATTCATATTCTCTGAAAAATGGCCAATAAATCATAAATTCTGCCAGGGTATGTAAACTTATGAGCACAACTGTGTATATATGACAGTATCTCTATGTATGTATACAGTATGTCAGTATCTCTATGTATATATACAGTATATACGTCATTATCTCTATTTATATATTCCATACGTGTGACTGTGCAGCTTTGGTGTTCCAGAACCGGCACCTGGCCCCCCGGGTCCTCTGAGGACACCCAGTACAAACCACGGCTCGGCGGCCCCGGCTATTTTTAGAAGGCGTACGGCGGCCTGTTTTTCTTTTGGGTCTGAGCTCCTTACAAAGCTTTGGGAAGTTTCTGGGAGTTTAGCACAGACCAATGGGAGGACATGTTCCCCTCCAGGGAGCGCGGAGCACTAATCCCCCTCTTTGTTTAGGCGAGCCCCCGCTCCCCTTTGCTTGCTTTTCACAGGGAATCAAAGGCACCTGAGCTCCCCGGCATAATAGGATCACAGCAGAGCTGAGAATTCTTTTTTTGGCCTTCATCATTCTCATAATCTGCTTATTCGCCTGCTGAGTTGGGGGGGGGTGACATCTATTGGCTACTGGTGGGTTACAACGCATTCCATGAAACCGCAGGATTGTGTGGAGTGTATGTGTGCATTTTTTTTTTCTTTTTATGTCACGGCAATGGTTTACATCCACCATATGGATGGTCATCGAAAAACTTGGCTGCTGACAATCTGCATCCATACGCCTCCAGTAATCATCTCCACTATGTTAGAATGACAGCGCGCACAGTGTCTCCATTCCTCCCTGCTGTACGGTGGTCTAGAGGAAGCCAATATAAAGACAGGATCAGGTATCTATACTAGATGTATTAAAAAATAAAAAATATATATTTTTTTTTTTTTATGGTGGATACATAACTACAAAAAAGGGATACTTTTTATATTTTGCCTGAAGTTCCAATTGAAGTGGAACTTTGCAAAGAAAAAAAAAGTCCATGACCAGGAAAGTTTCTGTACTGCAGAAGAGTCATTCTCTGTCTCCTGCAAAAAAAATCCTTCTAATGCCGCGTAAACACGGTCGGAATTTCTGACAAAAAAAGTCAGACGGGAGCTTTTGGTCGGGGATTCCGACCGCGTGTATGCTCCATCGGACTGTTTCTGACGGAAATTCCGACGGACTTAGATAGAGAGCGTTCCCGTTGGAAAGTCTGACCGTGTGTACACGGCATTACCTTTCTCTTCGCACTCGTATGATAGAATGTACATTCTTGGCATGCCTCAGGGTTGAATAAATTCCAGTTCACATGGATGGGAGTTTCATCATTCTAGGCTGGCCAATCAAGATGGCTGAAGATGCCAAACCCTAGCATTCCTCCATACCAGAGTGAACAAATTCCCAGAGCACATGAATGGAAGTTACATCATCCTTGGCTGGACAATCAAAATGGCTGTAGACGCCAAACTCCGGCATGCCCTGATACCAGGGCACAAACATTCCAGTGCATATTTGCAGGAGTTGCATCATCACAGGCTGGACAATCAATATGGTCAAAGACACCAAAACCCGGCATGTCTTGGTACCAGAGCGCAAACATTCCAGTGCACATTTGCAGAAGTTACATCATCACAGGCTGGATAATTAAGATAGCCAAAGACACCAAACCCCAGCATGGCTTGGTACTGGGTGAATAAATACTGGTGCACATGCATGGGAGTTACATCATCCCAGGCAGGACAATCAAGATGGCCAAAGGCGCCAAACCCCAAAAATTCCTCGATACTAGGATGACTGGATTCCAGTGCACATGTTACAGGCCGGCAATCAAGGTGGCTGAAGATGCCAAACCCCAGTATACCTCGATATCAGGGTGAATGCATTCAGGTACACATTTTTTAGAGTTACAGCATTCCAGGCCATACTATAAAGATGGCCGAAGACACCCAATCCAGAATGCCGTGGTACCATGGAGCAAAAATTCCAGTGCAAATTTGCAAGAGTTACATCATCACAGGCTGGATAATCAAGATGGCCAAAGACACCAATCCCCACATGCTTCGGTACTGGGTGAATAAATACTGATGCACATGCATGGGAGTTGCATCATCCAAGGCCGGACAATCTAGATGGGTAAAGACACCAAACCCGAGCATGCCTTGGTACCGGGTGAATAAATACTGGTGCAGATGCATGGGAGTTACATTTTCCAAGGCAGGACAATTAAGATGGCCAAAGGCGCTAAATCCCAGAACTTCCTTGATACTAGGGTGAATAAATCCTGGTGCACATGTGCAGGAGTTACATCATACCAGGCCGGCAATCAAGGTGGCTGAAGATGCCAAACCCCAGTATGCCTCGGTATGGGGGTGACTACATTCAGGTACACATTTTCTGGAGTTATATCATTCCAGGTCATACAATTAAGATGGCCGATGACACCCAATCCGGCATGCTTCAGTACCAGGGGTGAATAAATACTGGTTCACATGCATGGGAGTTTCATCATTAGGCCAGACAAGCAAGATGGTTAAAGGCGCCAAACCCCAGTATGTTGGGAAAAATATACAATGCATTGAGGGGGACCAGGAGGGGGCAGGGGGTAGGTGAAATTAAAGGGAGGAAGGGGGTTTAGGGGATCCAGTGCAGAGAGATCAACCCTTTAGGGAGGGTCATGTGACTATATGCTTGTGACAACAGGAAATAGGCGATCATGGCACCAAGGTGGTATTGACGGTAAGAATTTTCACCCACAGCTGCCATATCATAGGGATTTTGTTTGCTAACCTGGCTTCAAACTTTTCATGGATCTTACCTCTCTCTGGTGATGTCCGGGGCGTGTTTCTTTTGGAGTGCCGTGGGCGAATTTGGAGGGATCTTGGGTGCCAAGAAGATTCAATATCATATGGGAAACCCTCAGTCTATAAAGCATGGGAACACAAAAAAAAAATGTTGCTTCAAAAACTGGATTATGCCGATAGAAAAAGAGAGCGGCGTGAGAGAGAGATGAGTTCATTACTGTGCTGCTTCTCCTTTCACTTTTCAATGACAGGCTGGGGGTGGGTCCAGGACAACCTGGGCTCAAAGGAAGTGGGCTGAATATCAGACTGAGGGCATCTAGTGGCAGAAAAAAAATGTACTGCAGGGAAATCTCTAGATTGAAGGTGAATATTGCAGCAAAAGCTAGTTTTGTTATTTTATATATTAATAAGGGTTAATAGGCTATTCATTTTAATTTTAAATTTTGGGCTGGAATTCTGCTTGAAGGAGCGTCATCTGCATCAAACCCAAGTAGAGAATTCCAGTGTTAGAAAATCGACAGCAGTACATGGAAATAAAATTAACTGTTAATGAGATCCCCATGCGTCCTAACAGTCAGATACATGTGTAAGATTTTAAAATTAAAAAACAGGTACTCTATGTGACTATTCCTTAGCAAGTCATAGCTGAGTAGGTCTAAATTTCCTTTCCTTGTCAAATTTATATATAATTTAATGTATTTTTTTAAATTCAAGTACCGAAATTTGACCTGGTATCCACTCCTGCAACTCCTGCAGAGAAGATTTCAGGGAAAAGCATCTCGAGTAAGAGAAGAGATCAAAGTGATGGAGAGATGAGCTCATCAGCATGCTGCTTCTCCTTTCTCTGTCCAGTCACAGGCTATAAGTACTACAGATCTGCAGCAGAGAAAAATCAGGTCTCCTCCCCTGCCAGACAGGGCTGTCCTGTGTGACAGAGCTGTGTAAATCGCAGGATTGGATGGGCAGAAATACAATACAGTGGGGCAAAAAAGTATTTAGTCAGCCACCAATTGTGCAAGTTCTCCCACTTAAAAAGATGAGAGAGACCTGTAATTGTCATCATAGGTATACCTCAACTATGAGAGACAAAATGTGGAAACAAATCCAGACAATCACATTGTCTGAGTTGGAAAGAATTTATTTGCAAATTATGGTGGAAAATAAGTATTTGGTCAATATGAAAAGTTCATCTCAATACTTTGTTATATATCCTTTGTTGGCAATGACAGAGGTCAAACGTTTTCTGTAAGTCTTCACAAGGTTGTCACACACTGTTGCTGGTATGTTGACCCATTCCTCCATGCAGATCTCCTCTAGAGCAGTGATGTTTTGGGGCTGTCGCTGGGCAACACGGACTTTCAACTCCCTCCAAAGGTTTTCTATGGGGGTTGAGATCTGGAGACTGGCTAGACCACTCCAGGACCTTGAAATGCTTCTTATGAAGCCACTCCTTCGTTGCCCGGGCGGTGTGTTTGGGATCATTGTCATGCTGAAAGACCCAGCCATGTTTCAACTTCAATGCCCTTGCTGATGGGAGGAGGTTTGCACTCAAAAAGATACATGGCCCCATTCATTCTTTCATGTACACGGATCAGTCGTCCTGTTCCCTTTGCAGAGAAACAGCCCCAAAGCATGATGTTGCCACCCCCATGCTTCACAGTAGGTATGGTGTTCTTTGGTTGCAACTCAGCATTCTCTCTCCACCAAACACGACGAGTTGTGTTTCTACCAAACAGTTCTACTTTGGTTTCATCTGACCATATGACATTCTCCCAATCCTCTTCCGGGTTCATCCAAATGCTCTCTAGCAAACCTCAGACGGGCCCGGACATGTACTGGCTTAAGCAGGGGACACGTCTGGCACTGCAGGATCTGAGTCCCTGGCAGCGTAGTGTGTTACTGATGGTAGCCTTTGTTACGTTGGTCCCAGCTCTCTGCGGGTCATTCACTAGGTCCCCCCGTGTGGTTCTGGGATTTTTGCTCACCATTCTTGTGATCATTTTGACCCCACGGGGTGAGATCTTGCGTGAAGCCCCAGATCGAGGGAGATTATCAGTGGTCTTGTATGTCTTCCATTTTCTAATTATTGCTCCCACAGTTGATTTCTTCACACCAAGCTGCTTGCCTATTGCAGATTCAGTCTTCCCAGCCTGGTGCAGGTCTACAATTTTGTTTCTCGTGTCCTTCGACAGCTCTTTGGTCTTCACCATAGTAGAGTTTGGAGTGTGACTGTTTGAGGTTGTGGACAGGTGTCTTTTATACTAATAACAAGTTCAAACAGGTGCCATTAATACAGGTAATGAGTGGAGGACAGAGGAGCCTCTTAAAGAAGAAGATACAGGTCTGTGAGAGCCAGAAATCTTGCTTGTTTGTAGGTGACCAAATACTTATTTTCCACCATAATTTGCAAATAAATTCTTTCCAAATCAAACAATGTGATTGTCTGGATTTGTTTCCACATTTTGTCTCTCATAGTTGAGGTATACCTATGATGACAATTACAGGCCTCTCTCATCTTTTTAAGTGGGAGAACTTGCACAATTGGTGGCTGACTAAATACTTTTTTGCCCCACTGCCCCACTGTATCTCTGGCAGATAAAATAGGCAGGCCATGCCTGTGTTGCGGTGGCAGCAGCGAAGGAGTTAACCAGCGTGCTGCGTCCAGCCTGGCAGAGTCCTATTCACGCAGTCGTGTTTTTGCTTCCAGCGCAGGCCCTGGCTCCCCACATCTGGTACTCATCTATCACTAAAAGGAGAAACATTTCAGCTCTTGGTTACTATGTGCTCCACGGATTCCCTATCAAAGCCACCTTGTGTTTTCCTGCCACATCGCAGTATTTTATTAGCCAAGCCGGTGCTGGCTGTAATTAGATTTTCATGGAGCCCGATACCTTTCCTATGCGCACACGGGAGCGGATAAACTGTGGGATGTGGGGGACATTATGGGAGGGTGGGGGCTTGGGGCCCCTTTGTCAACTGTGACCTGTTTTAATTCTTTACATATGATGATTTCCATGCAACTTTAGAAACGGATAGGAATTCCTGACTAACAGATTTAACCCTTGTGGCGAAGGAAGGAGCATGTGCTAAGAGAGGTCATATGAGGTCAGAACAGTCAGTAGTGTTGGACACAAACCCATATCTTCCTTGATCCTCCTCCACAACTGTCTGACAATAGATTTGATTACTTAATCTTTGCCAATTGGCTTCTCATTGGTCCCCTATCTCTGAAGTTATTTAAACAATTAGGTGGCAGATTCCTGTAGAGCAGCCAATTTCTATCAGGGTTCCATGCAACCCTAGGGTTCCACCAGAGTTTTTTAGGGGTTATTTGGGCTGTGGTTGATTGACCTCCCATTTCATGGTGCCTGCATAGTTTCAGGGCCAACGCCAGTTGGCAGAGCAAAGCTGCAAGACAGCAATGTTTTTTGAGCTGTCTATAAGGGGGGCATTCCTAACACCAATGAAAAGAGCATTATTTACACTGGCCACCAATGTAAAGGGCAGTGTTCTTACTGACCACCTCTGTAAGGCGGTCATACTATTTATTGTTTACAACTATAAGGCGGTCATTTTTCCCACAGGCCACTACAGTAGGACAGTCATTCTTCCCATTTGCCACCAGTGCAAGGTTGTCATTCTTCCCACAGACCACCACTGTAATGTGGTCAGTCATCCTGCAGACCACCACTGTAAGGTGGTCATTGTTCCCATTGACCACCATTGTAAGGTGGTCATTCTTCCCACAGACTACTACAGTAAGGTGGTCATTCTTCCCACAGACCACCACTGTAAAGCAGTCATTCTTCTCATTGGTCACCATTGTAAGACAGTCATTCTTTCCACAGACCACCACTATAAGGTGATCATTCTTCCCACAGACCACCACTGTAAAGCGGCCATTCTTCTCATTGATGACCAATGTAAGATGGTCATTCTTTGCATTGGCCACCACTGTAGGACGGTTATTCCTCCCATTGACCACCATTGTAAGACAAGTCTTTCCCCACATTGACCACCATTGTAAGGGAGTCATTCTTCTCACAGACCACCACTGTAAGGGGGTCATTCTTCCCACATACCACCACTGTAAGGCTGTACATTTTTCCATTGACAACCACTGTAAAGGGGTCACTTTTCCAATAGACCACCACTGTAAGGGAGTCTATCGTTCCATTGACCACCACTGTAAGGCGGTCATTCTTCCCACAGACCACCACTATAAGGTGGTCATTGCTCATTGATTAACACTGTAAGGTGGTTATTCTTCCCATTGACCACCATTGTAAGGTGGTCATTCTTCCCATAGATCACCACTGTAAAGTGATCATTATGTACGCAGACCACCACTGTAAGGCAGTCATTCGTCCTGCAGAGCACCACTTTAAAGCGGTCATTGTTCTCATTGACCACCACTGTAAGAAAGTAATTCTTTCCATTGACCACCAATGTAAGATGCTCAATTTTCTCATTGACCACCATTGTAAGACATGCATTCTTCTCACAGACCACCATTGTAAGGTGGTCATTGTTCTCATTGATTACCACCGTAAGGCGGTCATTCTTCCCATTTACCACCACTGTAAGGGGGTCATTCTTCCCAAAGATCACCACTGTAAGGTGGTCATTCTTACCACTGACCACCAATGTATGGGGTATTTTTTCCCCCTAATCCCCAATTATTTGGTTTCAATGGGGTTTATTTTGAGGGTTCCTCTGGGGTAAAAGGTTGAGAAGACTGCTGTAGTTTACAGATTATTTTGGAAAGCTTCCAAAACTGCCATATATATATGCCCAGGCTTTTTTTTTTTCCTAAGCTCATCACTAGTAAGGTAAAAAAAAAGTTCTCCCACTGCACCCATTGTACTTAATCTACATTTTGATATTAAAGTAAAACTAAATCGAAGCCCCAAATACCCACCTAAAACACTGGTTACATGGTACGTTGCGTCCCAAGCTTTAGTCTCAAATGTTGCTTTATGCGAAAGATGTACCTTCTGAGACCCAGTATGTGTGGACAATGTGAAAACTTGCTAACTTAACATAATTAACAGGAACGTGCATGACTGAGACTCTGGATTTGATTCATCAGTGATATATGGTTGCACAAGATCTATCATATTCATACAGGATGCAATGGCTCTGGTGAGGTTGCTCTTAACACAAAGAGGTTACATCATAGCTAGGAGACCTTAGTTATCATCTTTCCCAGCTCTCTATGTACTATAAAACACCTTATACCCATGTAATAGAGATCAGTAGAGGAGGTGTTTATAGTCCAAATCAGGACTGACAACACTGCACCTCCAAAGATATAGTGGAATGAGTGAGCGCTGTCAATCTAGTACAGGAAGTGCGTTACAGACAGAAAAAAATGGGAAAACAAGGGAAAAGGAATGCAGCCACCAAAGACTAGTAAACAAGCACAATACAGTATATTAACTGTGTGTTCTTGGGTATAAAAATACTTTCATTGTATAAAATACAAAACTGCAGGTCATCAGCATCCAAAAGACATTAGACAGCAATCTTAAGCTCTGTACACACGATCGGATTTCCTACGGATTCTAATCCGATGGATTTTTCCATCGGAAATCCGATGAAGCTGGCTTCCATCAGTCTTGCCTACACACTATCAGTCAAAAATCCGATCGTCCCAAACGCCGTGACGTAAAACACAGAAGTTCAATGCTTCTGAGCATGCGTCGACTTGATTCTGAGCATGCGTGGGTTTTTTGTCCGATGGAGTTCCACACAGACGATCGGAATTTGCTATCGTTTTTTTTCCCTTTGGATAAATTTAAAACATGTTCTTATTTTTCTCACCGATGGAAAAAAGACCGATGGGGCCCATACACGATCGGTTTGTCCGATGAGAAAAGTCCATCGGACTGTTTTCATCGGTAAAACCGATCGTGTGTACAGGCATAAAAGCAAGATGCGTATTTGCCTGAAAGTGAACTGGTACTTTGACCGCCCAACAGTTTCATACTGAGGCAGGGAGAATGTTTTAAGCCTTGCTTAGACTCCAATAAGTGGCCCAGAACCAGATTCTCAGTCGCAGAGATCTCATCTCACTAATAGAGTTTTCGAGAGATAGACCTCCCCAGCATCTACTAACTAGAATATCCGCTTTGGATGAACTGAGCCTTTAAAGCAGGCTTTCTGAACTAGGGTTCTGTGGAACCCTGGGGTTCCTCCAGAGATAGCTGGGGATTCCTCCAGTGATTGCTATAAGTCCCTCTAGAGATTGCTAGGGGTTCTTCCAGAGATTGCTGGGGATTCCTTCAGATATTGCTAGGGGTTCCTCCAGAGATTGCTAGGGGTTCTTCCTGAGATTGACAGGGGTTCATTCAGAGATTGCTAAGAGTTCCTTCAGATATTGCTAGGGGTTCCTCCAGAGATTACTGGGGGTTCTTCCTGAGATTGCTAGGGGTTCAGTCAGAGATTGCTAGGGGATTGCTCCAGTGATTGCTACAAGTCCCTCAAGAGATTGTTTGGGGTTATCCAGAGATTGCTGGGGGTTCCTCCAGAGACTGCTAAGGGTTCATCCAGAGAATACTAAGGGTTCCTCTAGAGCAGGGTTCTCCAATCTTTCCAAACAAAGGGCCAGTTAACTGTCCATCAGGCTTTAGGGGGGCCAGACTTTGCCCTAAGGGAGTAAAAAAAACAGCCCAATGTCAGTGGATATAATCAATGCCCCATCACGGGTATCAATGGGAGAAATAGTGCCCCATCGTTGGTGCCAAATCACTGATGTCAGTTTGAGGAATTGTGCCTCGTATTAGTGGGAGAAATAGTGCCCTATCATTGGTGTCAGTGGAAGGAATTATGCCCCATCACTGGTGTCAGTGGGAGAAATAGTGACTTATATCAGTGGGAGAAACAACACCCCAAGGGCCAGATAATAGCAAGCAAAGAGCCACATTTGGCCCCCGGGCCGCAGTTTGGAGACCACTGCTCCAGAGCAGGAGTCTTCAAACTTTCTAAAGATGGGACCAGTTTACTGTCCTTCAGACTTTAGGGGGGGTGGACTCTGCCCAGTGGGAGCAAACAATGCCCGATCTTTGGTATTAGGGAGAGAAATAGTTGGTGTCAGTGAGAGGAGCAGTGCCCCATTTTTGTTGTCAGTGGAAAGAATTATGCCCCATCATTGGTGTCAGTGGAAGGAATAGTGCCCTATTGTTGGTGTAAGTGGCAGGAATTATGCTGCATCGTTGGTGTCAGTGGCAGGAATAATCCCTCAAGGGCCAGATAAAGGCAAGCAAATGGCCACATCTGGACCCAGGGCTGCAGTTTGGAGACCACTTCTCTAGAGATTGCTAGGAGTTCCTCTATTGATTTCTAGGGGTTCCTCTATTGATTTCTAGGGGTTCCTCCATAGATTGATTGGGGTTCCTAGAGAGATTGGTAGGGGTTCCTAGAGAGATTGGTAGGGGTTCCTCTGGAGATTACTTGGGGTTCTTCCAGAGATTGCTAGGGGTTCCACCAGGGCCAGCCCAAGACATTGTGCTGCCTGGGCCCAAGAATGAAATGCTGCCCCCCACCCCCCAAAAAAAATAATCCCGCCCACCAAAATCTATTCCCTATTTTGTGGACGCTATTGCGCAAACCAATCAATACACGCTTATTGCGTTTTATTTTTTATTTATTTTTTAACCAAGAATACATATTGGCCTAAACTGATGAAGACAGTTTTTTGGGGGATATTTATTATAACAAAAAGTAAAAAATACTTATTTTTTTCAAAATGTTCGTTTTTTTCTTGTTTATAGCGCAAAAAAATAAAAAATGCAGAGTGGAGCAGTGGACGGTGTCAGTGGATGGTGTCAGTGGGGCAGTGGACGGTGTCAGTGGGGCAGTGGACGGTGTCAGTGGATGGTGTCATTGGGGCAGTGGACGGTGTCAGTGGGGCAGTGGACGGTGTCAGTGGGGCAGTGGACGGTGTCAGTGGATGGTGTCAGTGGGGCAGTGGACAGTGTCAGTGGATGGTGTCAGTGGGGCAGTGGACAGTGTCAGTGGATGGTGTCAGTGGGGCAGTGGACGGTGTCAGTGGATGGTGTCAGTGGGGCAGTGGACAGTGTCAGTGGATGGTGTCAGTGGGGCAGAGGACGGTGTCAGTGGGGCAGTGGACAGTGTCAGTGGGGCAGTGGACAGTGTCAGTGGGGCAGTGGACGGTGTCAGTGGGGCAGTGGACGGCGTCAGTGGGGCAGTGGACGGCGTCAGTGGGGCAGTGGACGGCGTCAGTGGGGCAGTGGACGGCGTCAGTGGGGCAGTGGACGGTGTCAGTGGGGCAGTTGTCGGTTTCAGTGGTGTTTTTTTTACCATATTTTTTTTATTAGCCCTGTTGGGGGGGCTTTGGTTTTAGGTCTCTGAATGAACACAGGGGGCCCCCTACTGCCTGTACACTATAAGACCCAGCATGTCCAGGACTCACCCCTCCCCCATGCTGGCTTCTGTCACAACCCCAAATATAGGATGTTCCCAGTACAGGGGGAGTCAGGAGAAGTTTCAGTCTCCCTCAGTGTGTAGAAGATCAACCAGCCCTGTGTCCCGCACTGCAGAATGTTCTAACATTCCCACTTCCGCCCGCCCCCACTCCACTCTTACCTAGTCACACTTCTTTCGCTCCAGCTAGAGAGCATGTTAATCCCCCAGCGGGCCCCGCCATGACTGAGGACAGGTGTGGGAGAGGCGGTTGTAAGCGAAGAGGGAGGTGAAAAGACACAAGCGGCGTCTGATTTGAATGGAGAGGTGAGGGGAGGAGACAAGGGGGAGGGGGTAGGACCAAACTGTTTCTGAGCCAGAGGAGCAGAAACAGGGAGGACACAGAGTTCGGAGGCAGTGTGGAGAAGGCGGGTCTGTGAACCAGGAAGGCAGAACATTCACCGCAGTACTGCCTGTCATTCCACGCCTGTCATTCCACGCAGTACATGACCCGCCTCCTCCATTAAGCAGCCCCATCTCACCTGTGTGAAGGGGAGGGCAGTGGTCTGCCTGTCACAGTCTGGTATCCGAGGTGATGCCTGCCGCCCACACAGACGCATTGACATTGAATCTAATGTGAGAGGGAGCCCGCACCGCCCCCCCCCCCCGGAGCAGGGGCCAGGTAGCTACGGAAACTCTGCGGCTGTATCCCTTCATGCTGCCTTGTCACTGCCGGCTGCCGCCCCTCTGTAAACGCCGCCTGGGACCATGGGCCCATTGGGTCCCATGGTAGGGCCGGCCCTGGGTTCCACCATGAGAGTGCAATATCAGATTGATTCTTTGCCTGCATGGACCATCAATTTAAGGGGTCACTACAGTTTTCACTGTCAGTTTCTTTTGTGGCCATACTTATAATTTTTATATGATTATTACTGCAGATCATTTTGTTGTATACAGTGAGTGTGTTGATGGACAGCCGCAATCCAAAAAAACGTAAATAGTTGTCTTTATTGTAAAAAGGGGGAATAAAAGCACTACAAGTCACAGCAGAAAAAATGCAGGGATGTACAGCCTACGTGTTTCACACTTCAAGTGAGTGCTTATTCATGGCTAAGCACTCACTCGAAGTGTGAAACGCGTAGGCTGTACATCCTTGCATTTTTTCTGCTGTGGCTTGTAGTGCTTTTATTCCCCCTTTTTACAATAAAGATAACCATTTACGTTTTTTTGGAGTGCGGCTGTCCATCAATTTTCTTTACCACTTTGCCTTGTGCATTGCCGACACCCGTGATTTCCTGGGAGGACACTGATTGTGGAAGCATATCCACCTGGTGCGGTAATTCCCTTTCCCCATACAGTGAGTGTGTGTGGTGGGGGGGAGGGGGTATTAAGTACACCCCATTCTTTTTTTTTTTTTATATTTTCTTTAAAACTCTCTACAACCTACTGGTCACATGAATGTACCGCGAGCTGTAGATATAAAACTTTTTAGTGGAGCTGCTCTAAAACTTGAAAACTTTTCCAAGGGCCATTCTATAGTTATAAGGTTGAAAAAACTGCTTTAATTTTTTGATGCACAATGCAGTGGGGTAAATGTAATGAGAGGAGGGGTAAGGTCATCCTACATACAATATAATGAGTATAGACAATGTATGTGTGAAACCAGGCCACTTCTCTTTATTTCATGTCATTTATTGGGTTCTGCTGCCCTCTGCCATGGCTGGCTGTGCCTCCAGCTCCTCTTATCTCTTCTGTTTTGTCTTCCTCTCTAGGATTGATGATTTTCTGTGTCCTCCCACCACTATGGAAGGACAGAATGACGAGAAGATCCTGCTGGAACAGCTCGTGTCCTTCCTCAGCGGCAAAGACGAGACAGAACTGGCCGAGCTAGACCGGGCCCTCGGGATCGACAAGCTGGTGCAGGTATGGAGGGCTTCTCCGGCCTAGAGGCGGGCCTGTGGTAGGGATAGACCTTCAGCTTTGGAGGCCAGTGCAGCCGAGCATACAGTAATTGTTATGTCAGCTGACAAGACACAACTGAAGAGCACCTACAGATAACCAGTAAAGTCACACTAAACATTATGATGTCTTTTATGCGGATACCATTAACCAAAACACCTCAACCAAATATGTTATTGCATATGTTCCTGTAATGTCAAAAATGCAATCCTTTCCTGCATTCAATGAAATCATGCCAGCAGGGTACTTAACTTCCTATGGTGAAAACACTTACCCATTTCAGCTGTGGAGTTGTCACGGAGTATTCTTCCCACTTACCATCACACTAATGTATCATGAGTTGTAGATATAGTACTTTTTAGCAGGGGTGCCCTGAGACCGGAAAGTTATTTAATGGGTGATGCCTCGTACACACGACCGGTTTTCCCGACGAGAAAACTGCCATTTTTTAGATTGGCCGGGAAAACCGGTCGTGTGTATGCTTTTCCGAGGGGAAAAAAAACGCACATGCTCAGAATCAAGTATGAGATGGGAGCGCTCGTTCTGGTAAAACTAGCGTTCGTAATGGAGATATCACATTCGTCACGCTGTAACGGACTGAAAAGCGCGAATCGTCTCTCACCAAACTTTTACTAACACGAGGATCAGCAAAAGTAGCCCAAAGGGGTGGCGCCATTTGAATGGAACTTCCCGTTTATAGTGCCGTCGTACGTGTTGTACGTCACCGCGCTTTGGTCGGTTTTTTGCCTGAACGTGTGTATGCAAGGCAGGCTTGGAAGGAATCACGTTGGGAAAAACGTCGGTTTTTGGCATGTCAGGAAAACCGGTCGTGTGTACGAGGCATCACTCTGTGTTGAAAAGGATGAGAAAGGCTGAGCAAAGGGTTCTGATTCAACAGCAGAAGCAAATAAAAGGCAGAGGCAACCTAAACCATTTGGGAAACCAAACTGTCAAAAAAAAAACACTTGGTTCAAACCGAACTCCGAATTTTGAAATCATCTCTAACAAAGACCAATAAGGATAGCCAAAGTGCAGTAACTTAGAACTACCTAACACAAATTGTATGTACGCCAACTTCAGAAAAAGTGAAATATGATTGATTTTTATGGGTAGCCACAAATTGCACATAATTACCGGTAGTTGTTTTTGTACTGGCCTACTGAATGTGATTTTTAAAACCCAGCTGTCTAAAAATTATAGTTTATGGCAGCCTTTTTAACAACCTTTTAACCCCAGAGGAACCCTCAAAATAATTTTCAGGTCTTGAGGAACCCCTGCTAAAACCAATTCATTGGTGGTCAGTAAGTAAAATGTTCCTTACATTGGTGACCAGTGGGTAAAATGCCCATTACATTGGTGATCAGTGGGAAGAATTATCCTTACATTGGTGATCAGTGGGAAGAATGCCCCTTACATTGGTGATCAGTGGGAAGAATGCTCCTTACATTGGTGATCAGTGGGAAGAATTATCCTTACATTGGTGATCAGTGGGTAAAATGCCCCTTACATTGGTGGCTAGTGGGAAAAATTTCCCATTACGTTGGTGACCAGTGGGAAAAATTGCCCTTACATTAGTGGCCAGTGGAAAATATTCCCCATTACATTGGTGGTCAGTGGGAAGAATGTCCCTTACATTGGTGATCAGTGGGAAGAATTATCCTTACATTGGTGATCAGTGGGTAAAATGCCCCTTACATTGGTGGCTAGTGGGAAAAATTTCCCATTACGTTGGTGACCAGTGGGAAAAATTGCCCTTACATTAGTGGCCAGTGGAAAATATTCCCCATTACATTGGTGGCCAGTGGGAAGAATGTCCCTTACATTGGTGGCCAGTGGGAAGAATGTCCCTTACATTGGTGGCCAGTGGGAAGAATGTCCCTTACATTGGTGGCCCGTGGGAAGAATGCCCCTTACATTGGTGGTCAGTGGGAAGAATGTCCCTTACATTGGTGGCCAGTGGGAAGAATGTCCCTTACATTGGTGGCCCGTGGGAAGAATGACCCTTACATTGGTGGTCAGTGGGAAGAATGTCCCTTACATTGGTGGCCAGTGGGAAGAATGTCCCTTACATTGGTGACCTGCAGTGTTAATTTTGATGTCAAATTTCGATTTTGTTTTAGTTATCGTCATTTGACTAAAATGCCATTTTAGTTTTAGTTGTATTTTAGTCATCTAAATTGCTTTAATTTTAGTGGTATTTTTCTTGACTAAAATCACCGGTACATTTTAGTCGACTAAAATTGAATGGGTTTAGTTAAATTGTAATGCATTATTTAAGCATTTCTCTGGAATTGCCAAACTCATTATATACCTCCTGGAGTAAAAAAAATCTAATATGTTATTACCTTAATACTGTTTGAACATGCACTACATACACAGAAGTGCAACTTTAAAATATAAAAAAAAACGAATGCCATTGCACATATTAGCTAAATATATTACCAACATTAAATATTAAGAAAATAAATAAGAAAAGCTTTTTTTTTTTCCCAGCAGCTTAGTAGATGCCCCCTGCTTATTCTTATGTGTTAGTGCAATACAGTTTTAAGCTTTAATGTGTTATTATTATTTGCTGGGGATGGAATTGTGTTGCCGGTTTAGAAAAGGCCACCAGAGCAGTTTTTAATTTTGAAGTCAAGTTTCGATTTAGTTTTAGTCATAGCCTTTTGACTAAAATGCCATTTTAGTTTTAGTTGTACTTTAGTCATCTGAATTGTCTTAGTTTTAGTCGTATTTTAGTCGACTAAAATCTCCAGTACCAGTGTTAATTTCGTAGATGAAAATTAACACTGATGGCTAGTGGAAAAAATGGCCCTTTCATTGGTGACCAGTGGGAAAAAAGACCTTTACACTGGTGTTCAGTTGAAAAAATGCTCCTTTTACAACGGTGTTCAAAATACCCCAACCCCCCTCCCTCCCCCGCGCCTTACAAACAGCGCTAAAAATATCATTGGTGCCCTGTAGCTGGCTTTGCCAAGTGGTAGTGGCCTCATTTGGTACCATCAAATGGGAGATCAATCAGCCACAGTTCAAGGAAACTCTTGCAACACCTGGAGAAACAATAGTTGAGAAAGGCTTGTCTATGACATCATGACTAAGGGTGGTAATGGATGGACAAGCCCTTGAATGAGAGGTGATGTTTTCTGCTTGATGGTGATGGCAGTGCACACAAGGTACTCTGATCCTTACCTTTGCCCTATAGTGGAGGTAATTGGAAGAGCTCCCTGACCAACCGGCACATAGGAATCCAGATAATCACAAACAAAGCTTGAACTCAGAAACACTTATTCAGTAAATTAGAAATCATGAGTCTATGGCATTTCTAAAATGTAGAGGTCTAGGGGTTGGTGACTACTAGGGGTTTATAAACGTACACTGATATGTTTCTCTTATTTTCTCCCCCAGGGAGGTGGTCTGGATGTTGTCACTGACAGGTACCAACAGCAGGCTCCTGTGGCCCAGGTATTGATGGACCAGAAGCAGGGTCTCTATCATCAAGCTTACACAGCTGCCTCACCCAACCCGGGCCTCGCCGGGCCGTTCTCCAACATGGTCAGACAGAAGAATACGTATGGGCCTGTACCAGTCCAGGTGCCACCCCCACAACAGAGAGGGCCCTATCCCAACATCATGAACATGCAGCCCCGACAGGCCATGGCTCGTCCTGGAACAGCATCCAATCAACTCCGGCTACAGCTCCAGCAGAGGTTACAGGGTCAGCAACAGGTAATATGTCACATATACATCATGTATGTGGCCCAGTTATACTCAGAGAAGGCCTTTTTTTCTGCAGATGTATCCTGTATTGACAGCTCTGAGTACAATTCATGCTGATGTGTTCTTGTTTTAATGGATAACATTGCAGATTCTGCACCAGAACCGGCAGGCCATCCTTAGCCAGTTCGGCGTTGGGAACGCGGTGCAGATGGGGATGAGGCCAGCCATGCAACAAGCCATCACTTCTCAGGTAACACAAAAGATCCAAGAAATGTCTTTGATTTCTGATTGGTTGCTGTGGCTTAATATTGCAGGTGCACTTGTTATATTAAAGAAGATTGGTTAGAGGTAGGCGGTGTTTCCCTTCTGCCTTTAGAGGGAGTGGTGGTTATCAGCTAATTCATTCACAGTATTTTGCATTATTAGTGATAAGCTGCTCACTGCCAGAACCCCAGGAAAGTAATATGGTAAAGACGTAGATTGTGTTGCACTCAAGCCCGAAATTGGGTCACCTTCGGAAAGGCAGGGTGCTAGAAGCCAGCAAGGGTTCATCCTCTACCCCAAAAGCCACACAAATTCAGATCGGAAGAGAGTTGGCAGCACTCGGTGAAGGATTCAAATGCTCACAGTCTTTATGGAATAGGACAAAGTGAACAGAGCGTTCTATCTAGGAGCTCCTCCCTTAACACATTTCACTTACAACCTGGGCTTAATTCTAGTGGTAACTCTACAGGTAAGCCCAGGTTGTGGGTGAAATGCATATGCAGAGAGGTCCTACATGGGGGCGCTTTGTTTGGATCAATTAAGGTTGTCAGCGTTTGAATTAATCACAGAGTTACGCCAGCCTTCTATTATAGTATTATGTCAGAGGGAAATGGTGGGTAGTGATGGCAGGCAAAGATATATGTCTAATTTTATCCACTTTGGTATTCACAGCCCCCATTGAATGCGCAGATGCTGGCCCAGCGCCAGCGGGAACTGTACAGCCAGCAGCACCGACAGCAGCAACTCATGCAGCAGAGAGCCATGCTAATGAGGCAGCAGAGCTTCAGCAACAACCTTCCCCCACAGGGAGGTCTGCCTGTCAACATGGTGGCTTCCAGGCTGCCACAAGGCCCTCCTCAGCAGTTTCCTTACCCCCACAGTTATGGTACAAACCCCGTCAACCCTCCCCCATCCACCAGCCCTTTCTCGCCTATGGCCACGACCCCCGAGGCGACGCTGCCCAACCGCACAGGGGCTGGCAGAGGCGGTATGGTGAACAGAGGCATGATGGGAAGCGTCGGAGGGCAGTTCGGCAATGGGATCAATACACAGATGCAGCAGAATGTCTTTCAGTACTCAGCAGCAGGTATGAGAACAATACTATTACTAAACCTTAACCTCATTAAAAGAACACTTCCCTCCTACCAACATTTTCATTTTGTCCTCTCTTGGCATAACAATGAGTCCTATCCAAATGGTAAGAGATAGGACAACTCCGGTGCAAGTAGTGGTTAATCATCATTGTCTACAATGGCCATTATTATTACATTTTGTGTGTTAAATTGCACCAGGGGCACAGTCAGGAGCACCTTGACATCCTGATGAAGCTGTGAAAAGAGGGGAAACATGTTATGGAAGGGGGGGGGGGGTAGAAAAAAAAACATAGCTAGGAATAGATACTAAGGAGGCCAGAATATTTATGAAAACAGCAAATAATAGAAAAGAAATAGACACAAGCTGAAGAAGAGATTAAAAAAAGGAGATCATTTTAAATAGTAATAATATACAATTAAATTACATTAAATATAATATAAAAAAAAAATATTGTATTATTAATAATAAAGAGATACAGTAAAGTGTTATAGCAGGTTCAAGATGAAAAGTTAAAATTAGGGGACCCCGATATGGTTTCACCTCTTAGAATTGAGGATGCAAACAATTTGGACAATAACAATGAACAGGATTTTAAGGTCTCTTATTTTGTGACAAACGTTAAACACTCTGATGGGGTAGACTTGCAAATTAGTCATGCATGTCATATTTATTACGCTAAATATTAAATATCTTTACCACCAGTTACTAAGTAATGACTGTGAATAGGAACAAAGACCACGCCAGATGGAAATTATAGAGGCCAATTATTTTATTACTAAACCTCTATCGACAAAATGGTCCCCCCAAAGATGATTAAGGACCTACAGTATGTGAATGGGCTTTGAAATTGTGTTTATGGCATCAATTTAAAGCATTTTTGACATTATGCAGAATTCACTGACAGGCGCATTTGACCTGTGGTTGACATTTTATCTGATCAGCAGTTGACCTCCTTCTGATACCCATTTGACCTCCTTCTGATACCCAGTTGACCTCCTTCTGATACCCAGTTGACCTCCTTCTGATACCTAGTTGACCTCCTTCTGATACCTAGTTGGCCTCCTTCTGATACCTAGTTGGCCTCCTTCTGATACCTAGTTGGCCTCCTTCTGATACCTAGTTGGCCTCCTTCTGATCTGCAGTTGGCCTCCTTCTGATCTGCAGTTGGCCTCCTTCTGATCTGCAGTTGGCCTCCTTCTGATCTGCAGTTGGCCTCCTTCTGATTTGCAGTGGGCCTCCTTCTGATCTGCAGTGGACCTTCTTCTGATCTGCATTGGACCTTCATCTGGTTTCAAGTTTGCCTCCTTCTGATCTCCAGTTGGCCTCTTTGGATCTGCAGTTGATCGCCTTTTGATCTTCAGCTGGCTGACCTCTTTCTGATCCCTAGTTGGCCTCCTTCAGACTTGCAGTTGACTTCCTTCTGATTTGCAGTGGACCTTCTTCTGATCTGCAGTGGTCCTTCTTCTGATCTGCAGTGGACCTTCTTCTGATCTGCAGTGGACTTTCTTCTGATTTGCAGTGGACTTTCTTCTGATTTGCAGTGGACTTTCTTCTGATTTGCAGTGGACTTTCTTCTGATTTGCAGTGGACTTTCTTCTGATTTGCAGTGGACTTTCTTCTGATCTGCAGTGGACTTTCTTCTGATCTGCAGTGGACTTTCTTCTGATCTGCAGTGGACTTTCTTCTGATCTGCAGTGGACCTTCTTCTGATCTGCAGTGGACCTTCTTCTGATCTGCAGTGGACCTTCTTCTGATCTGCAGTGGACCTTCTTCTGATCTGCAGTTGACCTTCTTCTGATCTGCAGTGGACATTCTTCTGATCTGCAGTTAACCTGCATCTGGTTTCAAGTTGACCTCCTTCTGATCTCCAGTTGGCCTCTTTGGATCTGCAGTTGATCGCCTTTTGATCTTTGGCTGGCTGACCTCTTTCTGATCCCTAGTTGGCCTCCTTCAGACCTGCAGTTGACTTCCTTCTGATCTGCAGTGGACCTTCTTCTGATTTGCAGTTAACCTGCATCTGGTTTCAAGTTGACCTCCTTCTGATCTCCAGTTGGCCTCTTTGGATCTGCAGTTGATCGCCTTTTAATCTTCAGCTGGCTGACCTCTTTCTGATCCCCAGTTGGCCTCCTTCAGACCTGCAGTTGACTTCCTTCTGATCTGCAGTTGGCCTCCCTCAGGTCTGCACTTGCTGTCCTTCTGACCTGCTTTTGAAATACTTTAAGCAGCATTTACATACTCACCAACATTATGGTTGCAGATCCTGGGACACTGTTCACCCCCTCATGACCCGCTATTCGTGCACCCATTTTTTTTGTTGTGGGAACACCCAAATCACACCTATTTTCTGAGTTGGCCTCACCCAGACCCCTACTCTAAATATGCAGGACCACCCATCTTTCGCACTTAGGTTGTACCCAAACCTCACCTCTGCATACACAGTAACTTAAATAAAGTTGATGCTGTGATCCCAGGACACAGCATTGGCTGAACCAAGTAACTGCTATACTTGCAGAGAAATGTAGATTTGAGTTTGAAAAGCACAACACGAGTGTCAAGCAGCTGAAATGCTTCCCAAAGGCACTGTGGGAAAAGTAAAAAAAAGTAAATTGTACTGTATCCTATTGTGGGAAAATGAAATGTATTGTCCCGAGTGTTGATTTTTATTGTTAAACTTTCTATTGTAGTGAACTGCCTATTTCTTGCACAGATGGCTGGAAGACGAGTTGAAATTGTTGCAGCGAAATGACAGTCTGTCTGTTGTCACCCCGCAGGAATCAACCAGCAAGGGGATCCCACGTTTGCTCCATCTCTCAGCCCCACAAGCCCTCTGATGTCCCCTCGCATTACGCCATCTCAGAGCCCCATGCTCCAGCAGACGCCATCCACGCCGGGGTATCAGTCGCCTGACCTGAAGAACTGGCAGCAAAGCACGCTGGGAAACTCCAGGTGAGAGCCAGGCACCAAGTGTCCTGTAATAAAGACTGATCACTGCAGCTCTCTCTCCTTGTGAAGGGTGACTGGTCCTGTCTCTGCCCCTTCCTGTCGTGGGTGGAGCTGGTAGGGACCCTCCCACAGTTCTACTCTTTGCACAAGCTATGTGCAGCACACTAATGATGTCACTGCTTCATTTACAAGGTAATATCTGGGTTTGCAAAGGCATTAGGTGCTCACAAAGTGGCTTTATATCCTTTGTGGCTATTAGGGAATATATTAAATACACGTGTTTTAATGCCCTGAGGTCAGCTTTAGGTTGTTATAATAAGTGCAACCTTACTCAACTTGATGGTTAAGCTCCACCAACTGCTGGCATCTAAGGCACTCTCACTTAATATTTAAATGGAATTTGGCAGGGCTTAGCCATGAAGTCAGAGAAAGTCAGGCTCCAGTAACCAACTGAAACTATCGGTAACCTTACTGTAATTGCACTGTTTTTTCATGTATGGCTTGGTGGAATTTACCGAAAGCAGACTTTTTTTTGGTTATGTAACTTGAAGATACTTCTTTTTTACATACACAGCGTTTTTGGCCAGACGGGACAGAACCAGCCGGCTCAAGGCCAGCAGGGAATGTACAATAACATGAGCATCACCGTGTCCATGGGCGGAGCCAACAATGGGGTGCAGAATGTGAACCAGATGACGGGGCAGATGCAGATGGGCTCCCTTCCCATGCAGAGCATGAACAGCATGTGTACGGAACAGGTATGTCACCCAGACGCTAGAGGGCTCTGCTGGGTTTACATTGATACCCATGTGCCTAGGGCAGTGGTTCTCAACCTTTCAAGTGCCGTGACCCCTTGATAAAATTTCCCAAGATGCGGGGACCCCTAACAGTAAAATTATTTTCGTAGCGTGGGTTAACTTGTCAGCATCCAAGGCAAGACAAGTAATTTGCGCCCCTAACCCACGGACTTTTAGCGCTCCCCGAGTCCCTTCCACTCGTACAGTATTAAAACCCCTTATGGTATATTTCTTGTTCATACATCACGGGACACAGAGCAGCATAGTCATTACTATGTGGGTTATATAGAATTACCTTCAGGTGCTGGCACTGGCAACTTCCAAAACAGGAAGTACCCTCCCCTATATAAGCCCCTCCCATCCGGGAGCACCTCAGTTTTTTGCCAGTGTCTAAGGTGTTGGCCAAGGTTAACATGTATTCATCTGAGCTTGCGTACAGGTTCTTTTGGGCCTCAGTAAGCTATTCCGGATCCGACCAAAAAAGCTTCATAGCTAAACGGTCGGTACCCGGGCCTTGCAGAGAAGAGCAGGGTTTTGCCTGTAATGCCTCTCTTAGGAGGGCTGGACCCTGGGATCCAGAGCTCTGGTCATACCCAAAACCAAGAGGCTATCTGTGCAGGGTGCTATACAGGTCCAGGGGAGTGGAATCCTTGGGAACCCGGTCCCTGAAGGTCTAGTACAATGCCTGCCGTGAGAGGTGAAGTTTGGGCTTCTGTGGACCAAACAAAGTCCTGCGGCGGGGAAAAGGTAAGTGGGGGCCCCTCAGGAACTTGGTTCTATTGAGGGGACCCCCAAGCCTAATATGTCTTTCTGCCTGTTACCTAAAGGTATTCCCGCTAATAGCTGTATATGCCTAAGAAATCCTAGAAATGTCTTTTCATAAAGGAAGTTTTAAAAACTGTAAACCTAGAAATGTTTTTCATAAAGGAGGTTTTAAAAAAAAAAAGTAAAAAAAAAAAAAAAAGTGCGGTACCTGTGTTTGTCCACTAGAGGCCGCTGTGGAACGTCTTTTTTTCTTGGGACTATTCCTTCCATGGTGAAAGTCCAGGCAGATGAGTGAGCTCTCTATCAGGGAAGCTGCATTCCTCTGTCATGCTGCCAAGTAGTTTCCTTCCATCCCCGAGTCCTGGTGAAACAGGGACCCTGGCTCCTCTCCCTACATGGCGCCAAGAGCGCGCACGCGCGCGCACACACGCTTTCTTTTTATAAGATTTAGCTTCAAAAAAGGGGGCGGAGCCTGGCGGATGACGCGCTCTGTGCGCCCAGCGCTTCTGCGCATGTGCGGGCGTCCCAGCAAGATAAAAGGACTCAGTCCACGCTGCTTGCTATGGACACCGAGCATGAAAAGGAGCTGGTAGCATGGTATAGGGGCTTACAGCGGGCGGTTGATACAGGCATCCCCAGAAAGACGCATTAGTAGACACCCACTGATGTACATAGCAGCAAATTGCATTAGACTATTTCAGTAAAGGGGTGTATTGCGGCTGGAATACCTCAGCTTTGAACTAAGGAATATGCCGCCTAAAAAACTCCAAGATATACCTCTCAGGAAGTGTAGGGGGTCTCCATCGGGCTCTGAGGATCTGGAGCAGTCATCTGCACCTTCCTCCCCTGAGAAATCAGAGGTTAATACCCATAAGGAACCCCCGGGAGTGCCAGGTACTGCGGCTGTCCTCAGTCCACCTGCTCCTGCATATATAACAGAGGAGGTTTTTGCCTCAACTCTGGAGGGATTGGAGCAGAGATTGGCAGCATTGATCGCTTCTTCTCTACAGGAAAGAAAGCGCGCCAGATCTCTATCCCCTCCATTAGAGTGCCTGTTGGCAGAGCAACAGTCCCAGGAAGGGACTGACCTTCCTGAAGGGGATCAGGAGGAGGTTAACTCTGTTTTTGAGGAATCGACAGTAGATGAACCATTTTCAGCATCACAGACTGAAAGATTGTGGGTCCAGACCCTAACTGACATGGTTCGATCTGCATTTAAAATGCCTCTTGTTGAACCATCAACTACTGCTGTCTCCTCGTTGGGGTCGCTAAAAGCTCCCCAGATTAATTGCTCCTTTCCAATTCATCCATTATTGGAAGGACTTATATACCAGGACTGGGAACATCCTGATAAACTATTTGTTCCACCTAAGAAATTTCAGGCGATCTATCCCATGGAGGAAAAATTCACCCAGAGATGGAATGTTCCTACGGTGGACGCAGCCATTTCTTCTGTGAACAAATCACTGACATGTCCAGTAGATAATGTTCAAATGTTCAAAGATCCAGTAGATAAAAAATTGGAATCTTTATTAAAATCTGCTTTTTCCACAGCAGGGGCTGTTACACAGCCAGCAGTGGCAGCTATTGGGGTCTGCCAAGCTTTAAAAGATCAAATGAAAATGGTCCTGAGGGATTTGCCAGACCAGCAGGCCCAGGCTCTGGCTGATCTGCCTAGAGCATTATGCTTTGCGGTTGACGCCATCAAGGATTCTATCCATCAGGCCTCCCGCCTCACGCTGTCTTTGGTACATATGCGTAGGCTTCTGTGGCTCAAGAACTGGTCTGCTGAGGCTCCCTGTAAGAAGCTCTTAGTTAGCTTCCCATTTCATGGAGAACGCCTTTTTTGGCGAAGACCTGGATAAATATATCCAGAAGATTTCCAGTGGTAAAAGTACTCTCTTACCAATTAAAAAGAGGTCTAGGGGTCCGTCTTTTAAGAGGACTACCTCTCCTATCCCTGGGACGTCTGCTACTAAGCAGTTCCGACGGCCTCCTCGGTCAAACTCAGGAGGTAAAAATCAGGGACAGTCACAGGGTAATAAAAAGCCCTGGATCCGAAGAGGTACTAAACCAGCCTCCAAGTCAAGCCTATGAAGGGCTGCCCCCACTCAAACGGGTGGGGGGAAGACTTCAGTTGTTCACAGAGACCTGGCGGGAGACGATCAAAGACAGATGGGTGCTCTCCGCAGTAACTCGGGGATACAAGTTGGAGTTAAAAGAGTCTCCTCCTTCCCATTTTATGTGGTCAGGCATGCCAAAAGACCCTCTGAAAAGAAGGTGTCTCCTAGTGGCGTTAGAACAACTATTGCTCCAAGGAGTAATTATGGAGGTTCCTATGGAAGAGTGGGGGTTGAGTTTCTACTCAAACCTTTTCACAGTCCCGAAACCAAACGGGGACATAAGACCCATATTGGACCTAAAGAGTCTAAACAAATTTCTAAACGTCCGGTCCTTCCGGATGGAGTCGATCCGATCGGTCACCGCTGCCCTACAGGGGGAGGAATGGTTAGCCTCGTTCGACATCAAAGATGCTTACTTGCATGTTCCCATCTTTCCAGGTCATCAAAAATTTCTATGCTTTGCAGTAGAAGGGCGCCATTTTCAGTTCAGAGCCTTACCATTCGGTCTGGCCACAGCACCACGAGTGTTCACAAAAATTCTGGCCCCACTGTTGGCCGATCTAAGAACACGAGGTGTAACGATAATGGCATACCTACACGACCTGTTGTTGATGGACCACTCAGTTGCCAAGCTAGAAGTGGTAATTGTCGATACAATCAAGTATCTAGAATCTCACGGTTGGGTCATCAACCTGGACAAGTCAGCCCTACAGCCAGTGAAAAACCTGGTATATCTAGGGCTACGGCTGGATTCAGACCAGAGGAAGATTTTCTTACCTCTAGACAAGGTATCCTCTTTGAGGGGCTTGGTCCGTCTGCTTTGTGCAAAAAGACAGCCGTCCATACGCCTGTGCATGAGGCTGCTAGGAAAGATGGTAGCATCATTCGAAGCTGTGCCATACGCCCAATTCCACTCAAGGAATTTACAGAGGGCCATATTGTCAGCCTGGAACGGAAAAATTCAGGCTCTAGACTTCCCGATGGCTTTGTCCCCTTCCGTTCGGAAGAGTCTCTGCTGGTGGTTGATCCCCCAGAATCTCCAGAAGGGAAAACCCTTCAGTCCGATATCCTGGAAGGTGGTCACTACAGATGCCAGCCTTATAGGCTGGGGGGCAGTACTGGAGCAATGGTCTCTCCAGGGCAGATGGTCAAATGTAGTAAAAACCCTGCCCATCAATCTCTTAGAGATACGAGCAGCCCGGTATGCCCTAGTAGCCTGGGCATCCAGACTCCAAGGTTCCCCTGTCAGAATTCAATCAGACAATGCCACAGCAGTGGCATATATCAATCATCAGGGAGGCACCAGGAGTCGTGCAGTCCAGAGGGAAGTAAGTCACATCCTGGAATGGGCAGAAAAGCATGTCCCATGTATGTCAGCTGTCTTCATTCCAGGGGTGGAGAATTGGAAGGCGGACTTTCTAAGTCGCCAACAGTTATGCCCAGGAGAATGGTCCCTTCATCCCGAGGTCTTCCGAGCAATATGTCAGCGGTGGGGAACACCGGATGTAGATCTGCTAGCATCCAGATTCAACGCAAAGGTGGACAGATTTGTCTCCCGGACAAGGGATCCCCTCGCTTGCGGCTCGGATGCTCTGGTGTTCCCTTGGGATCAGTTCAGACTGATATATGCATTCCCTCCGCTACAATTGTTGCCTCGACTCCTTCGCAGAGTCAGGTTGGAAAAGAAGCCGGTGATCCTGGTGGCTCCAGCGTGGCCCCGAAGGGCCTGGTACGCGGAGATCATGAAAATGTCTGTGGGGAGTCCTTGGACCCTTCCACGTCGTCCGGACCTGCTTTCGCAAGGACCGATATACCACCCTTCCTTACTAACTCTAAGTTTAACGGCCTGGCTATTGAATCCCACATCCTAAAGAAGAGAGGTCTCTCTAACTCTGTGGTATCAACTATAATCAATGCCAGGAAGCCTGTATCCAGGCAGATCTACTATAGAGTTTGGAAGGCGTACATCACTTGGTGCGAGGCCAGAAAATGGCATCCACGTAAGTACGTTATAGGCAGAATTCTGGACTTCCTGCAGTGGGCTGTAGACAGGAAGTTTGCCTTAAGTACTATCAAGGGCCAGGTTTCGGCCTTATCAATACTATTTCAAAGGCCCCTGGCTATGCATTCACTTGTCAAATCCTTTATGCAAGGTGTGACTCGTATTATTCCACCGATTAAAGCTCCCATATGCCCATGGGATCTAAATTTGGTTCTGTCGGTTCTGCAGAAGCAGCCATTTGAACCTTTGCGGCACATTTCCTTGGTTCTACTCACCAGAAAATTTATATTTTTAGTAGCCATATGCTCGGCTAGAAGAGTGTCGGAATTAGCCGCCATGTCCTGTAAAGAGCCATATCTGGTTATTCATGAGGACAGAGTAGTATTACGTCCTCACCCAGCCTTTCTTCCTAAGGTGGTATCGAGGTTTCACTTGAACCAGGATGTGGTTCTTCCTTCTTTTTCCCCAAACCGAGCTCGGTAGAGGAAAAGTTATTGCATTCTTTGAATGTAGTAAGAGCAGTTAAAGCTTATCTAAAAGCCACTGCTCAGATTCGTAGAACGGATTCTTTGTTTGTTCTGCCGGAAGGCCCCAGAAAGGGTCAGGCAGCATCAAAATCTACTTTAGCCAAGTGGATTCGACAGGTCATAATACAAGCCTATGGCTTGAGAAGTAGACCGCCTCCATTCAAAGTTAGGGCGCACTCCACGAGAGCAGTTGGAACTTCATGGGCAGTGCATCACCAGGCCTCCCTGGCTCAAATTTGTAAGGCCGCAACATGGTCTTCAGTACACACGTTTACTAGGTTCTACCAGGTGGACGTTAGAAGTCAGGAGGATGTCGCCTTTGGGCGCAGTGTGTTGCAGGCCGCAAAAGATCCTCATGCCTGATGGCGCCCAGCTTATGTATGGTATATCCCCCCCCCCCTCATTTGGCATTGTTTTGGGACATCCCACATAGTAATGACTATGCCGCTCTGTGTCCCGTGATGTATGAACAAGAAAGTAGGATTTTTAAAACAGCTTACCTGTAAAATCCTTTTCTTGGAGTACATCACGGGACACAGAGCTCCCACCCCTCTTTTGGGGACACGTATTGCTTTGCTACAAAACTGAGGTGCTCCCGGATGGGAGGGGCTTATATAGGGGAGGGTACTTCCTGTTTTGGAAGTTGCCAGTGCCAGCACCTGAAGGTAATTCTATATAACCCACATAGTAATGACTATGCCGCTCTGTGTCCCGTGATGTACTCCAAGAAAAGGATTTTACAGGTAAGCTGTTTTAAAAATCCTACTTTTAGGATGTACCACTCTTTCTCTGTTCTCCTTTCTTTCCCTTTTATCTCTCTCTATCCTAATTTCTATTTTTTTTCCCCCATCCCTCTCTCTAGCCATCTTTCTTGTTCTTTCTCTTCCTTTTTCTTTGTTCCTCCCCCTCTTTTCATCTCCTTTCCATGTATTCTCTATTTTTATTCCTTCTCTTACTAATTGGGGGGGGGGGGGGGATGTGTGGCAGTGTTTGCAGGGAGTTGGGATGAGTGGCAATGCTGGGGTGAGTACTGATCAGCCAACTTAGGTGCTCTTGATCAAGGTCATCTGCTGATCTGAGAACTGTAGTGGTGACTTTTAATGGGAACTATAATCACAGGTAATGTTACTCATTGTGTCCCCGTCTTCACTGTGTCTGACTTTGTGGTGTCTCGCAGCAGTGACACCTCTACCGAAATCAGGAGATATGGTCTCCTCCAGCCCCTCCCACTTCACGTTCCTCACAAGTCAGCTGACCTCTAGTCTCTGCCCCCCCCAGCCATGCCGTGAACTGAATGGGCGGCTGCAAAGAGGCTGAGTGGGCGGCAGCAGGCTCCAGGGGCAGCCCTGCTTTGAGACCACAAAAAGGATGGGAGAGAGATGCAGGCTTCAGGAACAGCCCTGGATTTGGTGACCCCTGGCAAATCATCATTCGACCCCCGAGGGGGTCCCGACCCCCAGGTTGAGAACCACTGGCCTAGGGCCTCCATAGATTTTTTTTGTTATATACAATATATATAAATATATATATTGTGACAGCAGGAAGGTAAAGTCACCTGGTTGCATCCAGGGGGGTAGATATATTTCTCCCAGATTCAGGCTTAATGCCGACTTATACAACTAGGGAGAGAGTTGATGAAGCCCAGCTGAGGCTAGTGGGCTCATGGATGATTCATACCTCTAGGGAGAGTGCTGGGCGTCGTGCAGGCAGGGAGTTGATGAGACCAGCTGAAGCTTGTCAGCTCGTTTAAGGCCTCTATAAAAACTCCCAGCTTCATTGGGTGTTTGCTCATGCCTGGAACCAGACCTGTGTGGACTGTCTAGGGAGAGTGAACCCCTGTGCGGTGAGACAAAGCCTGTGTGGCTATTTGTTTGGACATTTACTAAACCAGGGACTTAGGGACTAGGACAGCACCAGGCTGATCCCAGTTGTTAGTTAGGGAAACCTGCATGTTTAGTCAGAGGTCAAGCTGACCAGGATTTATTTTGTTTATGTTTCTTTTTGCTTTGCTGTGTTTTTGTCACTGTAAATAGAGAAATAAACCGCACCTTTTGATCTTGAAAACCACAACCTCCGTCTGCTGGGCCTGTTTTTGTGTGGGGAGCCCATCCAGGGGGTCACACACACCCGCTACCGAGCTAACCCCCTCACAGTTGGTGGAGAACCAGTGGCAGTTTTTTTTTAAGCCAGCATGGAGGAGATACTGAAACAGCTGGCTCTAGCAAATGCCAATCAACAGCAGACAAATGCAGGTTTGCAAAAGAGCTTCGCAGCCCAGCAACAAGCCCAGCAGCAATCTGAGGCCCGCTTCATAGACCTGTTGCAGAAGCAAGAGCAGAGACTACAACAACAGATGGAAGCAGTAATGCAGCAACGTCCGCAGACCAGTGAGGAAAGCCGTCCCACTAATACCGCGTCCTTTGGGGTGAGTCGTTTATTGACAAAAATGACTGGAGAGGATGATCCAGAGATATTTTTGACCACATTTGAAAGGACTGCTGAAAGAGAAAAGTGGCCTGAGGAGCAGTGGGCTGGACTGGTGGCTCCTCTGTTAACTGGTGAATCGCAGAAAGCTTACTATGACCTAGAGCCTGACCAAGCAAAAGACTATGTGATGCTAAAAGCTGAAATATTGGCAAGGCTGGGTGTCACCCTGGCTGTCCGGGCTCAGCGTGTGCATAACTGGACTTTCCAGCTTGGAAAACCCCCCAGGTCTCAAATGTATGATCTCATTCACCTGAGCAGGAAGTGGCTACAGCCAGAGACTTTGTCCGCACCGGAGATTGTGGAACGTGTTGTGATGGATCGTTTCTTGAGAGCTCTTCCTACCGCCATTCAAAAGTGGGTAAGCCATGGAGACCCAGAAACGGCCGGTAAACTTGTGGATCGTGTAGAGAGATACTTGGCTGCAGAGAACCTGACGGCCTCTTCCAGAGACTCTCTGACTTTCCACCCCAAGACCAGACCATCCCCAGGGGCGGATAAGATGATTCCAAGGGGTGAGGGTGGAGAGAGTGAGAGGGTGGGAGCTCTGCCCAGGGTTTGGCGAGAACAGCCTGGGAAGTCGGGGGCTCAAGAGGCAGCCAAAAGGATTGTTTGCTACCGCTGCCGGCAAACGGGACATATTGCAGCAAATTGCCCGGTTGTGGAGGAACCCATGCAATGTGACTTTCTGACGGACAGACGTCAGTCGCTGTGTGCGACAGTCGCATGCACTGCCATTCGGGGAACTGAGAAACATTTATGCAAAATGTGTATTAATGGTAGAAATGTTGTGGTATTACTGGATTCAGGTAGCCTTGTGACCCTGATAAAGGCTGAATTAGTTAAAACAGAGGTCGCTGGGAATAGCAAGGTAGCTGTTATTTGTGTGCATGGGGACACCCGAGAGTATCCAGTGACTACAGTGTGTTTCAAGACCCCCAAAGGTACCCT
Source organism: Rana muscosa (assembly GCA_029206835.1). Classification (NCBI taxonomy): domain Eukaryota; kingdom Metazoa; phylum Chordata; class Amphibia; order Anura; family Ranidae; genus Rana; species Rana muscosa. Next base: position 49,982,786 of record JARGYO010000094.1, on the reverse strand, counting down.
CTCTCATCCAGTGGGGTTAGTATCTCAATTACCGCATGATGCCATTGTGGGAAGGGATTTTCCGGAGTTCTGGGAACTGTGGGATGATCCTGAGCCCCCCACTGGTGCCCCTATGTACCAGGAAGGTGATAGCCAGAACTCCTCTGAGAGTGGTGAGGACTCTCCAGAATTTCCCTTGTCAGTATTGGCAGGCGAGACTCAAGAAACTGGAGAGGAGCCCACCTCCTCAGACGAAAACCTACCGTCTGTGGAGTTTTCTGATCTTGAGGTTCACAGGGAAAATTTTGCCACAGAACAGTTAAAGGACCCCGCCCTAATAAAGGCACGGGAAAACGTAGTGGAAATAGATGGCGAGTTAGTGAACCCAGATAATACCTGCACTTACCCATACTTCAGCGTAGAGAAGGACCTACTGTATCGGGTGGCAAAAAGGGCAGAAGAAACCGTTGAGCAGCTTGTGGTGCCCAAACCTTACAGGAAGTTGGTGTTGGAGTTGGCCCATGGGCACATTCTTGGAGGTCATCTGGGGACAGAGAAAACCCGAGAGAGGGTATTACAGAGATTCTATTGGCCTGGGGTGATGAAGGACATAGAAAATTATTGTTCCTCCTGCCCTGTGTGTCAGAGGTCGGCCCCGATGCCACATTTCCGTAGCCCGCTGGTCCCTCTACCCATCATTGAGGTCCCGTTTGAGAGGATCGCAATGGATTTGGTAGGTCCTATAATCAAGTCCGCTAGGGGGCACCAGTACATATTAGTTATAATGGACTATGCCACCCGTTATCCAGAAGCGATCCCTCTCCGAAATACCTCGGCCAAAACCATAGCCAAAGAGCTATCTCTTGTTTTTAGCCGGGTGGGTATTTGTAAAGAACTGCTTACGGACCAAGGTACACCCTTTATGTCCCGGGTTATGAAAGAGCTGTGTAAATTGTTCAAAGTGACGCAATTGCGTACGTCTGTGTATCACCCCCAAACCGATGGGCTGGTTGAAAGATTCAACAAAACCCTAAAACAAATGTTGAAGAAAGTGGTGGATAGAGATGGAAAGGATTGGGACTGTCTACTTCCTTATTTGATGTTTGCTATTAGGGAGGTGCCCCAATCCTCTACGGGATTCTCCCCCTTTGAGTTACTGTATGGGAGACACCCAAGAGGGCTGTTGGATATTGCCAAGGAAACTTGGGAAAGTGAGAGTTCTCCCCACAGGAGTGTGATTGAGCATGTCGCCCTGATGCAAGATCGAATTGCACAGGTAATGCCCATCGTGAAGGAACATTTGGCCCAAGCGCAGTTGGCACAGCAGAGAGTGTACAACCGTGGAGCCAAGACCCGTACCTTTTCCCCGGGGGATAGGATATTGGTACTTGTCCCTACGGTTGAAAGTAAATTCCTTGCCAAATGGCAAGGCCCCTACGAGATAATGGAAAAAGTGAGCGAAGTGAATTACAAGGTCAGACAACCAGGAAGGCGAAAGCCCGAACAGATCTATCACGTTAATCTGTTGAAAGCCTGGAGGGATAGAGAGTCCCTAGTCGCAGAACCTTGGTCACCAGCTCAAACTGGTTGCGTGATTCCGGAGGTTGGAATAGCAGCCACCTTGTCACAACCCCAACAACAGGAGGTTAAGGAGTTTGTGCTTCGCAACAAGGAGGTGTTCTCTGAGCTGCCGGGACAAACATCTGGGGTAGAGCATGATATTATTACCCCGCCCGGTGAAAGGGTGAAGTTAAAACCCTACCGGATCCCAGAGGCCCGACGGGAGGCAATACGGGAGGAAGTACAGAAAATGCTGAACTTAGGGGTGATAGAGGAGTCCCAAAGTGATTGGTCTAGTCCCATTGTGTTGGTGCCTAAACCGGATGGGAGCTGGCGATTTTGTAACGATTTTCGTCAGTTGAACAAAGTTACAAAATTTGACACCTACCCCATGCCACGTATAGATGAGTTGATCGACCGGCTGGGAACAGCCCGATACATGAAGACTCTATCCGGGAAGCGGGGTTTACGGCTAACCCCAAGAAGTGTACCATTGGGCAGGAGGAGGCCAAATATCTTGGGTACACCATTGGCAGGGGAGTAATAAAACCCCAACTCAACAAAGTCGAGGCCATCCAGAGTTGGCCACGTCCCAACAGCAAGAAGCAGGTACGAGCCTTTCTGGGAATCGCGGGTTATTATCGGCGCTTCATTCCCCACTTTGCTTCTAAGGCTGTGCCCCTAACCAACCTGACGAAAGGGAAAGGGTCGGTCATGATTAAATGGACCCCCGAGGCTGAGGCAGCGTTCCAATTCTTGAAACAAGCCTTATGTAGCCAGCCAGTGTTGTACTCACCCGACTTCTCTAAAGACTTTGTCGTACAAAGTGATGCGTCAGATGTGGGGTTAGGAGCAGTATTGTCCCAGGTCTGGAACGGGGAAGAGCACCCAGTCATTTACCTCAGCAGGAAGTTGAAGTCCCATGAGGTAAATTACGCCACGGTTGAAAAGGAGTGTTTAGCGGTGAAGTGGGCTCTAGATTCCCTTCGGTACTATCTGCTAGGTAGGCACTTTGACATGGTTACGGATCACGCTCCGTTAAAGTGGATGGCTCAAAACAAGGAGACAAATAGAAGAGTAAATAGGTGGTTCCTGGCCCTACAGGAATTCAACTTCACAGTAAAGCATCGCCCTGGCGTTCAAATGGGGAATGTGGATGCTTTGTCTCGAGTACATGAATGCCTGATTGCTGGTGTTCCAACCCCAAGGTTAAAACAAGAGGGGGGGGTATGTGACAGCAGGAAGGTAAAGTCACCTGGTTGCATCCAGGGGGGTAGGTATATTTCTCCCAGATTCAGGCTTTATGCCGACTTATACAACTAGGGAGAGAGTTGATGAAGCCCAGCTGAGGCTAGTGGGCTCATGGATGATTCATACCTCTAGGGAGAGTGCTGGGCGTCGTGCAGGCAGGGAGTTGATGAGACCAGCTGAAGCTTGTCAGCTCGTTTAAGGCCTCTATAAAAACTCCCAGCTTCATTAGGTGTTTGCTCATGCCTGGAACCAGACCTGTGTGGACTGTCTAGGGAGAGTGAACCCCTGTGCGGTGAGACAAAGCCTGTGTGGCTATTTGTTTGGACATTTACTAAACCAGGGACTTAGGGACTAGGACAGCACCAGGCTGATCCCAGTTGTTAGTTAGGGAAACCTGCATGTTTAGTCAGAGGTCAAGCTGACCAGGATTTATTTTGTTTATGTTTCTTTTTGCTTTGCTGTGTTTTTGTCACTGTAAATAGAGAAATAAACCGCACCTTTTGATCTTGAAAACCACAACCTCCGTCTGCTGGGCCTGTTTTTGTGTGGGGAGCCCATCCAGGGGGTCACACACACCCGCTACCGAGCTAACCCCCTCACAATATATATATATATATATATATGTGTGTAGCTCCCGGGGGGTTTTCTTTTGGGGACTACCCTTTCTCTCCTCCTCCTCCGCCCCTGCGGATCCACACTTTGTTAAGTATGAAATCCAGTGTTTAATTACCTTTGGGTCTGCAGCAAAATACCTCCCACGAGTGGATCCTTCAGCTCCGTTGTCTAGGTACACCAGTGTATTCAGGAATAAGGCCAATGTCCACACAAGAGTAAAACCTAATCAGCAAGGCTTTATTCTTTTTGTTACTTTTGAGTCAACTTGAAGAAAGCGAAGGCAGGAAAGTTGAAGATGTAGGGGAAGGTTCAGGCACGCAACACTTAGATCCCAAATATATCTACACTCGTCGCCACTCAAGCCTGAGTGGGTATTGCTCACCCGGATTGTCCCTATAAGAGCAGTCCTAGCAGCCGGGATGGAGCACGGATGTCAGAGATGATGGATCCCCCTTTAGGTAGGCTTCCAGGTCTCTCCCCGAGACAGCAGTACCGTTGCTATCTCTGCTGGGACTGATCTTCCCCTGGAACTCCTTTCCTAAAGACGGGTCCCCTTACAAACGGGTAGCCTGGGATCCTTCTCCGAAGCTTAGGCCCTTGTTAGGAGAGCTGGGCCTACGATGCAGCAGCAGAGCCTCGGGCTAAAGGTGCCCGAGGCCTAAACACACCCGCGCACCTCGTGCCATGTGGGCCACGAGGCACGCTCACTGGACCAGAGGTCCCCCTGAACGCCTTGGGGAACCCCTGGAATCCCCTCACGCCAAATGGCGTCTGCCCCTTTTGTACCCTCTCCCAGCATGCACAGCGGGTTGACCACGTCCACTGCACGGCTGCCTAAAGAGGACACCCAAGGGGCTGTGATACCCCCGCGATCCAGCCTGTGCCGGTGGTGACAGTGCCACCCGCAAGCAAAGGAGAACAACACTGCCGGGCAGTATCACACCCAGAGCAGAGCAAACAATTTGAACTATAATTGGTCTAAAGCCCAACTACTGGCTCAGACTGCCCCTAAATTTCCATAAAGCATATTGGGGGGGCACTACACATATATATATATATATATATATATATATATATATACATACATACATTATATGTATATATATTTCCTGTACTTATATGCTGAAATTGGAAATGATTATGTACCACTTTGGGGTATAAGTTTGGCAAGGGCCATATAGGCAAAGGTTTGTGGACACCTAACCAATGGATATCCCATTCCAAAACTAATGTGACTCTCCCCCCACCAATCCCTTGTGGTTATAATAGTCCTCATTCTTCTAGGAAAGTTTGGATGGTCCCCAGGTCTTGTACAGTCAGTTGTGCACAAAAGCGTAGGAATAATGGGACACCAGTCATGTACAATAACTTAGGAAGGATGGGTCATCAGTCGTATTCAATAACTTATGAAGGATGGATCACCATTCTTGTACAATTACCTAGAAAGGATGGGCCACCAGTGTTGTGTTATTACTTATGAAGGATGGGCCACTACTCTTCTTGTACAATATCTCAGTAAGGATGGGTCACCAGTCTTTTACAATAACTTAGGAAGATTGGGTCACCAGTGTTGTATAATCACTTATAAAGGATGTCTCACCAGTCATCTTGTACAATAACTTAGTAAGTCTGGATCGCTAGTCTTGCATGATAACTTAGGAAAGATGGGTGATCCATCTTGTACAAAAGCTTAGAAAGGAAGAATCAGCAGTCTTGTATAATCAAGCTTGTACAATAATTTAGTAAGGCTGGGTCACTAGTCTTGTACAATAAATTAGGAAAGGTGGTTCACCAGTGTTGTGCAATAACGTACGAAGCTTGGGTCACCAGTCTTCTTGTACAATAATGTAGTAAGGATTGGTCACTAGTCTTGTACAATAATGTAAGGAGAATGGGTCACCAGTGGTGTACAATCAATTATAAAGGATGGTTTACTAGTCTTCTTGTCCAATAACTTAGTAAGGATGGGTCACTAGTCTTGCATGATAACGTAAGGAGAATGGGTCACCAGTGGTGTGCAATCAATTAATAAAGGATGGGTCACTAGTCTTCTTGTCCAATAACTTAATAAGGATGGGTCACTAGTCTTGCACGATAACTTGGGAAGGATGGATGATCCATCTTGTACAATAACTTAGTACGGATGAATTACCAGTCTTGTATAATCACTCTTGTACAGTTATTTAGTAAGGATTGGTCATCACTAATCTTGTACAATAACTTATGAAGGTTGGGTCACCAGTGTTGTACAATAACTTTGTAAGGATTGAGCACTAGTCTTGTACAATAACGTAGGAAGGATAGGTCACCAGTGATGTGTAGTCACGTATGAAGAATGGGTCACCAGTCTTCTTGTCCAATAACTTAGTAAGGATGGGTCACTAGTCTTGTACAATACCTTAGGGATGATGGATCACCAGTCATGTACAATGGCTTAGGAAGGATGGATTGGATGGCCAGCTGCGTATAATAACTTGGGAAGGATGGGTCACCAGTGTCGTGTAATCGTGTAATCACTTAGGAAGGATGGGTCACTAGTCTTATACAATAACTTAGGACGGATGGGTCACCAGTCTTGTACAATCACTTAGGATGGTTAGACGACTAGCCTTGTACAATAACTTAGAAAGGATGGGTCTCCCGTCCTGTACAACATTTTTGGAAGGAAGAGTCACTAGTCTTGTATAATCACTAAGGAATAAAGAGTCAACCTTGTACAATAGGTAGGTCACCAGTCTTGTACAATCATTTAGGAAGGATGGGTGACCAGCCTTGTACAATAACTTGGGTCACCAGGGTTGAGATCAGAGCTCTGTGAACACATGAGTTCCTCCACACCAAACTGGTCAGACCATGTCTTTATGGAACTTTATACACAGGGGCACAGTTATGCTAGAACAGAAACAAATCTTCCCCAAACTGTTGTTAAGAGGACTAAAATGTCTTTGTATACTGTAACATAACTGGAAACACCTGCACTTGATCATTTGGAGGGATGCCCACATACTTTTGATCCTTTAGTAGCCGTTATGGTTAGGTTTCACAATATTTTGGCCATAATGGGAATTCTGAGGTCAGTTCAATCAAAGGCCAAACTTCTACCAGTAAATTGGGAAACTTAAAAGTACCACCATGCCACTTTCCATGTAACCAACAAAAACTGGCCCATTTAGTGGTCCTAATTGCTTAAAGACCTTTTTTTCCATCTTTATTACAGCAGGTGAATGATCCATCTCTTAGAACAAGCGGAATGTACTCAACAGACCTGCTAAAGACGGATCCAGATACAGGACAGGTATGCGTTTTAAAGGATAAGCGAGCATTTAACACACGTTTGCAGCAGTATATACCCAGGAAAACCAAGGAACTTTGCAAGTATTTTTTTTCTTTCTTCTGCTGTCCCCCAAGAGCTAAAATTCTCAGAGGTTCTGCTAATTCGCCTTTCCTTCCTTTAACTTGAGAAAAGCCCTCCAGGTTAAGGTTCACAACCTCCTTTCATTCAGTCTGTCTCTACAAGGCAAAGTGACAGGTACTCTTGCTAGCCCATATCCACTGATACTTACCATTGTCATGCTACCACAGCATTCTGTTTATCTGTTGGTACCCCTTGAAAATACACAGGCTTTCTGAGTATAGGGGGACCATGTGGCTCTCTCCCCTTACCCCCCAAAATGCAGTACCCAAGCCTGAGCAATTCATTGTCAGGTTCAGACAGTGTCACTTGGGGGGGGGGGGGAGAATGTGAATAACCCTACATGAGCTCTGACATGGAGCTTACACAGAGGTCCAGTAGGAATGAAACAGTGGGGGAATGCGTGGGTAAGATGAGCATTAGCAGATAGAGGGCAGGGGAGGGGGCTATCCAGAGAACCTGGATCCTGTCAATTTGCACTGAATGGCCAAAGCAACATTTTCTCGTTAAAGTACATAGCAATCCATTGCCAACCTGCTTCTGAAAAGGGTGGCTGTTTGTCTGTGTCCTCTTTCAATACTTGCAAGCATGCAACAAATGAAAGCCCTGAGGAAACGTAAAACTTGTTATCTCCTTACTTGTTCTGGGTGAGTGACTTAAAGTTTGGAAACCATCAGCATTGCGGCCAGGCAACTTGAGTTTCAAGAAGAAGAGATCAACAATTATACCCTCCATATATTTCTTTCTTGAAGAAAATAAAGGTTCAGTCTTGTACAATAACTTATAAAGGATGGGTCACCAGTCTTGTACAAAAACTTAGGAAGGACGGGTCACCAGTCTTGTATAATTACTTAGGAAGGAAGAGTCATTGGTGTTGTATAATTACTTATGAAGGATTGTACAATAACTTAGTAAGGCTAGATCACCAGTCTTGCAAGATTACTTAGGAAGGATGGATGATCCATCTTGTACAATAACTTAGGATGGGTGGGCCACCAGTCTTCTTTTAAAATAACTTAATAAGGATGGGTCACTATTCTTGTAAAATAACTGTGTGAGGATTGGGTCACCAGTCTTGTACAATAAGTTGGAGATGATGGGTCACCAATCTTGTACAATAACTTAGTAAGGATGGGTCACTAATCTTGTAAAATAACTTAGAAAGGATTGGATCACCAGTCTTCTACAATAACTTAGGAAGATTGGGTCACCAGAGTTGTATAATCATTTATAAAGGATGGTTCACTAGTCGTCTTGTACAATAACTTAGTAAGGCTGTATCACCGGTCTTGCACGATAACTTAGGAAGGATGGGTGATCCATCTTGTACAATAACTTAGAAAGGATGAATCGCCAGTCTTGTATAATCACTCTTGTACAATAATTTAGTAAGGATGAGTCACTAGTCTTGTACAATAACTTAGGAAGTATAGGTCACCAGTCTTCTTGTCCAATAACTTAGTATGGACGGGTCATGAGTCTGGTACAATAACTTAGAAAGGATGACTCACCAGACTTCTTGTCCAATAGCTTAGTATGGATGGGTCACTAGTCTTGTACGATAACTTAGGAAGGATGGGTCACCAGTCTTCTTGTCCAATAGCTTAGTATGGATGGGTCAATAGTCTTGTACAATAACTTAGGAAGGATGGGTCACCAGTCTTCTTGTCCAATAGCTTAGTATGGATGGGTCACTAGTCTTGTACAATAACTTAGGGATGATGGATCACCAGCCCTGTACAATCACTTAAGAAGGATGGATGACCAGGACCATGATGGGTGGAGGCAGGGTAGACTTTACTGAAGAGATCAAACAAATGGCCACTGCCCTCACCTATAAATGGCCTTTGCAGCAAGGAGCACATGGAAGGGCAACACGTGCAAAACCAAAGAAATTCACGACTCAACTTACTGACCAGCCTCCTAACCAACCGAATTGCCCTGTCTAACAGTATGCGTTTAAAAACAGGGGTTTAGTTTGTACACATTTGCAAATACATGCGTAAGGGGACACACTGGACACCTTTGCTGCCATTATATGCTGGGTGTCCAGTGTGCCCCCGTGCTTTTAAGGGCTCCCTCCAGGCTCACCTGCCCTCTGCCTATCCATTTTAATGCATGTGCTTCCACTGTGGAGGCTCTCAAAATGTATTTGCAAATGTGTGCAAACTAAACCCCTGTTTTTAACACATACTGTTAGACAGGACAATTCAGTTGGTTAGTTGGTAAGTTCAGTCGAGAATTTCTTTGTTTTTTTTTCCCTGAAGTGATGCATTTTCGGAGATTGCCTAAAGGTAGACAGAGTAGATGGCTGGACAGGTTGGGGTAAGGAGTTCCAAAGGGTGGGAGAGTTTTTGGAGAAGACCTGGGGGTGAGCATGGGAGGAGATAACGAGGAAGCAAGAGAGCAGGTTGTTTTTGAGGGGGGGAGTGAAGATGACATTTTGGGTGATACTTTGAGACTTAATTGGTGATGTTGCTTGGAGCAGAGTTGTTGATGGCTTTGTATGTTGATATTGTATTTAAAATGTTATTCTTTGGGTGAGAGGAAGCCAGTTCTCTTAATCTAAACCTTTGTTTTCCCACCAGCAGGTCCAGCAAGTACAAGTGTTTGCCGATGTCCAGTGTACAGTGAACCTCGTGGGTGGGGACCCATACCTGAACCAACAAGGACCCATGGCCTCTCAGAAGACCACACCTGGGCCCACCACCCCCCAGGCTCAACAGAAGAGCCTCTTACAACAACTGCTCACTGAATGACAGCTTTGACCAGACCTTGTTAAAGCAAGGGAGATGCAACCCGTAACACAGACAAGCTATAGAAATATATATATGCAACATATATATGTTCTATATTTTTGCAGAGATCTTTGATATCTCAAACTGCAGCCATCCTTTTTTTTTTTGGGTCGGAAAAACTGCCAGGCAAAGACGCTTTTGCTAAGTGTAAAAATGAAAAAAGAAAAAAAAAAGAGGAGAGCGGAGGAAAATCTATGTTTTGCCGCAGTTTTTTTTTCTATCCCCATTAGCCCCCTTGCCCTCTTTTGAAGAGCGCTTGATCAGCATTGGACGTTTGGAGAGAGCTGCAGGGCTGGACAATCGGACCGACGGTCCCCTTTCGAGCCAAATGACAGATGATACTTATTTTTGTAAACAGTCGCTGTGATGACACTGAAAGGAAAAACGGGCGTTTTTGCACGCCTGGAGAGAATGTCGCAGAATGTCAGTTTCAGCTGGTTCTGTCACTGATGTGGAACCCGAAAAGGAGAGGAGAGTGAAGGGTTCTGGGTAACTTACGGGTGGCGGGGATTGTGGGGGAGGAACGAGAGAAAGAGAGAGAGAAGTATATATATTATACCGAGGTAAAGCGCATCGTTGTTGCAGCTGAAGTGCATTTGTAGAGCTACTACTGGCTTGTATGTACAATCATGTCTTTTCTAAGTGAGAGGCCTGCTTTGCGCACCTTTTTAGGGCCTGTTTTTTAAGCCCTCTTTGCTGCTGGAGCAGCAAATGTGGCAGCCCGCTATCTTTTCCTGAGGTTTGACAACATTTCTTGAAACCACACAAAATTTTGCAAAATTATGAAGTTAAAAATCGAAAGAGAATTTTTTTGCTTTTCTTGCCATCAGTTGTATTCAGGAGGTCGGTGAGATTGACCAAGGACAGTCTCAAAAGTGCTGTAAAACCCCCTCTTCACCTCTTGTTATATATGCTATTACTCAGATAATGAACAGACAAGTAACCTGTGTAACGATGGTCTTTGCCGCATTACCTCTGCAAAGTCAACAGAAGTCAAGGCAGAGGTTAGGCCAAAGCCTACGGTAAGAATATGACTGTGAAACCTACACAGCATCTCTTTTTTTAATGGGGAATGACCATTTTTCGTAACCTACATCATGCCTTTCATTCATATTTTCCTCATATCTTTGGTTTGTTTAGTTCTGTTTCGGTGTTCAGTCGAAAGGAGGGGAAAAAAAATGTATGTAAAATGGTAAGGGATGCTTGTGGTCTTTTTTGGTTTTGGAGTGTCTGAGAACAAGGCCTGACCCGATTCAAAGGCATGTTTACTGTTTGAGGAATCATGAAATAATTCACAGCTAATTAAATGGCGACCAAAAAAATACATATTGATGTCTTGGTTGAGAGCAACCTGTCAATATGGGAGCTGCAGTTGTCACTGTTGCCTGGTGACTCAATAGAGAAATGAGGTGGTGGAGCGTTGAACCCTGGTGCATGTTGGTATTCCAGTTGGGTAGTAGACCGCTCTGTAGTGCACAAGGGCCAATGTTAAGCCTTCAGGATTTGTAGAAAGTGTATGTAGAGTGTCAGGCTATATTTGTAGCCCAGATAAAGGTTATTGGTCACAGTAAGGCCCTTTCACAGAGATCAGACTCCGCTATGATCATCAGGGGATCTGTCCGCTGATCTCCTGTTGATCAGAGTAGAGCAGGCAGATGACAGGTCCATGTCTGCTCAATTTATGCAGAGCGGACATGGGCTGAGCCCGCTCTGCTCTATGGGCGGCCAGGTGCAAATGGACTCCGCTGTCCATTTACACCCGACTGCCCTCCAATCTGATCCACCTAGAAAGGGATGGATCCCCCTACCTCAGATTTTAGGTAGCCATCCGTCCATAGGGCTGAATGGAGGGTCCAATCAGGTCAGCCTGCAAAACTGACAAGGATACCTAATCGGATCCTTTGTGTGAAAGGAGCCTAATGCCGCGTACACACGAGCGGAATTTCCGTCGGAAAAAAGTTGGATGGTTTTTCCGACGAAATTCCTCTCAAGCTTGGCTTGCATACACACGGTCACACAAAAGTTCTCTGAACTTTCGAGCGTTAAGAACGCGGTGATGTACAACACTACGACAAGGCGAGAAAAATAAGTGCTTCAATGCTTCCGAGCATGCGTCGAATTGTTTCCGAGCATGCGTGGTTTTTTCCCGTCGGAATTGCATACAGACGAACGGATAGAGAACCTGCTCTCTATCTAAGTCCGTCGGAAATTCCAATGGGGCATACACACGGTCGGAATATCCGACGAAAAGCTCCCATCTGACTTTTTCTGTCGGAAATTCCGACCGTTTGTACGCGGCATTAGAGCCAACATGTTGTATAATGGTCCAAGAGGTCCCTCATTAAGGGCTTTGTACTTTGTTGTAGCTTTGATGAAGGAGGGCCCCTTTGAACTCCTTGAAACATGTTCTATCACCCGATACTGAGACCAATAAACTTTATCTGGATTGCAAAAAATACCATAGCTCCTCCTTTCTGCAAACACTTAAAAACCCAGGACCCAGAACTGGTTCATTGCATAATGATTTTGGCTCAGTAACCCAAGATGAAGGACTTAAAGTGGAAGTAAACCCATCGATTTAACAGTTTCAAAAAGCAGTTACATTCCCGGCATGCTGGAAATGCTAACTGTCACATTGGTTGTGCTCTCAACCAAACTGTCAAACCATCCAATGTCTGGTGTCATAACTGATCACATGTACATCATGGCAGTTGAAGATTAAACAGAGGCCAAGATGGCAGCTTCCTTGCCTGAAAATGATAGGAGGGTTTACTTCCACTTTAAGAACCCCATAGCTTGAACCTTCAAAAACCAGTCAACCATAGCAACCCTTCCATTTTGGAGTACAAAGGCTGTCTTGCCTATGCTCAATCCTTGCATCTACCTAGGAGGACAAAATAGGAAGATATCATTGTTTCTCGTCCAGGAACAGATCTCTCTCTTCGACTAAAGCCAGCCATAGACGGAGTGATTTCCTTTCCTGTATTGATGGGGGAATCCCTCCCACAGAGCCATTGAGAACACAGCGATTACTGCTAGTGGCTATAATAGCATGTATAATCCGACAGGCTGGTTGTTTCCAGGTTTATTGATCGATCAACTTAGGTATATTCAGCCTGACCATACATGGTTTGAATCTAGGTCAGTGCCTGATGAACCGGTCAAAATTCAAACCGTCTGTGGCTGACTTAAAGATGAATATCTGAAACAAACGGCCCAGAATTGAGCATGCATCGGTTTATTTCTGGCCCTTCATTCTCATTCAAAGAAAGTGTTTTCCCCCCTAAAATGTCCTCCTTCTTCCATAGTAAGACCTAGGCTCCCTTCATGCCATCTTTGAGACATCTTTCCTTTTGTATAATAAAGTTATCGCTCCAAAACCAACAGAGATCCACTTAAATCTCATTTGACCACTCTGAAGAGGGAAGGCTATTGTAGAAAAGAAGGTTCAGCTCACATGTGTATCAATATCTTGATGTTCTTACGGTCATATATATCCATCAGGAAGCAGGGTCGGATTCAAGTCCCATATAACAACATGGCCTGGGGAATGCCCAGGGAAAAAACCAAGCCTACTTACCGACCAGTCCCAAGGTGTCTTATATCCAGGCCTAACCGTGACTCAACCGGTGTTGTGACGGCACCAAACTTTGAGGGCTCCTCAATGCTTCATTAGTGCTAAAGGGCCTGCAGTCCGCTGTCTGCGCACCGGAACTGGGGTATTTTTAATGCATTACCGCCATGGTAGGCATCCAGAGATTAGCCATACCTGGAAATGATACCCTGGATGGACTCTAGAGGGTGAATTTCTTCATCTGGTCAAGACTTGCTTGAAGAGAACCAAAGCTTTGTAGCAAATGAAATTATGGAAGCGTAGACACTTTGGATTGTATTTTTATTTTATTTTTTCAAGTTCTAAAGGTTTTACTGTGATTTTTCAACTTCACATATTTAGAAGACAAAAGGGGGTAAGGTGTGACTGGCGCCAAGTTGTCTACACGGAGATCACAACCACTGCAAGTCACACTTTAACTCTCCATCGCTATAATATCTTTGGACTGCTGTAGGAATAAAAGTACAAGAATATGAATAGGCGATTCACACTTTAAAATCTACAATACCCCCCTTTATAACTGGAAAAAAAAAATGTATTGACGCTCTTCCTTTGCTGTGTAACGTGTACAGTAAAGTGAGGGGTCTACTACGAAGCTAATGGAGCCTCGTCGAAAAAAAGGTCATCAAGACCTTCCAAGGTCACCTTCTTCTAAAAATCCGGCCCTGGTGTGCTTCTGATGTACGGTAATATGTAACAGAGTGGTTTGTATTATAAAATCCTGCAAATGGCTATCAGTTTGTGTAGCCTAAGACGAGTAATTGCTTTAACCTGCTGCTAGGATGTTTTATACCCTCCAGACTCGCCATTACTAAGTCCATAACAATGTAATCTATACTCAGGATATTCCTACTGCCTGTACCCCATAGTGGTACCATGCATCAGGAATCTGTATAAATGTTTTATTTTTTCTTCTTTTTTTTTTCTTTCTGTCTTAACAGGGCCTTTATTTTCTTCTTCTTTTTTTCGTTTTTGTACATGGAAGGAAATCTTTATCTTCACCAGTATTTTTTTTTATTAGTTAGATGTCGGGGAAAGTATAAAGGACTTGTATTGTACTTTTTGTAAGCATTGTTTTTACTCTGTGTTTTTGGAGGTCACAGGCACTGCCTTTTATTTCTTTATTTTTTTTTTTTTTTAATTCTAAACTTTTACACGTTTAATCAAAATTAATTAAATTAAAATTAATTGTCAATTTTATTTTATTATTTTTTTATTCTAAACTCGTACTCATTTACAGAAATATGACATTGTTTTGAAGTAAAAAAATATTGAATTTGCTGTAATAAATAATGAATTAAAAAAGCAAGTTTTAGGACCTCATTCTAAACCATGGGTGCTCAACCTGTGGCCCTCCAGCTGTTGCAGAACTACAAGTCCCATGAGGCATTGCAAGCCACTGACAGTTACAAGCATGACTGCTAAAGGCAGAGGCATGATGGGACTTGTAGTTCCACAACAGCTGGAGGGCCACAGGTTGAGCACCCATGTTCTAAACCAGTGTTTCTCAACTCCAGTCCTCAAGGCGCCCCAACAGGTCATGTTTTCAGGATTTCCCTCAGACGATACGGCTGTGGTAATTACCGATCAAATCACCTGTGCAAAAATAATGGTTAGCCTGAAAACATGACCTGTTAGGGCGCCTTGAGGACTGGAGTTGAGAAACACTGTTCTAAACTCACACTATAGATTTGCATGAATTGGCTCACATGGGCAAAGAAGGGTCTGGTTTGGTTTCTGGTGTTAGAGACTGTAAACTGCACCTAATTATTATTATCTATTTTTTTTAAACACAAAAAAAATCCTCAAATTTTAATTAAAAAAATAAATACAGTTGAAGAGTTTGCATTTGTATAAAATTTTAAATTTGTATTAAAAACAGAAATATAGTTGAAGCATTTACTCATACTTAAGAGTTTTAGGAACTCTTCTGCTTCGACATTAAAATAAAAATGAAAGGTTTTGGTGAACCACACAACCGTGACTCATTATGACCAGCTATAAATGGCCATTTTTAAAACTATTTTTAAAAATGATTTTAATTTACAGAAATATGTCTTTTTTTTTAAATACAAAATATTTGATTTACTCTAATAAATAATGAATTAGAAAAGCACTAAAGTACTAAAGAGCTTAGGAACATTTCTGCTTGGACATTAGAATAAAAATGAAAGGTTTTGTGGAACCACACAACCGTGACTCATTTTGACCAGCTGTAAATGGCAATTTTTTTTTCAATTTTTTTTAAAAATTATTTTTCATTTACAGAAATATGACATTGTTTTCAAGTACAAAATATTTGATTTGCTGTAATAAATAATGAATTAGAAAAGCAATTTTTAGGACTTCATTCTAAACTCGCACTATAAATTTCAATGAATTGGCTCACATGGACAAAGAAGGGTCTGGTTTGCTTTCTGGTGTTAGAGACTGCAAACTGCACCTATTATTTTCTTTTTCTAACACAAAAACTAATTCTCTAACTTTACTTAAAAAAAAAAAAAAAACAGTTGAAGAGTTTACATTCGTAGTAAATCTTAAATTTGTATTAAAATAATAAATATAGTTGAAGCATTTACCCATACTAAAGAGTTTAGGAACTTTTCTGCTTCTACATTAAAACAAAAATTATAGGTTTTGAGGAACCACACGATCGTGACTCATTATGATCAGCTATAAATGGTAATTTTTTAAACTTTTTTTAAAAATGATTTTAATTTACAGAAATATGTCATTATTTAAAAAAATATATATATAATTTGCTCTAATACATAATAAATTAGAAAAGCACTAAAGTACTAAAGATTTTAGGAAAATTTCTGCTTCAACAATAAAATAAAAAAAGAAGGTTTTGAGGAACCAAACAATCATGATTAATTTTGACCAGCTGTAAATGTCAATTTAAAAAAAAAAATGTTTTAAAAATGATTTTAATTTACGGAAACAAGTCATTATTTTTAAATAGAAAATATCAGATAAACTCAGATTTAAATAATACATTAATAAACCAAGTTGTAGGACTTAATAAAAAATGTCATTTAAAAAACACTTCAAGCTCCTATTGCTAAAAAAAAGATTAATTTAAAACCACAAGTAAATTTTTAGAATAATTAATAACAATTATGTAATTATGTGTTTGTGTGTATATATATATATATATATATATATATATATATATATATAAAATCTCTACAAAAAGGCAGTGCCTCGGACTTCTTTTAAAAGTAAGTGACTTTGTTATATTTGCTGCTGCAGATTTGCTGTATATAAAGCTACAGATACAACTTTTACATTTTTCTCCCTTCACACACGGTGGGCGCCTTTTTACTTTATCCAAAACCTGACTTCTAGAACTTGTAAAAAATAACCAGCATGTCAACACACTTTTTTTTTTTTATTATTTAAGTCTCCGCAAAGGGCCTTGTTTCTAAGTCCAACTACTAAATGATAATTAAAAAAATAAAAAAAAATTGTAAAAAAAAAAAAAAAACCACAAAGGCCCATACCTTTTAGCATTTCGGTAAATTGCTATATACAATTTATTATTACATTTTGGATCAAGATTCCTTAGCCAGCTGCTTTTTTCGTAATGGAAAAAAAAAAAAAAAAAAGTATGAATAATAAGTTTTATATTGTGATTCTTTCTTAAGAAAAACGAAAAAAAAAATTGTAAACATCGGGATTTTTCATATTTCCCCCAACCTAATGGACAAAAAGACAAAAAAAAAAAAAAAAAAAAGTGAAACTGTTTTCTGCTAAATAAAAGATTTGTTCCCCTAAAAAAACAAAACTTTTTATATTTTGTTTGAGATAACTGCTGGCTTATTGTAATGGATGAAATAATTTATTGTAAAAAACAAAAAAGCTAACTGATCTTGCTTTTAATTTCTTAAGGAAAACTGCATAGCAAAAAAATAAAAATTCAGTTTTTGCTTCTATTTTCTCTACTTAGACTTTGTAGGAGTTAAGGAAAGAATGTACTGTAAGATGGAATTAAAATTGAATACTTTCCAGCGAGCTGTTTGGCGATTAACGAATCCTTTTTTTTTTTTAAGGTTTGCTCTGGAGAATAAAATACAAAAATATATTTTAAGGAACAGTCACTTCTTTAGAAAATTAAAAACAAAACAAAAAAAAAACAAAACATCAAAAACAAAAAATGTAACAATGCATTAAACAAAAGAGACGAGAATGTAAGGTGCCCTATGATAATCATCTGAATTCAGATGCCTATGGCGTATCGCTAAAGAAAAAACTTAATTTAGTTTGGTGACCCCTTTTTTCCAGCCAGGCGGACCTGCGTCAAGTTTGGAGATGTATAAGACGCGGGTTCTCCTGGCGGGGAAGTGGGGCATGGGGCTGAAAAATACTGCTTTGTGCTGTTATAATATTGGCTTGTTCAATGTTTAATTATTCTGTTATTGTAAATAAAGTCATTTAAAATTCTGAATTTTTTTTTTTGTCTTTTTTCAATCGAAAGTCTCCCACCTCTATTTATCTGAAAAAATCCTGTAACTGATTTTCATTTGGAAATGCCTTCAGATTTATAGTGGAAATGTGCTTTCTGCACTCCCACTCCAGTGCTCTGTGCTGGCATAGTTGAGTAATAGCCACACCCCTCACTGCAAGTGTTCCAGAAGAAGAGAGGGGGCGTGTCTGACCAGGTCACTTAGACTTCAGAGTGCACTGGGCAGCACGGTATATATATGGCGTCATGGAAGTGGGTCATGAAAGTATGTTAAATCTCAAGGCACCCCAGTTCAAAATGAGGACACCCTTCACATCAGAGCCCCCCCATTTCACATTAAAGTCCTCAGCCCCCTTCCTTTTGCAAGGGAGTCCTCAGCCCCCCCCTTCAGTCCCCCTCCTTTCACATGAGAGTCCTTAGTGCCCCCTCTGTCCATTTCACTTAGAAGTCCTTAGTCCCCTCCCCCTTCACATAAGAATTCTTAGCCCCCTCCTTTTACATCAGAGCCCTTAGCCCCCCTTCCCCCCTCCTCCACTTTACACAAGAGTCCTTAGTCTCACCTTTCACACAAGAGTTCTCAGCTCCACCTCTTTACATAATAGAGTCCTTAGTCCCCCCTTCTTCCATTTTACATAAGAGTTCTTAGCCCTCCACTTTCACATAAGAGTTCTCAGCCCCCTTCTTCCCATAAGTAACCTCAGCCCCCCCCCTTCCTTTTACATGATTACATCAGAATCCTCAGCCCCCCTCTCCTTCAAATAAGATTCCACAGTCCCCGTTCTTTCACATGAGAGTGCTTAGTCCCCCTCCGTTCATTTCACATAGGAGTCGTTAGTCCCCTCCCCCCTTCACATAAGAGTTCTCAGCCCCCCTCCTTTCACATCAGAGTCCTTATCCTCTCCTCCACTTTACATAAGAGTCCTTGGTCCCACCTTTCACATAAGAGTTCTCAGCTCCACCTCCTTTCATAGGGGAGTCCTTAGTCCCCCTTTTTCCATTTTACATAAGAGTTCTTAGCCCCCCTTTCACATAAGTGTTCTCAGCCCCCTCTTCTTCCCATAAGTAACCTCAGCCCCCCCTTCCTTTTACATCAGAGTCCTCAGCCCCCCTCTCTTTCAAAAAAGAGTCCACAGTCTCCTTTATTTCACATGAGAGTCCTTAGTCCCCCCCTCCACTTTACATAAGAGTCCTTAGTCCCACCTTTCACATAAGAGTTCTCAGCTCCACCTCCTTGCATATGGGAGTCCTTAGGTCTTATTCCTATAAGAGACCTCAGAGTTCCCCCCTCCTTTTACATCAGAATCCTCAGACCCCCTCTCCCTTCACATAAGAGTCCTCGATCAATCCCCCTTCTTTTCACATCAGAGTCCTTAGTCTCCCCTGTCTATGTCATATAGGAGTCCTTAGTCGTCGTCGTCCCTCTTTCACATAAGAGTTCTCAGCCCCCCCCTCCTTTCACATCAGAGTCCTTCAACACCCCCCCCTCTACCTTCCCAAAAGAGGCCTCAGCCTCCTTTTACATCAGAGTCTTTAGTCCCCTCTTCCATTTCACATAGGAATTCTGAGCTCCACCTCCTTTAATATGAAAGTCCTTAGTCCCTCATTCTTCCATTTTACATAGGAGTTCTTAGTCCCCCCTCCTTCCCATAAGAAGCCTCAGTCTCCCCTCCTTTTACATCAGAGTCTTTCAACATTACCCCCCCCCCACAAACACACACACACACCTTCCCATAAGAGACCCCAGCCCCCCTCCTTTTACATCAGTCTTTAGTCCCCACTTCCATTTCACATAAGTGCCCTCAGCCCCCACTCCCTTCAGATGAGAGTACTCAGTTTCCCCTCCTTTCACATGAGAGTTCATAGTCCCCCCTTCCTCCATTCATTTCATATATGAGTCTTTAGGCCCCCCTCCTTTCACATAAGAATTCTCAGTCCCCCCCTCCCCTGCTTTCACATCAGAGTACTTCCCACACTCCCACCTTCCCATAAGAGACCTCAGTACCCCCTCCTTTTACATCAGAATCTTTAGTCCCCCTTTCCTCTATTTCACATAAGAGTCCTTAGTACCCACTTTAACATCAGAGCCATTCACCACTCCTCCTTTCACATTAGAGTCCTCATTCTCCGCCTCTACCATTTCACATAAGCGTCCTCAGCTGTCCTTTTTACACCAAAGTCCTCAATTCCCCTCTTTTCACATCAGAGTATTCAGTCTACCCCACTGTCAGAAACCATGAATCAGACAGAGACAGAAAATGCAGTAAAAATCACATCTTTTAATATAATGGTAAAAAAATTGTACAAATAGTAAATGTAGTCAAAACATAGTTAGGGTATGGTAGCCAATGCGGGTAGTCAGAATAAGCCAGTAAATCGGGAAGCCAGAGATCACCGTAGTCAGAGGCAGCAGACAGAATCAGGAACCAGAAGGGACGTCAGCCAGGCAAGTCTTCAACAGGAACACAGCAGAGAGTCTGCAGATATGTTTGACCAAAAGAGAAGGCACCGAAGGAATGAACCAGGCATTTTAAATAGCCAGAAGGGGCTGGCTCATGAGCAGGAAATGATCACCAGGTGAGCCACTGTGGAACGATGTGTGCTGGCAATTAACCAACAGCTGAGCAACCTGAGCGCTGAGAAGGGAGGGCTGAGCCCAACTCTGACACACTCTTTATATGAGTCCTCAGTCCCCACCCTTTCATATAAGAGTCCTACGTTCCACTCTTCACCACAGCCTGTCGGTGGTAGCTGGGCAGTGGGTGAGAGACAAAGCAGGTCAAGAAGGAGGCAAATGTCTGTCCCCTTCTGGATGCTGGGGCTGTCCTGAATGTTGCCCACCCATGACGGACCCAGTTGGCACCGTAGGGTGTTGCAGTGCCCCCATTATATATAGTTACATAGTAGGTGAGGTTAAAAAGACAAGTCCATCAAGTCCAACCTATGTGTGTGATTTTATGTCAGTATTACATTGTATATTCCTGTATGTTGTGGTCGTTCAGGTGCTTATCTAATATTTTTTGAAACTATCGATGCTCCCCGCTGAGACCACCACCTGTGGAAGGGAATTCCACATCCTTGCAGCTCTTACAGTAAAGAACCCTCTACGTAGTGTAGCCTCCCTGGCGGTATGATTATGTCAGATTTTTGATGCTGAAAGCGGGTACCATTATTTTGCATGGAAATTTGGCGTTTTATATTTTAGGCCTGTAATTCTTAGTAATAACACTCTTAAATCTGTCCAAACAAGAGTCTAATAGATATACCGGGTATGATAAAGTTTGAAACACAAAATAATAAACTATAATATAATAAATAACTATAAATAATTAAAAAAAATAATTATATAATAATTATAATAAAATGAATTTCCCCACTATTCACTATCGCTCAATTCTGCAAGTGTTCTTATTTACTATCGCTGTTTTCTAGCTGGTCTCAAACCACTTTTGACATAAAGGGACACTTTTTGGTTGCTATGGACAATCTCAAGTTTCCAGGCAGAAAGAACAGTATATATAATATAAAACTGCATGCAGGGCACTGGACAAAGCACTAGGGACAAATGGGATATGAAATCATTTCATACAGTAATGTAATCTGTAAGATTACAGTGTACTGTATGTATTTTGTCATTTTTGAATTTGCCGCCAGGCTCCGCCCCCGGGCGTCGCGACGCTCGCAGGGAACGGAGCCTGGCACACAGAGGCATCGGGCGGAGGACACAGCCTGCGGACACAGCGGGGGGACCTCGCAGGATCCTGGTGACAATGTAAGTAACCTGCACCAGGATCCTGCAATGCAATCCCGAGTGTGGCTCGGGGTTACCGCTAATGGTACTGAAATTTAACCCAGAGCCACACTCGGGAAAACCGCCAGGGAGGTGAAGGTTAAACCTCTTTTCTTCTAATTTTAATGAGTGGCCACGTGTCTTGTTAAACTCCCTTTCGCAAAAAAGTTTTATCCCTATTGTGGGGTCACCAGTACGGTATTTGTAAATTGAAATCATATCCCCTCTCAAGCGTCTCTTCTCCAGAGAGAATAAATTCAGTGCTCACAACCTTTCTTCATAACTAATATCTATACCCTTTATTAGCTTTGTTGCCCTTTTTTGTACTTGCACCATTTCCAGAATATCGTTCCTGAGGACTGGAGCCCAGAACTGGACAGCATACTCTAGGTGCGGCCGGACCAAAGTCTTGTAGAGCGGAAGAATTATCGCATTATCTCTGGAGTTAATCCCCTTTTTAATGCATGCCAATATTCTGTTTGCTTTGTTAGCATTGCATGTCATTGCTGAGCCTATCATTGAAGCAGGTAATACCGCCACCCAGGTGTACTTCAGGTAAATGCAAGATCATTTTCAGTGACCCCCGGATCCGTGAGAAATCAAAATGACACTTGGAAACGGATAGTGTGTTCATTAGATCTCTGGCCTTTATTGAATTTTGAGTGGCTTTTATGTAAAAGAAAGATAGGAGGGGCAATGTCTTAACGCATACGTTTCTAAAAATAATACAAACTCAGTATATTCTTATCTTGTATTAAACTAGATTCAGCAGTCTACAAGAGCTAAAAGATGACTTTGCTTATATATCAGTAGCAGGGTGTAACTCTATGCAAACTGCCAGTTAAGCTAAGTATGTCAAAGTTCAATAATTTCATATATTCTATTACAATCCCCTCTTTTATCACGAACGTGATAATCACAAACCCTGAAGCCCCCGACATTCACCTGGACTACTTTCTCATAAATGTATCATTATCCTAAGCATGTAACAATAAACAGATAATCTCAGCTTCATAGCAATTGTCCATGAAATACAAAGGGGGAGGGCGTGACAGTCCTTAAAAGCAAGTGGGAGGGGCATGAAAGCCTTTAGGCCAAATAAAAAATTGTCCCAAAGAAAAGCACAAAAAAAATCTCTTGTATGGCTTCTGAATGTCCAATAAATTCATGAAAGGGAAGGAAAAAGAAATGTCCACATTATAATTCTCATTCTCCTAAACTTTTCCCAAAACTTTTGGTTCGATTCTGTGTTTACACATATTTTACAGAGATCCTTCTACCCCAAAACCCTGCCTCTTTGTAAGGATAGAACTCGATATCCACAGACAGACGGGAACTGATGCATTGGGCTAGACTTGGGTCTCAGGCTGGCATATCTGTATCACTCCCTTGTGATGCTCACTGGAATTTCGTAGACCTTGGGCGTGCGTCATGGCTAACCCTCAAGGTGTCATTCCAGGAATATTTTCCAGCAGGTGTCCGCCTTTACTCATCTCAGCATCTCCCATGGCATTTGAACAACAAAGATGAACAACGAAGATTTCCATGTAAAAGCTGTAGTCATCTCTTCATCCGGATCGGGTATAAGACAGGGTATAAATGGGGTATAGGGTAGGAATGGGATGGGCATTTCTTCTGGCTGGCTGGGGCAGATATTCCTCATCAAACATGAATAATCACAGAATCTATCTGATCAATTAAGGCCTTAACCATTGGAGGTATTAAAAATAATATTCCTCATTAACTCAAACATAAGGAAAGCATGCAGAAATATAAAATGTTTCTCAGCAACAGTCTTCATTATATAGATTCAATATGTTTAACTAAACATTTTTTCAAATCCAGTATTACAGCAGGACTTCAATTAAACCTAAACAACTTTAGTTTCTTCTATCCCCGGGACCCAAGTGGACCCGAGGAACTCAGAACAGAACATTTTACCCAAACACATATTCACACTCAGAAGTCAGCCTCCTAACTTTTCAAATATATCTGATCATCAGCAACAAACAAAACATTGATGGATAAACTTCATTACATCATTAACACTTCATGATTGAAACTCTGGGAATTCAAAAGGTAAATATATCCAGAATAGTCACTCTGACTGTTATTCAAACAAACTTTCCCATCATATTTTAGTACCTCATGGACTCAATATATGCAGCAATTTATTTCGTGTATCCTGGTTACTTAACCCAAACTTTTAGAGAAATATATATTATCAGGAACATGGGCCTAATAATTTCTACTCCCTGAACAAGAAAACACAATATAAGATGACTCTTTGTGTACATTTTAAACAAACACTTAAGATATTTTACTAATCAAATAATACCCTGTGCATTCATTAAACACGATACAACCACTTTCTCCTTTTATTCACATCCATTTGGCCACTCCATTCATTCTTCATTTAGAAATGTTTTCCATATTTGCCCTTTGAACAGCTTTTAAACAGTTCCATTATCAGTTCCAAATACAATTACTTTTTTTTTTTTCATATCTCTCATATTTTTTCCTAGTGCATAGGATTACACAAACCTTAAGTTACTTCCTTTTTCTTTACCAACCACAATTCCTCTGGCATAGCACCTGGAATACATAACTTCCTTGGATGAGGCTCGCTCACACACCTGCGGTGCATTCGCACTCCGCACTGCCCAAAAAGGTGTGCGTTTTCTAGGCAGTGCGGTCCGGCTTACGTGCGAATTCAGGGCCATTGACTTCTATGGGAATGCTTCTGAATCGCACATGTCATTCAGTTGTGAACAGTATAAAATCCTGACCTGATATGCAATCCTGACCTGATCCTGATCAAAACTGACATGAAGCGCTGAACAACTACTTTGTCAATTAGCTGTGAAAACAGAGCTCAAACTCGCACTGCATATATGTGAACCCAGCCCTAAACTTGTATTTAACCAAAAAAAAAGAAAATCAAACATTTTTAAATCCCCAATCATTGTTCATACAGCCTAAACACAAATTAAAACCATTTGCACAAATATCCATTCCCTTGTCTTGTAACAGGCAATGTCCTTATACAATGCAAAAGTTTGCTTTTTTTTTTTTTTTCTCAACATCAACAAAACTATATTTGTCGAAACTGAAAAGAAAAACCACACCTTTTAACTTCAATAACGTAAGGATAGGCAATTACACAATTAAAACAGTCCCCAAAGTCAGACTCCAAGGCTCTAAGGCTCTGTCTCCACTACTGTGAGTTGCTGTGCGACCTGACACATGCGAAGTCGCATGACAAGTCAAAAACCCATGTAATTCAATGATCCTTGTTTTAATTCGTGCGCCTCAATTCGCAGCAAGGCAAAAAGGTTCTTGTACTATTTTGTTCCTACTTCGGTGCGACCTTTTCTCACACTTTTGAATGACATTGCATCAAAAATCGCATTGCAAAGTCGCACTGCAAATCACGCAAATCTGGGGTTGCAATAGCGGAAACAGAACCTAACTGAAATAATCAAAATACCCCATGTATAAGTTGAAATGCTACTCTAAAAAAAAATTGTATCTAATCAGATTCCTCAAAAAAAAAAAAAAACATTTGGTACCAGCGCATACATGTAATTTATCAGTGACGTCACATTCCCCTTTTAATGTTTCCAATTAATTATGCATTTGACATGGGAATATGGGCCCAACACATTTCATGAATAGACTGACAATAGTTGCAACATTTTAACAATAAACATGTATTTTTTTAAATCTACCGTATATAGATAACGTTTCTGAATCAAATCCTTCTTTAACATTTTCTCCACCTCAGCAAGTCTCTCGGACTCGCTGAATATGGAATGCAAATATAGCAGTATGCTTTGCGCAAAAGCGTTGACGAAGGTATGGTCGGTTGTTTGATCCCCTCTTTCACTTGAAGTGAAATAGCAGATTTATGCAAGTGGACATATACCTCTGTGTATTGTGCTAAACAATACTTTGGATAGGAGGAATCACTCAAATAAAGCACCACACACAGATGAGTACCCTACTCTGTCCCTCTCACCTGCCCACTTTAGGAACGCTCTCCTACTTGGCGGGATCAAAGGACATATCAATTACTCAACAATCCGTTTGCATTCAGAAGAAAAAAACAACTTATACTTTAAATTGGAATTCCAAGACAACAACAAACAAACACATAAAATGTAAGCATTTTTCTCTGAGCAGATGGAAGAGAATTCCCTATACTAACAACAACTTTCCCTATAGTATAGCTAAAACCCCTTTGTCCCATCTGCACCACAGCGACAACATTTATCATACATACAAAAGTACTTACCACTCTCACAATATTTGGATATAAGCAAGGGAGATTTCTAATACTGTAGACCACTTTGACTGTTTAACCTTAGGGCCAGTTCACACCACATGCCATCCAGTGAGTTTTAAAAAAATTCTGCAATGGCATAGTTCACACCAGTGCTTGCAGTTCCAGTGCACTTCATTTCAGGCCTGCACTGGAACGCTGCAAAAATGCATAAAAAACACACTGGAGGGGTGAAAAAACACTGGACTGCATTAAAAATGCACAAAAAACGCACTAGAACGCATCAAAAATGTGCATGTAAAAAAACCACCTGGAACGCATCCGGACTGCATTTCTATGGTGCAAACCGCCCCCTACAGTCAGTGTATCTACACAACAAATTATCTTATTACTTCTATGCGACAGATAGAAAAGCGAAAGTAGGTTGGGTCACCGAAATATAATCCTCATTTACCATTTCAGCTCGTTGCCAAAAGGACTGTCGTGTACACTTTTTCTACAGCGTTCCCAAAACGCTTCTAATTAATTAGGACCTTCTCAAAGGTACTTTACAGCGTTCCCAAAACGCTTCTAATTAATTAGGACCTTCTCAAAGGTACTTTACAGCGTTCCCAAAACGCTTCTAATTAATTCGGACCTTCTCAAAGGTACTTTACAGCGTTCCCAAAACGCTTCTAATTAATTTGGACCTTCTCAAAGGTACTTTCAATGGCGGATTTTCCCAAAAAATCCCCTATACACCAAGGTGTGGTTCGTATCCCTCTTCTACATAAATTTAGTTCTAGATGAAATTTAAATCAGAGCTAAGGTAAGAGAAAACAGTCTGTCTAAAAGACAAAAAGATTCTTCTTACCAAAGGTGATTTTTTCATCTCCACCACTGCCACCATCTGAAGCAGGTAATACCGCCACCCAGGTGTACTTCAGGTAAATGCAAGATCATTTTCAGTGACCCCCGGATCCGTGAGAAATCAAAATGACACTTGGAAACGGATAGTGTGTTCATTAGATCTCTGGCCTTTATTGAATTTTGAGTGGCTTTTATGTAAAAGAAAGATAGGAGGGGCAATGTCTTAACACATACGTTTCTAAAAATAATACAAACTCAGTATATTCTTATCTTGTATTAAACTAGATTCAGCAGTCTACAAGAGCTAAAAGATGACTTTGCTTATATATCAGTAGCAGGGTGTAACTCTATGCAAACTGCCAGTTAAGCTAAGTATGTCAAAGTTCAATAATTTCATATATTCTATTACAATCATCTACTAGGACCCCTAGGCAGTGGTGTATTTAGGTTTTGTGCTGTCCTAGGCCTGACTAAACTCGTGCACCCCCTAATTTAAATATGACCCACCCTTCCTGTCGAGGCCACACCCCTTCCTGTTTAAGACCTGCCCTATCATCTGTAAACCCCACCCCCTTCCTCTTTAGGCTCCACCTTTTCCTCTTAGAGCTCCACCTCTTACTTTCTGTACATTAGCACACACCATTCACTCCATACTTAAATCAATCACTCCATCATGAAACTGACATGATGATGTTTTTAGTAACTTTGATAACTTTAATCAACCTAAAATAATCACACTGCGTTTTGTAAACCGCTTTTGTGGTGTCATTATTTTAACATAGGCGCCAGCATTGGCTTGCGTGAACGGAGTGCGATTGTGATGCGGTGCTGGAAATGCTCAGGAATCCCGGCAAATCCTACACTGCATCAGTGTGAACCAAGACTTAAATTCACAATAGAAGCACTAAAATTGCAACTCTTGCCAGCCTTCTAATGTAAATAGCTGTTAGAATCAGAAGACTGAAGCCCAGCTTCGAGCCCAGTTTCACACTGACAGCGGGAATGAAATGGTGTGGGTTCAGCTGAACTCGCACTATTTCATTGCCACACGTCAGTCCCGACTTCAGGGGTGATTTCAGAGACATCTGTGCAGGTTACTGTACAGATCTCAATGGAAATCGCACCCCGAAGTCGCTAAAAGTAGTACAGAAACTACTTTGGGGAATCGGTGCAGTGCCGCAAATGTGGCGTCACACCAATTCGGACGGTGCCATTGCCGGCAATTGCCGCCGATTTGGCATGCAATTTGAATCGTCAAATCGCATGCCAAATCGCTCCAATGTGAACTAGGGCTTAGTGTCTGTTGTGATCTTAAAGTTGCTCCTCTTCACAGACTGTGTGGCTGTCCCCCACACCAATGTCATCATATACAAAGCAGGACCAGCAGTCCTGAGCTGTACTTGAGGAAGTTGACAACCCACCCACATTCCAGAACTGGATTGGAGGAGAGCATCAGCTGTAACAGTCAGTATTCCTCTCTGCTAACCCCCCTAAAAGGCCATTCGAGATTTACTATGTGCCAACTGGAGTTCTTACTTGCTTGTTAAGAATATGTCAAAACGGAAATGTGCTGCTTAGTCCCTAGGGTAATCACTGGGCATTCCACATAGCAAACATGATTACCAGCACACTGCCATTGATAGCAATTTGTTCTGAAAAGCCACCAAGCCTGCCAGTGCAATCCTGCAGGTTCGTCAATGGTCCCAGCACATTCAGTGCATTTTTGTTGGTGGCATAATTTGCTGTGTAAATACAATTTATACATTTTGGTTCAATACACCTTAAACCAGGGCTGGACTGGGAAAAAAATGTGGCCCTGGATTTCATCCAGACCGGCCCAGGGCACAACACATCAGGGCACGGTACAGAGCTCAGCACATCAGGGCACAGCACATCAGGGTACAGAGCCCAGCACATCAGGGCACGGAGCACATCAGGGCACAGGGCACAGCACATCAGGGCCCATCACAGCACATCAGGGCACACCACATTGAGGCACGGGGCACATCAGGGCACATAGCACATCAGGGCACGGAGCACAGGGCACATCAGGGCACAGGGCACATAGCACATCATGGCACGGAACACAGGGCACATAGCACATCAGGGCATGGAGCACATCAGGGCACGGAGCACAGGGCACATCAGGGCACAGGGCACATAGCACATCAGAAAAAGGGGGCACATAGCACATCAGGCACATAGCACTTCGGGGCACATCAGGGCACAGGGCACATTGCACAGGGCACATAGCACAGGGCACATTGCACATTATGGGGCACATCGTTTACCAGCCAGCACGTTGCGGCTGCTCCCCGCTCCCCAGCGGCATCTCCTCTCCTCGTCCATCCCAGATGATGTCACAAGCAAAAGGGGATGGACGAGAAGAGAGGAGGGGCCGCCGGGGGGCGGGGAGCAGGGAGCAGCCGCAGCGTGACTTGAGAGAGAACTTATTACACGCGCTTCCTGCGCTACTCTGCATGCTGGCTAATCTCAATCTACCCGTCAGGCGCCAGCTGCCGGCGATTGACGGGTAGATCGCCACGGACCTCCGACCGGCCCACTGAGCCCATCGGCCCACCGGGAATCTCCCGGTAGTTCCGATGGCCAGTCAATCCCTGCCTTAAACTGAACAATAACCAGGTAGGGCAACACTTCTCGCTAATCTGTCCGTTCTAGTACTCCTAAAGCATTGGTATACTGCAGTGGCGGCTGGTGCGCAAACAAACTGAAAAAAAAAACATTAATTGCAGCCACTGTGCCCATCAAGCGCAGCCACTGTGCCCATCAAGCGCAGTCACTGTGCCCATCAAGCGCAGCCACTGTACCCATAAATTGCCACCACTGTGTCCATCAAACGCTGCCACTGTGCCATCAAATGCAGCCACTGTGCCCATCAAACGCAGCCACTGTTCCCATCAAACGCAGCCACTGTTCCCATCAAACGCAGCCACTGTTCCCATCAAACGCAGCCACTGTGCCCATCAATTTCTGCCAGTGTGCCCATCAATTGCCACTACTGTGCCCCATCAGATGCCGCAAAGGTGCCCTTGAATTGCCGCTACTGTGCCCCATCAGATGCCGCCAGTGTGCCCCATCAGGTGCTGCCTGTACTTACCTGTCTCAAGGCAGGTCAGTGGCGGTCTCCTGCACGTCCTCCATGTCTTCTTCCATCTTCTCTCAGGCGTCCAATCACAGCGCCTGACGTTTCAGCCAATCAGGTGACTGGTAGCAGACTTGGCAACCTGATTGGCTGAAAGGCGGATTCAGTGTTAGCAAAGCGAATTCCTTCGCTTTGCTAACACAACGCTGAGTGAACAGCGAATGCCCAGCATGGCGCCCGCTGTTCACATTTTTGGGCGCCTATTAGAGCCTTCGGCTCTAATCAGGTGCTTCCAAAAAACACCCCCGCCGGTGTAATTCAGGTGCCCGGCACCCGAAAAGGGGCCGGACGTTTGAATAGGGGGTGGCAATGCATGAATCTATCTATGGTGATAGACAGGTGGCAGGAGAGGGGGGGAGCGGCGCTCTTGCGCCCTTTATGGACGCACCGCCACTGGTATACTGTCTCCTTTGAGCTATTCAGACTCCAGTCATAATATGCCATCTTTGTTTATAATTGCAGCCCAGAACAGATGCTTGAGGTATAAGTTTTTGGTGTATCTATCTAGTAGTAATTAGTTACAATCAACTGGTCTTCTGCAGTTGGAATGTGACTAACTACTGCTAGCAATACTTGTGATTGGGAAAACTAAAGCTGCTGGGTATACATGTTTTGAAATTTGTTCTGTTTCAATCCATGTACAGTATATGTGATCAATTTGTACCTGGCTGCTGCTGTTCTGTCCACCGCCCGGAGGTTCCCGTCTTCCTCCTCTCTCTCTCTCTCCTCCTCCTCGTCACAGGGAGACCCCACCCTGGGATCCAGCTCCACCAGTTAAATTATATGAACTCGGTCTGGCCGCCGTCAGCGACCATTTTATGGGGGCGCCAGTCGCTCACCCCCCGCCAAGTATGCCCCCATTATTAGCAAGTGCCGCGCTACAACAAGGGAGGCTGTATATGTGCGGGAGGAGGGTGCTAATGTGCGGGAGGCAGGAGCCGGGACTCGGAGGATGGGTGGGGGAGGTTTTTGTGCGGAGAGCGGCTTTTTTTTGCTGCCCCCCGCAAAGTGCCACCCTAGGCCTGGGCCTTGTTGGCCTAGGCCAAGATACAGCACTGCCGCCAGGTCCTTTTCCATCCTATATTCCCCCAGGAAGTAGATTGCATTCCTATTTTTTTCCAACCAAATGCATTATTTTACATTTTTCCACATTGAACCTCATTTGCCATGTAGTTGCCCACCCCATTAATTTGTTCAGATCTTCTTGCAAGGTTTCCACATCCTGCAGAGAAGTTATTGCCCTGCTTAGCTTAGTATCATCCGCAAATACAGAGAATTAAACTGTTTACACCAACAGGTCGTTTATGAACAAATTAAATAGGATTGGTTCCAGCACAGAACCCTGGGGGACCCCACTACCCACCCCCGACCATTCCGAGTACTTCCCATTTATCACCACCCTCTGAACTCGCCCTTGTAGCCAGTTTTCAATCCATGTACTCACCCTATGGTCCATGCCAATGGACCTTATTTTGTACAGTAAACGTTTATGGGGAACTGTATCAAATGCTTTTGCAAAATCCAGATACACCACGTCTACGGGCCTTCCTTTATCTAGATGGCAACTCACCTCCTCATAGAAGGTTAAAGGGGTTGTAAAGCTTCGTGTTTTTTCACCTAATGCATCCTATGGGAGAGAGCTTCCCAGAGGGGGGTTAGCTCTTGCGGGGAGGAGCCGTGACAGCCGCCGTGGGACCCCAGAAGAGGACGATCAGGGACACTCTGTGCAAAACTAACTGCACAGTGAAGGTAAGTATGACATGTTTGTTATTTAAAAAAAAAAAAAGTGAACCTTTAGTGTCACTTTAATAGATTTGTTTGGCAAGAACGATTCTTCATGAATCCATGCTGATTGCTGCTAATGATACTGTTCTCATTACTAAAATCTTGTATATAGTCCCTTATCTCCTCCAAGAGCTTGCATACTATTGATGTTAGGCTAACTGGTCTGTAATTCCCAGGGATGTATTTTGGGCATTTTTTAAATATTGGTGCTACATTGGCTTTTCTCCAATCAGCTGGTACCATTCCAGTGAGTAGACTGTCAATAAAAATTAGGAACAATGGTCTGGCAATTACTTGACTTCCCTAAGTATCCTCGGGTGCAAGCCTTTCGGTCCCGGGAATTTATTAATGTTACGTTTCCCAAGTTACGTTTATGAAATGCTGCTCAGAAGGAGAAGTCTGTGTAAAAAAATAAACAAAATAAACAAAATAAAGATAATATAGATTTGAGCATGTTTGAGGTTAGCGTGTTTTAGGTAGGATAAATAAAGTATCATATTTAGTGTCAGTGAGTTTTGAGTAAGATTTTTAAAAAATTGGATTCTTGGTTTATCTATAAAATCCTTCTCTTTGAGTACATCACAGAACACGAGCAATTTCATATCCATAACAACAGGGTTACGCTGCCACCTTCAGGCGATCGGACACTGGCTGAAAAAAGGAAAAGGAAGTCCCCTCACAGGCATAACTCCTCCCCGTTAGGCCAGTCTCCGTATTTTGCAGAAAACCATAAACCATAAAAGGAAGATGGGTGAGCTCTCTGTGCCCCGTGATGTACTCCAGGTAAAGAACAAAAATCTGACTTTTTTTTGGTACATCTCGAGACAGAGAGTGTTTTGATATTCATCCCAAAGCAATGAATTGAGGAGAGAGTACATGCAACCAACTACCAACCCCAAATAGGCAAGAACCTTACACAGCCGCCTGCAAAACACACCAATCAAAAGCGGTATAAGCATCCACTTGCTAAAACCTAGTAAAGATATAAACCGAAGACCAGGTAGCAGCTTTACAACCTGAGCTATTGAAGCGTGAGGATGAATAGATCAGAATCCAACTGCTGAATAGCAGCAGCTGAGTTTAGGTAACTCCTGATGGCACCAACCACATCCAAGGTGTGAATGAAGAGCCTTGTCCTCCACCGTCTCATGCTTAGGACAAAGGGATGGTACTACAATCTCCTTTTTAAGATGGAAAGAAGAAGCCACCTTAGGTAAAAGGGCTGGCTGAAGCATTAAAACCACCTTGCCATGGTGGAAAAACAGGAACTCAGTGGCATATCCTTCATGGGTGCAATGTGTGTCACTCCTGACCTCTGAACTCTGCATCGCTACTGACCCCTGAACTCTGAGTCACTACTGACCCCTGCATTACTACTGACCTCTGAGCTCTGCATCGCTACTGACCCCTGAACTCTGCGTCACTACTGACCCCTAAACTCTGAGTCACTACTGACCCCTGCGTCACTACTGACCCCTGAGCTCTGCGTTACTACTGACCTCTGAGCTCTGTGTCACTACTGACCTCTGAGCTCTGCGTTACTACTGACCCCTGAGCTCTGCGTTACTACTGACCTCTGAGCTCTGCATCGCTACTGACCCCTGAACTCTGCGTCACTACTGACCCCTAAACTCTGAGTCACTACTGACCCCTGAGCTCTGCGTCACTACTGACCCCTGAGTTCTGCGTCACTACTGACCCCTGAGCTCTGTGTCACTACTGACCCCTGAGCTCTGCGTCACTACTGACCCCTGAGCTCTGTGTCACTACTGACCTCTGAGCTCTACGTTACTACTGACCCCTGAGTTCTGCGTCACTACTGACCCCTGAGCTCTGTGTCACTACTGACCCCTGCGTTACTACTGACCTCTGAGCTCTGCATCGCTACTGACCCCTGAACTCTGAGTCACTACTGACCCCTGCGTTACTACTGACCTCTGAGCTCTGCATCGCTACTGACCCCTGAACTCTGCGTCACTACTGACCCCTAAACTCTGAGTCACTACTGACCCCTGAGCTCTGCGTCACTACTGACCCCTGAGCTCTGCGTTACTACTGACCTCTGAGCTCTGTGTCACTACTGACCTCTGAGCTCTGCGTTACTACTGACCCCTGAGCTCTGCGTTACTACTGACCTCTGAGCTCTGCATCGCTACTGACCCCTGAACTCTGCGTCACTACTGACCCCTAAACTCTGAGTCACTACTGACCCCTGAGCTCTGCGTCACTACTGACCCCTGAGTTCTGCGTCACTACTGACCCCTGAGCTCTGTGTCACTACTGACCCCTGAGCTCTGCGTCACTACTGACCCCTGAGCTCTGTGTCACTACTGACCTCTGAGCTCTACGTTACTACTGACCCCTGAGTTCTGCGTCACTACTGACCCCTGAGCTCTGTGTCACTACTGACCCCTGAGCTCCGTGTCACTACTGACCCCTGAGCTCTGCGTCACTACTGACCCCTGAGCTCTGCGTCACTACTGACCCCTGAGCTCTGCGTTACTACTGACCTCTGAGCTCTGTGTCACTACTGACCTCTGAGCTCTGCGTTACTACTGACCCCTGAGCTCTGCGTTACTACTGACCTCTGAGCTCTGCATCGCTACTGACCCCTGAACTCTGCGTCACTACTGACCCCTAAACTCTGAGTCACTACTGACCCCTGAGCTCTGCGTCACTACTGACCCCTGAGTTCTGCGTCACTACTGACCCCTGAGCTCTGTGTCACTACTGACCCCTGAGCTCTGCGTCACTACTGACCCCTGAGCTCTGTGTCACTACTGACCTCTGAGCTCTACGTTACTACTGACCCCCTGAGTTCTGCGTCACTACTGACCCCTGAGCTCTGTGTCACTACTGACCCCTGAGCTCCGTGTCACTACTGACCCCTGAGCTCTGCGTCACTACTGACCCCTGAGCTCTGTGTCACTACTGACCTCTGAGCTCTATGTTACTACTGACCCCTGAGCTCTGTGTCACTACTGACCTCTGAGCTCTGCGTCACTACTGACCTCTGAGCTCTGCGTCACTACTGACCACTGAGCTCTATGTTACTACTGACCCCTGAGTTCTGCGTCACTACTGACCCCTGAGCTCTGTGTCACTACTGACCCCTGAGCTCCGTGTCACTACTGACCCCTGAGCTCTGCGTCACTACTGACCCCTGAGCTCTGTGTCACTACTGACCTCTGAGCTCTATGTTACTACTGACCCCTGAGCTCTGTGTCACTACTGACCTCTGAGCTCTGCGTCACTACTGACCACTGAGCTCTATGTTACTACTGACCCCTGAGCTCTGTGTCACTACTGACCTCTGAGCTCTACGTTACTACTGACCCCTGAGTTCTGCGTCACTACTGACCCCTGAGCTCTGTGTCACTACTGACCCCTGAGCTCCGTGTCACTACTGACCCCTGAGCTCTGCGTCACTACTGACCCCTGAGCTCTGTGTCACTACTGACCCCTGAGCTCCGTGTCACTACTGACCCCTGAGCTCTGCGTCACTACTGACCCCTGAGCTCTGTGTCACTACTGACCTCTGAGCTCTATGTTACTACTGACCCCTGAGCTCTGTGTCACTACTGACCTCTGAGCTCTGCGTCACTACTGACCACTGAGCTTTGCGTCACTACTGACCCCTGAGCTCTGTGTCACTACTGACCCCTGAACTCTGCGTCACTACTGACCCCACTACTGACCCCTGAACTCTGCGTCACTACTGACCCCTGAACTCTGCGTCACTACTGACCCCTGAACTCTGCGTCACTACTGACCCCTGAGCTTTGCGTCACTACTGACCCCTGAGCTCTGCGTTACTACTGACCCCTGAGCTCTGCGTCACTACTGACCCCTGAACTCTGCGTCACTACTGACCCCTGAGCTCTGCGTCACTACTGACCTCTGAGCTCTATGTTACTACTGACCCCTGAGCTCTATGTTACTACTGACCCCTGAGCTCTATGTTACTACTGACCCCTGAGCTCTATGTTACTACTGACCCCTGAGCTCTATGTTACTACTGACCCCTGAGCTCTATGTTACTACTGACCCCTGAGCTCTATGTTACTACTGACCCCTGAGCTCTGCGTCACTACTGACCCCTGAGCTCTGTGTCACTACTGACCTCTGAGCTCTACGTTACTACTGACCACTGAGCTTTGCGTCACTACTGACCCCTGAGCTCTGTGTCACTACTGACCCCTGAACTCTGCGTCACTACTGACCCCACTACTGACCCCTGAACTCTGCGTCACTACTGACCCCTGAACTCTGCGTCACTACTGACCCCTGAACTCTGCGTCACTACTGACCCCTGAGCTTTGCGTCACTACTGACCCCTGAGCTCTGCGTTACTACTGACCCCTGAGCTCTGCGTCACTACTGACCCCTGAACTCTGCGTCACTACTGACCCCTGAACTCTGCGTCACTACTGACCCCTGAACTCTGCGTCACTTCTGACCCCACAACTCTGCGTCACTACTGACCCCTGAACTCTGCATCGCTACTGACCCCTGAGCTTTGCGTCACTACTGACCCCTGAATTCTACATCACTATTGACCTCTGAACTCTGCATCACTTACTACTGACCTCTGCATCACTACTGACCTCTGAACTTTGTGTCACTACTTACTCCTGAACTCTGCATTACTACTGACCCCTGAACTCTGCATCACTACTGACCTCTGAAATTTGCATCACTTACTACTAACCCCTGAATGGGGTGTCACTTACTACTGACCCCTAAACTCTGCTTCACTACTGACTCCTGAACTCTGCCTCACTACTGACTCCTGAACTTTGCGTCACTTACTCCTGACCCCTGCGTTACTGCTGATCACCAAACTCTGCTTCACTTACTACTGACCTCTGAACTTTGCGTCACTTACTCCTGACCCCCTGAACTCTGCGTCACTACAGACTACCAAACACGGCCTCACTTACTACTGACCCCCTGAACTCTGCCTCACCTACTACAGACCCATTAACTCTGCCTCACTTACTACTGACTTCTGCCTCACTACTGACCCCTGCCTCACTACTGACACCTGAACTCTGCGTTACTTACTACTGACCCCCTGTGCTCTGCACCCCTTTAAGCCACGGCCAATATTCAGCACAGTAAAAACCATGCCCAATTATTGTTGCGGCGTGCAGGAAGGCCCAACTTATGATGTTGCACACAGGCGCCCACCGCTTCCAGAAAACGCCCCTTCAGGAGTGGCTCCTTACAGGAACGAGCAGCCAATTCTCAAATTCTGCGAGCCAAAGTAATGGCAACCGGAAAAATAACCTTCTGAGTCAGAAGGACTAAAGGAATATCCTGGATGGGTTCAAATGGTGATTTCTGCAATACAGAAAGTACCAGGTTGAGGTCTCACGGTGTCAACTGAGTCTTAACCAGTGGAACAATACATGTAATGCCTTGCACAAAAGCCCACACTAAAGAATGTGTGGCAATCAGTCTCTGAAAAAAAATTTGGCAAGGACAAAATTTGACCCTTGGCTGCACTCAAGGCCAGAATTAGCAAATTATTTAGTGGCGGTTTTAGACTATGTATTAATAAAAGGCTATGTTATCTCAACAATATGGGATAAAGGAATGCAATGGTAAAGTCTGCAGCCTCTAGTGGCGTATCATAATATGCACAATGATTCGCATATTCACCCCCTAGTGGTCATCTTGTATGTTGCAGCCTCTGATTAACAACTGCTGAGCTCAGCCACAAACTCTTTTTGCTGGGTCCTCTCTGTGAGGTCTTATCTCAGAGGCTGCAATATACAAGATGGTCACTAGGGGGTGAATATGCAAATCCTTATGTGTCATAATTTAAATAAAGTACAGCAAACATTAAAAAAAAAAAATGCCACATGCAAATTTACAATTTAGATCAGGGGGGTCTTCAAACTATAGCCTGCGGGCAACATCTGGCCCTCTACAGGATATTACCCGGTCCACAGATAGGGTCAGTGGTGTATCCTCCATGTGCAAAGATTGAGGATTAAGGTCAGCAGAGGCTGCCTATGGTCTCTGCTTCAACCCACCCAGATTCTGATGGGGAACCTGATGTAAGGGGGAGGGGGGGGTCTTACTTACGGGGATTCTGATGTTAAGGTGACTCTGATGTAAATTGGACTGTAATGGGGACCCTGACGTAAGAGGAAACTCTAATAGGAACACCGAAGTAAGGGGGAACTCTGATGGGGTTTCTGGTGTAATGAGGACTCTAATGGGGACCCTGATATAAGGAGGGACTCTATTGGGGGGGGGCCTGGTGTAGGGGGAACTCTAATGGTACCCTGATGTGGACTCTGATGTAAAGAGGACTCTAATGGGAACCTTAACGTAAGGTTGGATTATAATGGGGACTCCGGTATAAGGAGGGACTCTAATGTACGCTCAGGTTTTATCCGGCTCTCGGATGTAAGAAGGTCTCTGATAGGGACTCTGATGTAAGTTGGTATCTGATGGGGACTCTCATGCAAGGGGGAACTCTAATGTAAGAGTAGATTCTGATGTAAGAGTGGACTCTAACATAAGGGGCGAGTCTGATGTGGACTTGTGTATGGGGGGACTCTGAGGAGTCTCATGTAGGGAGGGACTCTAATGGGGGACACTGTGATAGGGAGCCTGAGGTAAGTGGGGGGGCACTCTGATGTAAGAGTGGACTCTAATGTAAAGGGGAGTCTGATAGGAACTCTCATGTATAGAGGGGGGGGGGGGCTCTGATGAGGTGTCTCATGTAAAGATGGACTCTGATGTAAGGTGGCACTGTGATAGGGAGTCTGAGGTAAGTGTGGGGGGGGGGGCAGGGGATGGTGACGACTCTGATGTAAGGTAGCACTGTGATAGGGAGTCTGAGGTAAGTGTGGGGGGGGGGGCAGGGGATGGTGACGACTCTTATGTAAGGTGGCGCTGTGATAGGGAGTCTGAGGTAAGTGTGTGTGGGGGGGGGGGGCAGGGGATGGTGACGACTCTGATGTAAGAATGGATTCTGATGTAAGTGTGGACTCTAATGTAAAGGAGAGTCTGATAGGAGCTCTCATGTATAGAGGGGGGGGGGCTCTGATGAGGTGTCTCATGTAAAGAGGGACTCTGATGTAAGGTGGCACTGTGATAGGGAGTCTGAGGTAAGTGTGGGGGGGGGCAGGGGATGGTGACGACTCTGATGTAAGGTGGCACTGTGATAGGGAGTCTGAGGTAAGTGTGGGGGGGGGCAGGGGATGGTGACGACTCTTATGTAAGGTGGCGCTGTGATAGGGAGTCTGAGGTAAGTGTGTGTGTGGGGGGGGGGGGGGGCAGGGGATGGTGACGACTCTGATGTAAGAATGGATTCTGATGTAAGTGTGGACTCTAATGTAAAGGAGAGTCTGATAGGAACTCTCATGTATAGAGGGGGGGGGCTCTGATGAGGTGTCTCATGTAAAGAGGGACTCTGATGTAAGGTGGCACTGTGATAGGGAGTCTGAGGTAAGTGTGTGTGTTTGGGGGGGGGGGGGGCAGAGGATGGTGACGACTCTGATGTAAGAATGGACTCTAATGTAAAGGGGAGTCTGATGGGATATTTGTACAATACACACTGTGGCCCTTTAATGGAAGGTGACACTTCCTAGTACCGCCAGTACAATTATCAGACTATTCTGGGGTACAGATTCTGCTTTCATTTCCCCCATATAATACCCGCAGCCTTGTGACTCCGATTAAAACCAATGGCTGGAATGTTTCCTTTGTAAAGATCGGACACGGAATCCCAGGAAACCTTCCCGGGAAGAGGCGGCCGGTCCCATGGAACGCTCTCCAGCATCATTGAACTCCACCATGGAATGTCTGCCCTCCAAAAACAATCAATAGCTTTTTTAATTATGTATTTTTTTTTTATTGCAGCTAATATAACCGCCTAAAATCTTCACTTATATGATCGGCCCACAATATCCTCTGCTGGAGTGGGAGGTCATACCTGGAGAGGCCGTCTCATGCTATTGTATTATGCAGGGCTGACACGTTTCAGGCACCAGAAGGGTGTAAGGGGGGGGTGGGGTTTAGGCTTAGGACCTTTACAGGAGGGGAATGCTTTGGTAGGGGAGTGTTCCACCTTCATTATCATCCTCCTTCTCCATCCTAAAGGCT
Source organism: Rana muscosa (assembly GCA_029206835.1). Taxonomy (NCBI): domain Eukaryota; kingdom Metazoa; phylum Chordata; class Amphibia; order Anura; family Ranidae; genus Rana; species Rana muscosa. Next base: position 49,943,094 of record JARGYO010000094.1, on the reverse strand, counting down.
CCTGGTCTTGTTTCTCCCTACATGGCCTGTGTCACCCCCCTCTCCCACCTCCTGTGGTCCCCGGAGTTATGAGGAAAAGATGATCCGCACTACGGTCGTTGCTCTTTAAAAAAATCGTTGTTTTTATTGACAAGCCACAGTGAACAGTTGACGCGTTTCAGCCTACAAGGCCTTAGTCATAACCACCATGACTAAGGCCTTGTAGGCTGAAACCCATCAACTGTTCTCATTTGCGTTTGTTCACTGTGGCTTGTCAATAAAAACAAAGATTTTTTTAAAGAGCAATGTCCGGAGTGCGGATCATCTTTTCCTAATTACTCTACTCAGCCAGTGACTGAGGATCGAGCACCCGGGAGCTCTGCTATCTATGTGGTGTATGGGTAGTAGCACTGACTTTTCTGTTTATACTTCGGTCCCCGGAGTTGTCCCTGCAACCACAGAAATCCTCCCTCGGGTGCCTTCTGCTCAATACCCCCAGCGGTCTCATTTTCTGATCAAGGGATTGGCTCCCGTCTTTTTTTTGCAGAAGTCTGCACAGAACATGATGCTAAATTACAGAAATCCCCTGCACAGTATGTCTGTACAGTACTTGAAGTTACATTACAGACATCCCCTGAAAGTTTCACTTAAGCGTTGCTAAAAGTCTGCACAGAACCTGTAGTTACATTACAGACATCCCCTGCAAGCTGCACCTAAGTAAAGTCTGCACAGAACCTGTAGTTGTATTACAGACATCCCCTGCGAGTTTCTTTCAAGCGTGTCTAAATGTCTGCACAGAACTTGAAGTTGTATTTCAGACACCCCCCTGAAAGCCACACCCCTGATTGGTCTGTCATAGCAGCCAGGGGTGGGCCTTATACTAGAACCCAAAGTGTGAGGGCCCTTTTGGTCATCAGGCTTGGGGGGGTTTATATATATATATATATATATTAATATATAGTAGTGTACATCTTTATTATGGGGTCAGCACAAAAATAAAGATTTTGCTTCCATGTTTAGTTCAGTAGGTAAAATTCTGCTCCCGCATATAACTGTATTTACTTCATTCAGCCAGCAGGTGGCGTCTTAGGCTCTTTTTTTTCCCCCCATTTACAGAGCTCAGATTACACGTACAGCTGAACGAATTAAAAGTCTTCTTATGGATTTTGTTATTTTTATTTTTTGCCCATCTTATTTATTGTCCCGGGATAACCGAAACCTCACAATGACTTGGCTTAGAAAAGATGAAATAAGAGTAGATTGGGGGGGGGGGAGGTCCTTTAAGTCCAGAGGTGGAGCAGCCAATAAATATGTCGGTGAGGGGCGGGGCAATCTGGTCACTTCAGCAGCTTGAACCTCTTCAGGTAGGGGTGGACCTCCTCCTTGCGGTACGGCCTCAGGGCGATGCAGGTGGGGATGTTCTCCGGCTCTTCCATCCACAATTTGTGATCGATGTTCGCCTGCTTCAACGTCTCCGCCAATCCGGTGAGAGACACCTCGTCCGGGACCTGAAACCACAACCGGCCTCCATTATATCTGACCTCCAGACTTCCCTTTCCTCCCCAGCCTGACTGTCACTGGCCCGCCCCTTTTCATTCATTGGCTTTCCGTTCTGTCGATCAGAGGCTAGGCATTACAAGTGGGCGTTACCTACAGTGGTCTGTATGCAAAGGGCATGCCCACTTCTTCAAACTGATACCCATCAATGTGTTTAGATATTTGCTTAACTCCTCCCACTACTCACATCAGGGCTGAGGGCTTAGAGAGGAGTCTGAAGGTGCAGGCCCCTCCCACTAGCCATCATCTACCTGCATTTTTATCACTGTCAGTAAATAACGTGATCGCTGTCAGGAGTTCTGGTGATCACTTACACAAAGTATTGTTGTCATTATCAATAAATACAGCAACCAATGTTAGTAAGCATTATCCCTGTCAGAAAGTATTGTAGTTAATTTGAAGTCATTTAGTGATCAGTGTCAGTACATATAGTGATCACTATCAGTATCTGCGGGGATCACTGTTGGAAAGTATTGTAGTAAATTGTATTATATTTAAGAGTCACTGTCAGTAAATATAGTGCTCACCGTCAGTACATGTAGTGATCACCGTCAGTAAATATAGTGATCACTGTCAGTAAATATAGTGATCACTGTCAGTAGGTGTGTTGATCACTGTCAGTACATGTAGTGATCGCTGTCAGTACATGTAGTGATCGCTGTCAGTACATGTAGTGATCGCTGTCAGTTATATAGTGATCACTGTCAGTATATATAGTGCTCACTGTCAGTATATATAGTGATCACTGTCAGTAGGTGTGTTGATCGCTGTCAGTATATATAGTGATCGCGATCGCTGTCAGTACATATAGTGATCGCTGTCAGTACATGTAGTGATCGCTGACAGTACATGTAGTGATCGCTGTCAGTTATATAGTGAGCACTGTCAGTATATATAGTGATCACTGTCAGTAGGTGTGTTGATCGCTGTCAGTATATATAGTGATCGCTGTCAGTACATATAGTGATCGCTGTCAGTACATATAGTGATCGCTGTCAGTACATATAGTGATCGCTGTCAGTACATATAGTGATCGCTGTCAGTACATGTAGTGATCGCTGACAGTACATGTAGTGATCGCTGACAGTACATGTAGTGATTGCTGTCAGTACATATAGTGATCGCTGTCAGTACATATAGTGCTCACTGTCAGTATATATAGTGCTCACTGTCAGTACATATAGTGATCACTGTCAGTACATATAGTGATCACTGTCAGTACATATAGTGATCACTGTCAGTACATATAGTGATCACTGTCAGTGTGGCCCCTCACCTCCAGCACCACCTTGTGCATGCTGTCCAGCCCCTGTAGGTACTCCCGGGTCTGGGGGTGATCATAGTGCAGGTGAATGGCGGCGGTGGCAGCATGACAGGCCTGAGCCACCAGGGCCCCCAGGGGCCACCCGAGTCCGGCCTGCAGATCCTTCCGGAGCACCACATACTGCACTATCCCAGCCATCCCCGGCTCCTGACTGTCACTGTCCGCTCTGTCTGTGCTAATAAAGTTCATTCACAAAACACACGTGGCTTCGCCTCCGAATCTTCTAACCACGCCTGTAGATATAGGATAAAATGCACCGATTGGTTCATTCTGAAAACCAGGCGCCAATCACTGCCGAAGGGACTCCCTTACTGTACATAGTCCACGCCCTTAACCGTCCCATTACTTCTATTCGCTGCCTCATCTGTCTGACAACCAATCACAGCTGACTCCATATAAACGTTATTGACACTAGAGAGCGGAAAGTCTCTCTTTACAAATGTGTCTTCACCCGGAGCCCGTGTACAGCGGTAACAGCCATAGGCGCAGTCTCACACAAAATGGCCACCAGGTCAATGTGAATGGAGCCAAGTTGGGGACAAGGGCACTGCCTATAGAAAGGAGTGTCTCTCTTTATTTGTTGACACTGGACGTTCCTTGGCGGCAGATTTCAATCCAGGTGAGGGGAATGGTGAAGTACCACAAGTCTGTCATGGCCTCTGCTAGCTGGGGAGCTGCACCCCCTCCCCTTCATTCATTGTTATAGCAGCCAGTACTGGGGCCCTTATATTAGAGCCCAAAGCAGGGCCACTGGGGGGGTCCCCAGACTAAAAATGCACTAGGTGGTCCTGTATGCTTTACGCCGGGTCAGATATATGGGGGGCGGGTTCCATAAAGGGTCTGCATTCAAAATAAATTAGTTGTATTGTTCACTTTTTAGTCCCGTGTGAATATAGCCGTATTTACTATGTCCGACCAGCTGGTGGAGCCCTAGACTCCTATCTACATCTGCAGAGCCGAAGCTCAGATTACACGCACAGCTGAATGAATTAAAGGGGCGGCTCACCGGAAAAAACAAAAAAAACAGCGTCAGGGGTTCACCTTGTGTTGGTGACACAACAGGAAGTGAATGGGGATTTTCCCAGAGAAGACGCAGCAATAATGAGAGGTTTCTGACCCCCCCCCCCAATCCCTCCAGCTCCATATAATACTGACTTCTGAGTACTGTTTTGTGTAGATTAATGTGAGGCTTGGCTCAAGACGAGTGATTCTTGTACCTGTGTTCTGTCATTCAGGTCACCTCGGTGTATACAGACTCACAGGACAGGCGGGAGTCATGGAGGAGGTCCAGAATCTCTTCCGGGAAGGTAAGACTAAGAAACTCTGTATTAGCTGCACTCTACACCCGTCATCTACAAATGAATAATTACCATGAGCCAGATGTTTAATGGGGTTCTGAGCTCTGCCCGTCACAGAGGGAGGCGGCACAGCACTGGGTCATGTGACAAGAAGCTGCAGTACTTTCTCAAAGGCACTGTGCTGTCCCCCCCCCTCCCCCCAGGTATCTTCCAATGATCAGTGTCACCGTTCTTGGGTTGATGTTTGTACAATTTTCATCTGCTTTAATACAAATCCACGTACAACCTGCTCATTCAGGAGGAATGTTTTACTTCATATCAAAGCTGCGTGGAGATCAGTTGTTACCAGTGTCAGCACTTGAAGGCTGCTCTCTGTCAGACGGGGTGTTCCTGGAGGATCCCGGAGCATTCAGAAGAGTATACATCATGGAATGAGAGCGCCACGAGTCAAAGATGCATCCGTTAGAAGTTTATTACTCACAAAAAGAGGTCAGAGGGTATCCCTGACTTGTTTCAGGGTTTGTGGTAAAAACCAACGCATTTCGGAGGCTTCATCAGATCTTGCATCCTGGTAATGACTGATGGCAATACTGGATGGGTAATTGAGGGAAAGGAAGAGTAAGTAATCACAGCATCAGGGCTTGTATGCCGGCAATAGAGGCATAGTGATTACTTACTCTTTCTTTCCCTCAATCAGCCATCCAGTATTATCATCGGTCATTACCATGATGCAAGATCTGATGAAGCCTCTGAAATGCGTTGGCTTTACCATCTGACCTCCGAATGAAAATAATAAGATTTCACTGGACTTATCTTTGATTTGTGGCACTCTTCATACAAAACAAGTCAATGGAAATGCAAAAACCCACTTGATGCAGGTCAGGAGGTGGTCTACTGTAGGTCAAGAGGAGGACAGCTGCAGATCAGAAAAAGGTCTACTGTAGATTTACAGAAGTTCAACTGCAGGTCAGAAGGAGGTTTACTGTAGGTCAGAAGGAGGAGGTGTAGTGGAGGTCAGGGGGAGATCTAAAGTAGGTCTAGAGTAGGTAAACCTTCAGATCAAATCTATCTGTCTTTTGCGATAACTCTAACTAACCCCATTAACACAAGCCAGGAGGAATTCTACTGTAGGTCTAGAGGAGGACAGCTGCAGGTCGGGGGGGTCTGGTTCAGGTCAGTAAGAGGTCTATTGTAGGTCTAGAAGAGGACATCTTCAGGTCAGGAGGGGTTCTAGTGCAGGTTAAGAAAATATCTAATGTAGGTCAGGAGGAGGAGGTGTACTGCAGGTCAGGAGGAGGTCAACTTCAGATCAAATCTATCTGTCTTCTGAGTTGGCTAAAACTGAACCCATTAACACAAGTCAGGAGGAGGTCTACTGTAGGTCACTATGAGGTGTAGTGCAGGTCAGGAGGAGGTCTGCTGTAGGTCTAGAGGAGGACAACTGCAGGCCAGGAGAGGGTCTAGTTCAGGTCAGGCAGAAGTCTACTGCAGGTCAGGAGGGGTTCTAGTGTATGTTAGGAGTAGGTTTACTGTAGGTCAGGAGGAAGAGGTGTACTGCAAGGCAGGAGGAGGTTTACTGTAGGTCTAGAGGAGGTCAACTGCAGGTCAGGAAGGGTTCTACTGTATGTTAGGAGTAAGAGATGTACTGCAGGTCAGGAGGAAGTTTACTGTAGGTCTAGAGGAGGGGTGTACTGGGGGTCAGGGGGGGGGGGGGTCTACTACAGGTCAGGAAGAGGTCCACTTTAGAACAAATCTATCTAGTCTTCTGAGTTATCTCAAATTGACCCTATTAACACAGGTCAAGTGATGTCTACTGTAGGTCACTGAGGTGTAGTGTAGGTCAAGAGGAGGTCTACTGAAGGTCTAGAGCAGGGGTCTTCAAACTACGGCCCTCCAGGTGTTCAGGAACTACAATTCCCATCATGCCTAGTCATGTCTGTGAATGTCAGAGTTTTGCAATGCCTCATGGGGATTTGTAGTTCTGCAACAGCTGGAGGGCTGTAGTTTGAGGATCCCTGGTCTAGAGGAGGACAACTGCAGGTCAGGAGGGGGTCTACTGTAGGTCTAGAGGAGATCTAGTGTATGTCAGGAGAAGGGCTACTGTAAGTCAGGAGGAAGAGGTGTAGTGTAGGTCAAGAGGAGGTCAACTGCAGGCCAAGAGGGAGTCTGGTGCAGGTTAGGACGAGATCTAATGTAGGTCAGGAGGAGGAGGTATACTGCAGGTCTGGAGGAGGTCAAATTCAGATCAAGTATATCTGTCTTAGCTTAAACTGACCCCATTAACACAAACACAAGTCAGGAGGAGATCTGCTGTAGGTCACTATGAGGTGTAGCTCAGGTCAGGAGGAGGTCTACTGTAGGTCTAGAGGAGGACAACTGCAGGCCAGGAAAGGGTCTAGTGCAGGTCAGGAAGAAGTCTATAGGAGGTCTACTGCAGGTCAGGAGGGGTTCTAGTGTATGCCAGGAGGAGGTCTACTGTAGGTCAGGATGAAGAGGTGTACTGCAAGGCAGGAGGAGGTTTACTGTAGGTCTAGATGAGGTCAACTTCAGAACAAATTTATCTATCTATGTCTTCTGAGTTTTCTTAAACTGTCCCCATTAACACAGGTCAGGAGTTAATCTACTGTAGGTCACTATGAGAGGTTGTTCAGGTCAGGAGGAGGTCTACTGTAGGTTTAGAGGAGGACAACTGCAGGTCAGGAAGGGTTCTAGTGTATGTCAGGAGTAAGAGATGTACTGCAGGTCAGGAGGAAGTTTACTGTAGGTCTAGAGGAGGAGGTGTCAGGAGGGGGCCTACTGCAGGTCAACTTCAGAAAAATTCTATCTGTCTTCTGAGTTATCTCAAATTGACCCCATTAACACAGGTCAGGAGATGTCTACTGTAGGTCACTGAGGTGTAATGTAGGTCAAGAGGAGGTCTACTGAAGGTCTAGAGGAGGAAAACTGCAGGTCAGGAGGGGGTCTACTGTAGGTCTAGAGGAGATCTAGTGTATGTCAGGAGGGGGGCTGCTGTAAGTCAGGAGGAAGAGATGTACTGCAGGTCAGGAGGAGGTCAAATTCAGATCAAATGTACAGTATCTGTGTTCTGAGTTGGCTCAAACTGACCCCATTGTCAAAAGCCTGTCCACAAAAGCTCTTGTTGTGTCTCCTGGAAATCATTCATCTTAATTCTGCTCTGTATTGTGGGGGGAAGGTGTGATGTCCCACCTGGACCGGATGCAGGCCCTGTCCCAGAACCTGGCTCAAAAACAAGATGAAAAGAGACAGCAAGAGACAGACCTGAAGCAGAAGAGAGACCTAATAGTGAGACTGCAGAAGGAGCGGGGGGAACTCCGGAGCCAGATACAGCTGCAGAAGGAGACGGTAAGTTGCTTTGAGTTACTCCCATTAATGTTCCCTCTGTATGGTAAACTTCCTCTACATCATGGAACCCATGGTGAGAACACACAGAGTAAAGTGTTCTAATCCAGAGCTCCCTTCATTTCAGGAAAGTAAATCTCTCAATGGAGAAGAGGTTCTGATTTTAGTTTTTTAATATGATGAGGATTTCTATATTTTATGTGACTTTAGACTAATGGGGGAGATGTGTCTCTTATCAGATTCAAGCATTAACAGCAAGACAAGAGGGGAGTGAGCCGGAAGTTCAGAGCACACAGAGCGCCCTGCAAGATCTGAGGCTGGAGGAGATGAAGGACATCATGGAGGCACTCTGGTTCACAGGTACAGTCTTTCCCCTTTACAGAATGTAGACATTATGGAGGCACTCTGGTTCACAGGTACAGCCTCCCCCCTTTACTGAATGTAGACATTATGGAGGTACCCTGGTTCACAGGTACAGCCCATTTACTGACTGTAGACACCATTGAGGAGCTCTAGTTTACATGTACAGGCCCTTATCCCTTTATTGAATGAAGATCCCATGGAGGAGCTGTGATTCACATGTACAGCCCTTCTCCCTTTACTGAATGTAGACATCATGGAGGTAGTCTGGTCCATAGGTTTAGCCCCCATCTCTTTACTGAAGGTAGTCATCAGGGAGGCGCTCTGGTTCACAGGTAAAGCCCCTCTCCCTTAACTGAATGTAGATGTCATGGAGGCACTCTGGTTCACAGGTTCAGATTCTCCCCCTTTACTGAATGTAGACATTATGGAGACACTCTGGTTCACAGGTACAGCCCCTTTACTGACTGTAGACACCATGGAGGAGCTCTAGTTTACATGTACAGGCCCTTATCCCTTTATTGAATGAAGATCTCATGGAGGAGCTGTGATTCACAAGTACAGCCCTTCTCCCTTTACTGAATGTGGACATCATGGAGGTAGACATTATGGAGGAGCTTCGGTCTACAGATACAGCCTCTATCCCTTTACTGACAGTAACCATTATGGAGGCACTCTGGTCTACAGGTACAGCCTCTATCCCTTTACTGACAGTAACCATCATGGAGGCACTCTGGTCTACAGGTACAGGCCTCTATCCCTTTTCTGACAGTAACCATTATGGAGGCACTCTGGTCTACAGGTACAGCCTCTATCCCTTTACTGACAGTAACCATCATGGAGGCACTCTGGTCTACAGGTACAGGCCTCTATCCCTTTTCTGACAGTAACCATTATGGAGGCACTCTGGTCTACCGGTACAGGCCTCTATCCCTTTACTGACAGTAACCATCATGGAGGCACTCTGGTCTACAGGTACAGCCTCTATCCCTTTACTGACAGTAACCATCATGGAGGCACTCTGGTCTACAGGTACAGCCTCTATCCCTTTACTGACAGTAACCATCATGGAGGCACTCTGGTTCACAGACACAACCCCTATTCCTTAACTGACTGTAAACATCATGGAGGAGAACCAACTGATGGAAAACCATAAAATGTATGCAAGCCTACTTGTTGCATATGAGCATTAGGACCCTAACAATAACCGGCTATACATCCCATCATTTCAATAACATTTCAATAACCTCAAATGCTTTTTTTTTTACTCTTTTACCTTGCAATCACGTGATGTAGTCCATGTACCTCACTGTCTGATAGTGTAGATTAGTTTAAGCATATAATGAAACTTGGGAGAGCAAGTGTTATATGAAAAAAACACATTCTGATATGCCTTTAGACATGCATTCTCCTCCGTGCTGGCCACTGAGGGGTGCAGATTGTAGCTGTGCAATCTGCTGCTTGATTACACTTTATCAGACCTACTTTTGGAACAGATTGCACAGCAGCAGTAATAATCATGCATATCTAAAGGGATGTTAGGATGTGTTCTTTCATAGGGCTCGGAGCAGAGCATGGTAGAGTGAGCGCAGCATGGCTAAAGCTTCAGGATCGACTGGAATAGTGTTGCCACTCTAAATAAGGAAGAAGAGAGAAATGACAGGATCAGTCAGGTATTTACTATCCTAAGAATTTAGTGATAAATGAAACGCTGAGCGCACAGGAAGAGCGATTTTAGATTTTATTTCTCCCGTCAGGTATAAGCGGGAAGCTAAAGGATGACGCGGTATGTTTCTGCATCTCCACGGCCTTTGAGGGCACATACCTGGACTCTTACTACATCCAGGTGAATAATCTAAGGAACCCCCAGGTTTTCCGTCACTCGGTCCCCCCCTTCATCCCGCTGAGCGACCTCGCCAAGGAGCACCTGCCGGACGACCTGAAGAAGCTCCTTCATGTTCTCTATGAGCGGCTAAATGGCTATGCGGGGAGGAAGTTCCAGGCCGATCACATGGAGGTAATAACACGAGGAGTGCCAACCATGGAGGGGTGAAGATAAAGGCTGATTGTCTTCCCCCTGATTGGGTCAGTATGATGGTCATGTGACCTGCTTGTGATAATTGTCTGGATTTGTCTCCTTGTACAGAAAAAATCCCCTGCGTACGTGGCGGGGTCTCTGCAGAAGAATTCCTTGTACACCGTACTGTCCTTCACTTACAACGTAACCATAGAGGGTCAGACAGTCGGCTTCACCGCCAAATTTTTCTATGGAGACCTCACCGACACCCTTCCCACCGAGGTGACCGTCACATGTTCAGGTAACTGCCGTATGATTGGTCCCTGTGTTTCCCATTGTACTTTTTCCCTATGCAGTAGCTTTGAAGAGAACCGATAGTTGGATTGAACTTAGATGGTATGGAGCCTCGAGCTCCTTCAAGGCCTTACCCAGGACTGAGGACCCCCCATCGCCCCTTGTGGGCAGGCCCTGCATTGCAGGATACGGGATACAGAATAACTAACATCTTATTTGTAAATGGCCAATGAAATATTTTTATATCGGCTGTTGTCAGTCAAAAGCAAATGTAACAGACGGGCAATATATGACCATGTCTGGCCGAAAATACCCCATCACCCCCCCACTCCCAGCAAAAATACATCTCCTTAACCCATCCTACCCCCAGCAAAAATCCTTCTCTCATTCCCCACCCCTGCAAAGAAACATCTTCTTACCCTCATTCTACCACCCCCCCCCCCCCCAGCAAATACCCTTCCCTTATTCCCCACCCCTGCAAAAATAAATATCCCTACTCCATCCTAACAACCCCCCCCCAGCAAAAATCCTTTCCTTTATTCCCAACCCCCAGCAAAAATACATCTCCTTACTCCATCCTACCCCCCTACCAGCAAAAGTCTCTGACCATCTCCTGTATCATGTCTGCAGTCTCTGACCATCTCCTGTATCATGTCTGCAGTCTCTGACCATCTCCTGTATCATGTCTGCAGTCTCTGACCATCTCCTGTACCATGTCTGCAGTCTCTGACTATATCCTGTTGTTTGTCTCCTACACTGAACATTCATTGAATTGAATGTGTGGCCCTTTGAGGTCAAGAAAGCTGACCCCCACTGGGCTAATGCCTGCACTTTTCACCGGATCCCACAACTCCACTTGTATAATTTGTGTCCCTCTCAGTGATGACGTTGACATTTCTCTCTCTAATATTTCAGATGACGAGGCCTGGGCTCAGGAGATGATCTCATCCCACGTGTCCCTGTTCTCCGGCACAGCCCTGCACAGAGCCCTGGACTCCCTGGCTACATAGAGACGCTTCCCGCGCCCTCCTATTCTTCAATGAACACGCTCTGCTGCCCCAGCATAGTCAGGACTGCCGCGGTACACATCTGAGGGACTATATGAAGTGTTTATTGTCGTCCTCCTTCTCTACAAGGACTTGATTTTAATACAATCCTATTTCTGTGACACTTCATATAATGAGGGCTGAAGGGAGAGTGTCGGCAGGCGCCCTCTTGTGGCTGAAATGTAGATGGCGGATTTTCACTCAATGGTGTTGTAGAACACACTAGGGGAGAGATTTATTAAAACTGGAGAGTGCAAAATATGGTGCAGCTCTTCACAGAAACCAATCGGCTTCCAGCTTTTGTTGTCAAAGCTTAAATGCACAAGCTGATGTTAGAAGCTGTTTGGCTACCATGCAGAGCTGCACCAGATTTTGCACTCTCCAGTTTTAATAAATGAACCTGATTGTATGAAGTGATACATCAGAAACGCGCACAGCGTTTTTTTTTTTTATGTATCCATCTGTCTGTTTTTATTTAAAAACATGAAGCAATACGGGGGATGATTTACTAAAACTGGAGAGTGCAAAATCTGGTGCAGCTCTGCATAGAAACCAATCAGCTTCCAGCTTTTATCGTCAAAGTTTTATTAAACAAGCTGAAGTTAGAAGCTGATTGGCCACCGTGCACAGCTCCCAGATTTTGCACTCTCCAGTTTAATAAATGAACCTGATTGTATGAAGTGATAAAAAAAAACAAAAAACCGCTGTGCGCGTTTCTGATGTATGTATCCATCTGTCTGTTTTTATTTAAAAACATGAAGCAATACGGGGGATGATTTACTAAAACTGGAGAGTGCAAAATCTGGTGCAGCTCTGCATAGAAACCAATCAGCTTCCAGCTTTTATCATCAAAGTTTTATTAAACAAGCTGAAGTTAGAAGCTGATTGGCCACCGTGCACAGCTCCACCAGATTTTGCACTCCAATATTAAGTAAATCAACCCCATGTTTCGAAGTGTTCACCTTCTATAGAAAAGAAGGTGAACTAACACCGTACACCCTCCCCAACCCCCAGTCCCCCCATACTTACCTCTGTGACTGATGAGCTGTCAGTGCCCATGCAGCCAGTGTAAGAGGTCTGGGGATCTGAAATCCTCTCTCTTCTCTTTGCAATGCTTCTGGGAAGGATTAGAGTGATTCTGATTGGCCAGCACAGAGCATCGCTCTGATCCATCCTGGAAGCGCTGCAGAGAAAAGGAGAACACTGGCTGCACAGGCACTGACGGCTCATCCCCCTACAGCAGGTTAGTACTGTGGGGACCAGGGGTTAAGGGGTGTAAGGTGTTCACCTTTTTTATTCTTTATGAAAAGGTGAACTAACCCTTTAAAGCATGGGTGCTTAACCGGTGGCCCTCCAGCTGTTGCAGAACTACAAGTCCCATGAGGCATTGCTTAACAGTTACAAGCATGACTTCCAAAGGCAGAGACATGATGGGACTTGTAGTTCCACAACAGCTGGAGGGCCACAGGTTAGGACCCATGCTTTAAAGTGTATTTAAACCCCAGTCCAAAAATGTAATATATTGCAGCTTTCCAGTCCTTGCTGGTGGTCGCTGCATTCATTTTCTTTTTCATGTTTCTTTTGCTTTATTTTTACCCTGTAAACAACACACTTCCTGTCCCTGTGTGGCTACCTCACTCGTTCACTCTATCTATAGAAGGTGCCATGGTTGTCACCATAGGCTGCTCTCCTGATATGGACTACATTTCCTGGCACTGGGTGGCCACGTCACTCCACTGTATCTATGGAGGGAGCCATTGTCGTCACCCTAGGCTGCTCTCCTTATAAAGACTACATTTCATGTCCTTGTGTGACTACGTCACTCCTCCACTCTATTTATGGAAGAAGCCATGGTTGTTGCCCTAGGCTGCTCTCCTGATCTGGACTACCCTTCCTGTTCCGCCACTCCTCCACTGTATCTATGGAGGGAGCCATCTAGGCTGCTCTCCTGATATGGACTACAATTCCTGTCCCTTGGTGGCCACATCTCTCATCCACTGTATACATGGAGAGAGTCATGGTTGTCATCTTATATTGCTCTCCTAATATGTAATACACTTCCTGTCCCTTGGTGGCTATGTCACTCCTTCACTGTATCTATGGAAGTAGCCATGGTTGTCGCTCTAAACTGCTCTCCTGATATATACTACACTTCCTGGCCACGGGTGGACATGTCACTCCTCCACTGTATCTATAGAGAGAGACATCTAGGCTGCTCTCCTGATATGGACTACACTTCCTGTCCCTGGGTGGCTACATCACTCCTCCACTATATCTATGGAGGGAGCCATGGTTGTCACCCTAGGTTCCTCTCCTGATAGAGACTACAAACATGTCTGTATCTCTTCATCTCCATTACATCGGGGAGCAGGGCAATAGGCAATTTACAGAAGATAGCAAGTAAGGAAGTGATTGTTTGGTGCAGCTCACAGGAAGTGACGAGGACGCTGCATTTCCAGCAGGATCAACAGGTACTTTCTGTACTTGCTGAAAATGTTAGCTTAAAAAAGAAAATGAATGTAGTCACACGACCACCTTATTTGTTGTAGGGTCTTCACTGCTCAGACATGACCAATCTGAAAAATGTCAAGATGACGCAGGCACCCTTCTCAGTCTGACAGCCAGGTGTTTCTGTAGGAGCTACTGTCAGTCAATGCAACGGTCTGCCCAATCAGGTGGTGCTGCATGTGACATAGGCAGCTGGAAGGCTGATGGGGTAGATAATAGCATCAGCAGCTCCTCTTGATGGTCATTGCTGGCAGGGAAGACCAGGAAGGATGCTTAGGTCATGTGACGGGATATGTCTTGGTCCCGCCCACCACCCAGGCAGTTCAGAGTCCAGTGTAAGCAAGATGGTCACCATAGGTAAGTCATAGGCTTTTTTTTTTCCACATTGGACTGAGCTTAGATGCCTTTGCAATGTTGCAGAGGCATAGGGAAGTCACTGGCCTCCTATGCACTTTTTTTTATCAAAAGTAAATTCTGTTTTGCTTAAAATACCAATGACTGTCCCTCTCTGTCATTTTATATGCAAGTAAAGGATTTTAGCCATCTTTGTAGCCAATTCTTACCTGATTCTGTTCTGGAAATACCGACAGAGGCCCTCTGATGCCCTCGCTGAAATATTTCCAAAGTGCAAATTGCAATTTTCATTTCTTTTACATAATCACTGTGAGCGGTATGGGGAAATAAAAATGCTGTTTCTCCAGGTTCCTGTAGACATGTCTATTTATTGCCAAATTGGAACACCTATTTGTAAAACATTTGTTGGACGAATGTCACACGTTCATGCAGCCTGAACAAATTTCCCCGTATTTTCTGTAATAGATTAATTCTTTTGGTTGTCTGCCCCCATCTAGTGGCCAAAATGTGCTTTATTTTCTCATTGAGGGATTTCAGAAAAATATACCGCATTTTGGCCACTAGATGGAGCTGACAATCAAGGAAATTAATATATCACAGAAACTACAGGATTACCGTATATACTCGAGTATAAGCCGAGATTTTCAGCCCTTTTTTTTGGGCTGAAAGTCCCCCCCTCGGCTTATACTCGAGTCAGCGAAATTGAACATTGTAAATTGTACCTGAAGGCTGCGGCGTCCATCGTTTAAAACTCGCGGTCTCTTCCTGGTCCCTTCCGTGATAGGCGGAACTGTGTCTGCAGAGAATCGCCTATCACGAACGTTCTCTCATCCTCAGTTTCCCAGCAGACGTCCGTGATTGGTGGAAACTGAACACAGTGTCTGCTGGGATGGGTGAGGATGAGAGAACGTTCGTGATAGGCAGAACTGTGTCTGCTGAGAATCGCCTATCACGGAAGAGACCAGGAAGAGACCGCGAGTTTTAAACGATGGACGCCGCAGCCTTCAGGTACAATTCTAGGGGCACAGTGAGGATGGGCACATGTGAGGATGGGTACAATAAAGTTGCCAGCATTTGAACTTTCCTGGACTCTGTCCGTTTTTTTTTCTTTCTCCTATACAAACACAGGTAGACAACCGAAGAAAGCAGGACATTCCAAGAACGGGTGTTTATTTGGTTGTCAAAAATTTCCAGAATAAATGTTTTTTTTCCCCTGGGAGCAGGAAGTGACATCCCTTCCTACTGCATAAAGTAGGCTGAAATTGGTGTCTCTGGGCAGAGGGGGATTGGCCTGTGTATGCCTCGGGTTGGCTCCACCTTCTAGGGATGTCCTTCCTTAAAGAGGACAGGAAGTCAAAAGACTTTTGTTTTCCGTACATTGAGAGACACAGAAATCATACGCTGTTTATTTATACTGCTGCCTACAAGAGGTCTGGACACCGGCAAACAAAAAACTGAAGGCCAGCCCAGGAGAACCCCTCATCTACTCAGCATACCTCCAGATTTAGACTTCTTTTCTTCAACTTATTTATTTTCTTACCCCTTATTTCTTAGGTCTCATTTCTGAACCTGTTCCTAATGAGGGCTTTGCCTCATTCCATTGTTGACAGTGACCAGTTGTGGGGTTTTTCTTCCTTACTACTTGGGAATATATTCTAGCTGTTTTGGTGGGCTCTGGTCGGCTTCTCGCTTGATTCATGGTTCAAAGCTTCCTTCCGCGTGGAGTCATTCCTTGGAGTGGTGACCAGTCTTGAGCATGAGGCTGTTCCTTCGTGCTCTTCCTCTGGTTGTGTTGGCAGGTAGCCCTATAAGGCTGGGGGGTTCGGCCTAATCTGGCATCAGTTAGGGGTTTGGTCCTTCAGGGGACTCTTGGGAAGCAAGCAGTCCCCGAGTTCCATTCTCCCTGGGCTTGATGGTGCTGTTGTCCAGCCCTCACTTTTGGACCTCCTCTGGTCGTGTTGGATTTAGGCCGATCCCCCCTCCTATTAGGGGGCTCTTGGGAAGCAGGCAGTCCCCAAGTTCCATTCTCCGTGGGCTTGATGGTGCTGTTGTCCAGCCCTCACTTTTAGACTTCCTCTGGTCGTGATGGCAGGTACCTCTATTGGACGGAGGGGGGTGGGGGTGGGCCTAATCTGGCATCAGTTTGGGCAATGGTCCTTCAGGGGGCTCTTGGGAAGCAGGCAATCCCTTAGTTCCATTCTCACAGGGCTTGATGGCGCTGTTGCTCAGCCCCCACTTTTGGACCTCCTGACCGTATCTTAATACCTGTGTCCCTCCCACTACTGTGTTTTTTGTAGATCATGTTCCTAAGCCTAAATTTAAATACTGTATATACTCGAGTATAAGCCGACCCGAATATAAGCCGAGGCACCTAATTTTACCACAGAAAAATGGGAAAACTTATTGACTTCAGTATAAGCCTAGGGTGTCCATCTGCATGCCTCACTGTGCCCATGCCTCCCTGTGCCAATGCCTCACTCACTGTGCCCATGACTAGACTGATGTTTAACATTGGAGTCTATGGAAGGGGTGCCCGGCTTTGAAAAATCGTTGCTCCCCGGCCGTATGTTCCCCAGACAACAAACTTTGCACACTTATAGAGGAAGAGTGGGGCTACATGTGTGCCAAGCGTCGGTTCCAGGGGAAAAAAAGTGAGGGGTGTAGTGGTGGCGCTGCTCTTACGTGAAACCAATCTGCTGGGAGCCAGATATTGGTAATAGGTCTACAAATGAGAAACACAAAGGGGGTTCTCTCTGATATAATCAGAACCTAAGTGGGACCACACATAGAATGTAAAAATCAAATGAAATAAGTAAATAAAGTGGGGTGTCTCTGCCAGGTGTTTACTTGGCCTTAGCAATAGCCTTCAGAAGGTGATAGTGATAATGGACGTAAAGTGAGTGAAGGATTTAGTAGGAATACATTAATTAGTTGAAATAAATAAGTAATATGAATTTTCCAATTCCGGCTCGGCCGGGTGTTTACTAGCAGAGGATTAGCTATTGGAAGTGCTGTGAAGTAAATTGATGCTACCAATGTGGTGCTGTAAGAGATGCAGTATAAACAAAAATAAAAAACAATGAATTACAATGGATTGGGATGTTGTCTCGGCCGGGTGTTTACTAAACCCAACTGGAATTATACTCGGTCCCAAACAGTTAGAAAAAAGTGTTTACGTGATCCGTAATACACTCTGACAATGTACATCAAATGTTCAGCATAAAAATTGAAGTTGATAAAATGAAGTGAAGATCAATGGTGACAATCCAGAATATAGTGACAGAATAAATTGGTGACTTTGCTGCAGTGCTTGTTCTAGTAGCCTGTGCCGTGAATGTGATTATCCGTGATTGTTTATGATGTTGCACTCACCAGATTCTTCATACCCTCAGGGGGTATGGTGCAGTCACAGTATATGCCACTGTGTAGCAATCTCAGGAATCCAGGGTGGCTCCTTTGGTCCCTTGTGGTTCTCCGAGAAGGTGAGGGTTATGGAAAGGAAAAAAGGATACCCATAGTGTGAACCCGTAAAAAAAATTGGTTTATTGATCTATCGGGAAAAAGGGTACTCACATAGTATTAGACAATAAAAAGCATTAAAATGGCGCTTGGCCAGTGAAGAGCGATCCAAGGTTCAGGAAGTGATGAAGCGACGTGACTCCACCCTACGCGTTTTGTCAGATTGACGTCATCAGGAGCGTAACGTCGTGCTTCACTTCCTGATGCAATTTATAGCCCCTCCGGTCACATGTGAGCATGTGAGAATTAGCATAGCGGCCATTTTGGGTATGATTTTGGGGACCGGAGTCCGGCGGCCATGTTTGATAGGTTTTGCAGACCGGAGCTCAAAGTCTATGCAGTACTATATTAAATTGGTCTCGCGGCCATATTTGGTTCGACTTGCAGACTAGAGACCGCAGATTAGCTACAGCTGGAACATGAAACCGTGGGGCTATACGTTAAAAATATATAAATGTAAATTCTTGTATGCGTTCTTACATGCGGTTTATATGCGTCCAACATGCGTTCTTAATATGCATGTATAAAAAAGGCATCTTCACATACCATATATCCTCTATCTAAGCAGAAAATTTACTTGTTTGTTTTTATGTACATACATATATATGTCATTTATGTCAATTGCATTTACATATTTTATATATTCTTTGTATTTTGTTTTAATTTTGAGTAAGGTGCGTTTGGAAATTTACATTTATATATTTTTAACGTATAGCCCCACGGTTTCATGTTCCAGCTGTAGCTAATCTGCGGTCTCTAGTCTGCAAGTCGAACCAAATATGGCCGCGAGACCAATTTAATATAGTACTGCATAGACTTTGAGCTCCGGTCTGCAAAACCTATCAAACATGGCCGCCGGACTCCGGTCCCCAAAATCATACCCAAAATGGCCGCTATGCTAATTCTCACATGTGACCGGAGGGGCTATAAATTGCATCAGGAAGT
Organism: Rana muscosa; assembly: GCA_029206835.1. Lineage (NCBI taxonomy): Eukaryota > Metazoa > Chordata > Amphibia > Anura > Ranidae > Rana > Rana muscosa. The sequence continues at coordinate 49,924,533 of JARGYO010000094.1, read as the reverse complement.
GAAGCACGACGTTACGCTCCTGATGACGTCAATCTGACGAAACGCGTAGGGCGGAGTCACGTCGCTTCATCACTTCCTGAACCTTGGATCGCTCTTCACTGGCCAAGCGCCATTTTAATGCTTTTTATTGTCTAATACTATGTGAGTACCCTTTTTCCCGATATATCAATAAACCAATTTTTTTTACGGGTTCACACTATGGGTATCCTTTTTTCCTTTCCATAACCCTCACCTTCTCGGAGAACCACAAGGGACCAAAGGAGCCACCCTGGATTCCTGAGATTGCTACACAGTGGCATATACTGTGACTGCACCATACCCCCTGAGGGTATGAAGAATCTGGTGAGTGCAACATCATAAACAATCACGGATAATCACATTCACGGCACAGGCTACTAGAACAAGCACTGCAGCAAAGTCACCAATTTATTTTGTCACTATATTCTGGATTGTCACCATTGATCTTCACTTCATTTTATCAACTTCAATTTTTATGCTGAACATTTGATGTACATTGTCAGAGTGTATTACGGATCACGTAAACACTTTTTTCTAACTGTTTGGGACCGAGTATAATTCCAGTTGGGTTTAGTAAACACCCGGCCGAGACAACATCCCAATCCATTGTAATTCATTGTTTTTTATTTTTGTTTACACTGCATCTCTTACAGCACCACATTGGTAGCATCAATTTACTTCACAGCACTTCCAATAGCTAATCCTCTGCTAGTAAACACCCGGCCGAGCCGGAATTGGAAAATTCATATTAATTATTTATTTCAACTAATTAATGTATTCCTACTAAATCCTTCACTCACTTTACGTCCATTATCACTATCATCTTCTGAAGGCTATTGCTAAGGCCAAGTAAACACCTGGCAGAGACACCCCACTTTATTTACTTATTTCATTTGATTTTTACATTCTATGTGTGGTCCCACTTAGGTTCTGATTATATCAGAGAGAACCCCCTTTGTGTTTCTCATTTGTAGACCTATTACCAATATCTGGCTCCCAGCAGATTGGTTTCACGTAAGAGCAGCGCCACCACTACACCCCTCACTTTTTTTCATATCCTTGCTCCACCTAATTAGGAGGCAGCAATAAGTAGAGGCAGCAGCTCTGACTACTACGTTGTGTTTGAAGTCCTTTTGCGCGGAGTCACCTACCTGCCGTCGGTTCCAGGGGACCTACGACCGGCCGGAACCGGGTCCCCAAAGTCACCAGAGAAATTACTGTTTAACATGGGAGTCTATGGAAGGGGTGCCCGGCTTTAAAAAAATCGGTGCTCCCCGGCCGTAGGTCCCCCGGACAACAAACTTTGCACACTTGTAGAGGAACTACATGTGTGCCAAGTTTGGGCCGGTACCGGGTCCCCAAAGCCCGGGAGATCAGGCGCAAAAAGGCGACTCGAGTATAAGCCGAGGGGGGCATTTTCAGCACAAAAAGATGTGCTGAAAAACTTGGCTTATACTCAAGTATATATACAGTAGTTCATTTAAAACCAAGCTGGTCCAAACAAACTTTTTCCTGAAGGATACAGTGCTGCTTAGCCATTCACAGCAAGCCTTGTATTTTTATAAATGAATACAAGGCTTCCTCTGATTGGCTGAGGTGGAGATCGTGACATCATCCGCCTGCCTCTCCACCTCAGCCAATCAAAGGAAGCCTTGTATTCGAAGTCCCTGTGAACAGTTAAGCAGCGTTCAGCCTGACTTGATTTTGTTCCAGGGACTGGAAGTACTGCTTCTGGAACACGGTGCTGTATACTGTATTTAGGTGTTGCTAATGCAGTTCCTACAGCACTGACAGCAGGCGCATGTATTAGTATAGGAAAACTATTAAAAATTAAATGAACTTAGATTTTATTACTGCTTGTTACAAATTGAGGCATGCTGGGTAGAGGAGGAGGTTATCCTGGGCCAGCTTACAGATGTTTAGTTTGCTAGTGTCCCATTCTCCTGTATGACATTTGAGAGTTGGCCCCATCGCCATCACACAACACTGTCCCTCAATGGACTTCAAGCAAAAAGATTTTATGGAGAATATCTTCTACATAAAGTAGGCTAGGATTGGTCTGGGTATGCCAAAGGTTGGCCCACCCTCCGTCCTACAGCAGTTTCTAAGGATGCAACTATATCTTAATACTGGTTCTATGTCACAATTTGCTCACATCCCATATGATATATCCAGAATTATCAGTTTGTTGTAGCAAGGGACTGTAAAGGGCATATATACATACAATGACACCATCAACACATAAACTTTATTGTACAAAGGTTAAAAACACATATAAATGTCCCATAAAACAAAAGGGTTGACCTATATATTCCATGTCAGTAAGCACTCATGCCACGTGTTGGCTTTTGTACATAACTTTGCATGCTTGACACGTTTCGAATTTCACAATATCTTTATCGGGTGCATTCGTTGATAGAATCTTCAAATAATTATGGTATTTTTTTTTTTAACAAAAACATAACAGCACTTGTATATACGTTTTTCCTCAATGCAAGAATATATGCCTTCATACTGAAGGTCAAACTTAATTTCTTAAAAAATAAAAGAATTGAGGTTTAACCTTAGGTATGAATATCTATATTCCTGCATTGATGAAAAACATATATGCAAGTGCTGTTAGTATTATAGATTCTATCCACAAATGCTCCTGGTGAAGATATGTAAAATGTGAAACACGTTGAGCTACTGTTTAATGTAGATTCTATCCACAAATGCTCCTTATGAAGATATGTAATATTGGAAACACTTTGAGCTATATTGTAGATTCTATCCATACATGCTCCTGATGAAGATATGTAATATTCGAAACACGCTGAGCTATATTGTAGATTCTATCCATAAATTCTCCTGATGAAGTCCTTACTGACATGGACTATATAGGTTGACCTTTTTGTTTTCTGGGACATTTATATGTGTTTTTAACCTTTTGCACGATAAACGTTAAATATTTTATATGTATTGATGATGTAATTCTATATATATGCCCTTTACAGTCCCATGCTATAACAAATTGGTCATTTTAAATTTCTAAGGATGTTGAGCCCCAAGAGAGGACCGGTTTCTGAAATGTAAGTCCTAAGGAAGGGGTTCGCTACTACTGATAAGTTGATTTACAGTCTGCAAATCACATTGCCCTATGTGTCTTTTGTAAATCACCACCACAATTCTTTTTCATTGCACATCTCATTTCACTGTTAGATATTACGACTGCAAAAAAACAAAAATTCCAGCATAAATTATAGCAAGAGTGCAGTTTATTAAAAGCAGATACCAAAAAAAATAAAAATAAACATGACAGTAGATGTGATCTTAAATTGTAGACATACTTTAAAATGTTTCCATGTCCTCCCCTGCCATGACCGACAAGTGTGATGACTGTGTAGTGGAGATGGTTCCGAAGTCTACACAAGTTCAGAATAAATACACCCCTCGCTAGTTTTATTTCCTGCCAGCGGCGGCGCCTGTTCAGGAACCCAACTGGAATCTTTTACCTAAATTATCACAAACATTTTCGTATTTCATGTGCTGTGCAAATCTATATTTGGCTCTATTCCTGAAAGAAAAAGTCCAGTTTAAACATTTGCATCATTTCTAATGACAGAGCTGATTGAAGTACTATACCATAATATTCAAGTTCAAGGTATTTAATTCCACAGACAAGTTTTTTTTTTTTTTTCTCCAAAAGCCAACACGTTTTGGGTGTTATACTCTCTTCATCGGGGCTCGGTATGATGGTGGTACAAGTATGAAGAATCTGGATATTGGGCTGGCAGCTTCTGTATGATGAACAATGCCAAGCTTGGGTTGTCATGCGGGTACGTCTAAGATTGAAGCGCCATACCGTAATGTTGAAATCCAGATGTCATTTTATCCCGAAGAGAAGTTATTTACAAAACCAATGCATTTTGGAAGCTATACTCTACCTCCTTCATCAGAGCTTGGTATGATGGTGGTACAAGTATGAAGAATCTGGATATTGGGCTGGCAGCTTCTGTACAATGAACGATCGGGGTAAGCAAGTCTAGGACTGAAGCACCACACCGTAACGTTTAAGTCCAGATGTAATTTTTATCCCGAAGATGTTATTTCCAAAATCTAATGCGTTTCTGAGGCTATACTCTGCCCCCTTTATCAGGGTTTGAAGAAACAATGGATGTGGATTCAACAATCAGTTAAAGTGGTTGTAAACCCCGCTTTTTTTTATTTTTTAAACAACCTGCAAAACAAAGACATAATGAGCTAGTATGCATAGCATACTAGCTCATTATGAATCACTTACCGGAGATTGAAGCCCCCGCAGCGGTGCTCGGACATCTCCGTCGCCGATGCCATCTTGCTCCCCTCTGCCTTCCGTGTATCGCCACTCCGGCGCTGTTATTGGCCCAGAAGCGGTGATGACGTCACACGCATGCGCGCTCGGGCCAGCTAACTCCATTCAGAAATCCGGCTACTAAGCCGGCCCGCTAGTGCGCATGCGCGTGACGTCAGCGCCGCCGGTTTTAAATGCAAATATCTCCTTAACCGTGTAGGTTAAGGAGATATTTCATGCACCTACAGGTAAGCCTTAATCTAGGCTTACCTAGAGGTGCATGTTGTCAAAGTGGGTTTACAACCACTTTAAAAAAAATTGTGTTAATACTGGGCGAGTCTGCACAGCAGTTGAAACCACTTTTACTTTTTACTTTTACTCATTGATTTTTGATTACGCTTACATTGAGTCTTCAAGCCCCGATGGAGGTTGAGGAATATGGTCCCTGAAACGCGTTGGCTTTTGTAAATAACTCCTCTTTAGGATAAAAATGACATCTGGACTTAAAGATTACGCTGTGGTGCTTCATTCCTACACTTATTCCCCCTTATGTCGACCCAAGGTTGGCATTATTTGGTGTGCAGAAGTTGACAGCCCAGATTCTTCATAGTCCTAACACCATCATACTAAGCCCTGATGAAGGCGGCGTAGTATAGCCCCCGAAACACGTTGGATTTCGTACACTTATCTTCTTGATGAAAATTATATCTGGACTTGAAGATTACTCTGTGGTGCTTCAATCCTACACTGATTTCCCCTTATGTTAAACCAAGGTTGGCATTATTTGGCGTGCAGAAGTTGATAGCCCAGATTCTTCAGTTCTACCACCATCATACTAAGCCCTGATGGAGGCGGCGGAGTATAGCCCCCGAAACACGTGGATTTCGTAATTTTATCTCCTTACTAAAAATTAAACCTGGACTTGAACATTGCGTTGTGGCGTCTCAATCCTAGACTTATTCAACGCAAGGTTGGCATTGTTTGTGTGCAGAAGCTACCAGCTCAATATCTATATTCTCCATAGTCATGCCACCATCATAGCGTTGGATGATGACAACAATAGAAAATTAACATATAAAAAAACTCCAACCATCCAGCGTCTTTAACCCATGTTTTGGAGTCTTCAGCCAACTTTTGTGGCCGGCCTGGGATGACCTAACTCCCATGAATGCACACGGGAGATAAGATATTTAATCCCAGCACCCACATCATGCTTTACTACTGGAAAATGATGAGAAAACTCGCCTAAAATCCAAATAAATGATGAATTCACAAACCCTGGGTGAGAAGTTAGGGATATATTGCACAGCACATGAATTCAGGAATGTGAACATTTTGTTCTTTCTCCATCTCCATCGTGATGAAGGATTTCTATACTTGCTGTTTATTTTGTAAGAACAATAAATACCTTATAGCTGACTATTGCCACAATACTTGCAGATCACCTACAATTAAGACAACGCGTGTATCTGCCATCAATAACTCGCTTCAACTCGTTGCCAAAAAAAGAACAGCGCTTAAACCGTGAACGTAAAGGGGAACTCCAGTCAAAAAACAATTGAGGTCACTGCCCTGCATGCATGCCTCAACTTTTGTGTGCATCCTGAGCACCTTAACCAGTGCCTGAAACATGTGATTGTGGTGACAGGACCTTGCACGGTAATGAAAATAAAAAGTAGGAACCACAGCTTTATTGTGGGCCCATACTAAGTGCTGCTAATTACATCTTGGCAAATTCTTCTGTTTGCTAAAGGGAAGCTGTTTTGAAAGAATTATGGAGGCCTCCTATGGTGGCCACCTTCTGAAAATGATAGTAAGCCTGGGTCTCTTTCTAAGTCATTGCATTTGTATTACATAGTAGCCTACATATCTACCTCAGTTCGGGTTTCCCTTAAGACATCCCATAATTCCTGGTTTTCCTTGGATGTGATATCACCAATCTTCCTTAGCTTTGGCTGTAGGGATCTGTATGTGCTCCTACAAGAAGCCTGTGAAAGACCCAACTGGGACAGAGGCTTTTAGAGGGGACAAGCCTTCTACCCACTGATTAAGACCCATGGAGAGCAAGAGTCTAAATCTCATTCAATGAGGTTAACTTGTAGTGTAGGTGACCTAGTTATGGTCTAGCCCAGGGATCCTCAAACTACGGCCCTCCAGCTGTTGCGGAACTACAAATCCCATGAGGCATTGCAAAACTCTGACATTCACAGACATGACTAGGCATGATGGGAATTGTAGTTCCGCAACAGCTGGAGGGCCGTAGTTTGAAGACCCCTGGTCTAGCCCATCCATTCTCAACCAGGGTTCCTCCAGAGGTTGCTAGGGTTTCGTTGAGTTGTGACTGGTTAACCTCCCATCCGATGGTGCCTACATAGTTCTGGGGACAATTCCACTTAGCAGAGTCAACAGCATAGCACCAATTCTCTTTTTAGCTTTCTGTAAGGGTGGCATTCTGACCACCACTGTAAGGGTTGCCTACTTTTAAACCAAAGACACATTCCTTGTATTCCATACATACTTTGCAAATAAAGCTGATTTTTCCTACTGACCCCCAATGTAAGGAACATTTTTCCCCACTGACCACCAATGTAAGAAGAATTCTTCCCACTGATCACCAATGTATTGGACATTCTTCCCACTGACTACCAATGTAAGGAACATTCTTCCCACTGATCACCAATGTAAGGAACATTCTTCCCACTGATCACCAATGTAAGGAACATTCTTCCCACTGACCTCCAATGTAAGGGACATTCTTCCCACTGATCACCAATGTAAGGAGCATTCTTCCCACTGATCTCCAATGTAAGGATCATTCTTCCCACTGATCAACAATGTAAGGAACATTCTTCCCACTGACCTCCAATGTAAGGAACTTTCTTCCCACTGATCACAAATGTAAGGAGAGTTTTTACCACCAATGTAAGGAGCATTCTTCCCTCTGACCACCAATGTAAAGGACATTCTTCCCACTGACCTCCAATGTAAGGAGAATTCTTCCCACTGATCACCAATGTAAGGAGCATTCTTCCCACTGACCTCCAATGTAAGGAGAATTCTTCCCACTGATCACCAATGTAAGGAGCATTCTTCCCACTGACCACCAATGTAAGGAGAGTTCTTCCCACTGACTACTAATGTAAGAAGCATTCTTCCCTATGACCTCCAACGTAAGGGGCGTTCTTTCCACTGACCGCTAATGTAAGGGACATTCTTCCCACTGACTGCCAATGTAAGGATCATTCTTCCTCATTACCACAAATGTAAAGAATGTTCTTCCCACTGACCACCACTGTAAGGGACATTGTACCATCTGATCACCTATGTAAGGATTGTTCTTCCCACTGGTCACCAACGTTAGGGACATTCTTCCTACTGACCCCCAATGTGAGTAGCATTCTTTCCACTGACCACCAATGTAAGAGACATTCTTCCCACTGACCTCCAATGTAAGGAGCATTCTTCCCACTGATCACCAATGTAAGGAGCATTCTTCCCACTGACCTCCAATGTAAGGAGCATTCTTCCCACTGATCACCAATGTAAGGAGCATTCTTCCCACTGATCACCAATGTAAGGAGCATTCTTCCCACTGATCACCAATGTAAGGAGCATTCTTCCCACTGACCTCCAATGTAAGGAGCATTCTTCCCACCGATCACCAATCTAAGGGGATTTTTTTTCCATTGACCCCCAATAATTTGGTTTTTGTAAGAGTCCCCTGAGATCTGATCTGTTTTAGGGGTTCCTCAGGGGGTAAAAATTTTGAGAAAACCTGGTGTAGCCTATCTGATCATTATGGAATACATTTTTAGATGATCTATTCAGGGGTGTGAGTTTTGGAGTTTTGGAGCACCTCATTGATTCCTTTGAAATATTGGTTAGAACAGGCTTTCTCAACCAGGGTTTCCCCAGAAGTTGCTACAAGTGTAAGGAGCATTCTTCCCACTGACCATCACACTAATGTAGCATGAGTTTTTAGCAGGGGTTTCCTGAGACCGGAAAGTTATCTAAAGGGTTCCTCTGTTGAAAAGGTTGAGAAAGGCTGGGTTAGAATGTCATATACAAACAACACTTTTCGGGGAAAGACCTCCCTCTTCATCAAGGCTTAGCTGTATTCGTCCTAACTTTTTCCAAACGGAATTCACTAGAAAGTCGGATTTAAGGCTGAAGAGGGCTGATGTGTCTTTGTGGCAATAAGGACTAAATCCAGCCCTAAAGAAGGGGAAGGCCTTTCCCCCGCAACATGCTGGCTGTATATACGATGTTCTTATATAATAAACATTTTAAAATAATCATTGCACTAGATAACTGTACTTGGCACTCCTGACCCCACATACAAGACTTGAGAGACTTAGATAATGGGAAGCCATCTCTGAAGCTTCTCAATAAATGATCTGCCAACAAGCTATTAGCAGAATACACTCCTCCATAGAAAACAATGCGAGGAGATGGGCAGTGGCACTGGTATCTCTAATATAAAAATATATTGTATTTCCAGCCAGAACTTTCTTTTTTGGATAGAGCAAGAGAGGGTTTGAACTTTTGCGCTTTGTGGCCCTATAGTGAAAATTTTCCCTTTTTTGCATCCTGCAGCCTCCAAAAGGGACACAGGCAACAGCAAACCTCTAATTAATAGAAAAAATGATGTCTAGAACCTCCATCTGCTAATAAAGATCGCTCACTGCTGCTCTTTCTCCTTGTGCAGGGTGGCTGGTCAGGTCCCCGCCCCCCTCCTATAGGTGCCTGTATTGGGGTGGAGCCTGCTGGGCCCTACCCACAGGCTATGTACAGCACAGTGATTATGTCACTGCTACTTTTACACGGTCCTATCTGGGCTTGCCAAGACATTTAGTGCACACAGTGCGGATTTATATCCTTTATGGCTATGGACGAATATATAAAAAAAAAATATTTGTTCCTGGATTCCAGCTTTAAGTCAGGATTGGATACTTTTTACAGATAGAGTTGAAGATAATGCAAGGTCCTGTTTAAATAAATGGTGACTGATGATTTCCATATGAAATGTGTGTATAGAGAGGAAATGTTTTTGCCTGGAGTTCTGCCTAGAAGGCCGCTCCTACCCAAAGTCCAACCTTATCACCTTATCTCTCATAAATATGTCATGGTGAGGATACCCCACAGTGGTCCGTGTCTCTGCCCATCCTACAAGACCAAAACAAAAACATAGGAACTTCCCGCAGCTGGGCTTTTTTGATTATTATTTTTTTTTTATTCTCCAGCAATCATGGGCAGCCCATTGGCAGAGACAGTCAGACAACCCAGGAAATGGCCTTGAGGATATCTCCCTGAGAGCTCTAAAAGCCACAAACTGAGCTTAACTATAATGGGTTGGAAAAGCCATTTGGCGTTAAACTTCCCCCCTACATGCCGTACTCCGTTTCCCCCTCGTTCAGTGCATATCAAGATTTCTAGCATCCAAAAATGTGTAAAAATATAACTGTGAAAAAAAAAAAAGCAACGAAAGTAGACCTCTGTCAATATACGACTTCACGTAACCACCAACTCTCCACATGACCGCCATCTAGTCCCAGGTTCATGTTGTGGAAGCAGCGTGTTCTCTTGTACAAAAGTATATATATGTATATATATTTATCTAGATTTCTGTGGGGTTTCTTTGGGGGAAAAAAATAGAGGAATGGCAGAGACTGTATGAAGATTTGCTGTTCTGCAAGCACCAACGTGCACTAGATCTCTTAATGGCCACCCAGCCTTAAGTCTTCCCCTCCCTGCAAATTCTCATTTAAAGCAAAAAAATTGGTGGTCCAGAAGCAGTGAGGGTGGTGCAGGCAGGTGGCAGAAAGTAAAATTCTAGCGGACACTTAAAATATAAATGGTTTAAATTTTTTTTTTTTTTTGTGTATATATATTTTTACCTTTTTCATATTTTTTTCTGCTTTTGTCCTTTTTTTTTTTTTCCTCCAAATATAATGAAATATATTGCACTCTTGTTGCATCCCACTAACTACATGGGGCGGGTAATTATCACAGTAAACTAGCAGAGAGCCGTCCGTCCCTTGCAGCGGAGCGCCGGACGTCTTGTGACTGGCGAAATTCGCTTTCTTAGTCTGTGCTCATCGAAAGGCTCCAATAAAAAAATGTTGTCTACCCTGAATATTGTGTCGTAATGCATCTTATGTTGTAACGTTTACAGTTTCTATCGATGGTCATCTGTGTCTTTCCCATTTGAATCAGCTGAATCCAACAGTATCTATCGATCGTCATTGGCCATCCCGTTGGCTCAGCTGAATCCAACCCAACAGTATCTATCGATAATCATCGGCCATCCCGTTGGGTCAACTAAATCCTACAGTATCTATCGATGGTCATCCTTGTCTGTCCAGTTGGGTATGCTGAATCCTACAGTATCTATCGATGGTCATCCTTGTCCATCCAGTTGGGTCTGCTGAATCCTACAGTATCTATCGATGGTCATCCTTGTCCATCCAGTTGGGTCTGCTGAATCCTACAGTATCTATCGATGGTCATCCTTGTCCATCCAGTTGGGTCAGCTGAATCCTACAGTATCTGTCAATGGTATGGTCATCCTTGTCCATCCCGTTGGGTCAGCTGAATCCTACTGTATCTATCGATGGTATGGTTATCCTTGTGCATCCCGTTGGGTCAGCTGAATCCTACAGTATCTTATCGATGGTTATCCTTGTCCATCCAGTTGGGACTGCTGAATCCTACAGTATCTATTAATGGTCATCCTTGTCTTTCCTGTTGAGTCAGCTGAATCCTACAGCATCTATGGATGGTCACCCTTTTCCATACCGTTGGTCAGTTGAATCCTTCAGTATCCATCAATGCTCATCCTTGTCCATCCCGTTGGGTCAGCTGAATTCTACAGTATCTACCGATGGCCATCAATGTCCATCCCATTGAGTCTACTGAATCCAGCATCTCGAATATCTAAGACCATCGGTCTTTATACCTGTAGTTCGGTCAGACATCAAGCAGAAACGTTTAAAAAAAGGCAACTTTAGAGATAAAAGAAAGTGTATAATATACTGTCTCTTCACGTTTGTTTTCCTGATGTTTTTAGGGTAAGCACTGGAGAAATACCTCCAGGTTTGGTGGCATAAGTCTGCTTGGACTTCATGGTGGGTTGTCTGGGCGATAGCTGCTTGACAGTACAATGGGCTTATCAAGAGTTCTCCACCACCTGGTGGGGCAGAGTGACGGATGAGCCGTTGATGAAGGAGCCTTGTTTGTCTCGTCCTTTCAGGAAAAATGTGAGCAGCTCGCCTTTGCCTTTCACAAAAATCGGACCCCTCCTCACGAATCGGAAACCGTACTCCTTGAGGATGTCGTGTGTATCTTCAACAACCTGCAAGTAAGTAGAATACGAAGAGTTAGAATCAGAGTTTTAACCATGGATCATGGGGCCACACAGCAACATTTTTATTGGGCACCCCAGTGATTTCTCTCTGTGGCACCTGGCAGTGCCAACTGTAATTATCTTGTTGTTGATCTTTATCAAGAACAGGCATTACAACCTGAGGCAGATTGCATTGGGCCAGGGGTGTCAAGCTCAATTTCATTGTGGGCTGCATCAGCATTATGGTTGCCCTCAAAGGGCCGGTTGTATCTACAAGACTAGATGTCCAGAGCACCCCACCCCCCCTTACATCAGATGTCAAGAGCCCACCCTCCTAAGTCAAGATCCCCCCCACCCTCCCTTACATTACAGTGCGCCTGAAGAAGAAGGTGGGGTTGAGCTGGGAAGCAGAATGTGCAGGGTCTGGAGGATGACAAGAGGAGGGCTGGAGTCAGCTAAATGCTGAGACCAGGGGAGGCGGAGATGAGGGGGTGTTGCGGCTGCATAGAGAGGCACAGGATATGTAGGAGGAGTTTTGTCCTCGTTCTGCTGCCGACTGCTGAGATAAGGTGGGGGCGGAGACGAGGGGGGTTCCACAGCTGCAGGAGAGGTGCGAGGGCCACATAAAATTGCCTGGTGGGCCAGAATCTGCCCGCGGGCCTAGTGTGCATTAGGCATACAGGGTAATCTTACTGCTGGCTAGTAGCTGTAGGAAGTTCTGAGGGCAATACATTTACACTGCTAACACAACAAACAAATTATGCTTACTGCACAAAGAAAGAAAACGGGATCTGTGACTAGTGATGATCCCGAAGACTCCTCCTGTGCATCTGATGTCAGCTCTTCTAGACTGGAGACTACACAGGGCCAATGTCAACTGAAAACTCTCCAACTCATACAGTACTGGATTGGGGCTATCTTCACATATTGTGTTTAATTTGCCTCAACAGCCCCTGCAATTGTACCCACTACTACCCTTAGGCCCCATAGCAGCCACATGGTCTACTAAGGCTATGGTTACGCCATTGGTTAGAATACATAAGGAAAGGTAAAGCAGAAGAAGTAACGGTACTTTGTTTTGTTTTATTTGGGTAGTAAACAGTTTGGTTCTTCTACTCTAGTCTGTAAAATAACTGGAAAGTCCAGTCAGAAGATGCAATGTAATTTATACAGCAGGCAGAGCGCTCTTGCAGTCGATCTGTGTGTAAAACAATATTTCTCCTATATACCAACATCCTTATAGTCTATGCTTAACCACATCCAGTCCAGGTCAATTCTGACACTTCTCTGTAAAAATATGCTCTTTTTTTTGCTTGAAAATTACTTAGAACCCCCAAACCATATATAATTTTTAAGCAGAGGCCCTAGAGATTAAAATGGAGGGTTTCCTATTTTTATGTCACACGATATTTGCATTTGTTTAAACACAATTTTAATGGAAAAAATACACTTTAATGAATTTTAATGCACAAAAACACAATATAATACACAATTGTTTGGTAAATTATAAAAGATGATGTTATGCCAAGTAAATAGATACCAAACATGTCATGCTTTAAAATTGCATACACCTGTGGAAAGGTCCCTAAAAATCTCCCATGGTGAATCTTTAAAAGCCTTTACAGGTCACCAGTTTAGAGTTACAGAGGAGGTCTGGTGCTAGAATTATTTCATTCGCTCTGACGTTCACTACAATACCTCACATGTGTGGTGCAATCGCCGTTTACATATGCACCTGGGACCGGTGGGGGGGACAGGGGCGCTTCAAATTTTTATTTTATTTAAAAGATTTTTTAAACACTATGCTTTTAATTTTTTTATCAACTTTATTGCCATCACAAGGCATAAACATCCCTTGTGATAGCATGGGCCATGACATCACTTTTTATGGAGAGGTCTGGGGTCTATTAGACCTCGCCTCTGGCCTCTAAAGCAGCCAATCAGACACAGATCAGTTTGATTGGGTGCATCACTGGCCGGTAACAAGACAGTAAACAAAGAACTGAAACCGGAAGTGACTAACTCCTCATCACTTAAAATTTCTGACATCATAGAAGAGGGGCGGGAACTACTTCCGTTCCTGACACTCTTCTCAGTAAATGCAATGGAGGTGGGCCGCATCCTTATAGGGCTCCCCGATCGCTCGGGAGAGCCTGGTAAATATTGGGGGGGGGCCCTTCCGCCGCCTGTTAAAGTGATTAAGTGGCTGCTTTGCCGCTCTGATCACTTTTACTTTGTAGGAAATCATCAGGTGAAAAAAATGATATTTCGATCATTGCTGCAGCGATGACCGAGATATCACTGCTCCCATCCAAGGATGTATATGTCTGCACAGCAGACCGGAAGTGGTTAAAGTTTATCTAAAGCCAAGAACAAAAAAATAGGATTTTTATAACAGCTTACCTGTAAAATCCTTTTCTTGGAGTACATCACGGGACACAGAGCGGCATAGTCATTACTATGTGGGTTATATAGTTTACCTTCAGGTGCTGGCACTGGCAACTTCCAAACCGGAAGTACCCTCCCCTATATAAGCCCCTCCCATCCGGGAGCACCTCAGTTTTGTAGCAAAGCAATAAGTGTCCCCAAAAGAGGGGTGGGAGCTCTGTGTCCCGTGATGTACTCCAAGAAAAGGATTTTACAGGTAAGCTGTTATAAAAATCCTATTTTCTTTCTCGTACATCACGGGACACAGAGCGGCATAGTCATTACTATGTGGGATGTCCTAAAGCAATGCCCAATGAGGGGGGGGGTACACCATACATAAGCTGAGCGCTATCAGACATGAGGATCTTTTGCGGCCTGCAACACACTGCGCCCAAAGGCGACATCATCCTGACTTCTAATGTCCACCTGGTAGAACCTAGTAAACGTGTGTACTGAAGACCATGTTGCGGCCTTACAGATTTGAGCCAGGGAGGCCTGGTGATGCACTGCCCATGAAGTTCCAACTGCTCTCTTGGAGTGCGCTCTAACTTTGAACGGAGGCGGTCTCCTTCTCAAGCTATAGGCTTGCATAATGACCTGTCGAATCCACTTGGCTAAAGTAGATTTTGACGCTGCCTGACCCTTTCTGGGGCCTTCCGGCAGAATAAACAAAGTATCCGTTCTGCGAATCTGAGCAGTGGCTTTTAGATAAGCTTTAACTGCTCTTACTACATCCAAAGAATGTAATAACTTTTCCTCTACCGAACTAGGTTTGGGGAAAAAGGAAGGAAGAACCACATCTTGGTTCAAATGAAACCTCGATACCACCTTAGGAAGAAAGGCTGGATGAGGACGTAACACTACTCTGTCCTTATGGATAACCAGATATGGCTCCCTACAGGACATAGCGGCTAATTCCGACACTCTTTTAGCCGAACAAATGGCTACTAGAAAAATCAATTTCCTGGTGAGAAGAACCAGGGAAATATGCTGTAATGGTTCAAATGGTTGTTTCTGTAGAACCGACAGAACCAGGTTTAAGTCCCATGGACATATGGGAATATTAACCGGAGGGCTAATACGCATCACTCCTTGTATAAAGGCTTTGACTAGTGAATGCGAAGCCAAGGGCCTCTGAAAAAATATTGGCAAGGCCGAAATCTGACCCTTGATAGTACTCAAGGCAAGCTTCCTATCTACAGCCCACTGTAGGAAGTCCAGAATCCTACCTATTACGTACTTACGTGGATGCCATTTCTTGGCTTCACACCAGGCGATGTACGCCTTCCAGATTCTATAGTAGATCTGCCTGGATACCGGCTTCCTGGCATTGATCATGGTAGATACCACAGGATTAGAGAGACCTCTCTTTTTTAGAATGTGGGCTTCAATAGCCAGGCCGTCAAACCTAGGGCTGGTAAGGAAGGGTGGTATATCGGTCCTTGCGAAAGCAGGTCCGGACGATGTGGGAGGGTCCAAGGACTCCCCACAGACATCTTTACAATCTCTGCATACCATGTTCTTCGGGGCCACGCTGGAGCTACCAGAATCACTGGTTTCTTTTCTACCCTGATTCTGCGGAGTAATCGAGGTAACAATTGTGGCGGTGGGAATGCATATATCAGCTTGAACTGATCCCAAGGGAACACTAGGGCATCCGAGCCGCAAGCTAGGGGATCCCTTGTCCAAGAGACAAACCTGTCCACTTTTGCGTTGAATCTGGATGCTAGCAGATCTACATCCGGTGTTCCCCACCGCTGACATATTGTCCGGAAAACCTCGGGTGAAGGGACCATTCCCCTGGGCATAATTGCTGGCGACTTAGAAAGTCCGCCTTCCAATTCTCCACTCCTGGAATGAATACCGCAGATATGGCTGGGACATATCTTTCTGCCCATTTCAGGATGCAATTTACTTCCCTTTGGGCTGCACGACTCCTGGTGCCACCCTGATGATTGATATATGCCACTGCCGTGGCATTGTCCGATTGAATTCTGACAGGGGACCCTTGGAGTTTGGATGTCCATGCTACTAGGGCATACCGGGCTGCTCGTATCTCTAAGAGATTGATGGGCAGGGCCTTTTCTGCATCCGACCATCTGCCCTGGAGAGACCATTGCTCCAGTACTGCTCCCCAGCCTATAAGGCTGGCATCTGTAGTGACCACCTTCCAAGAAATCGGACTGAAGGATTTTCCTTTTTCCAGATTCTGGGGAACCAACCACCAACGGAGGCTTTTGCGAACGGAAGGGGACAAGGACATTGGTAAGTCTAGGGCCTGAACTCTTTTGTTCCAGGCTGACAGTATGGCCCTTTGCAAATTCCTTGAATGGAATTGACCGTAGGGTACTGCTTCGAATGATGCCACCATTTTTCCCAGCAGCCTCATGCACAGGCGTATGGATGGCTGTCTTTTTGTACCCACTAGGTGGATCAAATCTCTCAAAGACGACCCCTTTTCTTGAGGCAAGAAAATTTTTCTCTGGTCTGAATCCAGCCTTAGCCCCAAGTATTCCAGACTTTTGACTGGTTTTAGGGCTGACTTGTCTCGGTTGATAATCCAACCGTGATATTCCAGATACTCGATTGTCTCGTGAACAACCACTTCTAGTTTTTCCACTGAGTGGTCTATCAGCAACAAGTCGTCTAGATATGCCATTATCGTTACACCTCGCGTTCTTAGATTGGCCAATAATGGGGCCAGAATTTTTGTGAACACTCGTGGTGCTGTGGCCAGACCGAAGGATAAGGCTCTGAACTGAAAATGGCGCCCTTCTACCGCAAAGCGTAGAAATTTTTGGTGGACTGGAAAGATGGGAATGTGCAAATAAGCATCTTTGATGTCGATCGAGGCTAACCATTCCTCCCCCTGTAGGGCAGTGGCCACCGATCGGATCGACTCCATCCGGAAAGTCCTGATATGTAGGAATTTGTTTAGCCCTTTTAGATTTAATATGGGCCTCACGTCCCCGTTTGGCTTCGGGACTGTAAAGAGGTTTGAGTAAAACCCTAACCCCCATTCTTCCAGGGGAACCTCTATAATTACTGCTTGGAGCAATAATTGTTCTAGTGCCAACAGGAGGGATCCTCTCTTCTGGGGATCCCTTGGCACGTTTGACCTTATAAAATGGGAAGGAGGGGAGTCTTTTAACTCCAATTTGTATCCCAGACTTACTGCGGAGAGCACCCATCTGTCTCTGATCGTGTCCCACCAGGTCTCTGCGAACAACTGAAGTCTTCCCCCCACCCGATTGAGTGGGGGCAACCCTTCATGCATTTGACTTTGGGGGAGGTTTTGTACCTCTCCTGATCCAGGGTTTCTTGTTACCCTGCAATTGTCCCTGATTTTTACCCCCGGGATTTGACCGAGGAGGCCGTCGGAACTGTTTCACAGCCGATGTCCTAGGGACTGGAGAAGCAGGCCTCTTAAAAGAGGGACCTCTAACTCTGTTTTTAACCGGCAAAAGTGTACTTTTACCGCTGGAAATTTTCTGGATATATTTGTCCAGGTCTTCCCCGAATAAGCGTTCACCATGAAATGGGAAGCTGACCAGCAATTTTTTACAGGGAGCTTCAGCAGACCAGTTTGAGCCACAGAAGCCTGCGCATATGTACTACAGACAGCGTAAGGCGGGAGGCCTGATGGATTGAATCCTTTATAGCGTCAACCGCAAAGCATAAGGCTCTAGGTAGATCAGCTAGGGCAAGAGCCTGCTGATCTGGCAAGTCTCTTAAGACCTGTTTCAACTGATCCTTCTCTGCTTGGCAGACCCCAATAGCTGCCACTGCTGGTTGTGTCACCAAGCCTGCTGTAGCAAAAGCAGATTTTAATAAGGACTCTAATTTTTTATCTATTGGGTCCTTGAACATTTGGACATTATCCACTGGACATGTCAGTGATTTATTCACACAAGAGATGGCTGCGTCCACTGTAGGGACCCTCCATTTTTTGATGAACTTATCCTCCATGGGATAGACCACCTGAAATCTCTTGGGAGGAGTAAATATTTTATCAGGATGCTCCCAAACCTGGTAAATGAGCCCTTCCAGTAAAGGATGGATCGGAAAGGAATAAACAGTCTGGGGAGCTTTTAGCGACCCCAACGAGGAGACAGAAGTGGATGATGGCTCCGCAAGGGGCATTTTAAATGCTGATCGGACCATGTTAGTCAGGGACTGAACCCATAATCTTTCAGCATGTGATGCTGAGAATGGCTCTTCCACTGTTGATTCCTCTACAACAGAATCGACCTCATCCTGATCCCCTTCAGGTAGGTCGATCCCTGTATGGGACTGTTGCTCTGCTAACAGGAACTCTGAGGGAGGAGACGGAGATCGAGCGCTCTTTCCCTGTGACAGGGAAGCAGCGATCAATGTTGACAATCTCTCTTCCAGCCCTCCCAGAGCTGAGGAAAAAACCTCCTCTGTTACATACACAGGAGCAGGTGAACTGAGGACAGCCACAGTACCAGGTACTCCTGAGGGTGCTCTACGGTCACTAACCTCTGATTCTTCAGGGGAGATTGGTGCAGCCGAAGCATGCCCAAGATCCTCAGAGCCCGATGGAGACCCCCTATGCTTCCTGGGATTTTTAGTCCCGGAGTTTTTAGACGGCATATTCCTAAGCCCAAAGCTGAGGTATTCCAGCCGAAATACACCACTTACTGACAATAGTCTAGCACAATTGCTGCTATAAATACAGTTGGTGTCTACTAATGTGCCTTTCTATGGGGATGCCTGCATCAACCGCTTGCTGTATGCCTTTTTTAAATGTTGCCAGCTCTGTCTCTGCACTCCATAGCCAGCTCACAACACATAATTGTGCCTTTTAACATGCTGGGACGCCCGCACATGCGCAGAAGCGCTGCGGCGCGCACAGAGCGTCATCCCCCAAGCTCCGCCCCCTTTCCCAGCTCACCTCTATATATAGAGGCGCGTGCTCGCGCACGCGCGCGGGCACGTGCGCCTTTGGCGCTCTTTTTTGAAAAGGGAAACTAGGGACAGGAGACAGGGCCCTTTGCCGCAGGCCGGGGGATGGACGAGCATTGCAACATGGCAGAGGAAGCAGTTTCCCACAAGAGAACTCACCATCTGCCTGGACTTGCTCTGATGAAAAGAAACCAGTCCACATGACAAGAAACGTTCCACAGCGGCCTCTAGTGGATTAACACAGGTACCGCAGTCTATATATATATATTTTTTTTTCTTGACCACTATTAAAAATATTACATTTTTTAGTAGTTACAGGCATGCATAAATATTTAGCGGGAATACCGTTAGGTAACAGCCAGAAAGACATATTAGGCTTGGGGGTCCCCTCAATAGAACCAAGTTCCTGAGGGGCCCCCACTTACCTTTTCCCCGCCGCAGGACTCTGTTTGGTCCACAGAAGCCCAAACTTCACCTATCACGGCAGGCATTGTAATTAAACCTTCAGGGACCGGGTTCCCAAGGATTCCACTCCCCTGGACCTGTATAGCACCCTGCACAGAAAACATCTTGGTCGTGGGTATGACCAGAGCTCTGGATCCCAGGGTCCAGCTCTCCTAAGAGAAGCATTACAGGCAAAACCTTGCTCTTCTCTGCAAGGCCCGGGTACCGACCGTTTAGCTATGAAGCTTTTTTGGTCGGATCCGGAATAGCTTACTGAGGCCCAAAAGAACCTGTACGCAAGCTCAGTGAAAAACACATGTTACTTCTTGGCCAACACCTTAGACACTGGCAAAAAACTGAGGTGCTCCCGGATGGGAGGGGCTTATATAGGGGAGGGTACTTCCGCTTTGGAAGTTGCCAGTGCCAGCACCTGAAGGTAAACTATATAACCCACATAGTAATGACTATGCCGCTCTGTGTCCCGTGATGTACGAGAAAGAAATTTATATATTGCAGCTTTCCAGTCCTCTACAGTGATGACTACATGAGTAGTTTGTTTCTTTCTTTTTTTTTAAAGAACATTTTCTGCAAGTACAGAAAATATCTGTTCATCCTGCCGGAAATGCAGAGCCCTTGTCACTCCCTGTGAACTGAACTGATATCCCAAACAATGTTGTAAGCCTTCCCCGTTTTTCTGTGAACTACAGAACACCAGGCCTGGACTAGCCTTAGGACACACCGGTATTTGCCCGGTTGGCTGGGGCCACATCTCCTGGTAGGAGTGGCCTGTTAGTGGCCGGCTGGTACGTCGGAAGGTGGCTGCTGTCCGGACGGGCCTGACATGGGCCGCAGTTACCGTTCGCCTCCCACTGTGCGGCCATGCCTGTGTCTCCTCTCCTGGCTCTCCTGACCCGCCGGCAGTGCCATCCTGCCGGAGGTGGGACTGTGCAGGCGAAGTGGAGAGTGGGGGTCATGGCTGCGGGGGGCACTGTGGTGGGGGGCTATGATAGCTGGGGGGGGCACTGTGTTGTAGGGGCTGCACTGTGGGGGGGTGGGGAACTTTAATGATTGTGGTGCCCCTTTGCATTGTGGTCCCCTTTGTGGCGCAGTGCCTCTTTGCGTTGTAGTGTGGGGGACCCGGCCACTGGAGAAATTGGCTGCTTGGTCTGGAATGCCCGGGCCTGTTTTTTTGTCCCAGTCTGGGGCTGCAAAACACTTTACTCCCACGTTATGCAGAGGAGAAGATATTTGTAGTTCCAATCAGGGAAGACAGGGAGTGTCTTACAGTATCACCAAGTAAATGAAACCAACCAGTCCAGTCACCACAACTAAGAACCGGTAAGTTGCAATATATTACAATTTTGTTTTTGGATTTGAATATACTTTAAATAGACCCTTAAATAAATCACAAGTCAATGAGGAAAAACGTAAGGCCATTCCATTCTGCTTTAAATGTGGACATGTTGTAAACCAAACTATTTTGTACTCCCGGCCATCTACAACCTAAACTGTTATGTAC
Organism: Rana muscosa; assembly: GCA_029206835.1. Lineage (NCBI taxonomy): Eukaryota > Metazoa > Chordata > Amphibia > Anura > Ranidae > Rana > Rana muscosa. Next base: position 49,903,539 of record JARGYO010000094.1, on the reverse strand, counting down.
AGTTTTGCCATCCTATCTATCAGTACTGCAAGTACCTGAGGTAAGCTAGAGTAGTGAGCCAGGTGGCTACCGACCAAAGCTGAGAGCTGTGTCCAGGTGGTGCCATTGACTGGCTAGCTCTTCCAGAATGTCACCTAATCACATCACTCATGTGACCAGCAACAGTGGCTGTGTTTAGGTACCGGCCAGTACAGGAGGGCATGGCTGTACTTCTAACACAAGTTTCCCAAATCATCCTTCAAGACAATGAGTTTGAACCCACTCATTCTCTCATTTGGGTCCTGCTCAGTAGGTATGTCATGACATTTTCCTTTCCTCTAAAATTGAGTTACTAATTGAAGTTACTCAAACAAAAAGCTTTTTTTCAAGGAAGAGAAAATGCTCAAGATTTCAGTCCTGCCAAGGTGGGGACCAAATGTTGACACGCACTCAATGAGGAAAGTTATGCCCATTATGGACAGTAGGATGTCAAGGATCCTTGGAGTGGTCTGGGCTTAAGCTCATTTAACTAGTATTTAAAAATTGGAATGGGCTCAAATAGAGCTTAGACAAGCCACTCCAGATAACCAATGAGGTTAAGCACCAACTGTGATAGTGGATAAAGGTAGACCACCTCAGTCAAGGGAGGCTGTGGCGTTACCCTACTCAGGAGATATTTTCCAAGATTTCAGCGCTGGCAAGGTGGGCCTAATGTTGACACATTCTCAATAAGGAAAGCTATGTCAATTATGGGCAGCATGACATCAACGATCCCTGGGGTGGTCTGGGTCTAAGCTCATTTTAGACCACCCCAGGAAATAATATTTGAAGACTGGAATAGGTTAAAACAGAGCTTAGACATGCAACTCCAGAAAACTGACTGAGATGGTGGATGAAGGTAGACCACCTCAGTCAATGGAGGCTGTGGTGCTACCCTACTCAGGAGCAAGTGCCCAAGATTTTAGTCCTGGCAAGGTGGGCCTAATGTTGGCATGCTCTCAATAAGAAAAGCTATAGCCAGCATGACATCAACGATCCCTGGAGTGGTCTGGGCTAAAGCTCATTTTAGACCACCCAGGGAACTAGCATTTAAAAATTGGACTTAGACAAGCCACTCCGAATAACCAAGGAGCTACAGTACTAACTGAGATGGTGGATGAAGGTAGACCACCTCAGTCAATGGAGGCTGTGGTGTTACCCTACTCAGGAGGAAGTGTCCAGGATTTCAGTCCTGGCAAGGTGGGGGTCTAATGTTGACACACTCTCAATTGGGAAAGCTATCTTCATTTCGGTCAGCATGACATCAACGATTCCTGGAGTGGTCTGGGCTCAAGCTCATTTTAGACCACCCTGGAAAATAATATTTGAAGATTGGAATGAGATCAAACAGAGCTTAGACAAGCAAATCCAAATAAATAACTGAGATTGTAGATGAAGGTAGACTACCTCAGTCAAGAGAGGATGTGGTGTTACCCTACTCAGGAGGAAGTGACCAAGATTTAATTTCTGAAAAGGTGGGCCTAGTGTTGGCATGCTCTTAATAAGGAAAGCTATGCCCACTATGGCCAGCATGACATCAACCATACCTGGAGTGGTCTGGGCTCAAGCTCATTTTAGACCACCCCAGGAACTAGTATTTAAAAATTGGAATGGGCTCAGAGCTTAGACAAGCCACTCTGGATAACCAAGGAGATACAGCACTGACTGAGATGGTGGATGAAGGGAGACCACCTCAGTCAATGGAGGCTGTGGTGTTACCCTACTCAGGAGGAAGTGTTCAAGATTTCAGTCCTGGCAAAGTGGGTCTAATGTTAAACTGTATAGGGAAAGCTATGTTCATTATGGGCTGCATTACATTAACGATCCCTGGAGTCAAGCTCATTTTAGATCACCCCAGGAACTAGTATTTGAAGACTGGAATGGGCTGAAACAAAGCTTAGACAAGCAACTTCAGATAACTGACTGAAATGGTGGATGAAGGTAAACCACCTCAGTCAAGGGAGGCTGTGGTGTTACCCTACTCAGGGGGAAGTGCCCAAGATTTCAGTCCTGGCAAGGTAGGTCTAATGTTGATACACTTCGAATAAGGAAAGCTACTATCTGTCCATTAAGGGCAGCACAGCATCAATGATCCCTGGAGTGGTCTGGGATCAAGCTCATTCTAGACCACCCTAGGGCTTAGTCTTTCAAAATTGGAACATTACGAGAGTTTCTTATCCAAATCGCCAAGAGGGGACCAAGTCCAAAACTGTTTGGAAAATAATCAAGTTAATTATCACATGCTTGGAAGAAATCTTGCCCTCTATCTCAGCTACCAAGATCACAGGAAAATTAAATGCTTCTGAAGACCTCCTGAGCCGGAACCAACTTGGACAAAAAGAACGGGTTCCAACTCGTCCTAGAGGATTAATGGAAAAGGAGTTGTCAGGTAATATCTCAAGGTTTTCTTGGCTGCTCCCCCTGTAGATAGCTGGAAGGGATGTACAATAGCCTACCTTTGTATCATGGTTTATTTCCACTTAAACAATTACCAACTTGTACTGAAAGACTTTGATAATGTAACGACATTCTCTATACGACTAATCTACTTATTATGTATAACAGCATTTCAATTAAACCCAAATTTGCCTATTACAATAATCCAGGCATCAATTTGCATTATGAGAAGAGTAGTTCTTCATCGACGTGTTTCACAGTCTACGAGGATTGAGAAAGGCTAACATTTCAACAGTGACCTTCCAAATACCACAGAGACCAATCGGGGGAACACAACAAGTCTCTAGCTAAAAGTTCCATACCAAACATGAGCATCTTTGCTGGAACCTGATGCCATGGACATTGTCATTATGGTGCATTTTGGGTTGTCAATTAGAAATGCCATTTGCTTCCTGATACCAAAGACCCCCTTAATGCTGCCTGGACTGTTCATAAAATGGTTCTAGCCATACCTGTATATTTCCCATGACTCCGGTGGATTCCATTCGGCTGGCCACGTTCACTGTATTCCCCCAAATGTCATAATGAGGCTTGCGAGCTCCGATCACACCAGCCAAGACGCCCCCTTTGTTCAGTCCTGCCATAAGAAAAAGTGGATTTTTTATTTATTTTTTGTTGGTAGAAGATCTTTAAATATTTATTCTGCCCTGCGCTGGTCACATCCAACAGACAGCAATGCTTCCAAATACTTTCAAGTAGAGCTACAAGTGCAACGACAGTGCTGCCTAGACCTATGTCTTCTATAGAGTCACGTTTTATGATTACTGAGAATATAGCCAGTGCAATTTAGCTTCATCGTCCACATCATCCCCATACTAAAATGTTGTGTTCGTGAAGAGATAACAGAGTATACTGTATGGTGACCTGGGGCTGGTCTCAGAGAAAACCCAGGGGACCCATTACTTGTTAGAACAAAACTAACACCAAATGGGCCATTTTATTCTGGTCGCCCAGGTCAACGCTGACTCCTAATATTTAAAACAAATGCGCCAGTAGTTAGGTATAAGAGCACTAGTAGGCTATGTCATTGAGGTCAGGGATCTGTGCAGGCCAGCCGCGTTCCTTAAACTAATTAAACCATGTCTTTATGGATCTGGCTTTGTTCACAAGGGCAGCACAGTCATGCTGGAATAACAGATGATGTTGACCAAACTGTTACCACAAGGTTGGAAGAGCACCATGGTCTACAATGTCTTTGCATACTGATCTCCCGCAGCCTCTTTGCAGTCACTTTCTGTCCACACAGACTTCAGCGATGGCTGCATGGCAGTTCTGGGGACAAGTTTCCGGGTTGGACATCATGCCTAAGTAATGTACATTTCAATGACCACTTGTAGTCTCCATTGGAAGCCCAGGTGACAGGGTGACATTTGGGAGAGAGGGCTGCAGCATTGTCACCCTATAGCAGGAAGTGCCTGAGCAAGGCGGGATCACCAGATTTGATTTTAATAAAAGCTGCAGATTTTAAAACATTAAAAGGTTGATCCAGAGAATATCTGATTGCCTCTTGGGGGATCAGGAAGGTGTTTTTTCCCCACTGCTGGAGCAAATTGGATCATGCATTGCTGGGTTTTTTTTTTTCAGCAAAAAAAATCCCAAGAAATTCTTTAAGTATGTAAACAGTAAAAAAGGGAGGACAGATCATATTGGCCCCATAAAGAACGAGGAAGGACATCTGGTTCCAAAGGATGGGGAGATGGAGAAGGAATTCGGGAGGCTTCAGTAACCAAAACGGCAGTGTTTTATCCTCATGACACATCACAGGAAGCACCTCCATAGTTAACAGAGGACAGAATTAAAATTAGACTTGGGAAACTTAACATTAATAAATCACCGGGACCAGGTGGCTTGCACCCGAGGGTACTTAGGGAACTCAGTCAAGTAATTGCCAGACCATTGTTCCTAATTTTTACGAACAGTCTACTGACTGGAATTGTACCAGCTGATTGGAGAAAAGCCAATGTAGCACCAATATTTAAAAAGGGCCCAAAATACATCCCTGGGAATTACAGACCAGTTAGCCTAACATCAATAGTATGCAAGCTCTTGGAGGGGATAAGGGACTATATACAAGATTTTAGTAATGAGAATAGTATCATTAGCAGTAATTAGCATGGATTCATGAAGAATCGTTCTTGCCAAACAAATCTGTTAACCTTCTATGAGGAGGTGAGCTGCCATCTAGATAAAGGGAGGCCCGTTGGCATTGACCATAGGGTGAGTACATGGATTGAAAACTGGCTACAAGGGCGAGTTCAGAGGGTGGTGATAATTGGGGAGTACTCGGAATGGTCAGGGGTGGAAAGTGGGGTCCCCCAGTGTTCTGTGCCGGGACCAATCCTATTTAATTTGTTCATAAACGACCTGGAGGATGGGGTAAACAGTTTAATCTCTGTATTTGTGGATGATACTAAGCTAAGCAGGGCAATAACTTCTCTGCAGGATGTGGAAACCTTGCACTGCAGCACAGTGTACAGAATGATGAGGTGTGAAATAATAAATATATAAAGCCGCACAGTGTAATGAATGATGAGGTGTGGAAAAGAGAATGTGCAGCACAGTGTACAGAATGAGGTAATGTAGAATAAGGAGTGTACAGAATGAGGGGATGTGGAGTAGGGAATGTACAGTGAGGGGAAAAAAGTATTTGATCCTCTGCTGATTTTATACGTTTGCCTAACTGACAAAGAAATGATCAGTCTATAATTTTAATGGTCGGTTTATTTTGACAGTGAGAGAGACAGAATAACAACAAAAATATCCAGAAAAACGCATTTGAAAAAAGTTTTAAATTAAATTATTTTGCATATTAATGAGTGAAATAAGTATTTGATCCCCTATCAATCAGCAAGATTTCTGTCTCCCAGGTGTCTTCTATACAGGTAACGAGCTGAGATTAGGAGCACTCTCTTAAGGCCGGGTTCACACTTGTGCGGCACGACAGCCGTCCTACTTTGGATCCGACTTTGCCCTGCGACATGAAGCCGACATACGTCCGACTTTTAATGAACGGGGATCCGACTTGGATCCCCGCCAATACCAGGCACTGTGTTTGGTATGAATCTTGAGGGTGAACTCCACGCCAAATTTTAAATAAAAAAACTGGCATGGGTTCTCCTCCAGGAGCATACCAGGCCCTTCGGTCTGGTATGGATTTTAAGGGGAACCCCCTAAGCTGAAAAAACGGTGTGGGGGTCCCCCTCAAAATCCAAACCAGACCCTTATCCGAGCACGCAACCTGGCAGGCCGCAGGAAAAGAGGGGGGACGAGAGAGCGCCCCCTCCCTCCTTAACCGTAACAGGCCGCTTGCCCTGAAAATGGGGGGTTTGGTGCTTAGGGGCAGGGGGGCAACCTGCGCCCCCCCCCACCCCAAAGCACCCTGCCCCCATGTTGATGAGGACAGGGCCTCTTCCCAACAACCCTGGCCGTTTGGAATCCGGGAGCCCCCTTTAATAAGGGGGCCCCCAGATCCCACCCTTCCACCCTATGTGAATGAAGATGTCAGGGACAAGATTGTAGACCTACACAAGGCTGGAATGGGCTACAAGATCATCGCCAAGCAGCATGGTGAGAGGGTGACAACAGTTGGTGTGATTATTCATAAATGGAAGAAACACAAAATAACTATCAGTCTCCCTCAGTCTGGGGCTCCATGCAAGATCTCACCTTGTGGAGTGTCAATGATCATGAGAACGGTGAGGAATCAGCCCAGAACTACACAGGAGACTCTTGTCAATAATCTCAAGGCAGCTGGGACCATATTAGTCACCAAGAAAACAATTGGTAATGCACTACGCCATGAAGGACTGAAATCCTGCAGTGCCCGCAAGGTCCCCCTGCTCAAGAAATCACATAGACAGGGCCATCTGAAGTTTGCTAATGAACATCTCAATGATTCAGAGGAGAACTGGGTGCAAGTGTTGTGTCAGATGAGACCAAAATCAAGCTCTTTGGAATCAACTCAACTCGCCGTGTTTGGAGGAGGAGGAATGCTGCCTCTGACCCCCAAGAACACCATCCCCACCATCAAACATGGAGGTGTAAACATTAGGCTTTGGGGGTGTTTTTCTGCTAAGGGGACAGGACAACTTCACTGCATCAAAGGGGCGATGGACGGGGCCGCGTACCATCAAATCTTGGTTGAGAACCTCCTTCCCTCAGCCAGGGCATTGAAAATGGGTCATGGATGGGTATTCCAGCATGACAATGACCCAAAACACACGGCCAAGGCCACAAAGGAGTGGCTCAAGAAGAAGCACATTAAAAGGAAAAAGGAAAAGTCCAGCCTAAGCTCATTCAGCTGGGCTTCTTCTATGGGTCACAGGAGTGCAATTTGTTTTGCACTCCTATGACCCGTTTTTCGGTCTGAAGTCCGCTCTCTGCTGACGTCACCCAGATCAGTCCAGGCACCGCGTCATCCTGACTCTGGAAGTCTGGATCCGCCAGGTGCCTGGACTGATGCCAGTCTCAGCCTCTCAGCGAGCCGCTAAGAGGCTGAGACGGCCGCTCCCCCCCTCCACAGCTCAGCGCTCCAGTGAGCGCGGAGGAGCAGAGAGGAGAGCTGCTGATTGACAGTCAGCAGCTCTCCAGTCGGGGGAGCAGTTAGAACCGAGCCATCGGCGGTGTTCGGTGGCTCGGTTCTCAGTGAATAGGACCGATGCTGCATCCAGCTTGGTAAGTATTAACCAGCAAAAAACAGGATTCCCATACTTTTCCTTTAAGGTTCTGAAATGGCCTATCCAGTCTCCAGACCTTAATCCCATCAAAAATATGTGGAGGGAGCTGAAGGTTCCAGTTACCAAGCCTCAGCCTCGAAACCTTAAAGTGGATGTAAACCCAATTCATGAAATTTGAGCTGGGCACATATATCTGCAGTGTTTTGTTACCTCTCTTCAAAGAGCCAAGTCCCGTAGCTCTCTCCTGACCCGTTTCTCTGTTATCAGCCTGATAACTGCTGACAAATAGATTAGCAGGGAGCTGGCCCTTTTACAAAACACCTCTGAGAGTCTCTGCCTATGAGGAGAGGGGGTGTGTGTGCCTTTCCTCCAATCAGCAATTTTAGCTATCTTGGCTGTATGCTCAGACATCACACTCTGTGTTAACCACTTCAGCCCATTTGGCTGGCCAAAGACCAGAGCACTTTTTGCGATTCGGCACTGCGTTGCTTTAACTGACAATTGTGCGGTCGTGCGACGTGTTTCCCAAACAAAATTTACGTCCTTTTTTTCCAACAAATAGAGCTTTCTTTTGGTGGTATTTGATCACCTCTGCGTTTTTTTTTTTTTTTTTTGCGCTGTAAACAAAAATAAAGTGACAATTTTAAAAAAAATGCAATATTTTTTACTTTTTGCTATAATAAATATCCCCCAAAAATATATGTAAAAAAAAAATTTCCTCAGTTTAGGCCGATACGTATTCTTCTACATATAAGCGTTTATTGATTGGTTTGCGCAAAAGTTATAGCGTCTACAAAATAGGGGGAAGTTTTATGGCATTTTTATTAATAATTTTTATTTTTTTACTAGTAATGGCGGCAATCAGCGATTTTTATCATGACTGCGACATTATGGCGGACACATCGGACACTTTTGGCGCTATTTTGGGACCAGTCACATTTATACACCTCAGCTCCTGGAAGTGAGGTCCCACTGAGTGCTGGCGATTCCTATGTGCATGCTGCGGCTGCGAAGCTGCCGATGTAAGTTGGATGTGCAACAAATCCCCCATACAATTTTTTCATTTTTACTCCAATATACTTTGTCTTCCCTGTTCCCCCGTATATCCCATCTTAATTATTGATAAATATCCAGTTAAATGTATATAATTTTTCTTTCTAGACAAACTCCATGGTTTATTGCTCCTGATGAGCGGTTACTAGACGGCGAAACGCGTAGAGCCACCAAACTCCTGACCACCACTATATACCATGGATCAAATTTTATCAATTATTATTGTGTCCAATTTCTGCTATATGTACCATTATGGTATATATTTTGTTTTTCCCTTCTCCTTTTCCCCCCTTTTATTTATGCAAGGACTTTTTAGACCAATCAGGTAGTTGCTACACTTTGGTTAAATATACATTGTCTTGAGTTATCACGTGTTTTTTACTGACAATATTTCTTATTACTGACTGTATATCTGTATGTCATTTATGCTACTTATGTATCCATTTATTCAGAGGCTGTATGCCCATAAAATGTTGTTTGAATGATGTTCAAATAAAATACATGACTCTACCCCCCCGGTTCTCCTCTGCTCCAGGGATGCCGAAAGCTGTGTAAGGGGCCTCAAAATTCCTGATGGCGGCCCTGGTAATAATATGTCTGTATTTAGTATGTGAAATAAAATAGGGAAATTCAGGGTGGCGGAGAAAATCCAAAAGACAGATTACATGGAATCAGAAATTTAAGTTCCATTGCCATAGCTGCATTCTTTAGGTTAATCACAAGAGAGCGCCAATACATTACTATATTTTCCATATAAATGGGATAGCTGCATTCTTCAGGTTGACCACATGAGGGAGCTAACACATTTTCCATTTAATTGAGATAGTTGCGTTTTTTTGATTGGCCACATGAAGGAGCTAATACATCACTATATTGTCTGTTCATCCAACTGTACTTCCAACAAGAGTAACACAATGCAAAACAAGTCATTAAAAAATATATATTCTAAATATCCCTTCATATCCCCTTCACCAGCTGTGATGAGCAAATCTATAAGAATCGTTTTTGCCGGATTTACCAATCTGCTTGCTTTGAATTGATCTGTTATAATTACAATAGGTTTGGGACAGTTTTATTTATTTATTTACACAATTTAAAATTATATATATATATATATATATATATATATATATATATATATATACACACAGTATCTCACAAAAGTGAGTGCACCCCTCACATTTTTGTAAATATTTTCTTCTATCTTTTCATGTGACAACACTGAAGAAATGACACTTTGCTACAATGTAAAGTAGTGAGTGTACAGCTTGTATAACAGTGTAAATTTGCTCTCCCCTCAAAATAACTCAACACACAGCCATTAATGTCTAAACCACTGGCAACAAAAGTGAGTACACCCCTAAGTGAAAATGTCCAAATTGGGCCCAATTAGCCATTTTCCCTCCCCGGTGTCATGTGACTTGTAAGTGTTACAAGGTCTCAGGTGTGAATGGGGAGCAGGTGTGTAAAATTTGGTGTTATCGCTCTCGCTCTCTCTTACTGGTCACTGGAAGTTCAACATGGCACCTCATGGCAAAGAACTCTCTGAGGATCTGAAAAAAAGAATTGTGTCTCTACATAAAGATGGCCTAGGCTATAAGAAGATTGCCAAGACCCCGAAACTGAGCTGCAGCACAGTGGCCAAGACCATACAGCGGTTTAACAGGACAGGTTCTACTCAGAACAGGCCTCACCATGGTCGACCAAAGAAGTTGAGTGCACGTGCTCAGCGTCATATCCAGAGGTTGTCGTTGCGAAATAGACGTATGAGTGCTGCCAGCATTGCTGCAGAGGTTGAAGGGGTGGGGGTCAGCCTGTCAGTGATCAGACCATACGCCGCACACTGCATCAAATTGGTCTGCATGGCTGTCATCCCAGAAGGAAGCCTCTTCTTAAGGTGATGCACAAGAAAGTCCACAAACAGTTTGCTGAAGACAAGCAGACTAAGGACATGGATTACTGGAACCATATCCTGTGGTCTGATGACACCAAGATAAACTTATTGGTTCAGATGGTGTCAGGCGTGTGTGGCGGCAACCAGGTGAGGAGTACAAAGACAAGTGTGTCTTGCCTACAGTCAAGCATGGTGGTGGGAGTGTCATGGTCTGGGGCTGCATGAGTGCTGCCGGCACTGGGGAGCTACAGTTCATTGAGGGAACCATGAATGCCAACATGTACTGTGACATACTGAAGCAGAGCATGATCCCCTCCCTTCGGAGACTGGGCCGCAGGGTAGTATTCCAACATGATAACGACCCCAAACACACCTCCAAGATGACCACTGCCTTGCTAAAGAAGCTGAGGGTAAAGGTGATGGACTGGCCAAGCATGTCTCCAGACCTAAACCCTATTGAGCATCTGTGGGACATCCTCAAAGGGAAGGTGGAGGAGCGCAAGGTCTCCAACATCCACCAGCTCCGTGATGTCATCATGGAGGAGGGGAAGAGGACTCCAGTGACAACCTGTGAAGCTCTGGTGATCCCCATGCCCAAGAGGGTTAAGGCAGTGCTGGAAAATAATGGTGGCCACACAAAATATTGACACTTTGGGCCCAATTTGTACATTTTCACTTAGGGGTGTCCTCACTTTTGTTGCCAGCGGTTTAGACATTAATGGCTGTGTGGTGAGTTATTTTAAGGGAACAGCAAATTGACACTGTTATACAAGCTGTACACTCACTACTTTACATTGTAGCAAAGTGTCATTTCTTCAGTGTTGTCACATGAAAGGATATAAAATATTTACAAAAATGTGAGGGGTGTACTTACTTTTGTGAGATACTCATCAGGGGGGTACAGGCAGTACACCTGTAAGGGGCCCGGATGGCAACCCACCTTTTTTTTTTTATATACATGAATATTTTTTTTTTATTATTTTTTTTTTTATTTTGTAAGGGGCCCAGAAGTCCCCAGGGCCCCGGATGGCAACCCCCCTTTTTTTTTTTCTTAATACATTTTTTTTTTCTCTTTTTCTTTTTTGTAAGGGGCCTAGAGGTCCCCAGGGCCCCGGATGGCAACCCCCCCTTCCTTTTTGTTTTTTTTTGTTCGTCAGCACCCAAACTCCCCCGCTTCTCAATTCGCGGCAGCCCCCCCCCCCCCCCGCTTCTCAGTTTGCGGCGGCAGCACCCCCCCCCCCCGTTCCTCCTCTGCTCCAGGGGGCCCATGCCTGAAGCTGTGTACTGAGTGATGGGGTGTGCAATAGGGAATGCACAAAGCAACACAGTGTACAGAGTGATGGGGTGTGCAATAGGGAATGCACAAAGCAACACAGTGTACTGAGTGATGGGGTGTGCAATAGGGAATGTACAAAGCAACACAGTGTACTGAGTGATGGGGTGTACAATAGGGAATGTACAAAGCAACACAGTGTACTGAGTGATGGGGTGTGCAATAGGGAATGTACAAAGCAACACAGTGTACAGAGTGATGGGGTGTGCAATAGGGAATGCACAAAGCAACACAGTGTACTGAGTGATGGGGTGTGCAATAGGGAATGCACAAAGCAACACAGTGTACTGAGTGATGGGGTGTGCAATAGGGAATGCACAAAGCAACATAGTGTACAGAGTGATGGGGTGTGCAATAGGGAATGCACAAAGCAACACAGTGTACAGAGTGATGGGGTGTGCAATAGGGAATGCACAAAGCAACACAGCGTACAGAGTGATGGGGTACGCAATAGGGAATGCACAAAGCAACACAGTGTACAGAGTGATGGGGTGTGCAATAGGGAATGCACAAAGCAACACAGTGTACTGAGTGATGGGTGGGCAATAGGGAATGCACAAAGCAACACAGTGTACAGAGTGATGGGGTATGCAATAGGGAATGCACAAAGCAACACAGTGTACAGAGTGATGGGGTGTGCAATAGGGAATGCACAAAGCAACACAGTGTACAGAGTGATGGGGTGTGCAATAGGGAATGCACAAAGCAACACAGTGTACAGAGTGATGGGGTGTGCAATAGGGAATGCACAAAGCAACACAGTGTACAGAGTGATGGGGTGTGCAATAGGGAATGCACAAAGCAACACAGTGTACAGAGTGATGGGGTGTGCAATAGGGAATGCACAAAGCAACACAGTGTACAGAGTGATGGGGTGTGCAATAGAGAATGCACAAAGCAATACAGTGTACAGAGTGATGGGGTGTGCAATAGGGAATGCACAAAGCAACACAGTGTACAGAGTGATGGGGTGTAAAATTGGGACCATAAAGTGTACTTTGTTTTCTTTTTTTTGGGGGGTTTTGCTGGTATTTGGGCTGGTGATAAATTTTGTTATTTTGTTTGCTCTGCACAAAGCCCTTCCATGTGCACCTTGTTCTGAAACTAGTTATACATTGGGGAAGTTGCTTTTTTTTTTTTTTTAAGCTAAAGAATACCCTGTGATCCAAAAATTCAATGATGCTTTAAAGAGGAAGTAAACCCTGATGGGTTTACTTCCTCTTTGTTACCCTGCAAAGGTAGTAGCCCATTATGTGTCACTTACCTGCAGGAGAAGCCTGCGATGTCCAGGTCTTCCTCGCTAGTAGCGAGCGTCCATCTTCACCCCTCTTCTTCCGGGGGCCGCGAACTCCGGCTCTGTGACTGGCCGGAGTCGCGTGACGTCACTCCCGTGCATGCGCGCGGGAGCCGCCACTTATGGCATGACCCCATTCACAAACAGCACGCTCAGTGCGTCTGTGCCGTTGTCTACGGCGCGCATGCGCCGTAGTCATTGGCGCTGTCTTTTTTGCAAATATCTCCTAAACCATGTAGGTTTAGGAGATATTTGTTGCACCTACAGGTAAGCCTTAAGCTAGGCTTACCTGTAGGTCAAAGTGGTCTGTAATGGTTTACAACCACTTTAAATCAGTCAGACCTGATTGGTAGACTGAATGCATTGAGAGGAATGTTCAGGTGCAATCACTGTGCAGCACTACTAAGCAGGAAGCAGAACCGTCATTTGTAGCAATCAGTATGGCTGCCCCGGGTATGAATAGGCCGTAACAAGGTTTTTTCTAAACATTAGCACCCACTGGTAAAATTATTTCTAATGTAACTCTGCTGTGTATAGCTAAAACAAATATATTAAGTACTCACCAATCCTCAGCATGAAGTTGTTGAACGACTGGTAATTAATATTCATCAATGTCACCTTCATAGCCAAGGCGAAGTCCGCCAGGTCTGCCAGGTGCTGCCAGCGCTCCTTGTCTGAGATTTCCTCCTTCTGCAAAAGCAAATTAAATGGAGGTGTCATCTTAGAGATCCCAAGTAAAACTTCATATTCCCATCGCACACATTCCTGGATGAGCTCTCAAATTTGGGTGCTGCAGCAACAACCAGCTGGATACTGGTTCAAGTCCCAATGAAGATATTTCTTTCTCGTACATCACGGGACACAGAGCGACATAGTCATTACTAATGGGTTATATAGATACCGTCAGGTGCTGGCACTGGCAACTTCCAAAACCGGAAGTACCCTCCCCTATATAAGCCCCTCCCATCCGGGAGCACCTCAGTTTTTTGCCAGTGTCTAAGGTGTTGGCCAAGAAGTAACATGTGTTTTTCACTGGGCTTGCGTACAGGTTCTTTTGGGCCTCAGTAAGCTATTCCGGATCCGACCAAAAAAGCTTCATAGCTAAACGGTCGGTACCCGGGCCTTGCAGAGAAGAGCAAGGTTTTGCCTGTAATGCTTCTCTTAGGAGAGCTGGACCCTGGGATCCAGAGCTCTGGTCATACCCACGACCAAGATGTTTTCTGTGCAGGGTGCTATACAGGTCCAGGGGAGTGGAATCCTTGGGAACCCGGTCCCTGAAGGTTTGATTACAATGCCTGCCGTGATAGGTGAAGTTTGGGCTTTTGTGGACCAAACAAAGTCCTGCGGCGGGGAACAGGTAAGTGGGGGCCCCCAGGAACTTGGTTCTATTGGGGGACCCCCAAGCCTAATTTGTCTTTCTGTCTGTTACCTAACGGTATTCCCGCTAATATTCTGTGTATGCCTGTTACTACTGAGAAAATGTAAAAATTTTAATAGTAGGCAAGAAAAAAAAAAAAAAAAAATGTAAGACCGCGGTACCTGTGTTAGACACTAGAGGCCGCTATGGTTCTTTTTCTTGTAATGTGGATTTTTTTCTTCCAGAATCAAATCCAGGCAGTTGGTATGTTCTCTCCTGGGAAGCTGTCTCCTCTGCCCTGTTGCTGCGCTCATCCATCCCCGGGCCCTGCGGCAAAGGGACCCTGGCTCCCATCTAGCTCCTTGTTGTTTTCAAAAAAGGCGCCGAAGGCGCACGTGCCTGGCGGACTTCGCCTTGGCTATGAAGGTGACATTGATGAATATTAATTACCCCTGAAGTTTAGAGGTAAGTGACCATAGAGACCCCGCAGGGGTACTTGGTACTGTGGCTGTCCTCAGTTCACCTGCTCCTGTGTATGTAACAGAGGAGGTTTTTTCCTCAGCTCTGGGAGGATTAGAGAGAGATTGTCAACATTGATCGCTGCCTCCCTGTCAGGGAAAGCACGCCCGATCTCCGTCTCCTCCTTCAGAGTGCCTGTTAGCAGAGCAACAGTCCCATACAGGGATCGACCTGCCTGAAGGGGATCAGGATGAGGTTGATTCTGTTATAGAGGAATCAACAGTGGGGGAACCTTTTCTCAGCATCTCAAGCTGAAAGATTATGGGTTCAGTCTCTGACTAACATGGTCCGATCAGCATTTAAAAATGCACCTTGCGGAACCATCAACCACTACTGTATCCTCGAGAAAAATAATTTTGAATAACCAAAATAGTAGCGCTCAGTGTCTTACAACACAAATCTAAATATAAACCATATACACTCCGTGAGATAGTGCATAAATGCGAATGTTCATAAATATACACCCTGTAAAGAAATGTGTATACAATAAACTCATCAAGTGTCCATAACGTTCATGACAGTGATTTAAAACAATTGATATAAAGTGTTTAACTGAAAATGAGTCCATAAAAAAGTGCACAAAATAAGTCCATAAAAAGTGCATCCAAAAGTGACTTCAAATGAAGATGATGACAAATAAAACTTTCTTGTGTTTTCTTCAAACCTTCACCACACCAATGTGCTCAGTGATTCCACTCCCTAAGGACTTGCACTCACCACAAGAATATGCCTCGCACTCTCATGCTTGGCTAATCAGCTTGATTACCCCCCAGGGTATCACAAACGATTCCAAAATGATGAAATTAGGTCAGTCAAGTCTCCCACATGAAAAAACAAATGCTTCCAATAGTGAAGTATATCAAAACTTTTAATTAAAATAACACAGCACAAGTGACCATCAATGGTTACACTCACATTTAGACAGATCAAATTGGGCACTTCAAAGCAAACATTTCCAAACGCCAGGCAAGTTTATAGTAGGCTGCCGCGATGTATTGCGGTCTCGGCGGACCATATAAGCATGTATGTCTCACCCTCCTTCATGTACGCTTGCCTCTCCACTGCAATCGAATCACCGCAGACTCCCGCCCAAACACCAAACTGTATATTCGACGAGTGGTCGAAAGATCCGAACGCTGCACACCAGGTGACTGTCGTGTAGCTCCTCCCAGACTAGTTTCGTCGTAAGACTTCTTCCAATGGGGTGAGCTACACACACTTACACCTCCCTCTTTATACTCTGACCATGATTGGTTACGGTCGTATTTCCTGCTGCGCATGTGCGTATTTCCCGTCCCCATGAGCGCAATACATCGGGCATGACCCCCACAATAACAAACATGGAGGACAAGTATAAATAACATACTGTGATCTGCATCTAATCTCTAATTAGAGATTAGATGCAGATCACAGTATGTTATTTATACTTGTCCTCCATGTTTGTTATTGTGGGGGTCATGCCCGATGTATTGCGCTCATGGGGACGGGAAATACGCACATGCGCAGCAGGAAATACGACCGTAACCAATCATGGTCAGAGTATAAAGAGGGAGGTGTAAGTGTGTGTAGCTCACCCCATTGGAAGAAGTCTTACGACGAAACTAGTCTGGGAGGAGCTACACGACAGTCACCTGGTGTGCAGCGTTCGGATCTTTCGACCACTCGTCGAATATACAGTTTGGTGTTTGGGCGGGAGTCTGCGGTGATTCGATTGCAGTGGAGAGGCAAGCGTACATGAAGGAGGGTGAGACATACATGCTTATATGGTCCGCCGAGACCGCAATACATCGCGGCAGCCTACTATAAACTTGCCTGGCGTTTGGAAATGTTTGCTTTGAAGTGCCCAATTTGATCTGTCTAAATGTGAGTGTAACCATTGATGGTCACTTGTGCTGTGTTATTTTAATTAAAAGTTTTGATATACTTCACTATTGGAAGCATTTGTTTTTTCATGTGGGAGACTTGACTGACCTAATTTCATCATTTTGGAATCGTTTGTGATACCCTGGGGGGTAATCAAGCTGATTAGCCAAGCATGAGAGTGCGAGGCATATTCTTGTGGTGAGTGCAAGTCCTTAGGGAGTGGAATCACTGAGCACATTGGTGTGGTGAAGGTTTGAAGAAAACACAAGAAAGTTTTATTTGTCATCATCTTCATTTGAAGTCACTTTTGGATGCACTTTTTATGGACTTATTTTGTGCACTTTTTTATGGACTCATTTTCAGTTAAACACTTTATATCAATTGTTTTAAATCACTGTCATGAACGTTATGGACACTTGATGAGTTTATTGTATACACATTTCTTTACAGGGTGTATATTTATGAACATTCGCATTTATGCACTATCTCACGGAGTGTATATGGTTTATATTTAGATTTGTGTTGTAAGACACTGAGCGCTACTATTTTGGTTATTCAAAATTATTTTTCACTTTTATTTTTTAAAGTAGCAGCTGATAGGGTAATTCAGTCTGAATTTATCAGACGTTTCTCCAAGGCGCAGTGGAGTGTGTTAAGGAAAGGGGGCGGTTTATTTCTTAGTACACTGTTATTTTTATTTACTTATAGTTTCACCACTTGCAGCTATGGAGGCCATCAATTTTCTATCTAATAGACAGATGGACCCAGATTGTATTTTTTCCTCTAATCAGGAAATGACAGAATGTGAAGAGGATATTTCAGGTTCACTAAAAACACTTGAGTCCCTTATGGAAAAACAGGTCAAAACCTGGTGGGACATCTTTACATTTGAACACTACCTGAAGGAGGGGCTCATCTTCAGGAGTTTGAGATGGGAGGTGTCCCCACAGGATGGTCTGACAGAATCTAAATATATGGACGAGTGGTTAGAATTTTTCAATAGATCAGGAAGAGAACTGCAGGTATTGGTTTTAAAAAGGAAACGTATTAAATTGGATACACTGAATGAGAAGATTATGGCTTTGCAGACCGTGCTGGCCTCTCACAGTGAATCCAATCAGATTAAAGAGTCTAATATTAATATGCGGAAGAAATTAGAAAAATTGGATAAGGATATACAGAGGAAAAAAGTAAAAAAGTTTACTAGAGATTTGAATGATTTTAAAAGTAACAATATATATTTATGGCAGAATGTGGTTGCGAACAATATTAGTGATGGGATTAATATTAATGGTGAGATTGTCACTAATGGTGCTGTAACCTCAAGCTCTAGTAGTAGGGAGATTCCGACTGAGCAAGCACCATCTAGAACAACTCAAATGAGAAGTGACAAAACACAGAATACTAAAGGAAAAAATAATCCCTCCAAAAATAATGTCAACAATACCCCTAAAAGCAATATGAGGAGTGGGACCAGGGAACAAGGGGGAAATCATTATACGACCAATCAATATGATGTTATCCCCAGACCCCAGGGATATACCCAATACAATAGGGGAGGTGACTATGGCCCATATGCACAGGCTGAATATCAGCAGTGGAATTTATCATCATCCAACCAATATGGGGATAGTAGGTATCCAATTCCAGTCCAGAACAGATATCAAGCCCTTGAATATGAGGATTATGGAAGGAATAATGGATACCAGCAGTCTTTTTTAGAACAACGTGGGGGGGAGAGGGGTTACGGAATGCCTTACCATCACCCTCAGTTTGGGAACAACAGAGGGGGGGGAAGGAACCCTGGCACTCAGTACCCCAACAGAGGCATGGCACCACCACGTCGAGAAGGAGAGGCTGTAGGGCAGGGAAACGAGTTCAATCCCAAAAAAAGAAGGAGGGCCAATTAAAAACAGGGATTTATAACCTAAGCAAAGCAACATTAAGTGACAATGAGAAAAACATTTTAAATTTAGGTCTTAAGTGTGCCCCTAAAAAAAGAATGAATAAGTTTGATGTATATATCGACACACACAAATTCATCCGCACACTTAACATGAAGAAATATTTTTTGAGTCATCCTAGTGACCCATCCAGAAAAACTAATGACGTATCCCTACATATGGAGAGTGGCCTACGAAACAAATCGGTGTTTAATCCCCAGAATACTAATAATCATTTTGTAGAGGTATTTAAAAATATGGTGTTGAAAGACATTGAGGAACTCCCTGTAAAGAAACGGATTAATCCTGAGTATATCCAAGAGGGTATCAAATCCCTGGAGGAGAGAAAAGGAATTATTATCCGTCCGGCCGATAAAGGGGGGGGTGTTGTGTTAATGGAAAAGTCCTTTTATCACAACCAATTAATGGAACTTCTAAATGATCAAAACACATATAGAAAGTTACCTCGAGATCCTACGGATGAATATAAAAATCAGTTGAATCTGTTGGTTGAATGGGGATTTAAGAAGGGTGCTATTAATGGAAAAGAAAATCAATACCTGAATCCAAGCTCATGCCGAATTCCGGTAATTTATACTTTGCCCAAGATTCATAAAAATGTTGAGAACCCCCCAGTGCGCCCAATTGTAAATGGGATAGGCTCCATTACTGCAAGGTTGGGAGAATACCTTGACCGGTTTCTCCAGCCAAGTGTTAAAATCACGAGAGCTTATCTGAAAGACACTAGTGATCTTTTACGATTGCTTGATGGGGTGGAGCTTAAATCAGATGTTTCCACTTTTTTGGTGACCGCTGATGTGAGCTCGTTGTATACCATTATACAGCATGATGACGCCTTATTGGCGCTGAATTGGGCTCTTTGTAAACGGGAAGACATATCACATCTACAAAAATCTTTTTTGGGCAAGGTTTTGGATTTCTGTATGGCCCACAATTATTTTTGGTTTTATAATCAGTTTTTTTCCCAGCAAGTTGGCGTGGCTATGGGAGCCAAGTTTGCCCCCAGCCTCGCCAACCTATTTATGGCGGAATGGGAGGACAGACATGTCTTCAATGTGCTTAGACCAGAGTTGAAACTCTACAGAAGATTTATTGATGATCTCCTGTTTGTCTGGGAAGGTTCCAGACAGTCAGTTGAAGAATTCATAAGACATCTGAACAATAACACTAATAATATAGTTTTAGACTATGTTATTAGTGAGGAGGAGGTTAATTTTCTGGATCTTACGATTATGAAATCCGATAGCAGGATCAGTACCAAGGCTTACTTTAAGCCGACTGATCGGAATAGCTATTTGGCCATTGGTAGTGGACATCATCCATCTTGGATTAAAAATATTCCGAAAGGTCAAATGCTAAGGATTCGTCGTAACTGCACATCAACAGATGATTATTATGTACAGGCCAATATTCTGGGAGATAAATTTGTGGAGAAAGGATATAAGGATGATACAATTAAGAATATCATTAGTGAGGTAGCACAAATTCCTAGGACACAATGTTTGAAGAAGAAGGAGGATGGTGTCACTAATAAATCATTTCAGCTAGGTTTTATTTCTGATTTTCATTATCAGTATAAAGAGGTAGAGGAGATTTTTCGCAAATACTGGCACATTGTGTGCAGAGACAGACATCTATGCGAAATTTTATCAGAAAACCCCAAGTTCATCTATAGGAGGGCACCAAATTTTGGCGATCGGGTGGTACAAAAAATTCTTGATCCACCCAAACGCCTAGATCTGAATAAAAACTTTAAAGGTTTTTATTCATGTCGTAAATGCATCTGTTGTAGGACAGTGAAAACGGACAACAGAGGAACCACTAGTTTTACGAATAAGGATGGTGATGTTTTTGAGATTGAACAGTTCATCACATGCAATTCATCCTTTGTGGTTTATTTACTATGGTGCCCATGTGGGTTGTATTATGTGGGGAGAACTAAACGACTCTTGCGAGTGCGTATATCGGAACACCTGGCTAACATTAAAAAAGGATTTCGATATCATAGTGTCTCCCTACACTTCAAAGAAAAGCATAGTCAGGACCCTACCCTTTTACAGTTTTGTGGTATTGACTGCACACACCCTGCTTGGAGAGGTTCGAATCGAGTTAGGGAGCTCTCTCAGAGAGAAACCAAATGGATTTTCCTTTTAAGGAGCCTCCATCCGAGAGGGCTAAATATCGAACTCGATTTAAACTGTTTTATCAGTAATTTTTAGATTTTTTTTAGAAACATTTTTTCTTATACAATGATGTATGTCCATGGTGTGCATTTGTGGGGATGCATGTGGTGTGTCTATGCATGCACACACATGTAAATTGAGACAAGGTGGACATTGATCTATTATAGTCTATATAATAGACTAGTTTTAGTCGTACAGATATATATTTTACTATACATGTAAATTAATTTTCATTATATACATGTATTTTTAGTTGGGATTTTAGTTAACCTTCATATCTTGATCAGCCTCGCACTAACATGTGAGGTTGTTATATTAGTCTACTTTGTGACTTAATTCTCTGATATCTGGTGAACAATAGTTATAATTGATCTTTCCGCATATATTATTCAAATTTTTCCGCATATATTATTCTAATATAATATTCTCCTGTTTTAATTCCATATATATTCAAAGGTGCTGAGTACTCTGGCGCCAATTTGAGTATAAAAAGTTTTTTTAAAAAGTTTTTTTATTGTTTATTATAGAAGTGACACTTATTGGTGTTTGATATACACAACATTTAAACTGAATAGTACCTGCAGCGAATATAAATTAGAGATTAGATGCAGATCACAGTATGTTATTTATACTTGTCCTCCATGTTTGTTATTGTGGGGGTCATGCCCGATGTATTGCGCTCATGGGGACGGGAAATATGCACATGCGCAGCAGGAAATACGACCGTAACCAATCATGGTCAGAGTATAAAGAGGGAGGTGTAAGTGTGTGTAGCTCACCCCATTGGAAGAAGTCTTACGACGAAACTAGTCTGGGAGGAGCTACACGACAGTCACCTGGTGTGCAGCGTTCGGATCTTTCGACCACTCGTCGAATATACAGTTTGGTGTTTGGGCGGGAGTCTGCGGTGATTCGATTGCAGTGGAGAGGCAAGCGTACATGAAGGAGGGTGAGACATACATGCTTATATGGTCCGCCGAGACCGCAATACATCGCGGCAGCCTACTATAAACTTGCCTGGCGTTTGGAAATGTTTGCTTTGAAGTGCCCAATTTGATCTGTCTAAATGTGAGTGTAACCATTGATGGTCACTTGTGCTGTGTTATTTTAATTAAAAGTTTTGATATACTTCACTATTGGAAGCATTTGTTTTTTCATGTGGGAGACTTGACTGACCTAATTTCATCATTTTGGAATCGTTTGTGATACCCTGGGGGGTAATCAAGCTGATTAGCCAAGCATGAGAGTGCGAGGCATATTCTTGTGGTGAGTGCAAGTCCTTAGGGAGTGGAATCACTGAGCACATTGGTGTGGTGAAGGTTTGAAGAAAACACAAGAAAGTTTTATTTGTCATCATCTTCATTTGAAGTCACTTTTGGATGCACTTTTTATGGACTTATTTTGTGCACTTTTTTATGGACTCATTTTCAGTTAAACACTTTATATCAATTGTTTTAAATCACTGTCATGAACGTTATGGACACTTGATGAGTTTATTGTATACACATTTCTTTACAGGGTGTATATTTATGAACATTCGCATTTATGCACTATCTCACGGAGTGTATATGGTTTATATTTAGATTTGTGTTGTAAGACACTGAGCGCTACTATTTTGGTTATTCAAAATTATTTTTCACTTTTATTTTTTAAAGTAGCAGCTGATAGGGTAATTCAGTCTGAATTTATCAGACGTTTCTCCAAGGCGCAGTGGAGTGTGTTAAGGAAAGGGGGCGGTTTATTTCTTAGTACACTGTTATTTTATTTTTATTTTTTTTAACTACTGTATCCTCGTTGGGGTCGCTAGAAGCCCCCAGACTGTCTGTTCTTTTCCACTTCACCCTTTACTGAAAGGGCTTATTTACCAGGATTGGGAACGTCCTGAGAAAATATTTATTCCCCCAAGAGATTTCCGGTGGTCTATCCCATGGAGGATAAGTTCATCAAAAAAATGGAAGGTCCCTACAGTGGACGCAGCCATCTCTTGTATGTATAAATCACTCACATGTCCAGTGGATAATGTCCAAATGTTCAAGAACCCAATAGATAAAAGATTGGAGTCCTTATGAAAATCTGCTTCTTTCTACAGCAAGCTTGGTGACACAACCAGCAGTAGCAGCTATTGGGGTCTGCTAAGCAGTGAAGGATCAGTTGAAACAGGTCTTGAGTGACTTGACAGATCAGCAGGCTTTGCCCTAGCTGATCTACCTAGAGCCTTAGGCTTTGCGGTTGACGCCATAAAGGATTCAGTCCATCAGGCCTCCCGCCTTACGCTGTCTATAGTACATATGCGTAGGCTCCTATGGCTCAAAAACTGGTCTGCTGAAGCTCCCTGTAAAGAATGGCTGGTTAGCGTCCCATTTCATGGTGAACGCTTATTCAGGGAAAACCTGGACAAATATATCCAGAAAATTTCCAGCGGTAAAAATACGCTCTTGCCGGTTAAAAACAGAGTTAGAGGTCCCTCTTTAAGAGGCCTGCTTCTCCAGTCCCTGGGGCATCGGCTGTGTAACAGTTCCGACGGCCTCCTCGGTCAATTCCCGGGGGTAAAAAACAGGGACAATAGCAGGGTAATGAGAAACCCTGGGTCAGGGGAGGTACAAAACCTCCCCCAAAGTTAAATTCATTGAAGCCCCCACTCAGTCGGGTGGGGGGAGGACTCCAGTTGTTCGCAAGAGACCTGGCGGGACACGATCAAGACAGATAGGTGCTCTCCGCAGTATGTTTGGGATACAGTTTGGAGTTAAAAGACTCTCCTCCTTCCCATTTTTGAGGTCAAACGTGCCAAGGGATCCCCGGAAGAGAGAGTCCCTCCTGTTGGCACTAGAACAACTATTGCTCCAAGGAGTAATTATGGAGGTTCCCCTGGAAGAATGAGGGTTCGGGTTTTACTCAAACCTCTTTACAGTCCCGAAGCAAACGCGGACGGGAGGCCCATATTAATTCTAAAAGGGCTATACAAATTCCTGTATATCAGGACTTTCCGATGGAGTCGATCCGATCGGTGGCCACTGCCCTACAAGGGGAGGATTGGTTAGCCGCGATCGACATCAAAGATGCTTATTTGCACATTCCCATCTTTCCAGTCCACCAAAAATTTCTACGCTTTGCAGTAGAAGGGCGCCATTTTCAGTTCAGAGCCTTACCCTTCGGTTTGGCCACAGCACCACGAGTGTTTACAAAAATTATGGCCCTTTATTGGCCAATCTAAGAACACAAGGTGTAATGATAATGGCATATCTAGATGACTTGTTGCTGATAGACCACTCAGTGAAAAAACTAGACGTGGTCGTTCACAAGACAATCAAGTATCTGGAATCTCACGGTTGGATTATCAACCGAGACAAGTTAGCCCTAAAAACCAGTCAAAAGTCTGGAATACTTGGGGCTAAGGTTGGATTCAGGCCAGAGAAAAATATTCTTGCCTCGAGGAAAGGTGTTGTCTTTGAAAGATTTGATCCACTTAGTGGGTACAAAAAAGACAGCCGTCCATACGCCTGTGCATGAGGCTGCTGGGAAAAATGGTGGCATCATTCGAAGCAGTACCCTACGGTCAATTCCATTCAAGGAATTTGCAAGGGGCCATACTGTCAGCCTGGAACAAAAAAGTTCAGGCCCTAGACTTACAATGTCCTTGTCCCCTTCCGTTCGCAAGAGCCTCCGTTGGTGGTTGGTTCCCCAGAATCTGGAAAAAGGGAAATCCTTCAGTCCGATTTCTTGGAAGGTGGTCACTACAGATGCCAGCCTTATAGGCTGGGGAGCTGTACTGGAGCAATAGTCTCTCCAGGACAGATGGTCGGATGCAGAAAAGGCCCTGCCCATCAATCTCTTAGAGATACGAGCAGCCCGGTATGCCCTAGTAGCATGGACATCCAAACTCCAGGGGTCCCCTGTCAGAATTCAATCAGACAATGCCACAGCAGTGGCATATATCAATCATCAGGGGGGCACCAGGAGTCGTGCAGCCCAGAGGGAAGTAAATTACATCCTGAAATGGGCAGAAAGATATGTCCCAGCCATATCTGCGGTATTCATTCCAGGAGTGGAGAATTGGAAGGCGGACTTTCTAAGTCGCCAGCAATTATGCCCAGAGGAAGGGTCCTTTCACCCTGAGGTTTTCTGGACAATATGTCAGCGGTGGGGAACATCGGATGTAGATCTTCTAGCATCCAGATTCAACGCAAAGGTGGACAGGTTTGTCTCTCGGTCAAGGGATCCCCTAGCTTGCGGCTCGGATGCCCTAGTGTTCCCTTGGGATCAGTTCAAGCTGATATATGCATTCACACCGCCACAATGGTTTCCTCGATTACTCCGCAGAATCAGGGTAGAAAAGAAACCAGTGATTCTGGTGGCTCCAGCGTGGCCCCGAAGAGCGTGGTACGCGGAGATTGTAAAATGTCAGTGGGGAGTCCTTGGACTCTCCCACGTCGTCCGGACCTGCTTTCGCAAGGACCGATATACCACCCTTCCTTACCAGCCCTAGGTTTGACGGCCTGGCTATTGAAGCCCACATTCTAAAAAAGAGAGGGCTCTCTAATGCTGTGGTATCTACCATGATCAATGCCAGGAAGCCGGTATCCAGGCAGATCTACTATAGAATCTGGAAGGCGTACATCGCCTGGTGTGAGGCCAAGAAATGGCATCCACGTAAATACGTAATAGGTAGGATTCTGGACTTCCTACAATGGGCTGTAGATAGGAAGCTTGCCTTGAGTACTATCAAGGGTCAGATTTCGGCCTTGTCAATATTTTTTCAAAGGCCCTTGGCTTCGCATTCACTAGTCAAAGCCTTTATACAAGGAGTGATGCGTATTAGTCCTCCGGTTAATATTCCCATATGTCCATGGGATCTAAACTTGGTTCTGTCGGTTCTACAGAAACAACCATTTGAACCATTACATCATATTTCTTTGGTGCTTCTCACCAGGAAATTGATTTTTCTAGTAGCCATTTGTTCGGCTAAAAGAGTGTCGGAATTAGCAGCTATGTCCTGTAAGGAGCCATATCTGGTTATCCATAAGGATAGAGTAGTGTTACGTCCTCATCCAGCCTTTCTTCCTAAGGTGGTATCGAGGTTTCATTTGAACCAAGATGTGGTTCTTCCTTCTTTTTTCCCCAAACCTACTTCGGTAGAGGAAAAGTTATTGCATTCTTTGGATGTAGTAAGAGCAGTTAAAGCTTATCTAAAAGCCACTGCTCAGATTCGCAGAACGGATACTTTGTTTATTCTGCCGGAAGGCCCCAGAAAGGGTCAGGCAGCGTCAAAATCTACTTTAGCCAAGTGGATTCGACAGGTCATAATACAAGCCTATGGCTTGAGAAGGAGACCGCCTCCGTTCAAAGTTAGAGCGCACTCCACGAGAGCAGTTGGAACTTCATGGGCAGTGCATCACCAGGCCTCCCTGGCTCAAATCTGTAAGGCCGCAACATGGTCTTCAGTCCACACGTTTACTAGGTTCTACCAGGTGGACGTTAGAAGTCAGGAGGATGTCGCCTTTGGGCGCAGTGTGTTGCAGGCCGCAAAAGATCCTCATGTCTGATAGCGCTCAGCTTATATATGGTGTATCCCCCCCCTCATTGGGCATTTCTTTAGGACATCCCATTAGTAATGACTATGTCGCTCTGTGTCCCGTGATGTACGAGAAAGAAAATAGGATTTTTATAACAGCTTACCTGTAAAATCCTTTTCTTGGAGTACATCACGGGACACAGAGCTCCCGCCCCTCTTTGGGGACACTTATTGCTTTGCTACAAAACTGAGGTGCTCCCGGATGGGAGGGGCTTATATAGGGGAGGGTACTTCCGGTTTTGGAAGTTGCCAGTGCCAGCACCTGACGGTATCTATATAACCCATTAGTAATGACTATGTCGCTCTGTGTCCCGTGATGTACTCCAAGAAATGGATTTTACAGGTAAGCTGTTATAAAAATCCTATTTTTGCCAGCACACCATGGAACAACATAAAGAGTGTCCAGACGGAGAGTTTATTGCATGATCACAACACAAGGAGAGTGCAACATTTCGGAGTCACGCAGGACCCCTTCGTCAGGCATGTGATGACATGCCCGACAAAGGGGTCCTGCGTGACTCTGAAACGTTGCACTCTCCTTGTGTTGTGATCATGCAATAAACTATTTGGACGCTATTTATATCGTTCCATGGTGTGCTGGCAAATATCTTTGTTTCATCTTAGAGATCCCTGCACCACATCCCCCCCCCCCCCTCCACACCGAGTATCACGATCCCAGTCAGGGGGGAAAGAAGTCAAAACAGTCAGGATTAACATACCGTACTTCACCTACTGTGTCCATCGGGTTTGCCAAAGTCAAGGAACTCATGGTAATGGAGGATTAAAATGCCTCTCTCAAAAATACAGACCTCCTGGATCTATTTTACTAATACTCCCTCCTACGAGTCCCCTGCACACCTGGCTTTCTCATCTACTTACTTGTAGTGGTGCCTCCTGTGGCCCTCTGCCACCCCTGGAGAGACTGGAAGCCGTGGCCTAGCTGGAACCCTCAACCCCTTTTCCCCACTTACACTACACAACAATAAATATACTGTATGTATAGCAATACCCCCGTAGTGGGCAGCTGGTTTAAATTTGGGCCTTGCAAGTTACCTCACTGTTCTGTATGCTCGTCTCAGGGGTTCTCCTTGAAGAGTTGTCCATAAGAAGTTTGCACCAACACAAAGTCTCTTTCAAGGGTTTATTTGAATAAAAGTTTCCAACAGGGGATGAAGGGATGGGGAGGACTCAGGTACCTTAGTTGCGAATCACAAGAATTCTCCTATGTCCAGAGGAACAACTGTCTCCACACTGGACTAAGCAAACACCGGATAGGCCCAATCTCACTGGCCTAGCAGCCGATGTACAGCTCGATCACATATAGTCTCTGCCACAGACTCAATTGCTTGGTCCCTTCTAGCAGGCAAGGCGACACAGGATCATCCCTGGATCAGTAGGCCCCAGCAACTCCTGGGCCTACCCTTTCAGGCCAACGTGGCCCAGAGCCAGAAACTGCCAACACTTCCCTGAGGCCATGAGGGCCCTCAGGTGGGAACGAAGACATGACCCCAGAAAATCTCCCTACCTTAATGGCGTCTGTCACTTAAATACCCCCTCCCAGCATGCATAGTGGGTTCACCACGCCCCCTGGGCTGCTTGCTGGGAAAGAGGTACCCAATACGTCCAGCCTGTAGCCTTTCCAATCCCGACCAGCGGTGACAGCGACACCCACTGTCAGGAGGGAAATCACACAACCAGCTGAACTGAAACAGAGTGCAATCGGTAACACAATCCCTCTGAGCCAAACTATTGCTCAGACAACTATATATAATTGATGTATTTATCCCACCAAGTAGTCCTTACACCCATAACACACTCATAGGTACCTGATACTACCTTCTAGCTTTCCTAATCCCATTTTTTAAACATTGTTCTGACCAACACAAGGTAGATGAGTTACCCACCACTGTTTTCCCCCTCTTTGTCCGTTGCTATCCTCTGTTTTCCACACTGAGTGTAAAAAGAAATATTCCTTTAAAACTCTTGACTTGGTGTTACTTTTGATATTGTTTGATAATTGATGTAATGTGTGTGTAATGGTTTTAGTTCAAGTATTCCTGAAACCCTTACAATTTAAAGAAAAACGGCTAGGCTTCCTTGGTTCTCTGCAAAGCTGCCCATACAGATTACATTCTTATTGTACAAATTTCTGTACAATCTCCTTTAGGTTACCTATGTAACATGATGACCTACCTAATCAATCTAGTCAATTTACAGTATACACTACAATGTAGTTGGTAGAAGTGTCATCTTAAGAGCATTATAGGCCCCCGGGCAAAACGGTGCACTGGGGCCCTGTCTACACAATTACGCACGAGAATTTTTTACTGACAAAAATCATGACATTTACTGGCAGAACCACATTTTTTACTGCCACTGCAAAAAGGTACCTAAAATTACA
The DNA here is from genome assembly GCA_029206835.1 of Rana muscosa. Taxonomy (NCBI): domain Eukaryota; kingdom Metazoa; phylum Chordata; class Amphibia; order Anura; family Ranidae; genus Rana; species Rana muscosa. The sequence continues at coordinate 49,874,958 of JARGYO010000094.1, read as the reverse complement.
GTTTTCAGTGCCAAACAGTGCAAATGTCAGTATTTAAACTATAAACATATAGATCGTGCTATTAGCAATGTGTTTAAGTTAAACAAAAGTAAAAAAAAAAAAACATTTCTTCATTGACATGAAGGTTAGGTTACTATAACCCAGCAGCCAGCACAGAGTTTCCTCTTACATCAGAGTCTACAGGATTCCCCCTTACAGTGAAAGGGAACTCTTATGTAAAGGGGAAAGCTGCAGATCATGATGTAAGGGGAAACGCTGATGTAAGGGGGGCTCTGGTGACCAGAGACCACCTTATATCAGAGTCCACTGCTTTCTCTTTACATCAGAGTTCCCACTTACATCAGAGCAACAGACCACCCCCCCCCCATCTCTTTGTGCAAGCTGCACAGTCAGCCAGACAGCCACTTACCATAGGACACCGACCAGGGCACTCCGTGTCTGTACTGGCTGGTGGCTGGGCAGGTTACAGGCTCACGAAAACCGGCACTGCCGACAGGGGTCCGACTCCGCCACACTCTGCTTCAAGCCTGCTGTGCTGTCTGCTCTGACCACTCTACTCTGTCCATTCACCCTCAGCTCCTCCTGCTTTTTTTTTTTTTTAAGTCTGGCGTTTGTGGCTAACGTCATCATCGGCGGACAGACAGAGGCAGCACTCGTGGAGGATCGGATCTTCTCGGCGATATACGCAAACTGCGCATGCACAGTTCTGACCCGCCCCTTCTCACCATTTTTTTACTGGGGTCGCTGGGCAGCCGGTGGGGCCCCCCAGGCAAGTGTGGCCCCCGGGCAACTGCCCAGCGTGCCCAATGGAAAAGATGGCCCTGGTTGGTAGATCTAATGGAGATTTTACAATCAGATCTAACATACGCTTTCTGCTCTAGATCAATAGAACATCTTTATACCGCGTAGACACGATCGGAAATTCCGACAAGAAAAGTTCGATGTGAGCTTTTGGTCGGAAATTCCGACCTTGTGTAGGCTCCATCGGACTTTTTCTGTCGGAATTTTTGACAGCAAAAATTTGAGAGCTGGTTCTCAAATTTTCAGACGGGAAAAGTTCCCGATCGTCTGTATGCAATTTTCGACGCACAAAAAAACACGCATGCTCTGAATCAATTCGACGCATGCTCGGAATCATTGAACTTAATTTTTCTCGGCTCGTCATACGTGTTGTACGTCATTGCGTTCTTGACGGTCGGAATTTCATACAAGATTTGTGTGACCGTGTGTATGCAACACAAGTTTGAGCCAAAATTCCGTCGGGAAAAAGTCCACGGTTTTCTTGTCGGAAATTTCCGATCGTGTGTATGCGGCATTCGTTTTAACCAGCATGGCAAAGCAAATGGGAGGAGGGGAAGATGTTCCAAGGCCACTTTTGGTTTCATCTGCAAGATTTTGGAGGGTGTCTGTGTAAATCTGTGCCCATTCAGCCAGAAGAACATTTGTAAGGTCAGATACTTATGTTGGATGGGAAGATCTGGCTCACAATTGGCATTCCAATTTATCCCAAAGGTGTTCAGTATGGTTGAGGTCAGGGCTCTGTGTAAGCCACTCACGTTCCTCCACACCAAACTGGTCAAACTATGTCTTTATGGAGCTGGCTTTGTACACAGGAGCCCAGTCATAGGTCTTCCCCACACTGTTTCCAGAAAGTTGGAAAAGCACCATTGTCTCCAATATCCGCTAATGCTTTAACCTTACCATTGTCCTTCACTGGAAACACCTGAACCCTATCATCTGGGGGCCATCAATCATCTGGAGGTCATCTGTTGGCCATATAGGTACTGGTAGGTGTCGTGGTCAGGTTTTCACAAACCTAACCTTAGCCCATATTGTGTATGTCATTAACCACTTAAGGACTGAGCCTCTTTTTCAGACTTGGTGTTTACAAGTTAAAAACAAGTTTTTTTTTGCTCGAAAATTACTTAGAACCCCCAAACATTATACATTTTTTTTCTTTAACACCCTAGAGAATAAAATGGTGGTCATTGCAATACTTTATGTCACATCGTATTTGCGCAGCTGTCTTACAAGCGCACTTTGTTTGGAAAAAATATGCTTTTTTGAATTAAACAATAAGACAACAGTAAAGTTAGCCCATTTTTTTTTTATATTGTGAAAGATAATGTTACGCCGAGTAAAGTGATACCCAACATGTCACGCTTAAAAATTGCGCCCGTTCATGGAATGGCAACAAACTTTTACCCTTAAAAATCTCCATAGGCGACGTTTAAAAAACTCTACAGGTTGCATGTTTTGAGTTACAGAGGAGGTCTAGGGCTATAATTATTGCTCCCGCTCTAACGATCGCGCCGATACCTCACATGGGTGGTTTGAACACCGTTTTCATATGCGGGCGCTGCTCACGTATGCGTTCGCTTCGTCAGGACGGGGCGCTTTTAAATGTTTTATTTTTTTTTCTTATTTATTTTACTTTATTTTATTTATTTTTACACTGTTTTTATAAATAAATAAATTTGGGTCACTTTTATTCCTATTACAAGGAACGTAAACATCCCTTGTAATAGAGAAAAGCATGACAGGTCCTCTTAAATATGAGATCTGGGGACAAAAAGATTTACACTAGAATGAAATAATAAAAAAAATGTGTAATTTAAAAAAATGACAAAAAAAATGGCCCTTTAAGAGCTATGGGCGGAAGTGACGTTTTGACGTTGCTTCTGCCCTGCTATGGTATGGAGACGGGTGGGGGCCATCTTGCCCTCACTCGTATCCATACCAAGCAGGAGAGAGGACCCGATCACCTCCGCTGCTACCGATGGCTCTGGTAAGCGGCAGAGGGCACGGAGAGCGGCGGGAGGGGGAGCCCCTCTGCTGCCGCCGATAACGGTGATCTTGCAGTGAATCCACTGCAGAGACCACCATTATTGTAAACCGGATCGCCGCCTAAAGAGATGGATACCTGGGTAATGGCAGCTAGCTGCTGCCATATCAGAGATATCCCTCTTCAAAATGCCGACGTATATAGTCGTGCGGCGGTCTGGAAGTGGTTAACGTAAAAAAAACTAGGTGTACCATTGTTCAGCTGTCTTTAAAACCAACCTTTATGGTGTTGTTAAATCCATTTTGATTGGGGTCTGGAGTGACGCCGGATGCAGCCATGTAGGTGCTACCAATGGTCTTGATCTTGGTGATACAGCGAAACTGCTGCTCATCCAACAGCTGGAAACAAAGAGATTCCAAAAAATTATCTTTCACAAGGAATGAATACTTTACCAATATTACTGCACAAAAGGATTTTCTGCAACTGGAAAGGAGATCGTACCGCATCAAAATCTGAGATGATCTCATTGAGGAACCTCAGACATTCGATACCGCCATTGTTGATGCTCTCCTCGGTGTAAAAGTCTGAGAAGTTTGGGATGGAAGCAAACATTACGCCGATCTCATCGTACGACTGGCTGTACAACTCCTGGAAGATATACAGTGAAAATTCGATCAATTGAGTCCCTGTGTTTACATAGAAGGCGTTTTAAAAATTGCCGAAAATTTTGGAGAAAGTGGTGGAGGGGGAGCAATTTTTTTTTTAAAAACAACTTTTTAATATTTTGCAGGTTTTACCATTTAGCAGAAGATTAGAAGGCTGCATTACATCCCGCTCCTCTCTCTCTAGTGCTCTGGGCAAAATCCCAATGAATATTCTAAGTGAGGGGTCTCCAAACTTTCTAAGCAAAGGGCCAGATTATTGTTCTTTAGGATTTAGGGGGGCCGAACGGGAGTAGAAAATGACCCGGGTATCAGTGCCCCATCAGTGGTTTTATTTTAATGGGAGGAATAGTGTCCCATTGTTGATATCAATGAGAAGAATAGTGCCCGTTTCATGGTGTGTTCATTGGTTTCAGTTGGTGAAATAGAGCTGCAAGGACCAGATAAAGTATAGCAAAGGGCCATATACACCCCCCTGGGCCGCAGTTTGGAGACCACTGTTTTAAGTCACTCTAGCTGGAGCTTACACAGGGTTTAGGAACCTACACACCCCCAACCCTCCATGACAGTACTTGGCCAAAACACCTAGTGCTGCATCATGAAAGGAAGGAGGCAGAGTCACATGTTCCAACTTGGCCGAAAAACTGTGAATTTCAAAACGCTACAAGTAACAGAGCAACAGGGAGCGAACGAAAGGCAAGTCTAAGTAGCACAAGTGGTGCCCTGTATAGCCAAAGTACACTTGTGTTCTCCGGGACCTCAATATATCTGCTGCATGTGATCATCTGAAAAGCTGAATTTAAAGCGGGGTTCCAACCGCAATATTTTTTTTTTTTAAAAGTCAGCAGCTACAAAACACTGTAGCTGCTGACTTTTAACAAGGACACTTACCTGACCTAGGCGCACGCGATGTCGGCCCCCCGAGGGCGATCCCTCAATTGTGCCAGGCCCCGGCGCCGCCATCCTCACTAAGGGAAACAGGCAGTGGAGCCTTGCGGCTTCACTGCCCGTTTCCTACTGCACATGCGTGAGTCTCGCGGTGCTGTATGAATGGGCGGCTGCTCTCTGGGATACACACAGTTCCCAGAAGGCACCGTGCCCCATTCCCCAGCAGACAACGCGAGGAGGACGAGGAAGAAGACCTGCCGCCGACTAGGAAGATCTGCATAGCAACCGCAATTTCTGGTAAGTAAAAAATGTTTTTTCTAATTTTTTGGAACCTTTTGGTGTAATTTTTTTTTTTAGGGTGGAACTCCACTTTAACATGCTATAGCTATGATCGTGGCCCTTGGAGAACTATAAATTTGCACCCAAAATGTAAAAAGATTTCTATGTTGGGAAGTGTTCTTCTTTAAAGTGTGTTTCTCTGTATACTACCACCTTGGAAATTGGGTTGTTCCTGCCTATATGGTGTATTCCCACTAATGAAAGGTGGAAGCCCTCTGAAAGTCTGCATTACATATCTGGGAACTCCAAGCTCAAGGTGTCATCATTGGAGAATTATACTAGTATCTACAGAGGAAAGAGTACAGATGGGTTATATTTTACTTCCTTCATATGCGGCCTTCTCTCACCTCATCCCTCTTCTTGGAGCCCAGGAAGTGTCGGGCCACATGTTCGGGCAGCATGTTAGTGACTAGAGCCTCGTTCCAACGCCTCATATCGTACACCTTCTCCTTCTGCTCATGGACGTCGATCTTCCACAGGAACAATGTCCTGGCCAACTTCTCAACCTATAGGAGCCAAGTACAACTTTCAACTTCAAGCGAACCTGAATTCAAAGAGTGAAGATTTTCTATATTATAGGGAACATCCAGAAATTGTAATTGTGCCCAAGTAATACCCTGAAAACCTACCTTTTGTCTTTTATTCCTCCTAAAAAAAATAGCAAGGCACTTCCCTATTCTGTAGCCTCGTGGTTGTATATCTGCAGTATGAGATCATCTAAGGCAGTGGTCTCCAAACTGTGGCCCTTTGCTTGCCTTTTTTCATCCCTTTAGATACACTTCCCCTCTCTGACATCAACAATGGGGTATTATTCTTCCCATTGACACCAATGTTATAGTATAAATTCTTCCTCTGACACCAAAGATGGGGCACTATTCCTTCTACCGACACCCACAATGGGGCACTATTCCTCCCACTGACACCAATGATAGGGCAATAATCCTCCCACTGACACCAACAGTGGGGCACTACTCCTCCCAATGACACCAACAATGAGGCACTATCCTTCTCACTGACACCAATGATGGGGGCACTTTCTCCCACTGACACCAATGATGTGGCACTATTCCTCCCATGGACACAAACAATGAGGCACTATCCCTCTCACTGACACCAATGATGGGGGCACGTTCTCCCACTAACACCAATGATGTGGCACTATTCCTCCCATGGACACCAACAATGAGGCACTATCCCTCCCACTGACACCAATGATGGGGGCACTATTCCTCCCACTGATACCAATGATGGGGCACTAATCCTCCCACTGATACCAATGATTGGAAACTATTTTTCCTCCACCTAATCACAGAGTTGCTATGTAATTTTTTACTCCCACTGACCACCAACCCTGAGGCATTATCTATTCCTAATGTCCACAGTCTGGCCTCCCTAAAGTCTGAAAAACAGTTAACTGGCCCTTTGTTTAGAAAGTTTGGAGACCCCCGATCTAAGGCATCTGACTGGTAGCCTCGCCAGATTTGGAGTAAGATTTGGTGGTGTCACTTCTGCGCTGATCACTGTTCTCCTTGCTGGAGAGAAAGCTGTATGCGAAGGCCTGCAGTGAAAATATCTCCCTGCTTCTGCTTTATTCATTCTGTGGGTATCATTACCCCACCAGTCATCAGGAAGGTATCTTTGACAAGCAAAGCCCCGCCTCTACCAAGATGGCTGCCTTCATAGAGGCACACAGTGTAGAACAAGGCATGATAAATCAGTAAAGGGGAAAATATCAGCGTTAGGAAGCCTGCAAGCAATACTGATCACTAGTCTTTTGGCCTCCACTTGCTTTGTTGGGACAAAGCTTCCACAGTACAAGTCCTCTTTATGCATGCAGCCTGTAAGTTGGAACCATAACTGGGCTTCCGTGGTAAATGTTGGAGGTCACCAGACAAAAATGCACTTACGTGGCGGGCAAAGTAGTAGAAGCTAAACATCATGATGAAAATCATTGCTGTCATGGAATATTTGGAAGGAACGAGGTTCGCTCTGTGCAAAGAGACCAAAAACTATTTCAATATAAAAGTTCCATAAACGACATTGTTCGGTAAGCAGAGGACCTTAACAGAAAGCAACCTTGCTAGATAGACACAAGCAAAACATTGTGGTGCAGGCATGTCATTGCTTTGATGGTATCCCTAATCTGGACCCTACCAAAAAAGCTAACACTTAAACCCTTACTCCTTAGTCTAATAATCAACTCAACCCTTTAATCTAACATTTAACCTCAACCTTACCCCTTCCTTTGATGCTTATCCTCAACTTAACCCCTTCAGCTAACACTTAACCTCAACCAACCCTTCATCTAACATTTACCTCAATCTAAGTTCTTCATCTAACACTTATATTCAACATAGCTGCTGCATCTATTTATTAACAAATTAGTTGGATGAATGTCACAAGCATTGGCCCAGCTGTAATTCATTTTTGTCTATTAGGTTTCTTTTTTATGGTGGTCAGCTCCATCTAGTAGTCATAATGTGCTGTTTTCCTGAATGAGGAATTTCAGGAAAATACTGTATTATGGCCACTAGATGAAACTAACAATCATAGGAAATAAAACTTTTAGACAAAATTTGAGGAAAAATTGTTACGGCTTTGTGACATTTATCCAGCAATTTTTTTATAAATAGACTCCTTAATCTCAGCACTTAACCGCAACATAATCCCTTCATCTCACACTTGGCTCAACCTAACCCCTTTATCCAATGGTTATCCTCAGCATAATGCCTTCATCTAACCTTTAAATTCAACCCTTCATCTAGCTATCCTAGGCCTTTCATCTAACACTTATACGAAATGTCAGCTTATTCTCCTCATCAAACCCTAAATCCAACCTGACCCCTTCATAAAATCCTATAATCTCAATATCACCACTCCAGCTAACCCTAAACCCCAACCTAACCCTTTCATCTGTCCTTAAATCTCAACCTAATCCCTTCCTCTGACACATCACCCTTACCAACCTCAATTTATTCTCTTCATCAAACCTCAATCTAACCCCAAAACCTAGCCTTAAATCTTAATTTCACCCCTTCTTCTAACCCTAAACCCCAACCAAACAAATTCATCTATTCCTAAACCTCAACCTAACCCAATCCACTAACACATCACCCTTAACCTAACCCTCTTAACTAATGTTAAACCTCAACTTTTTCTCTTCATCAAACCCTAAACCTCAATCTAACCCCAAAACCTAACCTCACATTTTATTCTCACCCCTTCTTCTAACCCTAAACCCCAACCAAACCCCTTCATGTATTTCTAAACCTTAACCTAACCCAATCCTCGCTAACACATCACCCTTAACCTAACCCTTTGATCTATTACTAAACCTCAACCTATTCTCTTTCTCAAACCCCAAACTTCAACCTAATCCCAAAACCTAACCCTAAATCTCAATCTCATACCTTCATCTCTTGCTAAGCTCCAACCTCCTGCACCCTATACATTTTTGGACCCTATGTTCTGGACCTGATAATTCCTACCAACATTTCCTTTTCTTTACTTGACAAAAATGCATTGAAGTTATTGTACCCATAACTTTCATATTTAATACATACATATCAATGGTATAGTCATCAGCTCCTGCTTAGACATCCATTTTGTACTGTCAGCATACCACCTGAGGCACAATGCTTTATTCAAAAAGAATATATTGACATACAGTATCTTGATACTTGAGCTTTTGTTCACATTACAAAACGATGATGCTGTACGACTAGTTCAGTCTAGTTCAGAATATTGTGACCTTTTGTAATAATGTCCTATACTGTACATAACATGACACAGAGTGTTTTATAAATAAAGACTTTAGAGGCGGTTCACACAGGGGCAACACGACTCTTTGGAGGCGACCTAGAAGCGACCTGAGCCTGCACCACAGCGCGACATGGGGCGACTTACAAGTCGCCTCCAGGACAGGAGGCATTCCAGTGGCCAATCAACCTTGAATCAGCTCTGTGGGAGGGAGGGGGGGTTTGCCCTAAAAACTATTTTCACTTCCTGAAAAGTCGCTGCAGTAAAGACAGTGGTCCTACTTCTGAGGCAACTTCCATTGAAATCAATGGGTACAAGTCGCCTAGAAGTCTGACTGAAGTCGTACAGGAACCTTTTTTGAAGTCGGAGCGACTGCAGTCGTGTACATTAAGACGGCTCCATTCACTTCAATTCGTTTTAAAAACAGCGCGACTTGGGGCGACTTGAAGTCGGATCCCGAGTCGCCCCTGTGTGAACTGGCTCTAACAATGAAAACCCTAGTCTAAGTGCCTGTTCACACTACAGCGACTTGGGATCCGACTTGTGTCGCCCCAAGTCGCACGACATGAGAAATTCCATTGAAGTGAATGAGAGCCGTCTTAATGTACACTACTGAAGTCGCTCAGACTTCAGAAAAGGTTCCTGTACTACTTCAAGGCGACTTCTAGGCGACTTGTACCCATAGATTTCAATGGAAGTTGCCTCCAAAGTTGGATCTCAATCTTAGTGCAAGAAACTTTACATGAAGAGAAAATAGTTAACCCAGGCAAATCCCTCCCTCCCACAGAGCTGATTATTCTGTGATTGGCCTCAGCCAAAGTCGCCTGTCCTGGAGGCGACTTAAAGTCGCGTTGTGAGTTGCTCCAAGTCGCACTGAAGTCGAGCTGAAGTTGCCTTGCAAAGTCGCGCTGTAAGTCGGGTTGCCCCTGTGTGAACCGGCACTAACCCTTTCAAAACATCCAAGTAGATACCAAACACAAAATTTCCTGCACTTGAAAGTGGGCCCAAGGAACACAATTGGTTAAATTCTCATCCTGGCCTTTCACCTAACACTAAGCCTTACCCTTATATCTAACCCTAAGCCTCAACCTATCACCTTCCTCTAACGCTTTACCTCAAACTAACCCCTTAATCTAATACTAAATCTCAACCTATTCTCTTCATCAAACCCAAACTCTCAAACCCAGAATCTAATCCTAAATCTTAATCTCACTCCTCCATCTAACGATAAAAAGCAAACTAAACCTTTTATCTAAACCCCAACCTAACCCTTATATATAAACCTCAACCTAGAACTTGTATGTAACATTTTATCTTACCTTAACCCCTCCATCAAAACTTAAATTTCAATCTCACCCCTTCATCTCCAAACTACGGCCCTCCAGCTGTTGCAGAACTACACGTCCCATGAGGCATTGTAAAACTCTGACATTTAAAAGACCTGACAAGGCATGATGGGAATTGTAGTTCCTGAACAACTGGAGTTTGGAGACCCCTCTAATCCAAAGCCTCAACCTAACCCTTTCATCTAACCCTACATTTCAACCTAACCCCTTCATCTAACACTTTACCTCAAACTAACCCCTTAATCTAATACTAAATGTCAACCTAATTTCTTCATCAAACCCTAACTCATGAACCCAGAATCTAACCCTAAATAATAATCTCAGCCCTTCATCTAACCTTAAACCTTAACCTAACCCTTTCATCTAACCATAAACCTCAACCTAACCCTTTTATCTAAACCTCAACCTAACATTTTTATGTAACATTTCACCTTACCTAAACTCCCTTCTTTAAAACTTAAATTGCAATCTCAACCCTTCATCTAACCTTAAACCCCAACCTAACCCTTTCATCTAACCGTAAACCCCAACCTAAACCTTTTATCTAAACCTCACCCTAACCCTTTTATATAAACCTCAACCTAACCATTTTATGTAACATTTCATCTTACCTTAACCCCTTCATCAAAACTTAAATCTCAGTCTCACCCCTTCACCTAACCCAAAACCTCAACCTGACCCTTATATCTAACCTCAACCTAACCCTTTTATGCAACATATTACCTTAACCCCTTCATCAAAACTTATATCTCAAGCTCACCCCTTTATCTAACCCTAAAACTCAACCTAACCCTTTCATCTAACCCTAAACCTCAACCTAACCATTGCGTCTAAATTTCAACCTAACCCTTTTACCTAACACTTTACCCTAACTTAACCTTTTCATCAAAACCTAAATCTCAATCCAAACCCTAAATCTCAATCTAACCCCTTTATCTAACACTTTACCTAAACCAAACTTATCCATTAAAACCTCAATCTCATGTTCACCCCTTTATCTACCCCTAAACTTCAACCTTACCCTTTCATCTAACCCTAAACGTCAACCTAACCTTTTTATCTACACTTTAACCTAACACTTTTTTTCTAACACAACTTTACTTTAACATAAACACTTCATCCAAACCTCAATCTCAATCTAACCTTAAAACTCAACCTAATTCTTCCATCTAACCATAACCCTCAACCTAACCCTAACCCTTTCATCTATCCCTAACTTTCAACCTATCCCTTTTATCTAACACTTTATTTTAATTTAACCCCTTCATCAAAACCTCATGTCAACCCTTTATCTAACCCCAGACCTAAACAAACCTAACCCTTTAATCAAAGCACAACTCTCAATCTCATCCCTTCATCTAACCCTAAACCTCAACCTAACCCCTTCATCCAACACTTGAACCTAATACTAGACTTCCACCTATTGTTTTTATCAAACTGTAAACCTCAAAACAACCCTTGAATCTAACCCTAAAGTTTAAGGTTAGCTTCAACCCCTTCTCCAATGACAATATCACAACAAAAAAATTATAGCGTCACGTAGATAATCATTAATTCACATTGATATTATAGTTCCAAAAATGATCTATGATGCAAACAATTTGGCAAATCGACATTAACAGAAAAATGCAAATCGCCCCTTTAATTGAAATAGGAGCGACTCTTACACGTAGCCATTGAAACGTTTTCTGTCATAGTCATCGAAAATCGGCCTCCAGGCGTAAATGTTTACCACTCCCACAGCGACGCTGATCATCAGCATGAGGGTCAGCTTGACCATGTGGCTGACTTGTACCAACATGATGGTGGCGATGAGGGCGAGAACTGCGATGTAGCTGTAATATTTAGGGTTCTCCACGCAGCCCCAGGCCTCCCCAGACTGTAAGGTGACGTTGTAGGATGTGGAGTAGTATTGAAGGCAGCTGAGCTGTGGGACGAACAAAGAACCGTCACATGTGGGAAATGTGGTCAACTCTAGCAGTCAATAGGAGATTATCTGTCACTGGTTACTCTGTATTAAACTGGTGAAAACAGAAATTGGACTAGACATTAAGAACTCTCTATCACAGCCCAAAACATGAACGCCACTTCTTTATAGGGATATAAGAATACCCAATTTGGGAAATATATAAGAAGACCATTACCGGCCTTCTAAAAATGCTAGCTGCTTGGCTGTCATACTGAGTTCTCCTTTAACAACTGAACAAGGTTAAGCATTTGGTTATGCAAATAGAGCTCCCATGGTCTCTGGGCACCCATTCCCACCGTCTGCTTATTTGATTGGAGAATAAGGCTGTCCAGCACAGTAGCGTTAGGACAAGGTCATTGAGCACCCAAGACAAAAAGGACAAGGTTCACCCCCCTCCATAATCATGGATTGCAAGTCCTGCCTATTTGCACATCCCTCCAGATGAAAAGCCCAAGGCGGGTATCTCTCCTGCCTACCCCTTGGCTTGACCGTGCATCACAGCAATGAGCCAATAATAAGGTGGGATGGGGTCAGCTGGGACTGGTGACCACAGAAGTAATAAGGTGGGATGGGGTCAGCTGGTACTGTTGACCACAGGAATAATAAGGTGGGATGGAGTCGGTTGGGACTGGTGACCACAGAATTAATAAGGTGGGATGGGGTTGGCTGGGACTGTTGACCACAGGAGTAATAAGAAGGGATGGAGTCGGTTGGGACTGGTCACTACAGCAGCAATAAGGTGGGATGGGATCAGTTGGGACTGGTGACTACAGGAGTAATAAGAAGGGGTGGGATCGGCTGGGACTGGTGACTACAGGAGTAATAAGGTGGGATGGGTCGGCTGGGACTGGTGACCACAGGAGTAATAAGGTGGGATGGAGTCGGTTGGGACTGGTGACCACAGGAGTAATAAGGTGGGATGGGGTTGGCTGGGACTGTTGAGTCGACCACAAGAGTAATAAGAAGGGATGGGATCGGCTGGGACTGGTGACTACAGGAGCAATAAGGTTGGATGGGATCAGCTGGGACTGGTGACCACAGGAGTAATAAGGAGGAATGGGGTCGGCTCGGACTGGTGACCACAGGAGTAACAAGGTGGGATGGGGTCGGCTGGGACTGGTGACTACAGAAGCAACAAGGTGGGATGGGATCAGCTGGGACTGGTGAACACAGGACTAATAAGGTGGGATGGGGGTCGGCTAGGACCGGTGACCACAGACGTAATAAGCTGAGATGTAATTGGCTGGGACTGGTGACCACAGGACTAATAAGGTGGGATGTGGGTTGGCTAGGACTGGTGACCACAGACGTAATAAGGTGGGATAGGGTCGGCTGGGACTGGTGACCACAGAAGTTATAAGGTGGGATGGGGTCAGCTGGTACTGTTGACCACAGGAGTAATAAGGTGGGATGGGGTCGGTTGGGACTGGTGACCACATAATTAATAAGGTGGGAAGGGGTTGGCTGGGACTGGTGAGTCGACCACAAGAGTAATAAGAAGGGATGGGATCGGCTGGGACTGGTGACTACAGGAGCAATAAGGTTGGATGGGATCAGCTGTGACTGGTGACCACAGGAGTAATAAGGAGGAATGGGGTCGGCTCGGACTGGTGACCACAGGAGTAACAAGGTGGGATGGGGTTGGCTGGGACTGGTGACTACAGAAGCAACAAGGTGGGATGGGATCAGCTGGGACTGGTGACCACAGGCGTAATAAGGTGGGATGGGGGTTGGCTAGGACAGGTGACCACAGACGTAATAAGGTGGGATGTAGTCGGCTCAGACTGGTGACCACAGGAATAATAAGGTGGGATGGGGGTTGGCTAGGACTGGTGACCACAGACGTAATAAGGTGGGATAGGGTCGGCTGGGACTGGTGACCACAGAAGTAATAAGGTGGGATGGGGTCAGCTGGTACTGTTGACCACAGGAGTAATAAGGTGGGATGGGGTCGGTTGGGACTGGTGACCACAGAATTAATAAGGTGGGAAGGGGTTGGCTGGGACTGTTGACCACAGGAGTAATAAGAAGGGATGAAGTCGGTTGGGACTGGTCACTACAGCAGCAATAAGGTGGGATGGGATCAGTTGGGACTGGTGACTACAGGAGTAATAAGAAGGGATGGGATCGGCTGGGATTGGTGACTATAGGAGTAATAAGGTGGGATGGGTCGGCTGGGACTGGTGACCACAGGAGTAATAAGGTGGGATGGAGTCGGTTGGGACTGGTGACCACAGGAGTAATAAGGTGGGATGGGGTTGGCTGGGACTGTTGACCACAGGAGTAATAAGAAGGGATGGGATCGGCTGAGACTGGTGACTACAGGAGCAATAAGGTGGGATGGGATCAGCTGGGACTGGTGACCACAGGAGTAATAAGGAGGAATGGGGTCGGCTGGGATTGGTGACCACAGGAGTAACAAGGTGGGATGGGGTCGGCTGGGACTGGTGACTACAGAAGCAACAAGGTGGGATGGGATCAGCTGGGACTGGTGACCACAGGAGTAATAAGGTGGAATGGGTCGGCTGGGACTGGTGACCACAGGACTAATAAGGTGGGCTGGGGGTCGGCTAGGACTGGTGACCACAGACGTAATAAGGTGGGATGGGGTCGGCTGGGACTGGTGACCACAGGCATAATAAGGTGGGATGGGGTACGCTGGGACTGGTGACCACAGGCGTAATAGGATGGGATCGGTCGGCTGGGACTGGTGACCACAGGAGTAATAAAGTGGGATGGGGTCGGCTGGGACTGGTGACCACAGGAGTAATAGGGTGAAATGGGGTTGGTTGAGACCGGTGACCACAAGTGTAATAAGTTGGATGGGGACCGCTGAGACCAGTGACCATAGGAGCTTGTTGCTATTTGCACATCAGAGCACCCTGATCTTATTGGCTTCCCGGGAGTTCTACAGGAGATCAGAGATGACTTACTTACTTACCATGCACTCCCCTCCGTTTTCCTGATATCCATTCCTCTCCCTGCAAAATCGCAGCTTAACTGAACCAGTAACCTTCCCTGGGTCAGAGATAATAAAGGATAAAAGAAGCCAAGCCCACTGATTGGCCAGTCAAGCACCCAATGCTGCTTTGTGAGGAGGCAGGGGACACAGTCATATGGACCTCCATGCCCACAAGCACCTGTCGGGGCAAACAGGTCGACGAGGGACAGAGTGGAAGCTAGGTCTGTCCTCCATACCCCTCCACTGTACGTGAAGGTAAACTTGTCACTTTGCTCTGTTTTCCTGGAGGTCTTCATTCACTAACTGTTAGAACCTGTACTATAGCTTCCAGCAATGAAAAGTGCTCTGTGAATAGAGGAGGTGGCAGATGAGAGATTTTTATTCCTGGAAGCTATAGTACAGCTTCTATGAATAGAGAACAGGCAGATGAATGAAAGGTCTGCTCTCCATTCGTAGAGCAATTTTCATTGATGAAAGCTATAGTACAGTATGAACGGAGGACAGGTGGATGAATGAATGGTCTGCCATAGCTATGAGTAAGCACTAGATTATAGTGTGAAATGCGTCAGCTATTTGTCCCCTAGTTGCTGTGTTTTTGTAGTGCATTTTATCCTTTACAATAAAGGCAACCGTCAAGTTGTTTTTGGAGTGCGGCCGTCCATATCCAATTTTTTCTCTGTTTGCCTTGTGCAGTGCGAGCACCCATGGTTCCCTGAGAGAACACTGATTATTGCAGCATATTCACCTAGAGCGGTAACTCCCTTTCTCCATTCATAGGTTGTTTTTCTTTTTCGGAAGCTACAATACTTTGCAGTTACTGAAATCAATCTTATTCTCTGCCATGAGCGCCAAGGTTTAACTTCTGCGGTAAACCTGATCTAGTGATTGCTCTTAACATTATAAATATTTGAGTTCTTTGTTTAACTCTTTTATTTGTAAAATTATCAAAAAATCGAATAAATGTTCTGGTATGTAACAGAAAACAAAATAAAAAAACGAGGCCACCAGCAAAATTGTCGCTTAATCGACAGAATAGTCCCAGCTTTCTTACCATGTCCACAATGTCCGCCATGGTGAGGATAAATATGGCCGACATGGCCCAAGTGTTTCTCGCCCACCTCGTCCTGTCTATCCAAGTAGAAAAGGCCACAAGCTTTTTTGGGAAGACCTAAAGAGAAAGAAAAGAGAGAGAGGTCATTCTCCAAAGCACGAATGTTACAATATACAGTAAGTACGTGGAGGCAGATAGACTTCTCTTCATTACATGGGGGGGGGGGGGGGGAGGTTCTGCTTCATGCTTTAGTAGTGCTGCACAGTGACTATGCTCTGCTGCTTCTTAGTCTTAATGCAATTTTACCAGTCAGGACTGACTTGCTATGTACAATAGGTTCTCTCTAGGACTGATATTTTGTCTCAAAAGGTGTTGTTTAGGTAGTGCACTAGAAAAATTGTATAGCACGTATGTAAAAACATAAAAGCTCATTAAAATTTCAATGCGAGTGAAAGTCTTATCTACATCTCATAAATTTGTTTTTGTGAGAGTCCCTGAGTCTTCACACCTGCTGTGCCCATTATGAGGCATTCCCACCATCCCTATACTGAGTTTCCACGTCTGTACACCTGCTGTGCCCATTATGAGGGGCTCCCACCATCCCTGTGCTGAGTTCCTGGGTCTGTACACCTCCTGTGCCCATTATGAGGGGTCCCCACCATCCCTGTGCTGAGTTCAAGGGTCTGTACACATGCTGTGCCCATTATGAGGGGCTCCCACCATCACTGTGCTGAGTTCCCAGGTCTGTACACCTGCTGTGCCCATTATGAGGGGTTCCCACCATCCCTGTACTGAGTTCTGGGGGATGTACACCTGCTGTGCCCATTATGAGAGGTTCCCACCATTCCTAAGCTGAATTCCTGGGTCTGTACACCCGTTGTGCTCATTATGAGGGATTCCCACCATCCCTGACCTGAGTTCCTGGGTCTGTACACCTGCTGTGCCCATTATGAGGGGTTTCCTCCATCCCTAAGCTGAATTTCTGGGTCTGTAAACCTGCTGTGCCCATTATGAAGGGTCCCCACCATCCCTGACTGAGTTTCTGGGTCTGTACACCTGCTGTGCTCATTATGAGAGGTTCCCCCCATCCCTGCACTGAGTTCCTGGGTCTGTACACCTGCTGTGTCCATTATGAGGGGTTCCCACTATCCCTGCACTGAGTTCCTGGGTCTGTACACCTGCTGTGCCCATTATGAGGGATTCCCACCATCCCTCCATTGAGTTTCTGGGTCTGTACACCTGCTGTGTCCATTTTGAGGGGTCCCAACTATCCCTGTGCTGAGTTTCTGGGTCTGTACACCTCTCTGTGTTTCTCTATGCAATGTAGGCAGATCATAACTGGTGGAAGGGCCAGCAGGGTGCTGTACAGAGCTTCCTGAAAAAAATCACAGCACACTGCCTCAGTACTCCTCTCATGAGTCCTCCTGATGCAAGCAGTAGGAGGAGTTATGCAAATATCAAATTGCCGTGATGGGTGGATGCCATTTGCATGCAGACCACCCTTGGTCACGTCTACATGTAATGCCGAGCCTCCATGATTGAAAGAACTGAAATCCAATGACTGGAGGAGGCAGGCCAGGGACAGTCAGGCTGGAGAGGAGGAAATGAGGCAGTGTCTGACTCGCTGCAGCTTCTAATGCACATGGTGAGAAGCTCGCAGTGTGCAGTGAAATCAGAGTAAGCCATTTCAGTCCAGGAGAGGAACCAGTACAACTGTGCGAGACTGGAGGAAAGTCCGGAGGTCAGATTTAATTATCACAGTTGCTCTCCCACCAGCTGTAAAAGAGGAAAACATATCTTTACAGAATCAATCATTTGTTCTTTATGCAAAATATGTTTGCTGTGCAAATTTTAATTTCCTAATTTTCCAATGAGATAACAAGCCCAGGTGTACTGTATGCGCAGTGACAGGAGATTAAAGAGTAAATAAAAAATAGAGATTTGGCCGTGTTAATCAAACAAAAGCCCAGCGTTATTATAACAAGATCATGATTCCGATAAAGCCGGTCTACCCTCAGAAAAACATGGCGGATGCTAGAAGCTGCTGGTTGCCTGGCTGTCACGCAGGTTCGCTGGCTTCAATACTCCCAAGTCACTGACCTGGATCACATTTTGTCTGACTTTCCTGATCTGTATCTATTCCAGGTCAGTAATTCAGAAATGATGGATGCCAGTGCGGTCAGGACACAACATTTTCCCGGGATGGGTCAATAGATTTAGGAGGGCTACTACACTACTTACCTCTTCCTAGAGAACATGCTGCTATAGTTTCCTTCCTGTGCCAAGCATGGCCTATAAAGAGCTTAGGCGTGTTTGGATCCTAGGACGCTTATGTTTAAATTTTTTGGGTAATTTTTGGCAAAATAGATTTTGATGAAAATTTGTTGGCAAATTTTTGCCTTAACGGAAAAAAGGAGGTTGTTTGGCACAAGAACAGGTCCAGGATAGTTGAAAGGAGACTAGGTCACCTTCAGGAGCCCTTTAAAGCCCATTGTACCCCTTATAAACTAAGCTTAGTAAGCTTGGTATTAATTCTTACAGCCGGCGAGGGGCTTTTAGATACAAGTGGTCCAGGGGGCGCAGCCTAATCGCTTTTATGGGTCTATGATGGTGTAACACCACAAGCACTCCCCCCCTTCTGCCAGCACCCACAGTGGTTCTTGAGCTCTCCCATTCCTCAGATAAAAGTGACCCTGGTTTCTCCAGAGCCACCTGATTACTTTTATGGGTCTCTGAAGGTATGCCCTCAACATCCCCCCAGCCGGTGGTGCCAGTGGTGGTTTCTGAGCTCTCCCATTCCTCTGAGAAGACTGGGACCATGGTAAATGCCGTGAACTTGTAACTGATTTAAGGTTAAGGTAAAGACCTTTGAGATAAAAATGATCCAGGTGGCTCTAGAGACACCTGATTACTCTTATGGGTATCTGAAGGTGTGCCCCCCAACCTCCCACCAGCCGGCACATAAAAGTGATTTAGTGAAAACTTTTATGGTTCTCTGAAATTGTGCCCCCAGCCAGCGATGGTTCCCGACTCTCCCATTCCTCCGTGGAGACCAGGACCTCAGAAAATGCCATAAGCTTTCTATTAAATTTTTTCAGCTGGCAAAGACCTTTCAGATAAAAGTGATCCAGGTGGCTTTAGAGCCACCTGATCACTTTTATGGGTCTCTGAAGGTGTGCCCCCAACCTCCCCCCACAGCCGTCGGTGCCAGACTTCTCCCATTCCTCTGAGAAGACTGGGACCACGGTAAATGCCATGAGCTTGTAATAGGTTTTTTCAGTATGCAAAGGTCTTTCAAATAAAAGTGATTCAGGAGGCTCTAGAGCCCCCTGATCACTTTTTTTTGGAAGTTTTTTTAAAATAGTTTTTATTGAAGAGTTTAACAAATAACAGAGATCAAAGAACATAAGAACGGTTGTAGACTTTGTCATACATTGAGATCCGACAATGAGCGAGTAAATTGTTTAGATACATATGACATAGCAGGGTATGAACAAATATGAACATTCTAAACAGTGTTGACAATACTGATAGCCAGGAAAAAGGTTAGGGGTACCCCCGGACACCCCATCTGGGATCAAACTGTGTAGGGGGAACCCCTGATCACTTTTATGTGTATCCAAAGGTGTGCCCCCAACCTCCCACCAGCTGGCACATAAAAGTAATCCAGTGATTACTTTTATGGGTCTCTGGAGGTGTGCCCCCAACCTCTCACCAGCTGGCAGTGCCAGCGGTGGTTCCTGAGGACTCCCATTCCTCTGAGATAACCAGGACTACTGTAAATGCAATAGGCTAGCTATTCATATTTTCAGCTGGCAAGGGCCTTTCAAATAAAAGTGATCCAGGTTGTTCTAGAGCAGTGGTTCTCAACTCCTGTCCTCAGGACCCACTGAGGCTGGGTTCACACTGGTACGACACGACAGTCGTACTACTTTGGATCCGACTTTGCCCTGCGACTTGAAGCCGACAATCGTCCGACTTTCAATGAACAGGGATCCGATTCGGATTCCCGCCAATACCAGGCACTGTGTTTAGTATGAATCTTGAGGGGGAACTCCACGCCAAATTTTAAATAAAAAACCGGCATGTGTTCCCCCTCCAAGAGCATACCAGGCCCTTCGGTCTGGTATGGATTTTAAGGGGAACCGCTACGCCGAAAAAACGGTGTGGGGGTCCCCCCAAAATCCATGCTAGACCCTTATCCGAGCACGCAGCCCGGCTGGTCAGGAAAGGGGGTGGGGACGAGCGAGCGCCCCCCCCTTCCTGAACTGTACCAGGCCGCATGCCCTCAACATGGGGGGGTGGGGGCTTTGGGGCAGGGGGTGACCTGCGGCCTCCCCACCCCAAAGCACCTTGTCCCCATGTTGATGAGGACAAGAGCCTCTTCCTGACAACCCTGGCCGTTGGTTGTCGGGGTCTGCGGGCGGGGGGCTTATCGGAACCGGGAGCCCCCTTTAATAATAAGGGGGCCCCAGATCCCGGCCCCCACCCTATGTGAATGAGTACGGAGTACGGGGTGATGTCACCCGGTGACCCCGCCCCCTTATTACGTCACCGTCCCATCATGCCCTGTGCGGTGACGTCATAAGGGGCGGGGTCACCGGATGACATTACCCGGTAACCACGCCCCATGCCTATATAAGTCGTTGCGCATGTGGTACGCAACGACTTATATAGGCATGGGGCGTGGTTACCGGATGATGTCACCCGGTGACCCCGCCCCCTTATGACGTCCCCGTCCCATCATTCCCCGGGCAGTGACGTCAAGAGGGGCGGGGTCACCAGATGACATCACCCGGTGACCACGCCCCATGCCTATATAAGTTGAAATTAGGTTAACTCATGCATTCCCACATATGGTTGCCATCATCCCAGGTAAATATGGTGAAAAAAACCTCTGTTGTTTGGGGATTTTTAAGGCAAAAAAAAAGGAAAATTATATATGTAAAAAAATATATTTATTCACAAACATTACAAAATCGATGTGGATGAAGCCTGTTTCTGAGTGATTTCTGCAAAAATCTTGAGTCACCGATCTAGGCATTGTATTCATAATTGTTCATAAATGCAGATTTTTATGGAGATGGATATAGTCATAAACATATTTGTGTATCTATATAAAAACGATTTTGTAATGTTTGTGAATAAATATATTTTTTTACATATATAATTTTCCTTTTTTTTTTGCCTTAAAAATCCCCAAACAACAGAGGTTTTTTTCACCTGCCTATATAAGTCGTTGCGCACCGCGCACACGGCATTACAGCGGGAGAGAGCGTTGTGTCAACATCGGAAGAAGATCAGAGGGAAGAAGACGATGGAGAAGACCAGGCCACCGCTAGAAAAAGAGCGGACAAAAGAGCAGAAGATAGCGGAGGAGCCCGGCAGAAGACACCGGGGGAAGAACCGGAGAGCGCAGAGAAGAGGCTGGAGAGACCCCCGAAGTCGGAAGAGACCCCCTGAACTGCCTGAAAAATTACTTTAAAAACCTTTGTAGTGTGTTTTTTTTATTGACACGTTTTTTCCCCAGGTGAATGGGTAGGGGTACAATGCGTGCTGCGTGCTCAGATAAGGGTCTGGTATAAATTTTGGGGGGACCCCCACGCCGTTTTTTCGGCGTAGGGGTTCCCCTTAAAATCCATACCAGACCGAAGGGTCTGGTATGCTCATGGAGGGGGAACCCATGCCGTTTTTTTATTTAAAATTTGGCGTGGAGTTCCCCCTCAAGATCATCAGAGCACAAGTCACATGCCAAAGTCGGATCATGCAAGACGGCGTTCTGACTTTGATCCGACTTCAGTGATATTGAATGGGCTAAAGTAGGATCAAAGTCAGACCAAAATAGCGCAGGGAGCATTTTCAAAGTCGGACCGACATGTGTCGGACCAGTTAAGATGGCTCCCATAGGGAAACATTGATTTTCACACGTCATGCGACATGAGCTCCCAATGTTGGAGCGTTTGTCGCACCAGTGTGAACCCGGCCTAACAGGCCAGGTTTGAAAGATAACTGAAATACATCACAGGTAATATCATTTGCTTCTCAGCGATTGCAGTATTCTAGTCTGCATCTCCCCAAGGTAATATAACAGGAGTTGGGAACCCCTGCTCTAGAGCCACCTGATCACTTTTATGGGTCTCTGAAGGTGTGCCCCCAACTTCCCCTCCAGTCGGCAGTGCCAGTGGTGGAGAAGAGAAGACTGTGACCTGGGTAAATGCTGTGAGCTTGTAATTGATTTTTTTCAGCTGGCAAAGGCCTTTTAGATAAAAGTGATCCAGATGGCTCTAGAGCCACATGATCACTTTCATAGGTCTTCAAAAGTGCGGTGCAAGTAGTGGTTCCTGGACTCCCCTGTTCCTTCAGGGAGCCCGGGATCGTGGTAAACGGCTCCCACAAGAAGGGCTCCTCTGGTGACTAATGACAATAGGACTCTGATGTCTCCATAAAGACTCACCAACCCAATGCTATCACAATGGGAACGTGTTAGTCCCCCTGTGATAGCAATAAAGTTAAATAAAGAAAACATGTAAAAAGTGTAAAAAATTATATAAAATAAATATTTGAAAGCACTTTCATCACCCCCATACACACTCCTATTCATACATACAGCATAAGGCACGCATGTGTATGGAAACATAAATTGCGCCACATACTGTATGTGAGGTATTGCTGTACAGCAAACATCAGCATGAGAGCAAAAATTCACTGTTAATTCTAAACTGATAACCTGTTAAATCAATAGATACAGCAAAGTGAGAGCAATAATTCTAGCGCCAGACCTCCTGTGATACTCTAAACTGGCAATTTGTAAAGGTTTTTAAAGCATTGCCTATGGAGACAGAGGAAAATAATCACACCCAAGGACTGGTAGGCTGCAACATATTACATTTTTGATTTTGAGTTAGGATACTCTTTGTGTTGTACTAATGACCTGTATCATATCTGCAGTCTCTGACTATCTCCTGTACCATGTCTGCAGTCTCTGACCATCTCCTGTATCATGTCTGCAGTCTCTGACCATCTCCTGTATCATGTCTGCAGTCTGGCCATCTCCTGTATCACGTCTGTAGTCTTTGGCCATCTCCTGTACCATGACTGCAGTCTCTGACCTTCTACTGTATCATGTCTGCAGTCTCTGACCATCTCCTGTATCATGTCTGCAGTCTCTGACTATCTCCTGTACAATGTCTACAGTCTCTGATCATCTCCTGTATCATGTCCGCAGTCTCTGATCATCTCCTGTATCATGTCTGCAGTCTCTGACCATCTCCTGTACCATGCCTGCAGTCTCTGACCATCTCTTGTATCATGCCTGCAGTCTCTGACCATCTCCAGTACCATGTCTGCAGTCTCTGACCATCTCTTTTATCATGTCTGCAGTCTCTGACCATCTCCTGTACCATGACTGCAGTCTCTGACCATCCTCTGTACCATGACTGCAGTCTCTGATAATTCCTTTTCACAAGACTGCAGTCTCTTACCCTCTGATGTTGCATGCCTCCAGTCTCAACAGCTCTCTGTAGCAATACATTCACTTATAACTATGTGTGGCCCCTTTGGTGATGTCAGGAGCCGCACTTGAGGCCCCCTATAGCACAAAAGTTGACCACCACTGCCTTAGACAAAGTCTCTTCTTACCCTGGGAAATATGGCTGCCAATGAGCAGATGGTGAGAACCAGGAGAAGGATTTCACCGATGACAAAAGTCACATAGTTGGCCACCAGCCTAAAAAAAAAAAAAGGACAAAATATTTATTGCAAAAGCAGAAATTTTACTTCCAGGTCAATCTCTGTAGAATTGTCATCACCCTTGGTGTCATCCTACTGATTGTTACACTTTTCTTCCAACCTACTTCCCACACCAATTAGCACTGCTGATATCCTGGACAATATTCTGGGGGATTTTCTTTAGTTGCACGAATCATTAATTATTTGATTTTACACACAAAATTAAAACATAAATATATGTATGTATTTAAAATGATTACTTTTTTTTTTTTTTAATACTATACTTGTATCAAACAGTTACAGTATTAAACACCATCCCCAGGCTGCAATGTCCTCTGCAAGCAAAACCCATTTGTTTCTGAACGAAGACTTCAGTTATATACAGACCAGATATGGGTACAGATGAGGCATGAGCACACCGGGACTGAAGTAGTAAACTAAAAACTAAAAACAGAAACATCTCCCCACCATAGTCCTGAGTTTTGGGTGTTCCAGCTCATCTTGTATATTTCAATTATAGGGAGCCCGGTGGGCTTGCCACTTGGATACTGTGTTCAAACTAGGCGACTCACTGCAGGGATAGTGGGAACCCCTCATAATCTGCAGGTGCAGGTGGTGGGAGACCCTCATAATGGACACAGCAAGTGTGCAGACCCAGGAACTAAGTGCAGGAATGATGGGACCCCCTCATAATGGGTGCTGAGCTGTGAAAATCCAAGAACACAGTTTAGAGATTGTGAGAACCATTAATGTGAATAACAGGTGAGCAGACTCAGGAACTCAGCTTAGGGATGGTGAGAACCCTTCATAATGGGTATGGTAGGTGAGAAGACCCAGGAACTGAGCTTAGGGATAGTGCGAACACTTTACAATGGGCACTGTAGGTGAGAAGACCCAGGAACTCAGCTTAGGGATGTTGAGAACCCTTCATAATGGGCACAGTAGGTGAACAGACCCAGGAACTCAGCACATGGATGGTGGGAACCCTTTATATTGGGCACAGTAGGTGAGCAGACCCAGGAACTTAGCTCTGGGGTGGTAGAAACCCTTCATAATTGGCACAGCAGGTGTGCAAACCCAGAATCTCAGGGAAGGGATGGTGGAAAACCCTCAGTGCAGGGGTGGTGGGTATCAGGTGTGCAGACCCAGGAGCTCTGCAAAAATCTCACCAATAGAGTCTGCAAGAGAGCAGATATTGTCAAGCGTTTTAACTCTCCAGCATCTACTGAACCCTTAAATATTAGTAATATAACCCTTGAAATCACCTCTATAGACTTACATGGGATCAATCAGCATCTGAACAACAGCAGTAAAGAACAGAACCACGCAGGAACAGCTGAAGGCGGCCCCGCTCTGTTTCTCCTTCTCCACCGAAAAACGAGTCTCCATCTCCGGGTTGATGAACCTCATGGACAGGCGGTAGGTGTACTTCCCTTTTAAGCTGCAGACAAGAGAGACATCAACCAAATCACTGTTAAGTCTCCAGTATCACATCTACCAGAAATGTTCTTAGGTATGGAGTTAGGAGTGCTTAGCAAAAACAGCCATCTAGCTTGGTGACTGGTATAAAATGTTTATTGATTAAGGACATCAAATACAACCAATCTGTTTTGGGAGAAAAGCCTTCCCCATCTTCAGGGCTTAAAAGATGGCCTGTTTTGGCCAAATTTTACCAAAGATGTCTCCATCATTCATATTCTTCATATGGAGATGACCATGGCAGACTGGATCTTGATCTGATGAAGATCTGCTCCACAATGCATTTATGACATCGCTTCACCCATTTCATACTGCTTGAACACTGGTTCAAGCACCAGAATGTTCAGTTTGTTCATTTGGACAGCACAGTCCCCATGTGAGGTCTTTTTGGATTATGGTTTAGGCAAGGTCTGGTTTACCAAATATAAATGTTTCAGATGAATGGCGCCTAGGTGTGCTACGTCACTCAGGGAACTGCAATGGGTGCAAAGTCCAGTCCTGCACTGGCAGCATGCCCTGGTGGTCACTTTAGGCCCCTTATACTTCGTAAGTTGTCAACCACTGGTGAAAGGTCTGGGTGGAAGTTGGATGTTAAGAAGGTCTGGGGGGTGTCGGTTGTTATGAAGATCTGGGGGGTGGGGGTTAGTTATAATGCAAGCTGATAACTTACACTTGCACGGTCTCTCTCTCCAGGAGGGCCTCATTCAGCAGCTTGTTCAGCTCTTGCTCGTTCTGTTGGGCGTCGATGACTCTCTCAGCCAGGTCTCGGAGACGAAGGCGTCTGCGGGGGTTGGGGAAGGATGGGTTCACCACCTGTGAGGGGCAGGATGGAAAACATGGGATAGCCGTGCTATTAGAATGAATTCGCCAAGGATGTACAGTACATAAAATGAAAGTTCATTCATCAGAATTATTGCCTGCTATGTTTCTTAACCAAAGTGTAGTGAGGTTGCGGACATTTTTCTATTTGAGTAGACATATTGAGGGTTCTTTACTGTAAGAGTAGAGCTATTGAGGATTCTTTACTATAAGCATTTTCACCAAAGAAGTTGCAGCAAGCTACTCATCACCTTTGCTGCAGTAGGGTTGATGAGGATAATTTAGAGAATATTACAATTTAAGTGTGATGTACATGTTTTTGGTATAACTATGTATCTTCGTGTGATGTTTATGTAGCGGGTATGTGCTTTTCTGTTTGAATCTGGTGGGGAAACTGTGATGTATGGTTCCCTGGGGCCCACCAGGTGGCGCTGTCACTTTGGGCCCGGGGTTGAGCCATCGTTGCAGTGCCGTACCTCTTTTGGCCTCTCTTGGCAGTTGTATGGTGGGGCGGGGAACCCGCCGTGCTTGCTGGGAGTGGGTATAAAGGGGGCGGCCATTTTTGGTGGCGGGGGTTGAGTCCCAGGCGCCTTCAGCTTGAGGACGGTGGTTTGTGTCGGGAGTCTAGGCGGCCTAGGCCTAGAGGACTTCGGAGGTCGTGTTCCATCCCAGGCTACAGTAGCACCTGTAGCCTGGGATGAGATACTTGGATGGAGGTCTGGGACTGAGTGTCCCGGACTAAGGCTCCGCGAGGGAGGGACTTCCTAGGGGACCCCGGGAGTGGGTACCCGAATCTAGTGGCGTAAGGGACTGGAGGGGGTACTTACCTGAAGACCTGGTGCAGCAAATTGCCAGTGACGGGTGAGCCTCCGGAGACCGCCCGGAGGGATGTTTTCCTCGATTGGGAGCAGGAATCTACTTCTAGGAAGGAAGTAGGAGAGTTCATTGTGCCTGGGCCTACTCGCATCCACACCCCCTTGTCTGTTCTGTTCATTGAGGGAGTCCAACTGATTGTGTTCGCTTTTACTTTGAGAAGAATAAAGGAGTGTTGGACTTTATTGGTGTGGGGCTCATTTACTGGCAGATACTGCTCAAAAAACCAGGAGGAGGCTCCAGATGCAGAACACCGACCAGAAGGTAAAAGAGGTTTGTCTCCCACTACACACACATCTGCAGTGGGAACATTGGCGTGGTGACCCCGCTCTCTCTCCTCCAAGGTACCCCTAGACAAAAAGCCAGAGACAGAAGAATTGATACTAGAGGGAGAGAGTGGAGGCCGCTACATTTACATGATTTTAACTTTGTATAAAAAAAGTACTATTTTGACATTTTATCTAATTGGTACCTTTAAAATCCTTAATTTAGTCTGTTAGGGTTTCTTTTTGTGCTATTCACTGTAAGAGTAGGCATATTGCAGATTCTTTACTGTAAGAGTAGGCATATTTTGAATTCTTTACATTCACATGCAGCAGTTCGGTCATCTCCGCACACAGGCACAGTGCCAGAATGTATGCTGAGCTGCAAAGCGCCTTAGGAGCATTCAGAATGCATTTGCAAACTCCATGCAGATAGCGTCCTGGCCAGGATTAAAACTGGGAACCCTAGTGCTCCAATGACACAATTTTCCAAAGAACTGGTCATTGTGGCCTCGTCTCTGGTCAGTCAGAAGAAAGCTGGATTATGCATGGGGTAGCATTGTGAGTTGTCATGTAGAGGAGGATGACTCGGCCCTCTATCATGTGACAGGAGAGCACAGTGACCTACCATATAACAGCCCTATTATCAATACAAAAGCTCTCTGACATTTCCGCCTGCAGGAAAAGAAAAAATCATTGACAGCTCATTGTAGTCTGGAAATATTGTCCGAGTTTATTACCTGTCCAATCCTACGGGTGCATGCTCTATGGCCAGGTCCAGAAAAGAGGATTTGCCTATAATATAGGTAGGTTTGGCATTCTCCAGGAAAGAGTTCAATTCTTTCTATGTACTATAGAGGGATACAGCTCAATGTTTTTCACTCTCAGCTTGTTAACTTTAATGAGAAAGCCTGAAGCCTGGCTGAAGTTGGAGCACCCAGGAGAGTCATGCTGGTTGGGCTTGGTCTCTGTTGTTAGAGGAGGTGCTGTCACAGATACTCATGGCACCAAGTAGGCCGCATGCAGTTGACCAATCGACAGACTTCTCATGAACTAGCTTGTTGGAAAATTTTGCTTTGATCAGCGCATTTAGGCAATCCATTAAAGCACTGATCAGTGTATTCTTACAGCAGGGGAATCTGGCTGGGAGAATCTGTATGGCCAGCTTTACTCACTAACCATTTCATGTAGCATGCCCCAAATCTCTCACCATCTCCTGTAGTATGTACACATACTCTGCCCTCTCCTTTGTGTCGACAATCTCTGACCATCTCCTGTAGTAGGTCCCCAATATCTGACCATCTCCTAGAGCAGGGGTGTCAAACTCAATTTCATCGTGGGCTGCATCAGCATTAGGATTGCCCTCAAAAGGGCCTGTTGTATCTGTAAGATTAGATGTCCAGCGCATCCCCTCTCCTTACATTAGATGTCAAGAGCCACCTCACCATCAAAAGTTGAGTCCCCCACTCTCCCTTACATCACAGTGCACCCCCCCCCTTACCTTATGCTGCTGCTGGGAAGAAGCTGGATGCATTGCTTGAAAGCAGAAAGAAAGGGTCTGGAGTAGGACCAGAGGAGGGCTGGAGCTCTCAGGAGAGGTGCGAGTGCCTTGTGTTTGACACCTGTGTCCTAGAGAGTATGCCCACAAGCTCCAGCCATCTCCTTTAGCATGTCCAGTATCTCTAAAAATCTCCTGTAGAATGTACATAACTCTAACCATCTCCTTAAATGTATGTCTCCAATCTCTGACCATGTCCTGTAGCATGTCCCCAATCTCTGACCATTCCCTATAGCATGTCCACAATCACAGACCATTTCTTAATATGTCTCCAATTTCTGACCATCTCCTGGAGTTTGTATATAACCCTAACCATCTCCTTAAATGTATGTTTCCAATCTCTGACCATATTATGTAGCATGTCTCCAATCTCTGACCATCCCCTGTAGCATGGCCACAATCACTGACCATCCCGATGTGTCCCCAATATCTGACCATCTCTAATAGCATGTTTACAATCTGACCATCTCCTGTACTATGTACATAACCACTAACGTGTTCTTTTATTTCTCCAATATCTGACCATCTCTTGTAACACATCCCCTGTAGACCATCTACTGTAGCTTGTCCCCAATCTCTGACCATCTCCTGTACTATGTACACAACATATGATGATCTCCTCTTATGTCCCCAATCTTTGACCATATACTGTAGCACATCCCCAATCTCTAACCATCTCCTAGAGTATGTACACATCCCCTAACCATCTCCTATTATGGCTCCAATCTCTGACCATCTCCTGTAGCATGTCCCCATTATCTGACCAATCTCTGACTATCTTCTGTAGCTTGTCCCCAAATTCTCACCATCTCCTGTAGTATGTACACAACCCCTAACTATCTCATTTTTTATCCCCATTATCTAACCATCTCCTGTAGCATTTCCCCAATCTTTAAAAATCTCCTAAAGTATGTCCACAATCTCTGACCATTTCTTGTAGCATGTTCCCAATCTCTGACCATCTCCTGTGGCTTGTCCCCGGTGTCTAACCATCTCCTGTAGTATATCTCCGATATCTGGCCCGCTCCAGTAGCATGTCCACAATCTCTAACCATCTCCTTATATGTCCCCAATCTCTGACCATCTCCTTATATGTCCCCAATCTCTGACCATCTCCTTATATGTCCCCAATCTCTGACCATCTCCTTATATGTCCCCAATCTCTGACCATCCCCTTATATGTCCCCAATCTCTGACCATATCCTTATATATCCCCAATCTCTGGCCATCTCCTTATATGTCCCCAATCCATGACCATCTCCTTATATGTCCTCAATCTCTGGCCATCTCCTTATATGTCCCCAATCTCTGACCATCTCCTTATATGTCCTCAATCTCTGGCCATCTCCTTATATGTCCCCAATCTCTGACCATCTCCTTATATGTCCCCAATCTCTGACCATCTCCTTATATGTCCCCAATCTCTGACCATCCCCTGATAGGTCTCCAATCTCTGACCATCTCCTGTAGCATGTTCCCAATCTCTGACCATCTCCTGTAGCATGTTCCCAATCTCTGACCATCTCCTGTAGCTTGTCCCCAATCTCTGACTATCTCCTGTAGCTTGTCCCCAATCTCTGACCATCTCCTGTAGCTTGTCCCCAATCATATACCATATCCTGTAGTAAAGTGCCTTGAAAAAGTATTCACACCCCTTGAAATTTTTCACATTTTGCCATTTTACAACCAAAAATGTAAATGTTTTTTGTTGGGATTTATGTGATAGACCAACACAAAGTGGCACATAATTGTGAAGTGGAAGGAAAATGATAAATGGTTTTCAAGATTTTTTACAAATAAATATGTGAAAAGTGTGGGGGGCATTTTATGGCGCCCCCCGGAGTCAATACTTTGTAGAACCCCCTTTCTATGCAATTACAGCTACAAGTCTTTTTGGGGATGTCTCTACCAGCTTTGCACATCTAGAGAGGGACATTTCTGCCCATTCTTCTTTGTAAAATATCTCAAGCTCTGTCAGATTGGATGAAGAGCTTC
This sequence comes from Rana muscosa, assembly GCA_029206835.1. Taxonomy (NCBI): domain Eukaryota; kingdom Metazoa; phylum Chordata; class Amphibia; order Anura; family Ranidae; genus Rana; species Rana muscosa. Next base: position 49,844,482 of record JARGYO010000094.1, on the reverse strand, counting down.
TGTGATCGGCAATTTTTAAGTCTTGCCACAGATTCTCAATGGGATTTAGGTCTGGACTGTGACTGGGCCATTCTAACACATGAATATGCTTTGATCTAAACCATTCCATTGTAGCTCTGGCTGTATGTTTCAGGTCGTTGTCCTGCTGGAAGGTGAACCTTCCCCCAGTCTCAAGTCTTTTGCAGACTCTAAGAGGTTTTCTTCTAGGATTACCCTATATTTGGCTCCATCCATCTTCCCATCAACTCTGACCAGCTTCCCTGTCCCTGCTGAAGAAAAGCATCCCCACCACATGATGCTGCCACCACCATGTTTCACGGTGGGGATGGTGTGTTCAGGGTGATGTGCAGTGTTAGTTTTCCTCCACACATAGCATTTTGCTTTTAGGCCAAAAAGTTCAATTTTGGTCTCATCTGACCAGAGCACCTTCTTCCACATGTTTGCTGTGTCCCTCACATGGCTTCTCGCAAACTGCAAACGGGACGTCTTTTGGCTTTCTTTCACCAATGGCTTTCTTCTTGTCACTCTTCCATAAAGGGCAGATTTGTGGAGTGCACGACTAATAGTTAACCTGTGGACAGATTCTCCCACCTGAGCTGTGGATCTCTGCAGCTCCTCCAGAGTTACCATGGGCCTCTTGGCTGCTTCTCTGATTAATGCTCTCCTTGCCCAGCTGGTCAGTTTAGGTGGACAGCCATGTCTTGGTAGGTTTGCAGTTGTGCCATACTCTTTCCATTTTCGTATGATGGATTGAACAGAGCTCTGTGAGATGTTCAAAGCTTGGGATATCTTTTATAACCTAACCCTGCTTTAAACTTCTCCACAACTTTATCCCTGACCTGTCTGGTGTGTTCCTTGGCCTTCATGATGCTGTTTGTTTACTAAGGTTCTCTAACAAGCCTTTGAGGGCTTCACAGAACAGCATTATTTATACTGAGATTAAATGACACACAGGTGGACTCTATTTACTAATTAGATGACTTCTGAAGGCAATTCCACTAGTTAGGGGTATCAGAGTAAAGGGGGCTGAATACAAATGCACACCACACTTTTCACATATTTATTTGTAATCAATTCTTAAAACGATTTATCATTTTCCTTCCACTTCACAATTATGTGCCACTGTGTGTTGGTTTATCACATGAAAATCCCAATAAAATACATTTACGGTTTTGGTTGTAACATGACAAAATGTAGAAAATTTCAAGGGGTATGAATACTTTTTCAAGACACTGTATGTCTTCGATCTCTGACCAGCTCCCATAGCATGTTTACAATCTTTGACTATCTCCTGTAGCATGTCCACAATCTCTGACCATCCCCTGATATATCTCCAATCTCTTACCAACTCCTGTAGCTTGTCCCCAATCTCTGACCATATCCTGTAGTATGTCTCCAATCTCTGACCATCTCCTGTAGCTAGTCCCCAATCTCTGACCATCTCCTGTAGCTTGTCCCCAGTCTCTAACCATCTCCTGTAGCATGTCTCCAATCACTTACATATTCTGTAGTATGTCTTCAATCTCGGACCAGCTTCCATAGCATGTTTACAATCTTTGAATATCCACATGTCCACAATCTCGGACCGTCCCCTGATATGTCTCCAATCTCTGACCATCTCCTGTAGCTTGTCCACAATCATTGACCATCCCCTGATATGTCTCCAATCTCTGACCATCTCCTGTAGCTTGTCCACAATCATTGACCATACCCTGATATGTCTCCAATCTCTGACCATCTCCTGTAGCTTGTCCACAATCACTGACCATCTCCGGATATGTCCCCAATGTCTGACCACCTCCTGTAGCACGTCCACAATATCTGACGTCCACAATATCTGACCATCTACTGTAGCTTGTCCCCAATTTCTCACCATCTTCTGTAGTATGTACACAACCCCTGACCATCTCCTTTTTGTCCCCATTATCTAACCATCTCCTGTAGCATGTCCCCAATCTCTGGCCATCTCCTTATATGTCCCCAATCTCTGACCATCTCCTAGAGTATGTCTCCAATCTATGACCATCTACAGTGTGATGTCTCTGATCTCTGATCAGCTCCTGTAGCATGTTTACAATCTTTGACTATCTCCTGTAGCATGTCCACAATCCTGTAGCATGTCTCACAATCTCTGACCATCTTCTATATGGTATGTATACAACCCCTAACCATCTCCTTTTATGTCTCCAATATCTGACCATCTCCTGTAGCATGCCCCCAGTCTCTGACCATCTCCTGTAGCATGTCTACAATCTCTGACCATATCCTTTACCATACTCCAATTCTCTATCTCTTGTTATGCCCCCAATCTCTGACCATTTTCTGCAGCAGGTCTACAATCTCTGACCATCTTCTGTAGTAAGTACCCAACTTTAATTATCTACATTTATGTCTCCATCATCTGACCATACCCTGTAGCATGTTTCCAATCTCTGACAATCTTTTTTTTTTACCCCAATATTTGACCATCTCCTGTAGCACATCCTCAATTTCCAATCAACTCTAATGCCGCGTACACACAATCGGAATTTCCGACAACAAAACCGTGGATTTTTTTCCGACGGATGTTGGCTCAAACTTGTCTTGCATACACACGGTCACACAAATGTTGCTCGGAAATTCCGAACGTCAAGAACGCGGAGACGTACAACACTACGACGAGCCGAGAAAAATGAAGTACAATGATTCCGAGCATGCGTCAAATTGATTCCGAGCATGCGTAGGATTTTTGTGCGTCGGAATTGGATATACACGATCGGAATTTCCATCAAGAACTTTTGCCGTTGGAAAAATAGAGAACCTGCTCTCAATCATTTGTTGTCGGAACTTCCGACAGCAAATGTCCAATGGAGCCTTCACACGGTCGGAATTTCGACGAAAAGCTCACATTGAACATTTGCTGTCGGAAATTCCGACCGTGTGTACGCGACATAAGAGTATGGCCACTATCTCTGATCATCTCCTGATATGTCCCCAATATCTGACCATCTCTTGTAGCATGTCCACAATCTTCAACCATCACTTCTACAACCATCTCCAGTAGTATTTCCCCAGTCTCTGCCTAAATAAATGCTGACCATCTCCTCCAGGATGACCCCCATTTCTGACCATCCCATGTAGCTTGTCCCTAATCCCTGACCATGTTCTTTAGTAGATCCACAATCCCTAACAATCTTCTACAGCGTTGCATATAAGGGATATTAGGCCCCAACAAAGAACCAGGGGCAGCAATTGAGGCCTCTTATATCTAGTAAGTTAACAGATTTTTAGATTGTACTCTCCTCTAGGGCAGGGACTGATGTGATCGTGCAGTGATCTCTGTAAAGTGTTTTAAAATATTGGAGATCACAGGGCTGGAGATGTAGAGGCGGCCCGCCCCCAAGCTGACATCACTTCTGCCCTATACCCATGGGGTCCCGGTACTTCTCCTCCAGCCCTGTGAGCACCTCCAGAGGCCGTGATTAGCTATCATTGATGGGACTGGGACACCTATGAATATTTTGAATTTGGCCACATATGTACTGTGAGTTCTAACATTTTGAATAAACGGCCCACTAGATGGCGCTTTTCTCTTTCTATACACACACACACAGGTGCAGTGGGAGAAATTACATGCGATTCGGACAGAAATTGCACCACATTCATGCTTGTGACACAAGTCTTAGTTGCTTTGTGCTGTATGGGTTTGTGCTTAGTAGCTATAGACGGCACTCACTCTGGTGTCCAGTTCCTCATTCTCATCGGGTGTAGTACACGTGGTGTGGATACTTCCGTTACATTCTTTGGTGTTGATCAGCTGTGGGGAATTTCCATGTGATGATGTCAGGGACAGCTTCTAAATAAGCAAAAATAAAGACTTAAAAGGAGGGAAATGTTACTGCAAATCCAAACATTATGGAAAGATTTGTTACTGCAGATCCAATCATTATGGGATGTTGGTCTCGTCTATTATGACATTGCAAAGTAAAACCAGTCCAGGATAAAAACACAACACAAAATAAAAAATTAAAGAGTACTATAATGAGGGCAGTCTTAAATGGGCAGGTTCTCACCTCTGAACTGAAGTACAATGTGAAAAGGAAAGGGTACCTATATGGGCGCATCCACACCTATGCATGTGAGTTACCACACATGCAACCAGAATCTAGTCCAAGGTATTGCCCGCATCCTCCACCAAGTGGTAAAGGAGGCAGGCTCAACTGGTATTGGCAGCAATAAACCATGCATGAGACAGGGACACCCAGAAACAATCAGGTTTGTCCTGCACTTTTACATACCGGAAAGGGTACCTATATGGGCCCATTCACACCTATACATGCAAGTTACCACACGTGCAGCCAGAATCCAGTGCAAAGTATTGCCCGTGTAGCACCCTCTACCTAGGTAGGTGCTAGAAGTTAGGATTTTTGTAGTACAGGAAAATTTAGGCAGGTCTAGCTCAAAGCTAGGCCTGTTTGTTTTGATCTGTGTGGGTTGGGAGTGGCTCAGAGCAGCAGCTGTGACTCACAGACAGCATCACTCCACTGTCACCTCCCTCTTCCTTCTAGAGGATTCTAGAAGAAGAGGAGGGGAAGAGAGGTGGAGCTGTCTGGGGTGTCTCAGGGAGCCCTGACCAATCTCCAACTAGGATTGGCAGGGGCATAGCTCCCAACTGTCCCTCATTTCGAGGGGCTGTCCCTGATTTGGAGCAATGTCCCTCTGTCCCCCTTTCCCCCCTCATTTGTCCCTCATTTTGATCTGATCTCTATAGTTGTATATAAAATGCATTTTTTATCGTTCAAAAAGTGTTTCCCAGCGCTAAACCTTTCATCTGATTTCTAAATTGCTGCATTTGTACATTTTAAAAGCCAATATAAAGGAATTGTAGTGGTAAAAAAAAGTCCTTGTGGATTTAATTAACCTTTTTTTTTGTTAATTCTCCTTTAAGGGGGTGTGGCAGAGGGGCGTGTCCTATGCCTACATACGTTTGTTAGTAGGTGTCCCTCGTTCCCATCTCAAAATGTTGGGAGGTATGCAGGGGGCAGGCCTCCTTGAAATACCCAAGGTCAGCCCACCTGGGGGGAAGTTGTCGGGTGGAAGAACTGAGTATGGAGTACTAGGCTGTCGGGGCCTTTGAGGGAGCTCCCCAGTTTGTGGAGGGGGGGTGACCTTGGGCCTGAACTCGGGTTCAGGATGGAGCCCTTCAAGAAAGCATGAAGGATTTGGACAGGAGGCACAGGAGGAGTCAGAGAGGACAGCAGGAGCTAGTACTGCCGAGCAAATCTTCCGGAGGGAACCACCGGTTGCAGCCAGGAGGGCTGGGGAGTGACATGTGCAGTCAGGAGGACTGGAGAGGCATGCCAAAGAGGACTGAGAGGAGACAGTCAGAGCTGGGTGTGGAGCCAGTAGTTAGGATTGCAATGTCATGGGCAGTGAAGTCAGGCAGATGCAGCCAGGAGGGCTGGCAGGGCCTGAAAAAGACTGACTGGGAGGAGTAGTCCACTAGTAGGACAGCTAGCACTAAAGAGACTTCCTAAATTTTTGCTACATTATAGGGGCCCGCGGTCCCTGCCTGCAAAAGGCTATTGCTAAGGCGTGGCTGAGACAGTGTCAGGCCTAACCACCATGTGCTAGCTGTTCCTGGAACCACAAGATAGGAAGTGAAGAGTTGTGCTGGAGGAGTCTGGACTCTGGAGAAGTGTGCAAAAAGTATACATAGTGGTCCCTAGCAACCTTGCTATTATTTCACTGGGCATCCCATATTTCCCACACCCCATCCAAGTTAAATTCCCTCAATAAAAATAACATAAACAAAGCACTGTCTTGGAGTGTTGGGGAAGTGAATGCCGGGCCGGGTGACAGGTGGGTCACATCACTTAGCGGTACCGCTACACCCGCATCCTCCACCAAGTGGTAAAGAGGCAGGCTCAACTGGTATTGGCAGCAATACACCATGCATGAGACAGGGACACCCAGAAACAATCAGGTTTGTCCTACACTTTTATTCCTCAAGGCAAAGTTTCAGTGCAGGGGCTCTTTGTACAGCAAGTCCATAGCATACAATAAAACAGCTGCATGCCTGAGTTCCTCCATTGAGTTTAGGCAACACCTACCATACGAAGGATAATGTCCTTCATACTCACCACTCCATTGATGCCATTCTTATTGACTGGCTGCTTTGGTACGATGACCAGGTAAGTGACGATACTCTTTTCTCTCAGGTAGTCACACCTTGTGCCCCCTTCGCCCGGCTCCACTTCAAACTCCCCCTTCAGGCAGTCGAAGGTGCTCTGCGAGATGTGCACGCGGCTGTGGGGAATTCAAGATGGAAATACATCAGCAGGAGCAACCAAAATTATAGATATACATAATACATATACTGTATAACAGATGGCAGATGTTCTACTTACCCAGGAATGCCGCCTGCCTCCATCTTATTAGCCAGGGTGACGTCCGTGGACCACACATCGTACTGCCAACGCTTCTGGCCCAGGACCCCTCCAATCACGGTACCCGTGTGAACTCCCACACGCATGTCTACGTCTGTTTTGGTCTTCTCTCTGACGTATCTGATGGACAAAGAAAATCTTAAGCTGGCCAAACACTAGTAAAACCTAATTCACTGTTTCATTTTTAAGAACTGTCTGAACTGAGTGTTCTCTGCCACAGTTCAGTAACACTTACAGGTCTTGTCCCTCCTCCAGCCCATGAATGGACAGTGAAAGGAGAAGAACAGTGAAGAACTAATCTCTCTGTCACTCTGCTCTCTCCTCCCATCAGCAAGTCTTATACAATGGCTCATTTGAAAGTTTCAATCAGACAGATGGAGCTGCAAAGCAAGCTGCTCTGCAGTCTTTTTTGGCTAACCCAATGATCGCTAAACTTCTAAGTGCAAGGGCCCCCCTTTACATCGAGGAGTGACCAATAGAGTCACCATTTCATCCAAGAGTGACCATCAGACTAACTTTACATCTAGGAGTGCTTATCAAGGTCCCCATTTACATACAGGAGTGCCCATTGGAGTCCCCCTTACATCCAGGAATGCCCATCAGAGTCCCCCTTACATTCAGGAATCCCTATCAGAGTCCCCCTTACATCCAGGAGTGCCCATCAGCATCCTCCCTTTCATCCTGGAGTGCCCATCAGATTCCCCTTACATCCAGGCGTGCCCATCAGAGTCTCCCCTTACATTCAGGTGTGCCCATCAGCATCCTCCCTTACATGCTGGAGTGCCCATCAGAGCCCCCTCTTAGATCCAGAAGGGACCATCAGAGTCCTTTCTTACATCAGAATCAAAATCCTTTCTTACATCCAGAAGTGCCCATCAGAGCCGGGCTCTTAGATCCAGGAGTGCCCATTAGCGTCCCCCTTTATATTCAGGACTGCCCATCAGAGTCCCTCCTTACATAGAGGTGTGCCCATCAGAGCCCCCTCTTAGATCCAGGATAGCCCATCAGAGTCCTTTCTTACATCAGAATCAAAATCCTTTCTTACATCCAGGAGTGCCCATCAGAGCCCCCACTTGGATCCAGGAGTGCCCATTAGCGTCCCCCTTTATATTCAGGACTGCCCATCAGAGTCCCTCCTTACATAGAGGTGTGCCAATCAAAGCCCCCTCTTAGATCCAGGTGTGCCTATCAGAATCCTTTCTTACATCAGAATCAGAACCCTTCCTTACATCCAGGAGTGCCCATCAGTGTCCCCCCCTTACATAGAGGTGTGCCAATCAAAGCCCCTCTTAGATCCAGGTGTGCCCATCAGAATCCTTTCTTACATCAGAATAAGAACCCTTCCTTACATCCAGGGGTGCCCATCAGAGTCCTCCCTTACATCCAGGGGTGCCAATCAGAGTCCCCCCTTACATCCAGGAGTGCCCATCAGAGTCCTCTCTTACAGTCAGATGTGTCCATCAGAGTCCTCCCTTACAACCAGGAGTGCCCATCAGAGTCCTCCATTAAATCCAGGAGTTCCCATCAGAGTCCCCCTTGTATCCAGGAGTGCCCTCTTACATTTAGAAGTGTCCATCAGAGTCCTCCATTAAATCCAGGAGTTCCCATCAGAGTCCCCCTTGCATCCAGGAGTGCCCATCAGAGTCCCCTCTTACATTTAGAAGTGTCCATCAGAGTCCTCCATTAAATCCAGGAGTTCCCATCAGAGTCCCCCTTGCATCCTTGCATCCAGGAGTGCCCATCAGAGTCCCCGCTTACATTCAGAAGTGTCCATCAGAGTACTCTATTACAACCAGGAGTGCCCATCAGAGTCCTCCCTTACATCCATGAGTGCCCATCAGAGTGCCCCCTTACATCCAGGAGTGCCCATCAGGGGGGCTGGCAGAGGGTCAAGGCTGGCGGGCTGGCAGTGGATGTACCAGACTCCAAATTATGATACACAGATCACTGCCAGTTAGGGTATTTACAGATGCTGCAGGTCAGATAAAATCTTGTTGCGGGCCTGATGTGACCCTCAGGCCATACTGAGCTAACCCATAGTGATCTGGAAGTCCTTTGTCACTTTTGAAATGTTTATTTGCAAAACAATTAATATACCTGTACATACAGTAGATGGTAAAAAAAAAGGTTTAAAAACAAGAGAGTGTAAAACTTAAAAAACCTAAAATATATCTAAAGCCAAAACGTTCATTTTGTGTTGGATTGTGTAGAGAAAGATTACAACCCCTGCCAGGTTAACATCTGCTGATCCTGTCAGAAATATAGAAAGCTGATAACAGTGCAGAAAAGGCAAAGAGCATGGAAGTTATCAGTTAGCATAATTCCCAGGTATTACTGTGGACTACAGAACGCCTCCCCACTATGTTATAAAGATAAGGAGGCTGTGTTCTGTAGTCCTAACACACTTTCTGTCCAATAGTGACAACACCGCTCCTCCATAGATACAGTGCATTGGGTAAGCGTTGTCACTGTAGGACAGGAAATGTGTTACTGGCAGGATCAACCGGTGAAAATAAAAAGAACGAGAAAAGGGAAACGAATACAAGCATCACATCTAAACACTGGTAAGCTGCAATATATTACACTTTTGTTTTTAGATTTAAAACGTTTAAAATGTTACAGTACTTACGATATGGCATCTACCATGGCCAGACCCATCATGATGGAGCAGTAGGCGTGATCTTCTCTGTAATCAGGGAGGCCACAGATGCAGTAATAACAGTCACCTAGGATCTTAATCCTCAACTGGTGATATTTCTACAAGATAAAACAAGACCTGATATTAATGTTCTAGTAAGTGTGAGAATATCACTGGGTCAGGGCCGTCTTAATAGCATCATGGACCCCTGGGCAAAGTAGCCCCTACCAGCCTGCCCCAATTTACACACCTACTTTCAAGAAATAATGTATAAATAGTTGATAGAATTAAACATAGATTCATTAGTGCTTTCAAACGAATCGATTTTACAAAAGGAAAACATTCCATAAATCAAAGACTAGTCAACACAAAGGGCACAGTACAGGGGGGAATGCAGAACGGAACAGTACAGAGGTGGTCAGGAGGGCACAACACTGGGATCACGACTCTATCGGCACAGTTTAGTAAAAAGCATGACAGTCCCAGCAAATACGGGACAGTTGGCAAGTATGATGCAATGCAAGATTATTGTGGGAGCCCCCCATGTACCTGTGGCCCCTGGGCAGTGCCCAGGAGTGCCCTTGCATTAAGATGGCCCTGCACTGGGTACGTCTGACTGTGCACAAGAGAATCCAACCACAGATGAGAAATGACCAGATCCACCTGTGGTGTTCTGTGGCTCAGGAGATGGGAGGCAGGTCAGGTGAATATGGTCTGCACATTAACCTGACAAAATTCCATTAAAAATAGTGGATATGGAAGCTGGAGAAACCTACTTTAATGCCTCGTACACACGACCGGTTTTCCCGGCAGGAAAACTGCCATGAGAGCTTTTGGCCGGGAATCCCGGCTGTGTGTATGCTCTATCGCAGTTTTCCCGACATGAAAACCGCCGGGAATCCCGGCGGGAAAAATGAGAACATGTTTTCTTTTTTCCCGCCGGGATGTCCGGAGGTTTTTAACCCGGCAGTTTTCCTATGGGAAACACTGCGATGGAGCATACACACGGCCGGGATTCCCGACCAAAGCTCTCATGGCAGTTTTCCTGTCGGGAAACCCGGTCGTGTGTAGGGGGAAAAAGTTACCGAGTAGGTTCTCGGGTTTCCCGGCTGACTTTTTATCGCCGGGAAACATGGTCGTGTGTACTAGGCATTAGACATTCTGGAACAACGAACAGTGAATCCATCTCTCCAAAAGAAGCAGTGGCGGCCATAATGTAAAACCTAAAGGCCCTCACCACATCCAGGAATCTTTGGGGTGCATCGGTCCTGGCACTGGCAGGACCACACAATATCCTCATTAGGGTGAAAAGCAGAGACCAGTTTGGGTAAAAAGGAGGTCCTTGGCCGTAAAACGAGCTTGTCTTTTATTGAGATCAAAGGAGGCTCCCTACCAGGCAATGTTGACAACTCCCGAAACCTTTCTGGCTGAAGTAATGGAAAAGCTACCTTATGGGATAGCAATGCCAATGCAAAGATTTGATTAGGTTGGGGTGGAGCTCTTTATACGGTAGTACCTACAATATAAGTGTAGCTGGGTCTTCACATCTAGGGGAATGTTTGAGTGGTAGTTGTACTCAAACACCTTATTTGATAGGGATTTACTAAACCATTTTTATACCGCAGGTGGGATACTGGTGTATAGTTCCCTGTGGCCTGTGGATGGCGCTGCCATCAGGGGCTAGGGTTGAACCGCTGGTATAGTGCTGTGCCTTGGATGTCCCCTCTCGGCGGTGGTATGGTGGGCGTGTCGGCTTGCTGTGCATGCCGGGAGAGGATATAAAAGGGGCAGACACTGCCTGTGGGGGGTGAATTCCTGGGGGTCCTACCCCGGGGAGTGTGTTGTTCTGTTCGTTGGCCACCCCGGGCACCTTTAGCCCGAGGGTAGGGTTCCGGGTTCGAGAGTACTGGGTCCTCCTGGCCCGGTACACTGGCAGATCAGTCCCAGGCACCTTTAGTCCTGGGGCTGCAACTGAAGGCCTTGGGTCCAGCACCTTTGGCTGGGGCCCACGGAGGGAGGAAGAATCCCAGGGAGCTGCCTTGCGAGGAGACCCGTATCTGGAAGAGGAGGCCGGGGGAGGACCGTTCCGAGGGACTGTTGAGAGATCACAGTGAAGGAAGGGGCCTGGTAACTCTCTGGAAGGATGTCATCTCCCTGAAAGAGGCCTAATACCACAAGTAAAGTTCACCAGGTCTGTGGCAGAGACCCAAAGTTCACCAGGTCTGTGGCAGAGACACCAAAGTTCACCAGGTCTGTGGCAGAGACCCAAATTCACCCGTAACAGTTCAAGCAGAGACTGTGTGTAATCTAATTCGAGCTTCACTCCGACTGCTAGGATCCACTCTAATGGGAGACTATCTGGGTGAGCTGAGCCTACTTGAAGATACAGGTAGTGAATCGTATATTCGTTTGTGCCTGGACCTACTCCAACACCTTTTGCTGTCCTGTTCTCCATCCACCCTTTCCTATCTAGTGACTGTGCATATGAGAAAATAAACTCTACGTTGGAGTTGCAACTGGTGTGGACCTTGGAGTTATTGGGGGAAATAGAGACTTGTCTTTATTGCAGTAAAGACGGGAACCATTCTCTGGAGAACCTAGCCGTGGATACCCAGTTACATTTACACCGCTCAACCTCTTCACACAGGAGGGTACGAGCATGTGGCACAGTATGCCCCTTTTCCTACAAGTGAGCCAAAGGTAGGGAAAAGGGGTCCGGTTGCTACATAAGATTTAAGACCCACAGTTGAAGTGGACATCTAATGGGGGGGGGGGGCAATGTGTGAAACCCTTTGTTTAAATGTATAAATAAGCAAATTATTAGGAAGAGGAACGCAGAAAAAGGACAGACAAACCACACACCTGACCTCTAATGGTACTGAGGGCCAGTTTTTTTCCTACCCCCAATTGACGGAAGGAAAGGAAGAACACTGATCACCATGATGTTAATGTTCAGTGTACATAATGCAGGGGTCAGGGTTGGGTAACGTACATAGTGCAGGGGTCAGGGTTGGGTAACTTACATAGTGCAGGCTTCAGGGTTGGGTAACGTACATAGTGCGGGGGTCAGGGTTGGGTAACGTACATAGTGCAGGGTTGGGTAACGTACATAGTGCAGGGGTCAGGGTTGGATAACGTACATAGTACAAGGGTCAGGGTTGGGTAACGTACATGGTGCAGGGGTCAGGGTTGGGTAACGAACATAGTGCAGGGGTCAGGGTTGGGTAACGTACATAATGCAGGGGTCAGGGTTGGGTAACGTACATAGTGCAGGGGTCAGGGTTGGGTAACGTACATAATACAAGGGTCAGGGTTGGGTAATATACATGGTGCAGGGGTCAGGGTTGGGTAACGTACATAGTGCAGGGGTCAGGGTTGGGTAACGTACATAGTGCAGGCTTCGGGGTTGGGTAACGTACATAGTGCAGGGGTCAGGGTTGGGTAACGTACATAGTGCAGGCTTCGGGGTTGGGTAACGTACATAGTGCAGGGGTCAGGGTTGGGTAACGTACATAGTGCAGGGGTCAGGGTCGGTTAACATACATAGTGCAGGAATCAGGGTTGGGTAACGTACATAGTGCAGGGGTCAGGGTTGGGTAATGTACATAGTACAGGGGTCAGGGTTGGTTAACGTACATAGTGCAGGAATCAGGATTGGGTAACGTACATAGTGCGGGGGTCAGGGTTGGGTAACGTACATGGTGCAGGGGTCAGGGTTGGGTAACGTACATAGTGCAGGGGTCAGGGTTGGGTAACGTACATAGTGCAGGGGTCAGGGTTGGGTAACGTACATAGTGGGGGGATCAGGGTTGGGTAACGTACATAGTGCAGGGGTCAGGGTTGGGTAACGTACATAGTGCAGGGGTCAGGGTTGGGTAATGTACATGGTGCAGGGGTCAGGGTTGGGTAACGTACATGGTGCAGGGGTCAGGGTTGGGTAACGTACATGGTGCAGGGGTCAGGGTTGGGTAACGTACATAGTGCAGGGGTCAGGTTTGGCTAACGTACATAGTGCAGGAATCAGGGTTGGGTAACGTACATAGTGCAGGAATCAGGGTTGGGTAACGTACATAGTGCAGGGGTCAGGGTTGGGTAACGTACATAGTGCAGGGGTCAGGGTTGGATAACGTACATAGTGCAGGGGTCAGGGTTGGATAACGTACATAGTGCAGGGGTTAGGGGTTAGGGTTGGGTAACGTATATGGTGCAGGGGTCAGTGTTGGGTAACGTACATAGTGCAGGAGTCAGGGTTGGGTAATGTACATGATGCAGGGATCAGGGTTGGGTAACGTACATGGTGCAGGGGTCAGGTTTGGGTAACGTACATAGTGCAGGGGTCAGGGTTGGGTAACGTACATGGTGCAGGGGTCAGGGTTGGGTAACGTACATAGTGCAGGGATCAGGGTTGGGTAATGTACATAATGCACTACGTAATGTAGTGCAGGAGTCAGGTGTGTAATGTATAGATTGTAGGGTTAGGAGTGGCTACTGCAGGGGTCAGGTGTGTACAGTACAGGGTACTTTACACCAGATACATAAGATACCAGCGCTAGCAAACCAGATTTTTTCCTTCCCTTTACTATGAAGCATTTCCCTTGGCTGCAAAGATTATGTCACTTATTCAGAAGCAAGCAATGCTACATGGACTGCGTGTTCACTTACCGCTGCAAGCTTGTCGAAGCGGGCAAAAAGCTCATTTAACAGCTTAACCAGCTCCTGGGCGCTGCAGTATGAGGACAGCTGAGTGAAGCCCACGATGTCTGCAAAGAGTATGCTGCGGGGAGACAGAGATAAGGACAGGGGTTATGTCTTGCTGAGGAAAACATTAAATATTGGTTGCCCAACGATGCTGATGACAGCTGCAGGCCTGCTGCATTTTTTCCTTGCTCCTGCTGTCCCCGGGGCTTTGTAAAGGGAAACCTCATTGGCTCTGTTTGGGCTAAGGGCTAAAAAGCTGTGGCTCAGTCTTCTGTATTCTAAAATAATTCTTTGGATGTGCACAAGGGCGTGCTCCTAGCTCACAATGGGCCTTGCGGGGTTGATCAAGGGCTTGCTAAAGACATAATGGTGTTACCATTCATATGACTATAGGTTGTAATCTGCCTTCCTTCCTTCCTCCTCGGAACATTTCTTATATACATTCTTCCAGACATTCGGGTGCGCTGTGTGCAAATGATAATTTTAGGTCTGTCAGCCGATGATTCATTTATTTTAATCAAAATTTGTGCTGTGTGAATATCTCAGCATGTGCTTCGCTGTTGCAAATAATCCCTGTGATTTGTGTCTGCAAAAGTTTATTTCCCATGTCGTAATGTGATATTTTCCTAAAACACCTCAATCGGGAAAATACTGCATTATGGCCACTAGACGGAGCTGATGATGATGATAGGAAATTCACATACACACACAGTTAGGGGTCTGATTGGTTGCTATGGGTTACTGCACTCCCCCGTGTATCTCGTGTGACTAGGCCTGATAGCCTGAGTTAGGGATCTGATTGGTTGCTATGAGTTACTGCCTCTTTCACAACTTCCTGTTTACTGATTAGGCTTGACAGCCTGCATGAGGGAACTGATTGGTTGTTATGTGTTACTGCATCACTCATATCTCCTGTTTACGGACTAGGCGGCCCCACAGCCTGTGTGAGGGATCTGATTGGTTGACATAGGTTATTACACACTCTCGTGTCTTCTGTATACTGACTAGGCCTGACAGTCTGCATGAGAGATTTGATTGGTTGCTATAGGTTAAAGCATGCCCTTATGTCTCCTGTATACTGACTAGGCCTGGCGGCCTCAGTGACAGATCTGATTGGTTGCTATGGTTTCCTGTACCCTCTCATGTCTCCTGTATACTGACTGACTAAGCCTGACAGCCTGCATGAGGGATATGATTGGTTGCTATGGGTTACTGCACGCGCTCGTGTATCCTGTATACTACCTAGGCCTGACGACTTCAGGGAGGGACCTGATTGGTTGCTGTGTGACTGTACACCCTTGTGTATACTGTATACCAACTAAGCCTGATAGACTCTTGCCTAGCAGTAAAAAGGGTCGCTGGTTCAAATCCCGACCACGACACTACCTGCCTGGAGTTTGCATGTTCTCCCTGTGCCTGCGTGGGTTTCCTCCGGGTGCTCCGGTTTCCTCCCACACTCCAAAGACATGCTGGTAGGTTAATTGGTTTCTGTCTAAATTGGCCCTAGTATATGAATGTGTGTTAGGGAACTTAGATTGTAAGCTCCTTGAGGGTAGGGACAGATGTGAATGTACAATGTATATGTAAAGCGCTGCGTAAATTGACGGCGCTATATAAGTACCTAAATAATAATAATGAGTGATCTGATTGGTTGCTATGGGTTACTGCAAGCCCTCGAGTATCCTGTATACTGACTGTGCCTTATGGCTTCAGTGAGAGATCTGATTTGTTGCTTTGAGTTACTTTCCCCCTCACGTCTCCTTCTCACTGACTGGTGTATCTATCTGATTGGTTGCTATGGGTTACTGCACACTCCTAGGTCTCCTGTATACTGACTAGGCCCAGCAGCTTGAGTGTGGAATCTGATTGGTTGCTATGGGTTACTGTACACTCCTAGGTCTCCTGTATACTGACTAGGCCCAGCAGCTTGAGTGTGGAATCTGATTGGTTACTATGGGTTACTGCACACTCTCATGTCTCCTGTATACTGACTAGGCCCAGCAGCCTGAGTGTGGGATCTGATTGGTTGCTATGGGTTACTGCACACTCTCATGTCTCCTGTATACTGACTAAGCCCAGCAGCCTGAGTGTGGGATCTGATTGGCTGCTATGGGTTACTGCACACTCTCATGTCTCCTGTATACTGACTAGGCCCAGCAGCCTGAGTGTGGGATCTGATTGGTTGCTATGGGTTACTGCACACTCTCATATCTCCTGTATACTGACTAGGCCCAGCAGCCTGAGTGTGGGATCTGATTGGCTGCTATGGGTTACTGCACACTCTCATGTCTCCTGTATACTGACTAGGCCCAGCAGCCTGAGTGTGGGATCTGATTGGTTGCTATGGGTTACTGCACACTCTTATGTCTCCTGTATACTGACTAGGCCCAGCAGACTGAGTGTGGGATCTGATTGGTTGCTATGGGTTACTGCACACTCTCATGTCTCCTGTATACTGACTAGGCCCACCAGCCTGAGTGTGGGATCTGATTAGTTGCTATGGGTTACTGCACACTCTCATGTCTCCTGTATACTGACTAGGCCCACCAGCCTGAGTGTGGGATCTGATTGGTTGCTATGGGTTACTGCACACTCTCATATCTCCTGTATACTGACTAGGCCCACCAGCCTGAGTGTGGGATCTGATTGGTTGCTATGGGTTACTGCACACTCTCATGTCTCCTGTATACTGACTAGGCCAAGCAAACCTGAGTGTGGGATCTGATTGGTTACTATGGGTTACTGCGCACTCTCATGTCTCCTGTATACTGACTAGGCCCACCAGCCTGAGTGTGGGATCTGATTGGTTGCTATGGGTTACTGCACACTCTCATGTCTCCTGTATACTGACTAAGCCCAGCAGCCTGAGTGTGGAATCTGATTGGTTGCTATGGGTTACTGCACAATCTTATGTCTCCTGTATACTGACTAGGCCCAGCAGCCTGAGTGTGGAATCTGATTGGTTGCTATGGGTTACTGCACAATCTCATGTCTCCTGTATACTGACTAGGCCCAGCAGCCTAAGTGTGGGATCCGATTGGCTGCTATGGGTTACTGCACACTCTCATGTCTCCTGTATACTGACTAGGCCCACCAGCCTGAGTGTGGGATCTGATTGGTTGCTATGGGTTACTGCACACTCTCACGCCTTCTGTTCACGGACTAGGCCCGATAGCCTGAGTGAGGCCTAGCTGTGGTATACCTGACGTTTTCATGGCGGTACATGTACATGGTGTTGAACTGCTGTAGCTCCTTCTGCTTCTGGTCCTTCTTCATGTCGTTGAGCATCTCGTCAGCGATGTGCTTGGGCAGGATGGAGAGGAGGAGTCTCTCCTAGAAAGAAATAAACATGACAGCCATGGTTAGAGCGAGGCGTTCTTCTGTTCTAGGAAATTCTAGCACGTGGCGTAACGGATGAGGACTTCCACCAGACTGTACAAACAGTGCAAGAGAAATTACAATGAGTCACGGCTGTCCTGATACAAGGCCGCCCACCCTTCACTCTTCTGGTCCACAACACGCTAATGGCGGATAATTGCAGGACAAAATTTGGGTGCCATTACCCTTCGATGGCGCCCTAAACACAATGAGATTCTGCCGTGATTGTCGTGCAATAGGATCGCTTAACAATCGCAACAAACTGCACCTTTACAAATCCCACAAAGCTTGTCACTCAATAAGGGGCAGGAGCTTCTCTTCGATAGACAAACTCACATACGGAAGCCTATTGAAGTGAATGGGATTCCCTATGTAACACGCAGAATCACGTGAAAACTGCACAGTTAAAATCGCATAGCAGGGATGCTCACGATTACGGGGACAGGGCCTTGAAGGCTTGATTTTGCCGCCTGATCCTGTCGTGAGACAGTCGCGGCCGAATCGCATCACTTTTAGAGGGTAAGGGCACCCGAACGTGCGCATTGTGCTGTGATTTCTATGCGATTTGGAGTCATGGGCCGAATCACAGCAATTCCAAATCGCAAAGTGTGAAAGGAGCGTTTGGGGGATTCAATTAACTCAGGCTCAACAGAAGAGCACATAGAAAACAACTGTTTTCTATGCGCCCTGTTCACACAATAATGATGTGCAGAGCTGCATTGCATAAAAATGCTGCATGGGCCGCAACGTTTGCGGTGCACGTGGCCTGCAAAGCTGCGATGCATAGCGTTGAATAAAATGCCATATTGTAACATTTCAATAAAGTAAAAAAAAAAATGTAAACAGTGCAACGCCTTGTAGCAAAGCATTCATTGGCCAGTGCACACGCGCTATATGGAGCATAATTAATGCAGGCTGGTGTGAGTTTTTATCAATTCAGACTTGAAATTAAATGCCCACTTTAAGGCCGTTGCACTTGGGGCCATCTAGGAGCAGCGCATCTCTTCTGGCATTTTAGGCACCTCTCCTGCATGCTGAGCAGCTGTTTTCTGTATCTGCATCCGTCTTGGACCTCTATGACTTAGCTCTGGTGGGCTGGGCGAAACACGTTGGCAGTGTGGCCATCGGGAGGAACTGCGGCCATCGGGAGGAACTGCATCTGAGGCTGCTCTTTACCCTCCTTACCAGGATCGTGCAGTCAGGGGAGGCAGGTGAGACAGAGCCTCGCCTGCCATGAACAAAAATAAATAAATAAAAAAAACGATTGACTTCAAAGGTCGTAGCTCGGCAACCTGGGGTCAGAGAGACCCCAAATTTGGGGGGTAGGTAGCTGAAGTCCTACCCCACCACTGTTCAAATGTGGCTCTTAGGACCTATGGTTCCAGAGATATTGGGCTCCTTGTGCAGCCTGTCAGAAGCTACATACAGAGTGGTCAGTTTAAAGCGGGATTCCACCTGCGATTTTTTTTTTTTTAAATCAGCAGCTACAAACACTGTTGCTGACTTTTAATAAGGACACTTACCTGTCCTAGGCGTCCGCGATGTCGGCCCCCCCGAGGCCGACCCCTCGATCGTGGAGGGTTCACGGCGCCACCATCCTCACTAAGGGAAACAGGCTGTGGAGTCTTGCGGCTTCACTGCCCGTTTCCTACTGCGCATGCGCGAGTCTCGCGACGCTGTATGAATGGGCGGCTGCTCTCTGGGATACACGCAGTTCCCAGAAGGCAGCGCGCCCCATTCCCCAGAAGACAACGCGAGGAGGATGCGAAAGAAGACCAGCCGCGGACTAGGAAGAGGCAGATTAGGAAGAAACCCCTAGCAACCACACTTTCTGGTAAGTAAAAATGTTAATTTTTTTTTCCATTTTTTTGGAACATTTTGGTGTATTTTTTTTTTTCTTTAGGGTGGAACTCCACTTTAAATACAAGCTGGCACACTTTGTTTGCAGCTGACTGAGAGGATGAGCTCACAGTGCCTCACCTCACTTCATGTCAGAGGCACTGAGCACAATGGACAGCTTGGAGTCTTGGACCAATGGTAAAGCATCATTGGCCCAAGCTGGCCAATAAAAATGCTGCAGTGCGGTCACGCCTCTCACTGCAGTGTCATAGAAGGGGCATGTGTCTAAAAGACAAACACTCTCTTCCAGCCCAGTCCTCTTAAAGCGGTTGTATACCCAAATAAAAAGAAAAAAAAAAAACCTGCAAGACAAAGGCATAACGAGCTAGTATGACTAGCATACTAGCTCATTATGAATTACTTACCTTAGATCGAAGCCCCTGAAGCCATCCTCGTCTCCCCCTCCTCGTTACTTACGGGTATCGCCGCTCCGGCGCTGTGATTGGCCGGAGCGGCAAAGACGTCACTCCGCGCATGCGCGCGGGAGCCGTCAAAGCCGGCATTGCCGGTTTTATGAATGGCTATTCTCAGTGCGCCTGCGCCGTTGTCTACGGCGGGCATGCACCGTAGACATCGGTGCATTCTTTGTGGCAAATATCTCCTAAACCTACATGGTATTGCAAACACCTACAGGTAAGCCTTAGGCCGCTTTCACACTGAGGCACTTTGCAGGCGCTATTGCGCTAAAAATAGCGCCTGCAAAGCGCCCTGAAAAAGCCGCTACTTGGTATCCAGTGTGAAACCCCGAGGGCAGGAGGGTAAAGAAACTCCTGCAAGCCAAATTTTTGAGGCGCAATAGGAGCAGTAAAAATACCGCTCCTATAGCGTCCCTGCCCATTGAAATCAATGGGGTAGCGCCTCCAAAACGCCCGCAAAATGCCGTAAAGAGGCGTTATTGCGGCTGTTTTTAACCCTTTCTTTCTCGTACATCACGGGACACAGAGCGACATAGTCATTACTAATGGGTTATATAGATACCGTCAGGTGCTGGCACTGGCAACTTCCAAAACCGGAAGTACCCTCCCCTATATAAGCCCCTCCCATCCGGGAGCACCTCAGTTTTTTGCCAGTGTCTAAGGTGTTGGCCAAGAAGAAACATGTGTTTTTCACTGAGCTTGCGTACAGGTTCTTTTGGGCCTCAGTAAGCTATTCCGGATCCGACCAAAAAAGCTTCATAGCTAAACGGTCGGTACCCGGGCCTTGCAGAGAAGAGCAAGGTTTTGCCTGTAATGCTTCTCTTAGGAGAGCTGGACCCTGGGATCCAGAGCTCTGGTCATACCCACGACCAAGATGTTTTCTGTGCAGGGTGCTATACAGGTCCAGGGGAGTGGAATCCTTGGGAACCCGGTCCCTGAAGGTTTGATTACAATGCCTGCCGTGATAGGTGAAGTTTGGGCTTTTGTGGACCAAACAAAGTCCTGCGGCGGGGAACAGGTAAGTGGGGGCCCCCAGGAACTTGGTTCTATTGGGGGACCCCCAAGCCTAATTTGTCTTTCTGTCTGTTACCTAACGGTATTCCCGCTAATATTCTGTGTATGCCTGTTACTACTGAGAAAATGTAAAAATTTTAATAGTAGGCAAGAAAAAAAAAAAAAAAAAGTAAGACCGCGGTACCTGTGTTAGACACTAGAGGCCGCTATGGTTCTTTTTCTTGTAATGTGGATTTTTTTCTTCCAGAATCAAATCCAGGCAGTTGGTATGTTCTCTGCTGGGAAGCTGTCTCCTCTGCCCTGTTGCTGCGCTCATCCATCCCCGGGCCCTGCGGCAAAGGGACCCTGGCTCCCATCTAGCTCCTTGTTGTTTTCAAAAAAGGCGCCGAAGGCGCGCGTGCCCGCGCGCGTGCACGCGCCTCTATTCATAGAGGCGATCTGGAAAAAGGGGCGGAGCGGGTGGATGACGCTCAGGTGTGCGCCGCGGCGCTACTGCGCATGTGCGGGCGTCCAGCGTGTTTTGAAGCACATTATAGCTGGCTGTTGAAGTGCACAGACAGAGCTAGCAACAATATAAAGGCACATAGAGGCGGTTGATGCAGGCATCCCCTAGAAAGGCACTTTAGTAGACACCAACTGTGATATAGCAGCAATTGTGCTAGACTATTCTCAGTAAAAGTGGTGTATTACGGCTGGAATACCTCAGCTTTAGGCTTAGGAATATGCCGTCCAGAAGCTCCGGAACTGAATCTTCCAGGAAGCGAAGGGGGTCTCATCGGGCCCTGAGGATCTTGGGCATACTTCTGCTGCACCAGTCTCCCCTGAAGTTCAGAGGTAAGTGACCGTAGAGACCCCGCAGGGGTACTTGGTACTGTGGCTGTCCTCAGTTCACCTGCTCCTGTGTATGTAACAGAGGAGGTTTTTTCCTCAGCTCTGGGAGGATTAGAGAGAGATTGTCAACATTGATCGCTGCCTCCCTGTCAGGGAAAGCACGCCGATCTCCATCTCCTCCTTCAAAGTGCCTGTTAGCAGAGCAACAGTCCCATACAGGGATCGACCTGCCTGAAGGGGATCAGGATAAGGTTGATTCTGTTATAGAGGAGTCAACAGTGGGGGAACCTTTTCTCAGCATCTCAAGCTGAAAGATTATGGGTTCAGTCTCTGACTAACATGGTCCGATCAGCATTTAAAAATGCACCTTGCGGAACCATCAACCACTACTGTATCCTCGTTGGGGTCGCTAGAAGCCCCCAGACTGTCTGTTCTTTTCCACTTCACCCTTTACTGAAAGGGCTTATTTACCAGGATTGGGAACGTCCTGAGAAAATATTTATTCCCCCAAGAGATTTCCGGTGGTCTATCCCATGGAGGATAAGTTCATCAAAAAAAAAAAAAAAAAATGGAAGGTCCCTACAGTGGACGCAGCCATCTCTTGTATGTATAAATCACTGACATGTCCAGTGGATAATGTCCAAATGTTCAAGAACCCAATAGATAAAAGATTGGAGTCCTTATGAAAGTCTGCTTCTTTCTACAGCAAGCTTGGTGACACAACCAGCAGTAGCAGCTATTGGGGTCTGCTAAGCAGTGAAGGATCAGTTGAAACAGGTCTTGAGGGACTTGACAGATCAGCAGGCTTTGCCCTAGCTGATCTACCTAGAGCCTTAGGCTTTGCGGTTGACGCCATAAGGATTCAGTCCATCAGGCCTCCCGCCTTACGCTGTCTATAGTACATATGCGTAGGCTTCTATGGCTCAAAAAACTGGTCTGCTGAAGCTCCCTGTAAAGAATGGCTGGTTAGCGTCCCATTTCATGGTGAACGCTTATTCAGGGAAAACCTGGACAAATATATCCAGAAAATTTCCAGCGGTAAAAATACGCTCTTGCCGGTTAAAAACAGAGTTAGCGGTCCCTCTTTAAGAGGCCTGCTTCTCCAGTCCCTGGGGCATCGGCTGTGTAACAGTTCCGACGGCCTCCTCGGTCAATTCCCGGGGGTAAAAAACAGGGACAATAACAGGGTAATGAGAAACCCTGGGTCAGGGGAGGTACAAAACCTCCCCCAAAGTTAAATTCATTGAAGGGTTGCCCCCACTCAGTCGGGTGGGGGGAGGACTCCAGTTGTTCGCAAGAGACCTGGCGTGACACGATCAAGACAGATAGGTGCTCTCCGCAGTATGTTTGGGATACAGTTTGGAGTTAAAAGACTCTCCTCCTTCCCATTTTTGAGGTCAAACGTGCCAAGGGATCCCCGGAAGATAGAGTCCCTCTTGTTGGCACTAGAACAACTATTGCTCCAAGGAGTAATTATGGAGGTTCCCCTGTAAGAATGAGGGTTTGGGTTTTACTCAAACCTCTTTACAGTCCCGAAGCAAACGCGGACGGGAGGCCCATATTAATTCTAAAAAGGGCTATACAAATTCCTGTATATCAGGACTTTCCGATGGAGTCGATCCGATCGGTGGCCACTGCCCTACAAGGGGAGGATTGGTTAGCCGCGATCGACATCAAAGATGCTTATTTGCACATTCCCATCTTTCCAGTCCACCAAAAATTTCTACGCTTTGCAGTAGAAGGGCGCCATTTTCAGTTCAGAGCCTTACCCTTCGGTTTGGCCACAGCACCACGAGTGTTTACAAAAATTCTGGCCCTTTATTGGCCAATCTAAGAACACAAGGTGTAATGATAATGGCATATCTAGATGACTTGTTGCTGATAGACCACTCAGTGAAAAAACTAGACGTGGTCGTTCACAAGACAATCAAGTATCTGGAATCTCACGGTTGGATTATCAACCGAGACAAGTTAGCCCTAAAAACCAGTCAAAAGTCTGGAATACTTGGGGCTAAGGTTGGATTCAGGCCAGAGAAAAATATTCTTGCCTCGAGGAAAGGTGTTGTCTTTGAAAGATTTGATCCACTTAGTGGGTACAAAAAAGACAGCCGTCCATACGCCTGTGCATAAGGCTGCTGGGAAAAATGGTGGCATCATTCGAAGCAGTACTCTACGGTCAATTCCATTCAAGGAATTTGCAGGGGGCCATACTGTCAGCCTGGAACAAAAAAGTTCAGGCCCTAGACTTACAATGTCCTTGTCCCCTTCCGTTCGCAAGAGCCTCCGTTAGTGGTTGGTTCCCCAGAATCTGGAAAAAGGGAAATCCTTCAGTCTGATTTCTTGGAAGGTGGTCACTACAGATGCCAGCCTTATAGGCTGGGGAGCAGTACTGGAGCAATGGTCTCTCCAGGGCAGATGGTCGGATGCAGAAAAGGCCCTGCCCATCAATCTCTTAGAGATACGAGCAGCCCGGTATGCCCTAGTAGCATGGACATCCAAACTCCAAGGGTCCCCTGTCAGAATTCAATCATCAGGGGGGCACCAGGAGTCGTGCAGCCCAGAGGGAAGTAAATTACATCCTGAAATGGGCAGAAAAATATGTCCCAGCCATATCTGCGGTATTCATTCCAGGAGTGGAGAATTGGAAGGCGGACTTTCTAAGTCGCCAGCAATTAGGCCCAGAGGAAGGGTCCCTTCACCCCGAGGTTTTCTGGACAATATGTCAGCGGTGGGGAACATCGGATGTAGATCTTCTAGCATCCAGATTCAACGCAAAGGGGGACAGGTTTGTCTCTCGGACAAGGGATCCCCTAGCTTGCGGCTCGGATGCCCTAGTGTTCCCTTGGGATCAGTTCAAGCTGATATATGCATTCACACCGCCACAATGGTTACCTCGATTACTCCGCAGAATCAGGGTAGAAAAGAAACCAGTGATTCCGGTGGCTCCAGCGTGGCCCCGAAGAGCGTGGTACGCGGAGATTGTAAAATTTCAGTGGGGAGTCCTTGGACTCTCCCACGTCGTCCGGACCTGCTTTCGCAA
Source organism: Rana muscosa (assembly GCA_029206835.1). Classification (NCBI taxonomy): domain Eukaryota; kingdom Metazoa; phylum Chordata; class Amphibia; order Anura; family Ranidae; genus Rana; species Rana muscosa. The sequence continues at coordinate 49,820,140 of JARGYO010000094.1, read as the reverse complement.
GGACCGATATACCACCCTTCCTTACCAGCCCTAGGTTTGACGGCCTGGCCATGGAAGCCCACATTCTAAAAAAGAGAGGGCTCTCTAATCCTGTGGTATCTACCATGATCAATGCCAGGAAGCCGGTATCCAGGCAGATCTAATATAGAATCTGGAAGGCGTACATCGCGTGGTGTGAGGCCAAGAAATGGCATCCACATAAGTACGTAATAGGTAGGATTCTGGACTTCCTACAATGGGCTGTAGATAGGAAGCTTGCCTTGAGTACTATCAAGGGTCAGATTTCGGCCTTGTCAATATTTTTTCAAAGGCCCTTGGCTTCGCATTCACTAGTCAAAGCCTTTATACAAGGAGTGATGCGTATTAGTCCTCCGGTTAATATTCCCATATGTCCATGGGATCTAAACTTGGTTCTGTCGGTTCTACAGAAACAACCATTTGAACCATTACAGCATATTTCTTTGGTGCTTCTCACCAGGAAATTGATTTTTCTAGTAGCCATTTGTTCGGCTAAAAGAGTGTCGGAATTAGCAGCTATGTCCTGTAAGGAGCCATATCTGGTTATCCATAAGGATAGAGTAGTATTACGTCCTCATCCAGCCTTTCTTCCTAGGGTGGTACCGAGGTTTCATTTGAACCAAGATGTGGTTCTTCCTTCTTTTTTCCCCAAACCTACTTCGGTAGAGGAAAAGTTATTGCATTCTTTGGATGTAGTAAGAGCAGTTAAAGCTCATCTAAAAGCCACTGCTCAGATTCGCAGAACGGATACTTTGTTTATTCTGCCGGAAGGCCCCAGAAAGGGTCAGGCAGCGTCAAAATCTACTTTAGCCAAGTGGATTCGACAGGTCATAATACAAGCCTATGGCTTGAGAAGGAGACCGCCTCCGTTCAAAGTTAGAGCGCACTCCACGAGAGCAGTTGGAACTTCATGGGCAGTGCATCACCAGGCCTCCCTGGCTCAAATCTGTAAGGCCGCAACATGGTCTTCAGTTCACACGTTTACTAGGTTCTACCAGGTGGACGTTAGAAGTCAGGAGGATGTCGCCTTTGGGCGCAGTGTGTTGCAGGCCGCAAAAGATCCTCATGTCTGATAGCGCTCAGCTTATATATGGTGTATCCCCCCCCCCTCATTGGGCATTGCTTTAGGACATCCCATTAGTAATGACTATGTCGCTCTGTGTCCCGTGATGTACGAGAAAGAAAATAGGATTTTTATAACAGCTTACCTGTAAAATCCTTTTCTTAGGAGTACATCACGGGACACAGAGCTCCCGCCCCTCTTTGGGGACACTTATTGCTTTGCTACAAAACTGAGGTGCTCCCGGATGGGAGGGGCTTATATAGGGGAGGGTACTTCCGGTTTTGGAAGTTGCCAGTGCCAGCACCTGACGGTATCTATATAACCCATTAGTAATGACTATGTCGCTCTGTGTCCCGTGATGTACTCCTAAGAAAAGGATTTTACAGGTAAGCTGTTATAAAAATCCTATTTTTTCGGCCGCTAGCGGGGGTTAAAATCACCCCGCTAGCGCCCGCAAATCGCGGCAAAAACAACGGTATAGCAGCGCTAAAAATAGTGCCGCTAAACCCGACAGCGCATCCAGCGCTTCAGTGTGAAAGTAGCCTAAATCTAGGCTTACGTGTAGGTAAAACATGTCAGGGAGCGTATACAACCGCTTTAACTACAACTACTAAAGCCCCGTACACACGATCGGTTAACCTATGGATTTTCATCCGATGGATTTGTCCATCGGATATCCGATGAAACTGTTTTCCATCAGTCTTGCCCACACACCATCAGTCAAAAAACCGACCGTTCCAAACGCGGTGACGTAAAACACTCCGATGAGCCGAGAAAAATGAAGTTCAATGCTTCTGAGCATGCGTGGACTTGATTCTGAGCATGCGTGGGTTTTTTATCCGATGGACTTGCCCATAGACGATCGGAGTTTTCGATCGGTTTTTTATCCATCGGAAAATTTTAAAACAAGTTCTATTTTTTAAAACCGATGGAAAAAAGACCGATGGGTACCATACACGATCGGTTGGTCTGATGAAAACCATCCATCGGACGGTTTTCATCAGTCAAACCGATCGTGTGTACGGGGCTTTACTGTTTGTATAATGTGAAAGATGGTGCTACGCCTAGTAAATAGATACCTAACATGTCACGCTTTAAAATTGCGCACACTTGTCTAAAGGCGCCAAACTTTAGTACATAAAAATCTCTATAGGCGAAGCTTGAATTTTTTTTTTTTTTTTTTAGAGGTTACCTGTTTAGAGTTACAGAGGAGGTCTAGTGCTACAATTATTGCTCTCGCTCTAACGTTTGCGGCGTATGTAACCTGTGTGTATCTGGCTCTGATAGTAGCCAGTGCCTCACCAGCCACTGACCTCACCGCACGTCCCTGCTCCTTACGGTTGGAGCTGATCGGTGTGCAGCAATGATTTCCCACTGAATTCGCCTTGGTGTTGCATGCAGGTAGCCAATACAAGTGGATGCAGATGCAACAGCTGCACGGACACAGGCGCATGTCAAAATTTGACACGGGTGCAGAAGCGGGTGCTCAGATTTCAGGGCAGACAGTATGCATTCAGGCCCATGCACCTGCTCCTGCTGTCCGTGCAGCTGCTTGCATCTGCGTCCGCTTGTATAGGCTGCCTGTGCGGGTGCAGATGCAGAAAACAGTAGTTCAGCGCACAGGAAGGGTGTCAACTAGGGTTGCCACCTGTCCGGGATTCACCCGGACAGTTCGGGTTCAGGATCATGCATCCAGGTTTCAGACTGCCTGAAACCCGGACACATTATTTAGACCGGACTATGGCTTCCAGATACATCTGGATGAGAGGTGCTGACTGCCAAGGTGTGAGTGAGCTCACTATCCATCTCCGTCTGTGACTGAAGTCTCCTTCCTTCTTTCTCCTGCCTCTGAGTGAGTACACTAAGTTAATTCTCAGGTCCCCCCTTACATCAGAGTTCCCCTTTACACCAGAGGCCACAGTGTTCCCCCTTACATCAGAGTCCTCTCCGTACATCAGAGTTCTCAGTGCTCCCCCTTAAATCAGGGTTCCCAGAGCATCCCTTATGTTAGAGTCCCCAGAGTTCTCCCTTACATCAGAGTCTGCAGAGTCCCCCCTTACAGTGAAAGGGAACTCTGTGGATTCAGGTGTAAAAGGGGAACTCTGCGGATTCAGATGTAAAAGGGGAACTCTGTGGACTCTGATGTAAAGGGGGACTCTTGTTATTAACATCATATGATTAGAAATTGTATTTAATAGCAAAATATATGTATAGTTTATAGTATAACATTTTTTGCTGTGTGACGCTAAAGTGTTCGGGTTTGACTTGAAGAAGAGGTGGCAACCCCTAGTGTCAACGCCCATCTGAATGAGCCCTTGGCATGCCCAGGAGAAGTAGATGCAGCGTTCAGCCCCCCCTGCAGGGAGCCTGTCATAAGGTACATGGCCTCATTCACACGGGTGGTACTAAAGCATACACTGCATACCTCCCAACATTTTGAGATGGGAATGAGGGACGCCTACTAACAAACGTATGTGGGTATAGGACACACCTCCTGCCACACCCCCTTAAAGGAGAATTAACCAAAAAAAAAAAGGTTAATTAAATCCACAAGTCCTTTTTTTTTTACCACTACTATTCCTTTATATTGGCTTTTAAAATTTACAAATGCAACCATTTAGAATTTGGATGAAAGGTTTAGCACTAGGAAACACTTTTTGAAAGACAAAAAGTGCATTTTATGTACAACTATATACATCAGACCCAAATGAAGGGGACAGAGGGACATTTCTCTAAATCGGGGAAAGTCCCTCAAAATCAGGGACAGTCCCTCAAAATCAGGGACAGTTCCTCAAAATCAGGCACAGTTGGGAGCTATGCATACGCCCATGCGAGGTCCGAGTTTGCCCATGCAGGCAGTCCCGTTTATGTAATTTTGGGATGCATGTGGATGCAGGTGCATGTCCCCGAACTCACACAGTGTGCATTAGTATGAACAAGGCCTAGGGCAGGCTGCACGGAGCTGAACACTTTACCAATTGGGTACCACAGAACTGCATTCCAGACCTTGGTCCCTGAATTCACAGGGCCCTAAATGTGGGTACCACTTGGCGTTCACCCCCAACCAGTGAATGCGTCTTCAGGGACCACGCAGGCATCCGAGGACGCAATGGGCCATGGGTATTACTGAGGCCAGACAAGTTTTCTTGTTATGAAAAGTGGTAATGTTGTCACTGCGGGAGTTCAATCGCCAGTTAGCGGACAGCCTCTGGTGTTGGGCAACTTTCACAGCTGATAAGTGGATTCGGTCTATTACTAGGGTGATCGTTATTCCAATTTGTGATACTGCAAAAGCTGGATGTCATGTCCGCTGCTGTAATGGTAAGGGTTCATTCTAGGGATCGACCAATATAATTTTTCCGGTGCCGATACGATACCGATATTTCGGCCACCTCTCAGGCCGATAGCCGATATTGTGTGCCGATATTCTGTACACTTTTTATTTTTTTGTCACTGTTATTGCTGTCACAAGGAATGTAAACAGTAATAGGCAGTGACAGGTACTCTATAAGACCCCAAACCCCTCCTATGCACTTGAAAGTATTCAAAACCTCAAGATCTGCATTTTTGAATACTTTATATTTTTTAAAACTGGCGCCCTTAAGATGCCAATAATCCGGGAAGTGATGTCATGACTAGGGATGCCACCTGTCCAGGATTCACCCGGACAGTTTGGGTTTTGAATCATGCGCCCAGGTTTCAGACTGCCTGAAACCCAGACACATTATTTAGACTGGACTATGGCCTCCCAGCAGGGTTGCTGGCTGCAGTTGTCTAAACTAAGCGTGTCTGTTACACTATTTTACACTGCCCAAAGCCAGCACTATCAATCCCCACCCCTCCCCTGAGTAAGTACACTAAGGCAAATCAGGGTTCTCAGAGCACCCCTTACATCAGATTTCCCCTTTACACCAGAGGCCACAGTGTTTCCCCTTACATCAGAGTCCTCTCCGTACATCAGAGTTCTCAGTGTTCCCCCTTAAATCAGGGTTCCCAGAGTATCCCTTATGTTAGAGGCCCCAGAGTTCTCCCTTACATCAGAGTCCCCCCTAAGGCTACTTTCACACTGAAGCGCTGGATGCGGTGGCGGTATAGCGGCGCTATTTTTATCGCCGCTATACCGTCGTTCTTTTCTGCCGCGATTTGCAGGCGCTAGCGGGGTGATTTTAACCCCCGCTAGCGGCCGAAAAAGGGTTAAAAACGCCCGCAATAACGCCTCTTTGCGGCATTTTGGAGGCGCTACCCCATTGATTTCAATGGGCAGGGGCAATATAGGAGTGGTATTTTTACCGCTCCTATCGCGCCTCAAAGATGCGGCTTGCAGGAGTTTTTTTACCCTCCTGCCAGCGCACCGCTCCAGTGCGAAAGCCCTCGGGCTTTCACATTGGATACAAAGTAGCGGCTTTTGCAGGGCGCTTTGCAGGCGCTATTTTTAGCTCAAAGCGCATCAGTGTGAAAGGGGCCTTATGGCCCGTACACACGATCCGAATATCGGACGAAAACGATCGTCCGAGGAAGAATCGTACGATTTTCGGATCGTGTGTACACTACTTTCGAGAGCCGATCACGACAGTTCATCCGATATTATTCGATCGGACAAGCACGAAAATTTTCCTTGTACGATACCAGATTGTACGATTTTCGTTTAGTCAGTATAGTTGTTGTCCGAAAATACAATACAAATACATTACAACACATGACATCTCTTCCGATTCTTTTTCTGTCGTACGAGAATTTTCGTGACTTTAATAACCTATTTATTTTTACTTGCGACTATTAAGCGAAAAAAGTCGTACGATCCATCGTACGATATTCGGATCGTGTGTACGGGGCATTACAGTGAAAGGGAACTCTGCGAGTTCAGATGTAAAAGGGGAACTCTGTGGACTCTGATGTAAAGGGGGACTCTTTTTCTTAACTTCATATGATTAGAAATGTTATTTAATAGCAAAATATATATATAGTTTATACTATAAAAAAAAATTGCCGTGCGCCGATAAAGTGTTCGGGTTTGACTTGAAGAAAAGGTGGCAACCCTAGTCATGACATCGCTTCCGGGTTACTAGATCCGAGACCTGAACGAAGCATCGGCTTTGTTCGGGTCTTCGACCAGCCAGCGGATGTGCCGGCTGGTTGCTCGGGCCTCCCGGTGGGACGGAAGAGCCCGGACGAGCGGCAGGAGGTGGCACTATAGTGTAGCTCAGGGGTCTCCAAACTGCGGCCCGAGGGCCAGATGTGGCCCTTTGCTAGCCTTTATCCGGCCCTTGGGGCACTATTCGTCCCACTGATACCAACAACAGAGCACTTTTTCTACTACCAATACCAATGATGGGATACTATTCCTGCTACTAATTAGGGGCACTACTCCTCCTCCTATTGACCACTAACTCTGGGGCCATATTTATTCTCACTGATGCCGGGCCTGGACATTTTCTGCCCCCACTGGGCACGATCCGGCCCTCCTAAAGTCTGAAGGACAATAAACTGGCCCTTTGCTTGAAGAGTTTGGAGACCACTGGTGTAGCTAATAGTAGCTACTTGTGCACTGAAGCAATCAGACAAGCTGGACTTTGATGTGCTGACGTAACGACTCCCATCAGCATGGGGAGCGGGAGTGCTGGTAGCGGCTATGGACTGTGAAGCTGACTGCACTGCATGATGGGACTTGAAGTCCGGGCAGGGGAACAATTATGGGCCTCTATTACCAAATGGACTACAGCTCTCAGGAGGGCTTGGAGAGAGAAGGAGTATTTTCTAGACATGTGCAATTCGTTTCGTTCCGAATTAGTTTTTTAACAAATTTCAACAAGTTTGGAAATATTGGAATTAAAGAAAACCCGTTTAACGAATTTTTCCGAATATAAGTAATATCGAATTTTCCAAAATTCGTAAATTCGTAAATTTGAAAATCTGAAAAGGCATAAGTTCGTAAATTTGTAAATTCGAAATTCGAAAATAAACGAAAATTCAAAAGAACGAAAATAAGAACGAAAATTATAAAATCTGAAATAATAACTAACTAATAATAACTTAACTATTACTAACTAATAAATTATAGGTATTGGAATTTCCTTTCAAATTTAGCTGTTAGAGAACGTAATGAATACGAATTTATCCGAAGTTCCGTATTTTCCGAAATAACGAATACCGTATCTAAACGAATGGAACGTAACAAAGTAATAATAATAAATAACAATAATAATAAAAACTTTTTATTATTTTATTATTATTATTATTAATTATTAATTTGTTACGTTCCATTTGTTTAGATGCGACATTCGTTATTTTTGATGATTCGTATTAGTTATGTTCACAGCCAAATTTGAAAGGAAATTCCAATACCTATAATTTAAAAGTTAGTTATTGTTAGTTAGCTAGTTAGTTAGTTAGTTAGTATGTATTTCAAATTTCCGGATTTCTGATTTCCGAATTTTAACATTTCCGAATTTTTAGATTTCCGGATTTTGGATTTTCACATTTTTGAGTTTTCGAATTTCTGAATTTGGGAATTTCCGGATTTCAGATTTTCACATTTCGGATTTTCGAGTTTTCGAATTTCTGGATTTTGGCTTTTCGAACTTACGAATTTTCTAATTTACAAATTTACGAATTTAGATCATAACGAATGACCCGAAAAAAAAAAAAAAAAAAAACAGATTGAAACGAAATAGAACACATTTTTCAGCAGTGCACATGTCTAGTATTTTCCCGGGCTGCTCTTTAAATTGCGCAGTCTTTTGCTGCAGGGGAGCGAGAGTGAGCACATCCCCATATTCGAACCTGTGGGAGGTTGAAGCCGGAGCCCCAGACACACCATTGTGAGACCACCCAGAAAGAGAGAATGCTGGGAAGATGTGTTACCATCGCTGAGAACGTTGCACTACAACCACACACCAAGGGTGCTACCAAGTGAGGCAAGGTACAAGGCCTGAACTAAGGCACAATATTCCTTCTCTCCAATCACAAAGACTGGTGAGAGGGCCTTGCGCCCATGACCTACTGCCATTAGGGAGACTGAGCCCTTGGAGATTGACCGCACAGCTGCCCTATAGCCAATCACTGTCTGCAGGCTCTGCTGTCACTGTTCCCATGCGCACCAATGGTATGATTGGGCCCAAGCATTTGCCGGCTGAAGATCCAGGACTACATGCTATTTTTATGCCCACCGAAGGTATGATTGGGCCCCAATGTTAACTGGCTGAAGATCCAGGACTAAAGACTGTTACAAAGGTCTCATATAGAGACCTTTGCTAGTTGCTCAGTACAGGAGTACCACCCAGGGGTAAAACCCAGGACTTAGTCATCCTTTTGGGTGCACCCTAAGTAGTTGCAATATCCCTATTCTAAATACAATTAATGTTTATATTCACTGTCTATTACTGATCTTGCTGGTTTATATGTTACTCCAGTCTAGTGGTATAGAACTCTAATCTTTTTGCTGTGGCATGTTGAATTCACCATCTACCAGACTATACCCCCTATAGGTTCATTGAAGTTCAAGCCTTCATTTACTACAACTAATGCCAAACGCATTTCTTTTACTACTAAACGGTCTTGTGCTCATTTGTTGGTAATAGCTCTCTGCCAAGCCAAGGGTATCTTTGCAGGTAACTTTTTTAATGTTTTTGGTGATTTTCATTCAACTAGGTGTGTCAGAGGGGCTGTCGGGCGCAGAACAGACAACCCAAGTTACCAAACGGCTTCTTTCGGTGGTGGTGGTACAATGGGACCACGTCAAAACCACCCCCAAACCACATGTGATACACTGTGTGCTGCAGTAAAAATTCAATTACCTTGTGCTACCAGCAAAAAGAAGAGACAGACCACGGCTCCCCCACACACACAGCAGTGGCCCAGCTTTTCCAGCGCTCTGACATCTCCTCCCTGAACGCTACTCTAGCTAACAGTGTTCTCTTTTCCTTTAATTTTCACCTGGTGCTAGTAACACACTTCCTGTCTTAGAGTGACAACTCTCTCTGTACTGTACCTATAGAGGAGCAACGTTGTCACCCTAGGACAGGACTCCAGAAACCTCCTCGTCTCCATTACATAGGGGGAGGTGTTCTGTAGTCCACAGAAATAGGGCTTATAACACTGGTCGAGATTTCATTATCGCTTTCCCAACTCAGTAGAGGGAGTTATCAGCTGACAAGATTTCTGTCAGGATCAACTGGTGATTTTTGCAATTTTCAAACCCATTAAATAAAATGATTTCAATAGTATATTTACCAAAGGTAGCCAATAAGAGACATCCATTGTTAGGGCTTACATAGTCTTTCATTTTCTGTTTAGCTAGATTTGGCCTGCAGGTGTCACTGTTGTCATATCCTCCAGTGCAGATGCTGGCGTCTTGCAGCATAGAGAGCACCTGGGCCCTTGTTTGTACACACACCTGTTCCTGCCCGTTGTATCGGGCCCAGCGTTTGGCTTGGAGTACAGAATGTGAGTGCGTTTGTTTTTTAAGCTGACGTCGTATTTATCTGATATATGACGAAGTAATGCTCAGACTCCTGTGCGTGAACTATGAGACGATCGTTGCCCTGATTGCACGTGTCATTATTTTCATAGTATTTTGGAATCAATTATTGAAAAACTCTTGTGTGATAATCGTTCAATTTAGGTTTTGATTGAGACAGTCTTTTCTATCTTTTGGCCAGTGGCGGTTGGTGCTCAAAATTTTTGGGGGGGCGCAAACAAACTGAAAAATTCTGGAAAAAAAATCCCATCAATTGCAGCCTCACTGTGCCCATCAAACGCTGCCACTGTACCAAACGCAGCCACTGTGCCCATCAAACGCAGCCACTGTGCCTTCAAAACGCAGCCGCTGTGCCTTCAAAACGCAGCCGCTGTGCCTTCAAAACGCAGCCGCTGTGCCTTCAAAACGCAGCCGCTGTGCCCATCTGTGACAGGGGTCACTTGGGGCACAGGGGGAATGAGAACCCCACCATGATCTGTGATAGTCATATTCAATGCTGTATATACATTGTATATATTGTGTGTGGGCTGTGGTGTCCTAAATGCTGTGATGGGATGGGGTGTGATTACATTCTATTGTCTATTGTGGCTTTTGGTAATTAAGTCTGCTACTGTGATGATGTGGATTGGAGCTGGTAGACCGTCTGGCTGCCTATTATGGGATGTTTTTCTGTGAGGAGGGGGGGGGGGAATCACCCCTCCTGCTCAGACTGTTTACTGAAGGAGAAGTTTGAACACACCTGACCTGTATCACCATTGTCATTGGACATTGTCATTGTCATTGGACAGTTTAACCCGCCCTGTTCCCCAAGGATGGGAGGTAAGGGTTTTGAAGAGAAATATGTTACCTTGTGCTTGTAATAAAGTCATTCCCTGTTTTGGAACTTCAACACGGAGCATTGTCTCATTTGTTCTGGAAGAATTAATCCTATGTGAAGCGGTCGCCTGGCTGTGGAGGGGCGGTAGTGGATGTGTGATCTCAGAGGGAATATCCTAAACGGCGTTAACCCTTTTCATACTTGGGGTGCCGTTACACCATCAAACGCAGCCACTGTGCCCATCAAACGCAGCCACTGTGCCATCAAACGCTGCCACTGTGCCATCAAACGCTGCCACTGTGCCATCAAACGCAGCCACTGTGCCATCAAACACTGCAGCTGTGCCCATCAAACGCAGCCACTGTGCTCATCAAACGCAGCCACTGTGCTCATCAAACGCAGCCACTTTGCCCATCAAACGCAGCCACTGTCCCCATCAAATGCAGCCACTGTCCCCATCAAATGCAGCCACTGTCCCCATCAAATGCAGCCACTGTCCCCATCAAACGCTGCCACTGTGCCCATCAAACGCTGCCACTGTGCCCATCAAACGCAGCCACTGTGCCCATCAAACGCAGCCGCTGTTCCATCAAACGCAGCCACTGTGCCCATCAAACGCAGCCACTGTGCCCATCAAACGCAGCCACTGTCCCCATCAAATGCAGCCACTGTGCCCATCAAACGCTGCCTCTGTGCCCCAAATGCTGCCACTGTGCCCATCAAACACTGCCACGGTGCCCCAAATGTTGCCACTGTGCCCATTAAATGCTGCCCCTGTTTCCCCCAAGTGCTGCCACTGTGCCCCCTGCCTGCCCGCCTTCTGCCCGGCACTTACCTTGTCTCGGGTGGGCAGCGGGTGACGGTGGCAGGCGGCGAGCGGTGTCCTCTATTATTTCCTTGATGTGTTCTGTTCTCCCGCCCGCTCCTCCTCTCGTCCTCGCCTATGATTGGACACCTGATAGGCGTCCAATCACAGCGCCTGTTATTTCAGCCAATAAGGTGACAGGTAACACAGACCCAAGCACCTGATTGGCTGAGAGGCGGTTGAGTGTTAGCAAAGCGAAGCGTTGCGCCCGCTATTCACATTTTTGGGCGCCTATTAGAGCCTATGGCTCTAATCAGGTGCTTCCAAAAAACGCCCCACCGCTGTAATTCAGGCGCCCGGTGCTCGAAAAGGGTCCGGACACCTGAAAAGGGGGTGTCAGCAGCGACCATAGATAGATTCATGCAATGCATGAATCTATCTATGGTGATTAGAGCGGTGACAGGAGAGGGGGGGTGACGCTCCTGCGCCCTTTATGGACGCACCGCCACTGCAGTTTCAGCCCAGGTTCACACTGGGCTGTGGGAGTGAAGCCGTGCGAGTTCAGCTGAACTCGCACAATTTTACTCCCGCCTGTCAGTCCCGATTTCAGCAGCGATTACAGAGACATCTGTGCAGTTTCTGCACAGATGTCAATGTAAATCGCGGGCCGAAATCGCAAAAAGTCGTACAGAAACTACTTTTTGAAATCGGTGCAGCGCCACAGATGCGGCGTTGCACCGATTAGGATGGTGCCATTGCCAGCAAATGCCGCCGATTTGACATGCAATTTGACATGTCAAATCACATGTCAAAATGCACCAGTGTGAACCAGGGCTCAGGGATACTATTGGAGGTTCCCATCATTCCTGTGCTAAGTTCCTGGGTCTGTACACCTGCTGAGACCATTATGAGGGGTTCCCACCATCCCTGTGCTGAGCTCCCGGGTCTGTACACCTGCTGTGCCCATTATGAGGGCTTTCCACCATCCCTGTGCCGAGTTCCTGGATCTGTACACCTGCCGTGCCCATTATGAGGGGTTCCCACCATGCCTGCGCTAAGTTACTGGGTCTGTACACCTGCTGTGCCCATTATGAGGGGTTCCCACCATCCCTGTGCTTTGTTTTCAGGTCTGTACACCTGCTGTGACAATTATGAGGGGTTCCCACCATCCCTGTGCTGAGCTCCTGGATCTGTACACCTGCTGAGCCCTTTATGAGGGGTTCCCACCATCCCTGTGCTGAGTTCCTGGGTCTGTTCACCTGCTGTGCCCATTATAAGGGGCTCCCACCATCCCTGTGCTGAGTTCCTGGGTCTGTTCACCTGCTGTGCCCATTATGAGGGGCTCCCACCATCCCTGTGCTGAGTTCCTGGGTCTGTTCACCTGCTGTGCCCATTATGAGGGGTTCCCACCATCCCTGTGCTGAGTTCCTGGGTCTGTTCACCTGCTGTGCCCATTATGAGGGGTTCCCACATCCCTATGCTAAGTTCCTGGGTCTGTACACCTGGTGTGCCCTTTATGAGGGGTTTCCACCATCCTTATGCTGCGTTCCTGGGTTTTTACACCTGCTTTGCCAATTATGAGGGGTTCCAGCCATCCCTGTGCTGAGTTCCTGGGTCTGTACATCTGCTGTGCCCATTATGAGGGGTTCCCACCATCCCGGAGCTGAGGTCCCAGGTCTGAACACCTGCTGTGCCCATTTTGAGGGGCTCCCACCATCATTATACTGAGCTCCTGGGTCTGTACATCTACTGTGCCCATTATGAGGGGTTCCCACCATCCCTACACTGAGTTCCTGGGTCTGTACACCTGCTGTGCCCATCATGAGGGATTCCCACTATCCCTATGCTGAGTTCCTGGGTTTTTACACTTGCTGTGCCCATTATGAGGGGTTCCCATCATCCCTACACTGATTACCTGGGTCTGTACACCTGCTGTGCCCATCATGAGGGATTCCCACCATCCCGGAGCCGAGTTCCAGGGTCTGTACATCTGCTGTGCACATTATGAGGGGTTCCCACCATCCCTCCCCTTAGTTCCTAGGCTTTTTTAAAATTATAGATAGAGTAGGGAAAGGTTAAAACCATTGTCAAGTTTTCATTCTCCATATGTGTCCTACTGGGGTAATTTTGCTTTACTTCCTGCCCTGAGAATAGGTGTCCCCATTGGAGTATTCCCCCTCTATTCCCTCCCCGCAAGGATTGCTCTTCAGAGAGCAAATGTAGTGTGAATGAGCCCTGACAGCCAATACGAAGCAGACAGCTGTGAGCTTCTCCTAACCCCTTGAATTCCAGGATGTTTATAAATGCATCTTGGTAGACAAGGGGGTTATTTGCACTAGGATTCCACAGCCACAAGGGTCTCCGGCTCCGCCAGGCTGGGGCAGTTTGCATACAGTAATTATATGCTTTCATTTGACGCAGAATTGTCAATTCGTCAGTAATGGAAGATCAGATAAAGGCAACGGGTTTCGGGGGAGAAGCACTCTTTCTTGAGGGCTAACAAGTAAAGAATGTTACAAATCAAATAGGATAGTCCTCACAACACAAATTTGGGCTCACACACACGGATGTGATTAAATTGCACCTGTCAACGCCACTCCTTGCTGCCAGAAGGAACAGTGCGTTTATGCGTGTACAGTGTTTAGAAGCATACTGTACATGCAGAAATTCATTAATGGAGGATCAGATAAGGGCAACGTGTTTCGAGGAAGGAGGACTCTTTCTTCAGGTCTAACAAGCAAAGAATGTTACAAGTGAAATAGGATAGTCCTCACAACACAAATTTGGGCTCAGGCACGCGGATGTAAATAAAATACGCCTGTCAACGCAGATTCCTGCCACCAGAAGGAACAGTGTGTTTATACATGTACAGCGGTTGGAAGCATACATGCAGAAATTTATTAATGGAGGATCAGATGAAGGCAACGTGTTTCGAGGAGGAAGGACTCTTTCTTCAGGGCTAACCAGCAAAGAATGTTACAAGTGAAATAGGATAGTTCTCACAACACAAATTTGGGCTCACGCACACAGATGTGATTAAATTGCACCTGTCAACGCCACTTCTTGCTTCCAGAAGGAACAGTGCCTTTATGCATGTACAGAGTTTGGAAGCATACATGCAAAAATTCTTTAATGGAGGATCAGATAAAGGCAACGTGTTTTGGGGGGGAAGGACTCTTTCTTCAGGGTTAACAAGTAAATAACGTTACAAATCAAATCAGATAGTCCTCACAACAACAATTTGGGTTCAGGCACGCGGATCTAATAAAATACGCCTGTCAACGCAGATTCCTGCCACCAGAAGGAACAGTGCGTTTATACATGTACAGCGGTTGGAAGCATACATGAAGAAATGTATTAATGGAGGATGAGATGAAGGCAACGTGTTTCGAGGAAGAAGGACTCTTTCTTCAGGGCTAACAAGCAAAGAATGTTACAAGTAAAATAGGATAACTCTCACAACACAAATTTGGGCTCACACACACAGATGTAATTAAACAACGTAGTTTCTTGCCGCCAGAAGGAAAAACGTGTGGACTTAGATGCGTAAATGCAGAAAATTCATTATAGTGGCTAAAATAATCGTTTTTTCTAGGCGCTAGAATGAATTTCTACGTGTGCACGTCTAAGCCCATAAACGCGTTTTTCCTTCTGACGGTTAAGCACGCACACGTGTAAATTGCTCCAAGGTGTTACGGTGTATCTAAAGTCAATGTCAAAGTCACATAGGTTGAACTTGATGGACTTGTGTCTTTTTTTCAACCTCACCTACTATGTAATGTATTTTTTTTTTCTTTGGATGACGTGAAGGTTTAGCACCCCTGATAGGTTTTTATAGCTGTTCAGGACCCTCCTTTGTCACTGGAGCGAGGGCTCGATCACACCAGGTGCAGGAACACGTGCAAAACCACATGTTTTTTCACGCCACACCAAAACGTGCTGCCTTTTGCAGCCGCATGCGGGTATCATTAATTGTAAATGGCACCCACCACGCGTGTTTTTAAAAATCACACCTGCACTTTTTTTTTTCTTGCACGTGTCACACGCATAGGGCAGCCCGAAAATGCAACGTACGGGAACACCTAAAAAAACACCTAAAAAAAGCGTGCACGTTCGGACACACCCCATGGCTTGAAAGAGCGAGTTGTCACTGAGGGAGTGAGTTGTCACTGACACGCAAATGGAGGGGAGGTTTCCCCATGGGGGGACACTCGTATTTTTCTCACTTCCTGTTGTGTCTTACGACAGGAAGTGAGGGAAAATCAACCCGATGGGACACAGAATTTTTATTTTATTTTACCGTTACATAATAAAAAATAAACAAAAAAAAGGATGCATTTCCTCTTTGCCTGATCCAGCCTAAAACGATCGGTTTTATCAGAAATATAAAAAAGATGGATTCCAGCCCGTCGCCTGCGGTCTAAGGAGAGACCACAATCTCGGCTATTATCAACATCATTATCTTCTAAGTGTATCCGGACTGCTAAGCATGAACATAATAATGGCATTAGGATCTGAAATAGCCTCGCAGAGCAATCAAAATATTCCCACTGCAGGCAGCCCTGGTTACAGGTCCCCTCCCCACCCCCACCCCTTCCTTAACGGGCGGCGCCGCTCTGTAATAAACCCGAGCAGCTGACACATCTCCAGATGCAAGTGTTACAGGCAAAGCGGTCTCATTCACACCGCTGCGCTCTGTCTGCAGTCGGAAGGAATTTTTTATAAAAGCCTTTATATCATATTTTTTATTTTTATTTTTATAAAACCCAATCACTAGAATAAGATTTAACACGTTAATGTAGAAAGTCATGTTTAATATTTTTTGAAATCTGCAGCTTTTTATTTAAATATTACCAGGTGATCCCGCCATGGAGGTCCTTCTGTGGGCACTTCCTGTTATGCGGTGACAACGCTCTGTCTCTTTCTCCTAATTGTGCTCCTACGTTGTCACCCCGTTACACGGGCTTCTGGTGTAGACTACGAGTGTCCGTTTCAACACATTTACCAGATATTGTCCCCTGTTGTCACCTTCTGGGATGACAGCAATCTATAGGGAATCCTCTTGTCATTGAAGGATGTCTACAGCTTCAAGTAGATGGAGAACCAAATTCAATCATCTCATACGCTCACTGGCCACTTTATTAGGTACACCTGTTTAATTGCTTGCTAGCACAGATTGCTAATCAGCCAATCACATGGCAGCAACTCAATGCATTTAGGTATCTAGATGTGGTGAAGATGACTTGCCGAAGTTCAAACCGAGCATCAGAATGGGGAAGAAAGGGGATTTAAGTGACTTTGAACGTGGCATGGTTGTTGGTGCAGACGGGCTGGTCTGAGTATTACTAGGATTTTCACACACAACCATCTCTGGGGTTTACAGAGAATGGTCCAACAAAGAGAAAATATCCAGTGAGTGGAGGAAAATGCCTTGTGGATGTCAGAGGAGAATGGGCAGACTGGTTTGAGGTGATAGAAAAGCAACAGTTACTCAAGTAACCTCTCGTTACATCCAAGGTATGCAGAATACCATCTCTGAACGTACAAGACATCCGACCTTGAAGCAGATGGGCTACAGTAGCAGAAGACCACACCGGGTGCCACTCCAACAGGATACTGAGGCTACAATTGGCACAGGCTCACCAAAATTGGACAATAGAAGATTGGAAAAACATTGCCTGGTCTGATGAGTCTCGATTTCAGTTGCGACATTCAGATGGTGGGGTCAGAATTTGGCGCATGGATCCATCCTGCCTTGTATCCCTGGTTCAGGCTGGTGGTGGTGGTGTAATGGTGTGGGGGATATTTTCTTGGCATACTTTGGGCCCCTAAAGCCCCATACACACAGTCTGACTTCCATCAGACTTTTCCCTGGATTTTTGTCCGAACGGAGTTGGCCGGGCACACCCATAGCATATACACCACAGGACTTTTCTGCAAACTTTCCCAAAACTTTTTGCAACATCACGTGGTTTTTCTGCTCTTTACCGCCACCCTTTGGTAAACTTCTGCTATTGTTGGTTGATTTTAACATTGGTTGTTTTGTCCATCGGACAAAAGTCCGATGGTTTTCTGTACACACGGTCGGACTTTGCTCCATCAGACTTTTGTTGGGCAAAAGTTTGTCCGTTTGCAGATCCAACTTTTGTCCGATGAAAACACAAAAAAAAAAAAAAAAAAGTTTGTCCGATGGAGCGTACACACGGTCGGATTGTTGGTCCAACTTGCTCAAAATGAAGTTTGTTGGCCAAAAGTCCGACCGTGTGTACGGGGCTTTAGTACCAATTGAGCATCTCGTTTAACCAGCACGTCCTACCCGAGTATTGTTGATGACCATGTCCATCCCTTTATGACTACAGTGTCCCCATCTTCTGATGGCTCCTTCCAGCAGGATAATGCACCATGTCACAAAGATCCAATCATCTCACCACTGGACAATGAGGTCCCTGTACTCCAATGGCCTCCACAGTCACCAGATCTCATCCAACAGAGCACCTATGGGATGTGGTGGGACGAGAGATTGACAAGAAAATAAAAAAAATCTATCCCGTAGTTTGTGGACACGATAACTTTTGCGCAAACCAATCAATGTACGCTAATTGGGATTTTTTTTTACCAGAAACATGCAGCAGAATACATATTGGCCTGAAATGATGAAGAAATTTGATTTTTTACATTTTTATTTTTTTGTATTGGATAAGTTTTATAGCAGAAAGTAAAAAAAAATATATATATATATATATTTTTTTTTAAATCGCTTTTTTTGTAAAAAATAAAAACCGCAGAGGTGATCAAATACCACCAAAAGAAAGCTCTATTTGTGGGAAAAAAAGGACGTCAATTTTATTTGAGAGCCACGTCACACGACCGCGCAATTGTCAGTTAAAGTAACGCAGTGCCGTATCGTAAAAAGTGGCCTGGTCAGGAAGGGGGGGTAAATCTTTCCGGAGGTCAAGTAGTTAGGGCAGTTCTGAAGGCAAAAAGTGGGTCCAGCCCGGTACTAGCAAGGTGTACCTATTAAAGTGGCCGGTGAGTGTAGAAGGTCCCTTCACATTTTTTGCGTATTGGAATCGCGGCCAGAGTTGCGATTCCAGAAACGCAGCAAACAATGTGACACGCTTTCGGTGTCATTATTTCTAGACACGTGCACTGCTGAAAAATTTGTTTGTTTTTGTTTCATTCGTTTTGTTTTTTTTGTTTTTTCGGGTTATTTGAAAATAAGAAAGAAAATCCGAAAATTCTAAAGAATAACTAACTACGGTAACTAACTAACTAATAATTACCAACTATTAAATTATAGGTATTGGAAATTCCTTTAAAATTTGGCTGTTAGTGAACGTTAGGGATGAGCTTCGTGTTCGAGTCGAACATACGTTCGACTCGAACATCGGCTGTTCGATCGTTCGACGAAGATCGAACGATTTGGGCCGTTCGCGCCAAATTCGAGTGACGCGAACGGCCCACAATGCACTACGCCATCGCAGTGTCATCCAGGCGCTGTGATTGGCCAAGCATGCACTGTGACCCCGCATGCTTGGCCAATCACAGCGCCGGCAGCGAGGAGAGCAATGATTGGCCACAGGCAGGATGCCTGTGGCCAATTATTGCTGAGGGGTTTTAGTACACGCCCCACACTATAAAAGGCCGCCAGCGCGGCGGCCTTGTGTAGTGTGTTCCGGAGCAGGGAAAGAGAAGCATAGGCAGGGACAGTGTCATTATTTTTCCTTTACTAATCCTGGATTCCTTGTGTTTAGGGACAAATAAGGATAGGTAGGGAGAGTGTCAGTGACAGTGTGTTATTCTGTGCTAATCCTTGTTTGTAGGGACAGAGAGGTACAGTGAGGGAAAGTGTCAGTGTGCTATTCTGTTCTAAACCAATCTTGCTGAACCATATTTGAAATCCTTGAGTTGAGGGACAGAGAGGTACAGTGAGGGAAAGTGACAGTGAGCTATTCTGTTCTAAACCAATCTTGCTGAACCATATTTGAAATCCTTGAGTTTAGGGACAGAGAAGGACACTCGTGGAAACTATCAGTGTGCTATTCTGTGCTAAAATAGGATTTTTTGTACTCACCGTAAAATCCTTTTCTCTGACATCCATGGACTGACACGGTGTCTCTTTACACTTTACACGTGGGTTATGTCCCTGCTTGCAGGAGAAGACCTAGGCAGAATGTGAGATGTTATACATACATTCTAAAAGCCAGAGCTGAACAGCCCCACCCAGGGGGCGGTCCCTCCGGGCATAACCCTCCCACTACAGTCAGCAGACTTCAGTTCGTAACAAAGCAGTACAAACTTAAAAAGGAAGGGTGGGTGCCGTGTCAGTCCATGGATGTCAGAGAAAAGGATTTTACGGTGAGTACAAAAAATCCTATTTTCTCTTATCATCCATGGACTGACACGGTGTCTCTTTACACGTGGGATGTCCCAAAGCAGTGTCAAGAGGGATGGGAGCAGTATAAATGGAAAAACCAAAAACTTCCACTCCAAGAAGGCAGATCTCCTCAACGGAGGAGTCGCAACTTTAAACAGCGGCCTGCAGCACCCTGCGGCCGAAGGAAGCATCCGAAGATGCAGCCACATCAACCTTATAAAAAACTTAAAAGGTATGAACAGACGACCAGGTCGCCGCCTTGCGCACTTATGCAACCGACACTTGATGTCGGAAAACCCAGGAAGCACCAATTGCCCTGGTGGAATGCGCCGTAACCGGAAAGGGAGGCGCCCGCCTTTTGAGAGCATAGGCTTGAATGACGGTTTGTCTGATTCCCCTAAAAATGATGGCAGACGAAACCGCTTGGCCCTGTTATGGACCAGGGGCAGTCACAAACAGTGAGTCGGACTTCCGAATATAAGCAGTAGCAGACAGGTACACCCGTAAGGCTCGTACCACATCCAATATGTGCAGCGCAAACTCTCTGGGATGCGATGGGTGAGGACACAAGGACGGGAGGACAATGTCCTCATGTAGGTGAAAGGTAGACACCACCTTTGGCAAAAGGGAAGGTCGCGGATGCAACACCGCCTTATCCTTATAGATGACTAAATATGGCGACTTGCAGGACAAAGCCGCCAACTCAGACACTCGTCAAACAGAAGTGATTGCCACTAAAAGGCCACCTTCTGAGACAAGACAAGAGAGGAATATCCCGGATATTCCCAAAAAGGAGGTTCCTGGAGGACCTAGAGCACCAAATTCAGATAGAAGGCTTGACAGGAGGGAGCACATGGCGAACCCCCAACACAAGGTGCTAAAGAAGAAATGACCCGCTAGAGGTCGCTGAAAGAAGACGGCCAAGGCCGAAATCTGATCCTTGATGGTACTCAAAGCAAGCTTTTGGGTCACTCCACACTGTAGAGGACGCAGGATTCTGGGGACGGAATACGTCCGAGGACGCCAGTCCAGCGCTTTGCATATGGCGATATAAGCTTTCCAGGCACGGTGATAGATCTGCCTGGAGGAAGACTTCCGTGTCCTTAACATGGTCAAAATGACAGAGTCCGAGAGACCTCGGTCCCTCAACACCTGGCTTTTAACAGCTCTGCCGTTAAAGCCAGAGACTGTAAGCCGGATGAAACATAGGACCTTGAGACTGAAGGTCCTCCCTCATCGGCAACCGCCAGGGAACGTCCGCAACGAGACGTACCAGATCAGCGTACCAGTGACGCTGAGGCCAATCCGGAACAATTAGGATCACCAGAGTTTATATCAGGCGATAAGGACCCTATGGGGCCCCAACACATCCGAGTCATCGCCCAAGGATCCCTGGATCTGGCCACAACCTCGACCCTTGCGACTGAGTCGAGAGGCCATCAGGTCCACATCCGACGTGCCCCCCCGTCGGCAAAGGAGTTGAAATATGCAAGGACCACTCTTCCTGGTCCGGCGTCTGGCGATTGGCGACTCAGATAGTCCGCCCCTACAGAGCCGGCACGTTTCTTCCGGCCCACTTCAGGATACGGATTACCTCGGAAGCCGCAGCTGAGCTCCGAGTCCCCCCGTGATGGTTTACATACGCCACCGCTGTGGCGTTGTCCGACTGGCTCCTGATGGAGCGACCCCGTACTCTCTCCGACCTGAGGAGAGACACAGTCTGATGGCCCGCATTTCCAGAACAGTGATTGGTAAACGGGCTCGTCCGGAGTCCAAGGCCTTGAGCCGACAGGACTCCCCAGACTCCACCCCAGCCCGTCAGGCTGGCGTCCGTCGTGAGTACCGTCCATTGGATGGGAGGGGAACGACTTTCCGGACCGAAGAGCCGAGGGTCCCAACCACCCTGTCAGGGACGCCCTGACCAGGTGAATCACCTGGATCCGAAGATCCAAGGACAACGGGGATTTGTCCCAGGTGGACAAGATCTCCTTCTGCAATGCCCTGGTGTGTGATTGGGCATACGGAATGGCCGCGAAGGAGGCCACCAGGAGTCCCGGGACTCTCATGCAAACAACGGATTGACAACCATGTTCGGGATGTCAGCACCCGCACCGCAGACTGAAGTGTCAGCAACTTCTCCAGAGGTAGGATACCTTTGCCTCCAAGGAGTCCAGAACCAGAACTAGAGACTCCAGACACTGAGTCGGGACCAGGACTGACTCCTGAATGTTCAGGAACCACCCGAAGTCCCTGAGGGTCTAATTGACGATAGTCACCTTTCCTCTAAGTCTGAGCCACTTTCTGCTCATAGCAGAAGACCGTCCAGATAGCCCACGACAGCAATACCTCGCTGTAACAGAAGGCTAGAACCGGAGCAAGCACCTTGGTGAACACCCTTGGTGCCGAGGCAAGGCCGAAAGGAAGAGCCACAATCGAGAGTGGACTTCGCTGATCGCAAGGCGCAGAAACTTCTGGTGACCTGCGCAGATCGGAACATGCAAGTAGGCGTCCTTGAAGTCCAAGGACGCCAGAAGAAAATCCCTTTGGTGGAGTGTAGCGATCACCGTGCGAATGGATCCCATGCGGAATTTCTGCACCTTCTCGAAGGCATTCAGGGCCTTGAGGTCCAGGATAGGTCGAACCACGTCCTATTTTTGGGACGACAAACAGATTCGAGCAGAATCCCTGAAAACTCTCCTGTGACGGAACCGGCACAATCACTCCGGACCTGATCAAATCCTGTACAGCCCCCAAGAGGGCTGCCCGACAGGTAGGAAGGAGAGGAAGATTCAAGGGAAAGAATCTGTGTGGGGGCCAGGATCGGAATACTATCCTATAACCTGAGGTGACCACCTCGCACACCCACCAGTCGGGGATTCGGGAGGTCCACCGATCCGTGAACCTGCGAAGTCGTCCCCCCACCCCAGAGTCGGGCGGAGGCAAGACTTCACGCGGAGGCGGGCTTGGGAGCCGCTTGTTTGGCTTACGCACCCAGGGGCACTTGTGCCCATCAGCCGCACTGCCGTCAGTCTGAGAGGGCCTACCTGTGGACTCTGACTGACGAAAAAACCCCTGTTTTGCTGGAAAGGAAGGCCCCTGTTTGCCGCGGGCCTCCTCACCCTTGCTAGTCTAAGGAAGAAGAGTGCGTTTACCTCCCGTGACATCCATGACGATGTCATCCAGAGCAGCACCGAAAGGTCTACCGCCTTTAAAATAGTAGATCCGTCAGGAGCTTCCTAAGGCTAGGTCAGCAGACCAGCATTTCAACCAGATAAGACGACGCAATACCACCGCCGAGACAGAGGCCCTGGATATTAAAGGGGCCGCGTTCAGTGTGGCGTCGCACACAGAAACCAGGCCCTGAACCAGTTGGTGGGCCAGAGCAACTGTGTCTGGAGGAAGAATATGCTCCTGTACAGCTAGGTGCAACATTTTTGCCCAACCTGTAAGTGTTTTAGACACAAGGGTCGCCGCTACCACAGGTCGTAGGGCGGATCCCAACAAGGCAAAACATGGTTCTGCTCACCACTTCTGACCTCCTGTCAGTGGGGTCCTCAAATGCAGGAGTCCCCTCCATCGGGAGAGTGATGGCCTTGTTCAACCGGGCGACTGGAGGGTCGACCCTGGGGGAGAAGCCCACTTTTTAAGTAGGGCATCTTCAAGGGGTACCTGATAGACAAACGCCGCGGGACCATAAAAAAATTCTTCTGCGGCTTTTCCCAGACGTTATCAATGAGCTGGTCAAAGAAAGTACAATGGAAAAAACCCCTTTAGAAGGCCTGGCCTCAAAAGAACCAAAGGAGACAGTATCCGCCTGAGGTTCTGCATCCGCAGCATTTGAGCTTGAGAGTGTCCCTCACCGCAGTCATGAGCACACTAACAAGCGCCCTGTCATTTACTGACTCAGAACTGGAGTTTCCCTCATAAGGAATGTCCTGTTCAAAACCATCCATACATTCAGAACTAGGGTCCTGAGCGATAGTGGCTAGGCCCATATCTGAATCAGCGCACTGCCCTCGAGTAGATAAAGTGGGGAGAGGGCGCCTTTTTGCACCTTGCGCTTGCACACAGCTCCCATCCTGGTCAGAAAATGATTCCAGGGCTGCCCACAACAGGTCCATAGGGACCGCAGTGCTGAAGCACTGCCTGTTGCCACTGACATTTTTAGGGGAAGCTGGTGACACAGACTCCATATTGTCCCTCTCTGAGACTCTCTCAGATAAAAAGTCCACCCACAGGCTGTGCTGACTGAGGAGGGGGCGCCCAGGGGACTCACCAAACCGGACTAGGGACCGCTTAGTTCTGCTGTCTGTACCCCGCTGTGTCAGCGCTGGTAAGCTGTGAGGAGACTGTGAGGAGATTCGCGCTGCTATAGCAGCGCTAGAGGCCAAACTAGTGCTGAAAAGCGCGCGGGCTACAAGAAAATGGCTGCCGCAATTCACTGAGGCGATCCGCGGCAAGATGGCCGCCATGACGCAGTTAAAATGAAACAGCACACACGCACAGCGCCACTCAGGCCCCAAAAAAAAAAAAAAACACACAAAAAGCCCCAAGGCATACATTGCAGACCAGCATGAGCCCCCCAAGAACAGTGTGACCCCCAAGCACCCCACACAGTCAGCGCCAGTAATGGTGACAGAGAGCGACAATAAAATACAGGGGGAGACAGGGAAAATCCCCCACAGAGAAACACACAGCCCTTTGTACTCACCTGCAGGCAGGAGAGACTACTTACCCGTCCCCTGAGGGACACACTGGTGTTTCTGACAGGACTATCACAGTGCAGTACTGAGTAGCTGTCGGCCCGGTCCACCGCGAAAGATACAGTCAGTCAGGAGCTGTTCAGTCTTGAGAGGACCGTGGGAGCATGAAAGCAAACCCGGCCACCCCTGGAGTCATGGGGCCTGTCGTGAACTGAGTCTCACGCACAGAAGGCGAGGATCAGCACGCTCGATGGTCGGACAGGGAAGACTACGAGGATATCTTGTACCCAACCTGTTGCCCAGCCGACAGTTGATAGAAGATTCTCAAAAATAAAATAAAAAAGAATTCCAAAAAGGAATAAAATAGGTCAGGAGACTGGCTCCTGAGGGAGCCACGTCTTCTCCTTCTGCTAGGCAGAAAAAAACTGAAGTCTGCTGACTGTAGTGGGAGGGTTATGCCCGGAGGGACCGCCCCCTGGGTGGGGCTGTTCAGCTCTGGCTTTTAGAATGTATGTATAACATCTCACATTCTGCCTAGGTCTTCTCCTGCAAGCAGGGACATAACCCACGTGTAAAGTGTAAAGAGACACCGTGTCAGTCCATGGATGATAAGAGAAATCTAGTTTGTAGGGACAGAGAAGGACAGTGAGGGAAACTGTCAGTGTGCTATTCTGTGCTAAACCAATCTTGCTGAAGCATATTGCAAATCCTTGTGTTTAGGGACAGAGAAGGATAGGCAGGGGACAGTGTCAGTGTCATTGTTGCTAAGCCTCCTGCACAGTATACACCTGAAGGTAGCCCTTATTGCTGTTTTTCCCATCTCCCTGCAGGCCATCCATTAAAATGTCTGGAAGGCAAACAAGAAGAGGCAGACAGTCAGGAGGCAAAAAAAGAGGGCAAGCAGGCTCTGTGTCTGGGGGCAACAGTGCTGGTCGTGGACGCGGTGCATTGTCATCAGCACATGGCCATGGGACACGCTTGCCCTTCTTTTCGGCAGCTGGACATGTTGAGCCACATCATGCCGAAGACTTGGTAGAGTGGATGACCAAGCCCACCTCATCCTCCTCATCCTCTCTCACCCAGGCTCAGGGTACTGGCAAAGCAGCTGCCAAAGTGTCCTCTTCTCTGGTATCATTATCTTCATTAGTCAATCCTTCCCTAGACCCACCATGTCCTCCTCCTGAGGAGTCCCCCGAACTGTTTGAGCACAGTGTTGGGTACATGCTCCAGGAGGATGCCCAGCGTTTCGAAGGATCTGATGATGATACCCAGATAGAGGAAGGCAGTAGCGTGAGAGCAGAGAGAGGGGATGCTCAAGAAGGACACCAATCTGGCAGTCATGCTCCAGCAGCTGCAGCATACTGCCAGATTGGCTCCAGTGATGAGGAGGGAGGGGATGATGAGGTCACTGACTCCATGTGGGTGCCTAATAGGAGAGAGGAGGAGGAGGAGGATGAGGAGGAGGCACATCTCCAACGAGGCAGGATGCCCTTGGGTGGCCAGCGTATGGGCAGCACACCGACGGAATCACACCGCAGAGCTCCGCCTGTGCAGGGCGCTGCCTCTGCCCGTCATTCAAAAAGTTCTTTGGTGTGGGCCTTTTTTGAGGCGAGTGCATCAGATCGCACAGCTGCTGTTTGCAACATATGTCTCAAGCGTATATCGCGTGGCCAAAACATCAGCCGCTTGGGCACCACATGCTTGATCAGACATATGTTGACCTGCCATGCAGCTCGTTGGCAAGCCTACCTTAAAGACCCACACCAAAGAACAAAGCTGACCTCTTCTTGCACCGCATCAGCTGGGATCTCCAACCCCACTATACCTTCAGTCCTCTCTGAAACCTGCTCTGAGAGGAATGAAGGTGTAGAATTAGGTGTGTCACAGCCAAGTACTTGCGGGCACTCTGCTAGCAGTACACCGACGTCCGATTCTAGCAGGCAAATTTCCCTGCCCCAGCTGCTGGACCGTCGAAAGAAGTTCACTCCCAGCCATCCACATGCCCAGCGGTTGAATGCTAGCTTGGCTAAATTGCTAGCGCTTCAACTGCTGCCTTTTCAGTTGGTAGACTCGGCCCCCTTCCGTGAGTTTGTGCAATGTGCGGTTCCTCAGTGGCAGGTTCCCAAACGCCACTTTTTCTCACGGAAGGCGATTCCGGCTCTCTACAGGCATGTGGAAGGCAATGTCTTGGCCTCGCTGGACAGGGCGGTCAGCGGTAAGGTGCATATTACCGCTGACTCATGGTCCAGCAGGCATGGACAGGGACGTTACCTTTCTTTCACGGCCCATTGGGTCACTCTTTTGGCAGCTGGGAAGGATGCAGGACAAGGTGCAGTAGTGTTGGAGGTTGTTCCACCGCCACGCCTCCAAAATGCTACTACTGGTTGTGACACACCTCTCTCCTCCACCCCCTCCTCTTCTTCTTCCTCCATGGCCTCTTCCTGTGGTTTGTCCTCGGAACCAGCGGTGCTCCGTAGGCGTTCAAGGGGCTACGCAAGTACGCAGGCAAAAAGATGCCATGCCGTGCTTGCGCTGGTGTGTTTGGGGGACAGGAGCCACACTGGGGCAGAAGTCCTGTCTGCTCTGCAGGGGCAGGCCGAGAGGTGGTTAACGCCACGCCAGCTTAAGCCAGGAATGGTGGTTTGCGACAATGGCACCAACCTCCTCTCCGCCCTCCGACAGGGACAACTGACCCATGTGCCCTGTATGGCTCATGTCCTTAACCTGGTGGTGCAGCGGTTCTTGGGCAGGTACCCGGGCTTACAGGATGTCCTGAGGCAGGCCAGGAAAGTCTGTGTGCATTTCCGCAGATCTTATAATGCCAGTGCTCGCCTGGCTGAGCTGCAAAAGGAGTTGAACCTGCCCAAGAACTGCCTTATATGTGACATGCCCACCAGGTGGAACTCAACGTTGCCCATGCTGCAGCGGCTGCACACGCAGCAGAGGGCCATCAATGAGTACCTGTGCGACTACGGCACCAGGACAGGGTCAGGGGAGCTCAGGTTTTTTTCACCACGCCAGTGGGGCATGATCAGGGATGCATGCACTGTCCTGGCACCATTTGAGGAGGCCACGAGGATGGTGAGCAGTGACAGTGCATGCATCAGTGACACTGTACCTCTTGTCCACCTGTTGGAGCACACGCTGCGTGGAATAATGGACAGGGCACTTGAGGCAGAACAGAGGCAGGAAGAGGAGGACTTCCTTGCCTCTCAAGGCCCCCTTTACCCAGACAGTGTTCCTTCTGTCCCACCCATCGCACAGGAAGAGGAGGAGGAGGAGGAGGAGGATTGTGTCAGCATGGAGGTGGAGGCTGGCACTCAGCACCATCAGCAGCAGTCTTTTAGGGATGATTTACAGTCCCAAGAAACCAGTGGACTTGTACGTGGCTGGGAGGAGGTGGCTGCGGATCATGTCGTCCTTAGTGACCCAGAGGACTCCGGACTGAACGCCTCAGCTAACCTACGCTGCATGGCCTCCCTGATCCTGCAAAGTCTGTGGAAGGATCCTCGTATTCTTCGGATCAAGGAGAGGGACCATTACTGGCTGGCCACTCTCCTTGATCCACGGTACAAGGGTAAGGTTGCGGACCTTATGTTACCGTCGCAGAGGGAGCAGAGGATGAGACAACTCCGGGAGGCCTTGCAGAAAGGTCTGTGCAACGCGTTCCCAGAGACTGGGAGGTTACAAACTCCTGGTCCTGGACAACGAGTTGCTGAGGCTTCGGTCAGTCAAAGAAGGAGCGGTGGGTAAGGTGGCCGTCTGACCGATGCGTTCAGACAATTCTTTTGTCCGCAGCCCCAAAGTATGATCGGTTCCAGCAACCATCGCCAGCGTCTGATATACATGGTGCAGGAATACCTAGGGGCAAGGTCAGACTTGGACACCTTCCCCACCGAAAATCCTCTGGCTTACTGGGTCTTGAGGATGGATCACTGGCCAGAGCTTGCACAGTATGCAATTGAGCTACTGGCCTGTCCTGCATCCAGCGTTCTTTCAGAACGCACATTCAGTGCTGCTGGAGGATTTGTCACGGATCACAGGGTGCGCCTGTCCACCGACTCGGTTGATCGACTGACTTTCATCAAGATGAACCAGTCTTGGATCACCACCAGCTACCACACACCTGATGCTGATATAACAGACTAATTGATTTTAAAATGTCACATCCCTTCAAAACTGATGCTGATGCTGAGTGCCTGTGCTGTTATGTTGACTAGCTATCCTCCTCCTCCTCCTCAATGATCCGATTAATGATGATAGCTTGGAAGATCATTTTGGTTTATGGGTGCCGCCACCAGTGGCTAAGGCCCAATTTTTCAGCCCCTGTTTAACCACTTAAGCCCCGGACCATTTCGGGCCATTAGGACCAGGCCTGTTTTTGGGATTCGGCACTGCGCTGCTTTAACTGTAAATTGTGCGGACATGCAATGTTGTACCCAAATGAAATTTGCGTCCTTTTCTTCCCACAAATAGAGCTTTCTTTTAATGGTATTTGATTGCCTCTGCGATTTTTATTTTTTGCGATATAAACAGAAAAAGACCGAAAATTTTGAAAAAAAATGATATTTTCTACTTTTTGTTATAAGAAAAATCGAATAAACTCAATTTTAGTCATACATTTAGGCCAAAATGTATTCAGCCACATGTCTTTAGTAAAAAAAATGTCAATAAGCGTATATTTATTGGTTTGCGCAAAAGTTATAGCATTTACAAACTAGGGTACATTTTCTGAAATTTACACAGCTTTAAATTTATGACTGCCTATCTCATTTCTTGAGGTGCTAAAATGGCAGGGCAGTACAAAACCCCCCCAAATGACCCCATTTTGGAAAGTAGACACCCCAAGGAAATTGCTGAGAGGCATGTTGAGCCCATTGAATATTATTTTTTTTTGTCCCAAGTGATTGAATAATGACAAAAAAAAAAAAAAAATTACAAAAAGTTGTCACTAAATGATATATTGCTCACACATGCCATGGTTATATGTGGAATTGCACCCCAAAATACATTCTGCTGCTTCTCCTGAGTACGGGGATACCACATGTGTGGGACTTTTTAGGAGCCTAGCCACGTACGGGACCCCGGAAACCAAGCACCGCCTTCAGGATTTCTAAGGGCGCAAATTTTTGATTTCACTCCTCACTACCTATCACAGTTTCGAAGGCCATAAAATGCCAAAATAGCACAAAACCCCCCCAAATGACCCCATTTTGGAAAGTAGACACCCCAAGCTATTTACTGAGAGGCATGTTCAGTCCATGGAATATTTTATATTTTGCCACAAGTTGCGGGAATATGACAAACTTTTTTTTTTTTGCACAAAGTTGTCACTAAATGATATATTGCTCACACATGCCATGGGCATATGTGAAATTACACCCCAAAATACATTCTGCTGCTTCTCCTGAGTACGGGGATACCACATGTGTGGGACTTTTTGGGAGCCTAGCCGCGTACGGGACCCCAAAAACCAAGCACCGCCTTCAAGGTTTCTAAGGGCATAAATTTTTGATTTCACTCCTCACTACCTATCACAGTTTTGAAGGCCATAAAATGCCAAGATGGCACAAAACCCCCCCAAATGACCCCATTTTGGAAAGTAGACACCCCAAGCTATTTGCTGAGAGGCATGTTGACCCCATTGAATATTTTTTTTTTTGTCCCAAATGATTGAATAATGACAAAAAGAAAAAAAAAATGTACAAAAAGTTGTCACTAAATGATATATTGCTCACACATGCCATGGTTATATGTGGAATTGCACCCCAAAATACATTCTGCTGCTTTTCCTGAGTACGGGGATACCGCATGTGTGGGACTTTTTGGGAGCCTAGCCGCGTACAGGGCCCCAAAAACCAAGCACTGCGAACGCTGCAGTTATGTGTGTTGTGTTTGGTAAGTGACAGTGATCGATCGATACTGCACTTGGGTGGGCTGGGCTGGGCTGGGCTGGGCGGAGGGGCTAAACGCAGGCGCTAGCAGGTATCTGGGCTGATCCCGCTAACACTGCGTTTTTGGGAACCCTAAACTGCTGGGGATGCTAGTATAGATCTGATCAGATCTGATCAGATACTATACCACTAAGGGGGGTGTATGCTTTGCGCGTGGGTGTTAGCGTTACTGTCACTAACCTAACACTGCCTGGGGCGACGCAGACCCTCTCTGGCGCTAAAACCTAATTGATCTCACCTGCCGGGCGATCAGGGGGGTTAAACCTTTATTGGGTTATATACGGCGGGTGCCCTGATGCTATAAAAAGCAAACTAATCAACCAGCGTCACCCGTAACCTTTATATGGTGATCACTGGTGAAAGGGTTAACTAGGGGCAATCAGGGGGTTAAAACCTTTATTAGGTTAAATATGGGGGTACCTGACACTATATAAAAACCTGACGGGTAACCTAAATAACTAAATAACTTACTGGCTAACCAGTGACACCAGTGACGCTTATACGGCGATCACTGGTGAAAGGGTTAACTCTAGGGGCAATCAGGGGGTTAAAATAATATATGGGGGTACCTGACACTAATAAAAACCTGCGGCGAACCTAAAAAAAAATAACTGCCTATCTAAAACACCAGCGACACGAATACAGCGATCGGAAAAACAATCGCTTAGTGACGCTGAAGTTAGGGGGTGAAAGGGTTACCTGGGGGGTGATCAAGGGGTTAAACCTTTATTAGAGGGGGGGGGGTTAGGGGGCTACCCTGGACCTAAAGGGGCCTAATCCTAACTGCCCTGCAACTTTTTACAATCACAGATGACACTAAATGCAGTGATCAGTAAAATAAATGATCACTGCAATCAGTGACACTGTGATTGGGGGCTTTGGGGTGACCTGGGGGGTGATCTGGGGGTGACTGGGGGGTGATTTGTGTGCCTATGTGTACCTACGTGTCAGTGGACTGTTGGTGCACTAACCTGCTTCTTCTCTGCTCGGCGCCGGTAACGAAAAGACCGCGGCGAGGGAGATGACATCACTTCCTCCAGCCTTGTTTACATCACATGGCGGAGGAAGCATTTTCATTGGCCGGGAGCGATCGCGAGGGGGGGGGCGGAATCGAGCGGCCGCCCCCTCATGCCTGATCGCTCCCGAACACTTAACGGCCGCTCACTGCAGTGAAGGGGGGTCCGGATGGACCCCCCAACTGCACAAAGGCGATCACGTAGATCTACGTGATTCTGCCTGTCCGTGCCATTCTGCCGACGTAAATCGGCGGTGGGCGGTCGTTAAGTGGTTAACAGGGGCGTGTAATTACAATTTTTGATGCAATACTTTGCAACAGGCCTCATTGCTGTGCTCCAAGTACAGTATCTGTGAGGGGTTGCAGTGTTGTGCCACCAGTGCCTAAGGCCCAATTTTTCAGCCCCTGTTCAACAGGGGCATGCAATTATAATTATTGATCTAATAATTCACAGCAGGGCCCATTGCTGCGCCCACCAAGAGTAACTGTCAGGCCTTACAGTGTTGTGGCACCAGCACCACCATCAAAGGCCCAATTTTTACTACCACTGTTCAACAATTATATGTTATTACAATTCCTGATATAATAGTTGACAGCAGGGCGTTCCAGCACCAACCAAGAGTAACTGTGAGTGCTTACAGTGTTGTGCCAACACCAACAACTAAGGGGCCTATTTCTGCAGAGTATATACGGCAGGTCCCTACTTTCAAACATCCAACTTACAAACGACTCCTACTTGCAAACGGAAGAAGACAACAGGAAGTGAGAGGAAATCTACCCCTTGGAAGGAAAATTCTCTCCTGTAAGAATAAATATGGGAGAAAGGTGTCTCCTCTGTACTGATGCTTTATCAGCAATCCTTGTTTCAAGAAAAACACCACATTTCAAAAACAGTTGTCATTGGGACGGAAAGTGAGGTGAAATGTTCTGAACAGGGGCACAGACAGCAAAACAAATGTTACAGGGGTGATAACCCTTACCTATGTTTTCCAAAAAGCTTAAAAATAGATTTTTGGGCTGGAGCTACACTTAAACAATGTACCTGTTCAAAATTACAAACAGATTCTACATAAGAACAAACCTACAGTCCCTGTCTTGTATGCACCGCCTGTATACGGCTGTTCAGAGTATATAGGGCCTTTTTTATTTTATGTGCGGGGTTCCCCTTAATATCCATACAAGACCCAAAGGGGCTGGTAATGGGCTGGGGTAGGGGGGGGGGTGATGGGGTAGCTATGCCATTTTTCCTAAAGATTTTCATCCATATTACCGGGACCAGACATTACATTAAAGCCGCAAGCAGTTTTAAATGGCTTTTTTTTCCTTTAGAAGTGTCATTTTGTGCAGGGACAGTTCTAAACACGGGAAACACGTGGCACTTCACAGGCATACTTTAGACACCCCCCAGGTACGATATTTAAAGGAATATTTGACTTTTTTTTTTTCACTTTATGCATCATTAAAATGACTGCTCCCGAAAAACGTCCGTTTTTAAAACTTCTTTTTGCATTGATACATGTCCCCTGGTGCAGAACCCGGGTTCCCAAACCCTTTTTAGGACAATAACATGCATAATAGTTGTTATAATTAGCACTTTAGAATCCGAACGTTCGCATCCATTGTATTTAATAGGGTTCTAATGTTCGTACGAACTTTCGGTCCGTTCGCGGTTTCTGGTGCGAACCGAACCCGGGGGTGTTCGGCTCATCACTAGTGAACGTAATGAAATGAAATTTCAGAGGTTACAAATTATCCAAAATAACGAATGCCGCATCTAACAAATAGAACGAAACTAACTACCGGTAATAATAATAATGCATACTTTATTGTAATGTACATTCTCCTTCAATAAAGCACTCCTGATTGTTAAAAAAAAAAAATATAATAATAATAAATAGTTTTTATTATTAACGTTATTTATTATTATTAATTCGTTCCATTCAATTCGATACGACGTTCGTTATTTCGGATAATTCGTAACGTCAGATGAATTTGTATTCGTTACGCTCACTAACAGCCAGATTTGAAAGGAAATTCCAATACCTATAATTTAATAGTAATTATTAGGTTTTATTTCAGATTTTCAAATTTTGGGGTTTTCGGATTTTTAAATGTAAGATTTTACGGATTTTCGAATTTACGTTTTTTTGAATTTACGGATTTTCGAATTTACGGATTTTCGAATTTACAGATTTTCGAATTTACGGAATTACGGATTTTCGAATTTACGGATTTTCGAATTTACAGGTTTTCGAATTTACGGATTTTCGAATTTACGGATTTACGAATTTTCGAATTTACGGAATTTTGAATTTACGAGTTTTCGAATTTACGAATTTTTTAATTTAGGAATTTACAGATTTTCGAATTTACGAATATTATTTTTTTTTCGAATATTCTAAAAAATTTATCAAATGGGTTTTCGTTAATGCGGATATTTCCGAGTGAACAAATTCGTAACAAAACAAATTGCACATGTCTAATTATTTAACAGCTCCCCAAACGCGTTTTAGCCGAGATTGTCGCACGAAAATTGCAGGCCAAACAACGCAAAACGCAGCCTGGCTCAGTGACAAAATTTGGTGCATGAGCTTCTTTGGCCGATTTTTGTAGAGTAGGGAGGCCCATATTTAAACGAATGGTAGCGCTCCAAAAATGCGCCACAAAAACGCGCAAAACTAAAAGAAAGGGACGCGGCAATGTCGCTCAGGTGCAAACGGGGCCGAATTTAACATGTTAGGTCCCATTCAGACCTCTGTGTGTCACCATTGGAAGGTTTCCCCTCTGTTCCTGTTCTGGTGACAACTCCAAATTTTTACTTTCAACAACAATGATCACCATAAAAGAAAACTGGGGAGGTCTGTTGGTGCTGGCCTCTTGCCAACAATGCTAGTTGCCTGGCTGTAATACTCCTGACACTCACTGGAAATAAAGAATTGTCTTGAATAAGCTTTAAAACATCTTCAACATTACAGAACAAGCCCAGTTTCTCTTTATTACAATCTCTCCATAGAATGATGTAGAAGGCAATCCGCAGAGCACATCCCATCAGTGAAACTTTATTGAATTTAAAACATGACCCGCTTTATACGGACGCATTTCACTTTTTTTTATAGCATAGGGAGGGGGTGCTAACCACTAAGCCATACTATGCTCATATCACAGGAATGCTAACCACTAAGCTACACTATGCTCATATCACAGGAGTGCTAACCACTAAGCCGTACTATGCTCATATCACAGGAGTGCTAACCACTAAGCCGTACTATGTTCATATCACAGGAATGCTAACCACTAAGCCATACTATGTTCATATCACAGGAATGCTAACCACTAAGCTACACTATGCTCATATCACAGGAGTGCTAACCACTAAGCCATACTATGTTCATATCACAGGAATGCTAACCACTAAGCCCTACTATGCTCATATCACAGGAGTGCTAACCACTAAGCCCTACTATGCTCATATCACAGCAGTGCTAACCACTAAGCCATACGATAATCATATCACAGGAGTGCTAACCACTAAGCCCTACTATGTTCATATCACAGGAATGCTAACCACTAAGCCATACTATGCTCATATCACAGGAATGCTAACCACTAAGCCCTACTATGCTCATATCACAGGAATGCTAACCACTAAGCTACACTATGCTCATATCACAGGAGTGCTAACTACTAAGCCGTACTATGCTCATATCACAGCAGTGCTAACCACGAAGCCGTACTATGTTCATATCACAGGAATGCTAACCACTAAGCCGTACTATGTTCATATCACAGGAGTGCTAACCACTAAGCCCTACTATGCTCATATCACAGGAGTGCTAACCACTAAGCCATACGATAATCATATCACAGGAATGCTAACCACTAACCCCTACTATGCTCATATCACAGCAGTGCTAACCACTAAGCCCTACTATGTTCATATCACAGGAATGCTAACCACTAAGCCCTACTATGCTCATATCACAGGAGTGCTCACCACTAAGCCCTACTATGTTCATATCACAGGAATGCTAACCACTAAGCCCTACTATGCTCATATCACAGCAGTGCTAACCACGAAGCCCTACTATGTTCATATCACAGGAATGCTAACCACTAAGCCCTACTATGCTCATATCACAGGAGTGCTCACCACTAAGCCCTACTATGCTCATATCACAGGAATGCTAACCACTAAGCCCTACTATGCTCATATCACAGGAGTGCTAACCACTAAGCCCTACTATGTTCATATCACAGGAATGCTAACCACTAAGCCCTACTATGCTCATATCACAGGAATGCTAACCACTAAGCCCTACTATGCTCATATCACAGGAATGCTAACCACTAAGCCCTACTATGCTCATATCACAGCAGTGCTAACCACTAAGCCATACGATAATCATATCACAGGAGTGCTAACCACTAAGCCCTACTATGTTCATATCACAGGAATGCTAACCACTAAGCCATACTATGCTCATATCACAGGAATGCTAACCACTAAGCCCTACTATGCTCATATCACAGGAATGCTAACCACTAAGCTACACTATGCTCATATCACAGGAGTGCTAACCACTAAGCCCTACTATGCTCATATCACAGGAGTGCTAACCACTAAGCCATACGATAATCATATCACAGGAATGCTAACCACTAACCCCTACTATGCTCATATCACAGCAGTGCTAACCACTAAGCCCTACTATGCTCATATCACAGGAATGCTAACCACTAAGCCCTACTATGTTCATATCACAGGAATGCTAACCACTAAGCCCTACTATGCTCATATCACAGGAATGCTAACCACTAAGCCCTACTATGCTCATATCACAGGAGTGCTAACCACTAAGCCCTACTATGTTCATATCACAGGAATGCTAACCACTAAGCCCTACTATGCTCATATCACAGGAATGCTAACCACTAAGCCCTACTATGCTCATATCACAGGAATGCTAACCACTAAGCCCTACTATGTTCATATCACAGGAATGCTAACCACTAAGCCCTACTATGCTCATATCACAGGAATGCTAACCACTAAGCCCTACTATGCTCATATCACAGGAATGCTAACCACTAAGCCCTACTATGCTCATATCACAGCAGTGCTAACCACTAAGCCATACGATAATCATATCACAGGAGTGCTAACCACTAAGCCCTACTATGTTCATATCACAGGAATGCTAACCACTAAGCCATACTATGCTCATATCACAGGAATGCTAACCACTAAGCCCTACTATGCTCATATCACAGGAATGCTAACCACTAAGCTACACTATGCTCATATCACAGGAGTGCTAACCACTAAGCCCTACTATGCTCATATCACAGGAGTGCTAACCACTAAGCCATACGATAATCATATCACAGGAATGCTAACCACTAACCCCTACTATGCTCATATCACAGCAGTGCTAACCACTAAGCCCTACTATGCTCATATCACAGGAATGCTAACCACTAAGCCCTACTATGTTCATATCACAGGAATGCTAACCACTAAGCCCTACTATGCTCATATCACAGGAATGCTAACCACTAAGCCCTACTATGCTCATATCACAGGAGTGCTAACCACTAAGCCCTACTATGTTCATATCACAGGAATGCTAACCACTAAGCCCTACTATGCTCATATCACAGGAATGCTAACCACTAAGCCCTACTATGCTCATATCACAGGAATGCTAACCACTAAGCCATACGATAATCATATCACAGGAATGCTAACCACTAAGCCATACGATAATCATATCACAGGAATGCTAACCACTAAGCCCTACTATGCTCATATCACAGCAGTGCTAACCACTAAGCCATACGATAATCATATCACAGGAATGCTAACCACTAAGCCCTACTATGCTCATATCACAGGAATGCTAACCACTAAGCCATACGATAATCATATCACAGGAATGCTAACCACTAAGCCGTACTATCCTTATATCACAGGAGTGCTAACCACTAAGCCATATGATGCTCATATCAAAAGGAGTGCTAACCACTAAGCCATATGATGCTCATATCACAGGAGTGCTAACCACTAAGCCCTACTATGCTCATATCACAGCAGTGCTAACCACTAAGCCATACGATAATCATATCACAGGAGTGCTAACCACTAAGCTACACTATGCTCATATCACAGGAATGCTAACCACTAAGCCATACGATAATTATATCACAGGAATGCTAACCACTAAGCCATACTGTGCTCATATCACAGGAATGCTAACCACTAAGCTGTACTATCCTTATATCACAGGAGTGCTCACCACTAAGCCATACGATAATCATATCACAGAAGTGCTAACCACTAAGCTGTACTATCCTTATATCAAAGGAATGCTAACCACTAGGCCATACTATCCTTATATCACAGTAGTGCTAACCACTAAGCCATACTTTGCTCATATCACAGGAGTGCTAACCACTAAGCCATAATGGAAATATAGGAGAAAATAAATCTGGGAACATTTCAGGAAAGGATTCTCCATTAGATCTTCGGTAAGTAGGGGGGCAGCGGCAGGAAATTCTGGATAATTGGCAAAGCCCGCAGGATTGCCGCAGTCAGCGAGACGCGGAGTCAGCAATTTTCTGCATATTCCATGTGCTGCGCACCGGCAGCCTATAGGACATCACTAGTCGGTGTTGCCATGGTAACCCGGACAGTTCAGGCCTGAACTTCCTCGTTTCTTTTTTTTTCCCCCCCCCATCAGTCCCTCTTCTCGCCAGTCGGCAGCTGTCCTACTTCACATCAGTATTCAGGAAGAATACCTTGTGTGCGAGCCCAGCCTGTCGAGTCTAAAAATAGAGCGCGGTATTCCCCCCCCCCCCCCCTTATAGTGTGTACAGAAATGCAAAGCCTGCACTATATATATATATATATATGACATACACACTGTATATACGCACGCAGCACAGGCATGCCTTCTAGTAAGGAAAGCACGCTGGGACTTGTAGTTCTGGTACACCTAGTTGTCTGTATACTAGTTCATG
The DNA here is from genome assembly GCA_029206835.1 of Rana muscosa. Taxonomy (NCBI): domain Eukaryota; kingdom Metazoa; phylum Chordata; class Amphibia; order Anura; family Ranidae; genus Rana; species Rana muscosa. Next base: position 49,781,892 of record JARGYO010000094.1, on the reverse strand, counting down.
TATACTCTATAGATATTATTTTTTTTTAGAGATCAGCTTGATGTAAAAAGTCTTATCTATGTGTTAGCGTTTTCCATAGCCCTAGTATGGTCACTTGCGGACTCGGCACCATCCACAAGCAGCTTTACTCTTCATTAGGACACAGAAGCTGAGCCCCAGCGCAATTTCACTTTAGCTAATCGCAGCACAGAGGATTGCATTTCCAGCCTTATGAAGTGTAAAAAGATAATGGCCTGACAGCGAAGAGCTAACCCTCACTGAGGGGGCATCAAAGAAACAGGGGGAGGCTCTAGCTAGGGCTGAACTAACTAGCATTAAAAAGGAGGGGAGGACAGAGGGAGTTACCAAAAACAAGTAAGGAAGTTGTAATGACCCTAAACAACCACTAGATGTCAGCATGCTACAGAAAAATTTGTAACAGACAAAAAAAAAAAAAAACATCCTGCCAGTGACACACTTCCTGTCCTAAGGTGACAACGCCCACTGTACTGAATTCACAGAGGAACCAAGTTGTCACTTTAGAAAAGAAAGTCTGTTGGGACTAGAGAAGCCCTCACTCTCTCCTAGAAGAGGAAGGTGTGCTGTAGCCCTGGGAACAATGTACCTGATAGGTGTTCAACACAGGAAGCTGACAGGATTTCTGGTAGGATCAACAGGATTTTTTTTAATGTACTTACTGAACAGATATAACCAAATGCTTTCTAACCTCTTGCTGTGCGGCGGCAGGGTGGGTAGGCCTTAACGCCCGGACAATGCACAAATGCATCTATTGCGGCCGAGGTTTCTGTGCTAAGAGAGCGTGCTCCCAGGACACCAACCTAGTGGTCTCAGAAAGCTCCTGGTGGGAAGGACTTCCGACCATGTGACCACTGTAAAGCCAGTCACAGTGTTGGGAAGGGGTTAGCAGACCGAAAAAGAAGTTCGCTAAGATCAAGAGAAAGAACACGGCAGCATAGCATAGAACCTCTGGTACCTCATTTTATTGTAACAGTCAACCAACACAAAGCTCTGCCCGCGGGCCACCTCCTAACGACGCGTTTCATCCAAGATTTGGCCCTTATCATATCGAAGACTTTATACACTCATTAACCACTTCCCTACCCGCCCATAGTCAAACGACGCCCACAGACGTGATCTCCCATCCTGGGTGGGCATCATAGGACGTCCTGGGCTTTGTAGGGGGATATCTAAATGATGCCTGCAGCTAGAGGCATCATTCAGATATCCTTTGGTTGTGCCGGTGATTCTGTGCACCATAAGAATGACCATGGCGGCGTTTCCACCGATTGATCGTTCTTATAGGCGGCGGGAGGGGACATCCCCTCCTCCCGCCGCCATCCGGTGCTTCTCCAGGCTCTCCCGTGCCATCGGGGACCCGAGAATGAATCGTCCGGTGCACGATAGGAAGCATAGAGATGACTGGTGACCAGATGGTCACCAGTCATCTCTGTGACCGTCGGAGGCCCGGGCTCGATGTGATGACGTCACGCCCGGGTCCTCAGATGTAAACAAAGCCGCCATTGCGGCTAGTAAACATGAGATCAGTGAATTTTTTTTCACAATCTCTTGCTTTCCAGCCTGGAGGAGAGAAGGGGGGTCTTGTTGACCCCGCATCTCTCCATAAAGAGGACCTGTCACACACCATTCCTATTACAAGGGATGTTTACATTCCTTGTAATAGGAATAAAAGTGATCAAAAAAAAAAAAAGTAAAATAAGTGTAAAAATAAATAAAATAAAGTAAAAAAAAAAAAAAAAAAAAATTAAAACACCCCTGTCCCCGGTAGCTTGCGATCAGAAGCGAACGCACACGTAAGTCCCACCCACACATGTAAACGCAGTTCAAACCACGCATGTGAGGTATCGCCGCGTGCGTTAGAGCGCGTGCAACAATTCTAGCACTAGAACTCCTCTGTAACTCTAACCTGGTAACCTGTAAAAAAAATTAAAGTGTCGCCTATGGAGATTTTTAAGTACCGAAGTTTGGCGCCATTCCATGAGTGTGCGCAATTTTAAAGCGTGACATGTTAGGTATCTATATACTCGGCGTAACATCATCTTTCATATTTTCCCCAAAAATTGGGCTAACTTTACTGTTTTGTTATTTTTTAATTCATGAAACCATTTAAAAAAGAAATAAAAAGGCGTTTGAAAAATTATTGCGCAAATACCGTGCAAGAAAAAAAGTTGCAATGACCGTCATTTTATTCCCTAGGGTGTCTGCTAAAAAACATATATAATGTTTGGGGGTTCTGAGTAATTTTATAGCAAAAGAATGATGATTTGTACATGTAGGAGAGAAGTGCCAGAATAGGTACGGTATTGAGGTGGTAAAAAAAGCCCGGTGTTGAAGTGGTTAATTTGCCTGAATTTTAGCACTCAAGCTGCACATTCCATGGGGTTTTTTGGTTAGGTCTCCCAGTTGGGGAGAGTTCCCTTCACTTCTCGACATGGAGACACAACAGGAAGTGAAAGGAAACAGCCTCTTAGGCTGTTGTCAGTGTCCCCATTGGAAGATTTTCCCTCACTTCCTGTTCCAGGGACAGTTTTGCTCACTAGGACAAGTATAGAGGGCGACCCTCTGCAGCAGGGACCCAGACAGCAATACAAATCTGGGGTATGTAGAACTTTGATGGTCTATCCATCGGAGGTCCTCCCATCACATCAGAGGTCCTCCCATCACATCAGAGGTCCTACCATCACATCAGAGGTCCTCCCATTGTATCAGAGGTTCTCCCATCACATAAGAGGTCCTCATCACATCAGAGGTCCTCCCATCATATCAGAGGTTCTCCCATCGTATCAGAGGTTCCCCCATCACCTCAGATGTCCTCCCATCATATTAGAGGTTCTCCCATCACATCAGAGGTCCCCCTTCACATCAGAGGTCCTCATCACATCAGAGGTCCTCATCACATCAGAGGTCCTCCCATCATATCAGAGGTTCTCCCATCACATCAGATGTCCTCCCATCGTATCAGAGGTTCTCCCATCACATAAGAGGTCCTCATCACATCAGAGGTCCTCCCATCGTATCAGAGGTTCTCCCATCACATAAGAGGTCCTCATCACATCAGAGGTCCTCCCATCGTATCAGAGGTTCTCCCATCACATCAGATGTCCTCCCATCGTATCAGAGGTTCTCCCATCACATCAGAGGCCCCCCTTCACATCAGAGGTCCTCATCACATCAGAGGTCCTCCCATCGTATCAGAGGTTCTCCCATCACATAAGAGGTCCTCATCACATCAGAGGTCCTTCCATTGTATCAGAGATTCTCCCATCGTATCAGAGGTTCCCCCATCACATCAGATGTCCTCCCATCATATTAGAGGTTCTCCCATCACATCAGAGGTCCCCCTTCACATCAGAGGTCCTCATCACATCAGAGGTCCTCATCACATCAGAGGTCCTCATCACATCAGAGGTCCTCATCACATCAGAGGTCCTCCCATCATATCAGAGGTTCTCCCATCACATCAGATGTCCTCCCATCGTATCAGAGGTTCTCCCATCACATAAGAGGTCCTCATCACATCAGAGGTCCTCCCATCGTATCAGAGGTTCTCCCATCACATCAGATGTCCTCCCATCGTATCAGAGGTTCTCCCATCACATCAGAGGCCCCCCTTCACATCAGAGGTCCTCATCACATCAGAGGTCCTCCCATCGTATCAGAGGTTCTCCCATCACATAAGAGGTCCTCATCACATCAGAGGTCCTTCCATTGTATCAGAGATTCTCCCATCGTATCAGAGGTTCCCCCATCACATCAGATGTCCTCCCATCATATTAGAGGTTCTCCCATCACATCAGAGGTCCCCCTTCACATCAGAGGTCCTCATCACATCAGAGGTCCTCCCATCGTATCAGAGGTTCTCCCATCACCTAAGAGGTCCTCATCACATCAGAGGTCCTCATCACATCAGAGGTCCTCATCACATCAGAGGTTCTCCCATTGTATAAGAGGTCCTCATCACATCAGAGGTCCTCATCACATCAGAGGTCCTCATCACATCAGAGGTCCTCCCATCGTATCAGAGGTTCTCCCATCACATAAGAGGTCCTCATCACATCAGAGGTCCTTCATAATATCAGAGCCCCCCTTCACATCAGAGCCCCCCTACACTTTAGAGGCCCCCCTCACAGCAGAGGCTCCTCCCCCCTTCACCTCAGAGTTTCTACATCACATCAGAGTCCCTCTCCACTTTCGAGGTCGCCCATAACCCCTGAGGTCCCCCTTCATATCAGCGGTCCCCCCATCACATCAGAGCTCTCCTTTACATCAAAGTTTTTCTTTACATCAGAGGTCCCCCTTTACATCAGAAGTTCCCCATCATGTCAGAGTCCCCCCCCCCTCACATCAGAGGTCCCCCTTCACATCAAAACCCACCCCCCATTCATATCAGAGGTCTCCAGTACATAAAAGTCCCCTCATAACATCTGAGGTCCCCCTGTCATGTCAGAGGATCCCCTTCAAATCATCGGTTTCCCCATCACATCAGAAACCCCCCTTCACTGAGAGGTCCCTCATCACATGAGAGCCTCCCCCCCTTCACATCAGAGGACCCCCCTATACATCAGAAGTCACCCATCACATCAGAGGCCCCCCCTTCATATCAGAACTTCCGCCCATCACGTCAGAGGCCCCCCTCGTATCACAGGCCCCCCATCACCAAGTGAGAGTCCCCCTCCATCACATCAAAGTTCCACCTATACCTGAGAGCTTCCACATCACATCAGAGTACCCCTATCACCACAGAGTCCTTTCATCCATCTCTGATCTAGGGAAAACCGTGTCTCCTACTTGCAGAACCCTGGGGAAACCAAATGGCACCCTGGTGGAGAAACACTGCTCTAAGTGCACTTAAACTTCCAAGAATACAATGATAAGACTCTGGCGTCTTGGGATTTCTTTATGGATAACGGCACGGTACATGAACGCCCCCCCCCCCCCCCCGCCACATCTGACATACAGTACATCTTAGAATCTCTGCTGATCTCCCGCTGTTTGGACAAGGCAGTGTTTCATAATATCTTCCCACTATTGGTTCCGCCGCGTACTCATAATCCTCTGATCCAAATCTGGTGGCCGTATCAAAAGCTTAAAAGGGAAAACTTCATTCTAACCCGATTTTGTTATAATCCCTTCCTACAATTTCCAAAATAACTTTACTACGAGATTCTGGTCATCTGCACAATCTTCTTGACTGTAATTCTGCCTCATCAGACCACACGACATGGTAGGAATAGAAGAGAGACAATTCAAAATCTGGACTCTGGGAAGATATAAAATACTTAAATACTTAAATAAATCCAGCTCTGTAATCATAAAAGTAGAACTAAAGGCAAAACTTTTTTTTTTTTGGTTAAAGTAAAGGAGACTTTTTTTTTTTTTAGCCATCTGTGTCCCATTGGGGAGATTTCCCTTCACTTCCTGTCCCACAGCCATAACAGGGAGTAAGGGGGAATCCCTGGTTGTTACCAGAACTATTGTCCCCTTTGAAAGATTTCCCTCTCATGTAGAAGACCAAGCAAAAAATCTAACACCTTTATGGAGCCCCGATGAAGGAGGGGATTTTTGGCCAATGAAACGTGTTGGCTTTTTTTGCTTGGTCTTCTACCTGCATTTACAGTGGCCATAAATGTGTTTCTGGGCCATTAAATGCATCTGAGATTGTCCACAAGGTTCAGTAGTGTATCTATGGGAATGTTTGACCGTTCTTCCAGTAGCGCATTTGTGAGGTCAGGCACTGATGTTTGATGAGAAGGCCTGGCTCACAGTCTCTGGCTTTTCATGCTTGGTCTTCTACTTGATTTCACATTGGCCATAAATGTTTTTTTCGGGGCTATTAAATGGATCTGAGATGGAAGCGCCACACCATGAATGAATAATTCAGATACCGATTTATGCCAATGTAGAATTGGCTGGATGACCAAGCGAAAATGCCAACACATTTCGGGGCCAAAATATACAAAACAATGTATAACGACTGAACAGAGGATACAATGTATTTACACTATATTATCAAAAGTATTGGGACACCTGCCTTTACACGCATATCACGTCTTAGTCTGTAGGGTTCAATATTGAGATAGCCCAACCTTTGCAGCTATAACAGCTTCAACTCTTCTGGGAAGGCTGTCCACAAGGCTTAGGAGTGTGTCTATGGGAATGTTTGATCATTCTTCCAGAAGCACATTTGTGAGGTCAGGCGCTGATGTTGTATGAGAAGGTCTGGCTTGCAGTCTCCGCTCTAATTCATCCCAAAGGTGTTCTATCGGGTTGAGGTCAGGACACAGGCCAGGCCAGATCTTCCATCCAAAACTCGCTCATCCATGTCTTCATGGACCTTGCTTTGTGCACAGGTGTGCAGTTATGTTGGAACAGGAAGGGGCCATCCCCAAACTGTTCCCACAAAGTTGGGACCAAATGTCTTGGTATGCTGACGCCCTAAAAGTGCCCTTCACTGGAACTAAGGGGCCAAGCCCAACCCGTGAAAAACAACCCCACACCATAATCCCCCCCCCCCCCACCAAATGATTTGGACCAGTGCACAAAGCAAGGTCCATAAAGACATGGATGAGCAAGTTTGGGGTGGAGGAACTTGACTAGCTGTCACATACTCCTGACCTCAACCCAATAGGACACTGTGGGGATGAAGTAGATCGGAGACTGCGAGCCAGGCCTTCTTGCACAACATCTGTGCCTGACCTTTACAAATGCACTTCTGGAAGAATGGTCAAACATTCCCATAGACACACTCCTAAACCTTGTGGACAGCCTTCCCAGAAGAGTTGAGGCTGTTATAGCTGCAAAGGGTGGGCCAACTCAATATTAAACCCTACGGACTAAGACTGGGATGTGCCTGGAAAGTCAGGTGTCCCAATACTTTTGATAATATAATGTATATACATTGTATCCTCTGTTCAGTCGTTACACATTGTTTCCTATCTTTAAGCCCTGATGAAGAGGATACATTTTGGCTAGAGGTCGACCGATATGGGTTTTTCTCTGGCCGATGCCGAACTTTAGAAATCGTGGTGGCCGATGGCCGATATATATGATGCCGATTTTTTTTTGGACGATATGTTAGGCCGATTGTTTTCCCTTCATCTCATAAAATCTAACAGTTGGACCCCTTTCACACTGGGTGTTTTTCAGGCTAAAAAATAGCACCTGTAAAAGTGGCTGCAAAACAGCTCCCCTGCAGTCTCACACTGAGGCGGTGCGCTGGCAGGACATTAAAAAAAGTCCTGCAAGCAGCATCTTTGGAGCGGTGTATACCGCTCCTCCACCACTCTTGCCCACTGAAATGAATGGGCACTGCTGCCGAAGCGCCTGCAAATCGCTTCTGCAGCGGTGCTACACGGGTGCATTTAACCTCTTCATCAGCCGCTAGCTGGGTTATAAGCGCCCCGCTAGCAGCCAAATAGCGCTGCTAAAATGATGGTAAAGCGCTGCTAAAACTAGCGGCGTTTTACCGTCAACGCCTACCCGCTCCAGTGTAAAAGCAGAGTTCCGCCGAAAAAAAAATATATATTAAAAGTCAGCAGCTACAAATACTGCAGCTGCTGACTTTTAATTATATGGACACTTACCTGTCCTGAGCGCCCGCGATGTCGGCACACGAAGCCGATCTCTCCCTCGGCTCTCGGGTGCTGCCGCCGCCATCTTCGGTAAGGGAATCAGGAAGCAGGCACAAAAACAGGTAATCAAAATTTTTAGACGAAAAAAATAAAAACGGCTAACTTTACTGTTTAGTTTTATTTAAAATTAATTAAAGTGTATTTTTTCCCCAAAAATTGCATTTGAAAGACCGCTGCGCAAATACCGTGTGACATAAAATATTGCAACAACCGCCATTTTATTCCCTAGGGTCTCTGCTAAAAAAAAATATATATATAATGTTTGGAGGTTCCAAGTGATTTTCTAGCAGAAAATACAGGATTTTTACTTGTAAGCTACAAGTGTCAGAAAAGATTTTGTCTTTAAATGGTTAAACTGAGAACTTCTTCTACACAGGGAGTTCAGTTCATTGATAAGAAGAAACATTGTATCTCTTTTCTCTCACTTGGCAGGCTGCCCAGAGACACATCGCTCCACCTCCACAGGAAACTTCAGGCAACTTGCATTGACTTCTATGAAAGAAGTTATTTGCAAGTTGCGCTGAAGTTTTTTTAAATCGGCTTTTTTTTTTTCAGCACTATCGGCCGATGCCGATAAATTAAAAAGTGCCAAAAATCAGCTGATATATCGGTCGACCTCCAATTTTGGCCCCGAAATGTATTGGCATTTTTGCTTGATCATCCAGTCGATTCTACATTGGCATAAATCTGTATCTGGATTATTAATTTATGGTGTGGCGCTTCCATCTCAGATCCATTTAATAGCCCAGAAAAACATTTATGGCCAAGGTAAAATCAGGTAGAAGACCAAGCATGAAAAGCCAGAGACTGCGAGCCAGGCCTTCGCGTCAAACATCAGCGCCTCACCTCACAAATGGGCTTCTGGAAGAATGGTCAAACATTCCCATTGATACACTACTAAACCTTGTGGACAGCCTTCCCAGAAGAGTTGAAGCTGTTATAGCTGCAAAGAATGGGCCAACTCAATATTGAACCCTACGGACTAAGACTGGGATGCCAATAAAGTTCATGTGCGTGTAAAGGCAGGCGTCCCAATACTTTTGACAATATAGTGTATGTTTGGACTGCTGATGGACACTGTTTTTCACCACTTTATTGGTCAAAATACCATATACATTGTATCCTCAATTGCATCCTACCTTTAAGCCCTGATGAAGGAGGTGCTTTTCGGCCCACAAAACGTGCTGGCTTTTCTTGCTTGGTCTTCTATCTGATTTTACATTGGCAATAAATGTTTTTCTGGGCTATTCGATAGATCTGAGATGGAAGTGCTACACCATAAAATAATAATTCAGATACAGATTTATGTCAATGTATAATCGAGTAGAAGGCCAAGCAAAAAAGCCAACGCATTTTGGGACTATCCTCTTCATCAGGGCCTAAAAATAGTTGTATAATGACTGAAGGGAGGATACAATGTATATATGTTTGGAGTGTTGATGAACACTGTGCTTCATCATTATATTGGTCAAAATATCATATACAGTGGAACCTTGGATTACAAGCATAATCCGTTCCAGGAGAATGCTCGTAATCCAAAGTACTCGCATATGAAAGCGAGTTTCCCCATTGAAGTCAATTGGAATATAAAATAATTTGTTCCGCATTGACTTCAATGGCATGCAATACCGCATGTGGCCAGAGGTGGGGGAGCGCCGGTGAGCCTCGGAAACGGCCGGAAAGGCCCGAGGACAGCTCGGCTGACCTCGGCAAACCTCAGAAAGGCTCGAGAACGGAGTATTTCCATGTCTTTCCGAGCATTTCAGAAACGGCTGCGATCGGCTCCACTCGGCTCCGGCGCCCCCCCACCTCAGGCCAAACGCTGTACTGAACACCACTTTGGCCTGAATTTTGCTCGTTTCGCGAGACAACACTCGCAAACCGAGTTAGGATTTTTTTTCAAATACAGTGTTCGTATTGCGAAACGCTAGTTAACCGCATTACTCGCAATTAGGGATGAGCCGAACACCCCCGGGTTGGGTTCGCACCAGAACCTTCGAACGGACCGAAAGTTCGCGCGAATTTTCGAACCCAATTCGTTATAATGGACGCGAACGTTCAAAATCAAAATTGCTGATTACAACGGCCAATATGCATGTTAATGTCATAAAACAGGTTTGGGGACCCGGGTCCTGCCCCAGGGGACATATATCAATGCAAAAAGAAATTTTAAAAACTAACGTTTTTTCGGGAGCAGTCATTTTAATGATGCATAAAGTGAAAAAAAAAAGTGAAATTTTCCTTTAAATATGGTACCTGGGGGGTGTCTAAAGTATGCCTGTGAAGTGGCATGTGTTTCCCGTGTTTAGAACTGTCCCTGCACAAAATGACACTTCTAAAGGAAAAAAAGAAGCCATTTAAAACCACTTGCGGCTTTAATGTCATGTCTTGTCCTGGCCGCCATATGGCTGAAAATCCTTGAGAAAAATGGCATGGCTACCCCATCACACCCCCCCCCACCCCAGCCCCTTTGGGTCTTGTATGGATATTAAGGGGGACCCCGCACCCAAAATAAAACCCTATACCTACAACCCTATATACTCTGAACAGCAGTATATAGGTGGTGCAAACAAGACACGGACTGTAGGTTTGTTCTTAAGTAGAATCTGAACAGGTACATTATGAAGTGTAGCTCCATCCCAAAAAAATCTATTTTTAAGCTTTTTGGAGAACATAGGGAGGGGTTATCACCCCTGTAACATTTGCTGTCTTTGCACATCTGTTCAGAACATGTCACCTCACTTTCCGTCCCAATGACAAATGTTTTTGGAAAAGTGGGGTTTTAATTGAAACAAGGATTGGTGATAAAGCATCAGTAGAGAGGAGATACATTTTTCCCAAATTAAATCTAACAGGATAGAATTTCCCTTCCTAGGGGTAGATTTCCTCTCACTTCCTGTTTTCTCTTGCCGTTTGCAAGTAGGAGTCGTTTGTAAGTTGGATGTTTGAAAGTAGGGGCCTGCCGTATATACTCTGCAGAAATTTGCCCTATTAGATGTTGGTGTAGCCACAAGACTGGTGGGCACAGGAATGGGCCCTGCTGTGAGTTAATAGATCAAGATTTGTACTTGCATGCACCTGTTGAACCGGGCAGAAAAATTGGGCCTGTGGTGGTGGTGGTGGTGGACGGTGTTACCACAAGACTGTAAGCCCTCACAGTTACTCTTGGTGGGTGCAGGAATGGGCCCTGCTGTGAGTTATTAGATCAAGATTTGTAATTGCATGCACCTGTTGAACAGGGCAGAAAAATTGGGCCTTTGGTGGTGGTGGTGGTGGTGGTGGTGGACGGTGTTGCCACAAGACTGTAAGCCCTCACAGTTACTCTTGGTGGGTGCAGGAATGGGCCCTGCTGTGAGTTATTAGATCAAGATTTGTAATTGCATGCACCTGTTGAACAGGGCAGAAAAATTGGGCCTTTGGTGGTGGTGGTGGTGGTGGTGGTGGTGGACGGTGTTGCCACAAGACTGTAAGCCCTCACAGTTACTCTTGGTGGGTGCAGGAATGGGCCCTGCTGTGAGTTATTAGATCAAGATTTGTAATTGCATGCACCTGTTGAACAGGGCAGAAAAATTGGGCCTTTGGTGGTGGTGGTGGTGGTGGACGGTGTTGCCACAAGACTGTAAGCCCTCACAGTTACTCTTGGTGGGTGCAGGAATGGGCCCTGCTGTGAGTTATTAGATCAAGATTTGTAATTGCATGCACCTGTTGAACAGGGCAGAAAAATTGGGCCTTTGGTGGTGGTGGTGGTGGTGGTGGTGGACGGTGTTGCCACAAGACTGTAGGCCCTCATGGTTACTCTTGGTGGGCGCAGGAATGGGCCCTGCTGTGAACTATTAGATCAAGATTTGTAATTACACGCCCCTGTTAAACAGGGGCTGAAAAATTGTGCCTTAGGCATTGGTGCTGGTGCCACAACACTGCAACCCCTCACAGATACTGTACTTGGAGCACAGCAGTCACACCTGTTGCGAAGCATCTTTTTAAAAAATTGTAATTACACGCCCCTGTTATACAGGGGCTGAAAAATTGTGCCTTAGGCACTGGTGCTGGTGCCACAACACTGCAACCCCTCACAGATACTGTACTCTGAGCACAGCAATGAGACCTGTTGCAAAGCATTGCCTAAAAATTTTAATTACACGCCCCAACAGGGGCTGAAAAATTGTGCCTTAGGCACTGGTGCTGGTGCCACAACACTGCAACCCCTCACAGATACTGTACTTGGAGCACAGCAGTCACACCTGTTGCGAAGCATCTTTTTAAAAAATTGTAATTACACGCCCCTGTTATACAGGGGCTGAAAAATTGTGCCTTAGGCACTGGTGTGGTGGCATGGATCATTGAGGAGGAGGAAGAGGATAGTCAGTGAACATAACAGGACAGTCACTCAGCATCAGCATAGGCAGTCTTGAAGGGATGTGACATTATAAATTATTCCGTTATATCCGCTTCAGGTGTCTGGTAGCTGGTGATGATCCAAGACTGATTCATTTTTATGAAGGTCAGTCGATCAACCGAGTCGGTGGACAGGCGCACCCTATGATCGGTGACAAATCCTCCAGCAGCACTGAATGTGCGTTCGGAAAGAACGCTGGATGCAGGACAGGCCAGTAGCTCAATTGCATACTGTGCAAGCTCTGGCCAGTGATCCATCCTCAGGACCCAGTAAGCCAGAGGATTTTCGGTGGGAAAGGTGTCCAAGTCTGACCTTGCCCCTAGGTATTCCTGCACCATGTATATCAGACGCTGGCGATGGTTGCTGGAACCGATCATACCTTGGGGCTGCGGACTAAAAAATTGTCTGAACGCATCGGTCAGACGGCCACCTTCCCCACCGCTCCTTCTGCTACTGACCGAAGCCTCAGCAACTCGTCGTCCAGGACCAGGAGTTTGTAACCTCCCAGTTTCTGGGAACGCGTTGCACAGACCTTTCTGCAAGGCCTCCCTGAGATGTCTCATCCTCTGCTCCCTCTGCGACGGCAAGATAAGGTCCGCAACCTTACCCTTGTACCGTGGATCAAGGAGAGTGGCCAGCCAGTAATGGTCCCTCTCCTTGATCCGAAGAACACGAGGATCCTTCCGCAGGCTTTGCAGGATCAGGGAGGCCATGCAGCGTAGGTTAGCTGAGGCATTCGGTCCGGAGTCTTCTGGGTCACTGAGGATGACATGATCGCCAGCCACCTCCTCCCAGCCACGTTTAAGTCCACTGGTTTGTTGGGACTGTACATCATCCCTAAAAGACTGCTGCTGCTGATGCTGAGTGCCAGGCTCCACCTCCATGCTCACACAATCCTCCTCCTCCTCCTCCTCCTCATCCTCTTCCTGTGTGATGGGTGGGACAGAAGGAACACTGTCTGGATAAAGGGGGCCTTGAGAGGCAAGGAAGTCCTCCTCTTCCTGCCTCTGTTCTGCCTCAAGTGCCCTGTCCATTATCCCACGCAGCGTATGCTCCAACAGTTGGGCAAGAGGTACAGTGTCACTGATGCATGCACTGTCACTGCTCACCATCCTCGTGGCCTCCTCAAATGGTGAGAGGACAGTGCATGCATCCCTGATCATGCTCCACTGGCGTGGGGAAAAAAAGCCAAGCTCCCCTGACCCTGTCCTGGTGCCGTAGTTGCAAAGGTACTCATTGATGGCCCTCTGCTGCGTGTGCAGTCGCTGCAGCATGGCCAACGTTGAGTTCCACCTGGTGGGCATGTCACATATTAGGCGGTTCTTGGGCAGGTTCAGCTCCTTTTGCAGCTCAGTCAGCCGAGCACTGGCATTATAAGATCGGCGGAAATGCACACAGACTTTCCTGGCCTGCCTCAGGACATCCTGTAAGCCTGGGAACCTGCCCAAGAACCGCTGCACCACCAGGTTGAGGACGTGAGCCATACAGGGCACATGGGTGAGCTGCCCCTGTCGCAGGGCGGAGAGGAGGATGGTGCCATTGTCAGAAACGACCATTCCTGGCTTAAGCTGGCGTGGCGTCAACCACCTCTCGGCCTGCCCCTGCAGAGCTGCCAGAACCTCTGGCCCAGTGTGGCTCCTGTCCCCCAAACACACCAGCGCAAGCACGGCATGGCATCTTTTTGCCTGCGTACTCGCGTAGCCCCTTGTACGCCTACGGAGCACCGCTGGTTCCGAGGACAGAGCACTCGAACAGGACATGGAGGAAGAAGAAGAGGAGGGGGTGGAGGAGAGAGGTGTGTCACAACCAGCAGTAGCATTTTGGAGGCGTGGTGGCGGAACAACCTCCAACACTACTGCACCTTGTCCTGCATCCCTCCCAGCTGCCAATAGAGTGACCCAATGGGCCGTGAAAGAAAGATAACGTCCCTGTCCATGCCTGCTGGACCATGAGTCAGCGGTAATATGCACCTTACCGCTGACCGCCCTGTCCAGCGAGGCATGGACATTGCCTTCCACATGCCGGTAGAGAGACGGAATCGCCTTCCGTGAGAAAAAGTGGCGTTTGGGAACCTGCCACTGAGGAACCGCACATTGAACAAACTCACGGATGGGGGCCGAGTCTACCAACTGAAAAGGCAGCAGTTGAAGTGCTAGCAATTTAGCCAAGCTAGCATTCAACCGCTGGCAATGTGGATGGCTGGGAGTATACTTCTTTCGACGGTCCAGCAGCTGGGGCAGGGAAATTTGCCTGCTACAATCGGACGTCGGTGTACTGCAAGTACTTGGTTGTGACACACCTCATTCTACACCTTCAGTCCTCTCAGAGCAGCTTTCAGAGAGGACTGAAGATATAGTGGGGATGGAGATCCCAGCTGATGAGGAGCAAGGAGAGGTCCGCTTTGTTCTTTGGTGTGGGTCTTTTATGTGTGCTTGCCAACGAGCTGCATGGCAGGTCGACATATGTCTGCTCATGCTTGTGGTGCCCAAGCGGCTGATGTTTTGGCCACGCGAGATACGCTTGAGACAAATATTGCAAATAGCAGTGGTGCGATCTGATGCACTCGTCTCAAAAAAGGCCCACACCAAAGAACTTTTGTGATAACGTGCAGAGGCAGCGCCCTGCACAGGCGGAGCTCTGCGGTGTGGTACAGTTGCTGTGCTGGCCTCTAGCTGGCCTCCAGGGGGCATCCTGCCTCGTTGGACATGTGACGCCGCATCCTCCTCCTCCTCCTCTCTCCCTTCAGGCACCCACGTGGAGTCAGTGACCTCATCATCCCCTCCCTCTTCACCACTAGAGCAAACCTGGCAGTAAGCTGCAGCTGCTGGAACAGTACTGCCAGATTGCTGTCCTTCAGCATCCCCTCTCTCTGCGCACACACTACTGACTTCCTCAAGCTGGGTATCATCATCCGAGCCTTCGAATCGTTGGGCATCCTCCTGGAGCATGTACCCAACACTGTGCTCAAACAGTTCGGGGGACTCCTCAGGAGGACATGGTGGGTCTAGGGAAGGGGTGGCTGATGATGCCATTGTGTACGCGTTGGCAGCTGCTCTGCCAGTACCCTGAGCCTGGGTGAGAGAGGATGAGGAGGATGAGGAGGGCTTGGTCATCCATTCTACCAAGCCTTCAGCATGATGCGGCTCCACATGTCCAGCTGCCGAAAACAAAGACAAGCGTGTCCCATGGCCACGTGCTGATGACGATGCACGACCACGTCCACGGCCAGCACTGTTGTCTCTAGAAACAGAGCCTGCCTGCCCTGTGTTCTTGCCTCGGCACGCTCTGCCTCTCCTTGGCGGTCTTCCAGCCATTGTAGTCGGTAGTGTATATAGTATAAAAAATAGAGCTCCTATGTGTGCTCACAACACACTGTAGGTCCTATGGGTGCTGACACTAACACACTATAGGTACTATGTGTGCTGCTGACAAGAAAATATAGGAGCTCTGTTTGCTGCCACTAACACACTAGAAGTCCTATGGGTGCTGCTGAGAAGAAAATATAGGAGCTCTGTGTGATGCCACTAACACAGTAGAAGTCCTATGGGTGTTTCTGAGATGAAAATATAGGAGCTCTGTGTGATGCCACTAACACACTAGAAGTCCTATGGGTGCTTCTGAGATGAAAATATAGGAGCTCTGTTTGCTGCCACTAACACACTAGAAGTCCTATGGGTGCTGCTGAGAAGAAAATATAGGAGCTCTGTTTGCTGCCACTAACACACTAGAAGTCCTATGGGTGCTGCTGAGAAGAAAATATAGGAGCTCTGTGTGATGCCACTAACACACTAGAAGTCCTATGGGTGCTTCTGAGAAGAAAATATAGGAGCTCTGTGTGATGCCACTAACACACTAGAAGTCCTATGGGTGCTTCTGAGATGAAAATATAGGAGCTCTGTTTGCTGCCACTAACACACTAGAAGTCCTATGGGTGCTTCTGAGAAGAAAATATAGGAGCTCTGTTTGCTGCCACTAACACACTAGAAGTCCTATGGGTGCTGCTGAGAAGAAAATATAGGAGCTCTGTGTGATGCCACTAACACACTAGAAGTCCTATGGGTGCTTCTGAGAAGAAAATATAGGAGCTCTGTGTGATGCCACTAACACACTAGAAGTCCTATGGGTGCTTCTGAGAAGAAAATATAGGAGCTCTGTGTGATGCCACTAACACACTAGAAGTCCTATGGGTGCTTCTGAGAAGAAAATATAGGAGCTCTGTGTGATGCCACTAACACACTAGAAGTCCTATGGGTGCTGCTGAGAAGAAAATATAGGAGCTCTGTGTGATGCCACTAACACACTAGAAGTCCTATGGGTGCTTCTGAGATGAAAATATAGGAACTCTGTGTGATGCCACTAACACACTAGAAGTCCTATGGGTGCTTCTGAGAAGAAAATATAGGAGCTCTGTGTGATGCCACTAACACACTAGAAGTCCTATGGGTGCTTCTGAGATGAAAATATAGGAGCTCTGTGTGATGCCACTAACACACTAGAAGTCCTATGGGTGCTTCTGAGATGAAAATATAGGAGCTCTGTGTGATGCCACTAACACACTAGAAGTCCTATGGGTGCTTCTGAGAAGAAAATATAGGAGCTCTGTGTGATGCCACTAACACACTAGAAGTCCTATGGGTGCTTCTGAGAAGAAAATATAGGAGCTCTGCGTGATGCCACTAACACACTAGAAGTCCTATGGGTGCTTCTGAGAAGAAAATATAGGAGCTCTGTGTGATGCCACTAACACACTAGAAGTCCTATGGGTGCTGCTGAGAAGAAAATATAGGAGCTCTGTTTGCTGCCACTAACACACTAGAAGTCCTATGGGTGCTGCTGAGAAGAAAATATAGGAGCTCTGTTTGCTGCCACTAACACACTAGAAGTCCTATGGGTGCTTCTGAGAAGAAAATATAGGAGCTCTGTTTGCTGCCACTAACACACTAGAAGTCCTATGGGTGCTGCTGAGAAGAAAATATAGGAGCTCTGTGTGATGCCACTAACACACTAGAAGTCCTATGGGTGCTTCTGAGATGAAAATATAGGAGCTCTGTGTGAAGCCACTAACACACTAGAAGTCCTATGGGTGCTGCTGAGAAGAAAATATAGGAGCTCTGTGTGAAGCCACTAACACAATAGAAGTCCTATGGGTGCTGCTGAGAAGAAAATATAGGAGCTCTGTGTGAAGCCACTAACACACTAGAAGTCCTATGGGTGCTTCTGAGATGAAAATATAGGAACTCTGTGTGATGCCACTAACACACTAGAAGTCCTATGGGTGCTGCTGAGAAGAAAATATAGGAGCTCTGTGTGATGCCACTAACACACTAGAAGTCCTATGGGTGCTTCTGAGATGAAAATATAGGAGCTCTGTGTGATGTCACTAACACACTAGAAGTCCTATGGGTGCTTCTGAGATGAAAATATAGGAGCTCTGTGTGATGTTACTAACACACTAGAAGTCCTATGGGTGCTGCTGAGATGAAAATATAGGAGCTCTGTGTGAAGCCACTAACACAGTAGAAGTCCTATGGGTGCTTCTGAGATGAAAATATAGGAGCTCTGTGTGATGTCACTAACACACTAGAAGTCCTATGGGTGCTTCTGAGATGAAAATATAGGAGCTCTGTTTGCTGCCACTAACACACTAGAAGTCCTATGGGTGCTTCTGAGATGAAAATATAGGAGCTCTGTGTGATGCCACTAACACACTAGAAGTCCTATGGGTGCTTCTGAGATGAAAATATAGGAGCTCTGTGTGATGTCACTAACACACTAGAAGTCCTATGGGTGCTTCTGAGATGAAAATATAGGAGCTCTGTGTGATGCCACTAACACACTAGAAGTCCTATGGGTGCTGCTGAGAAGAAAATATAGGAGCTCTGTGTGATGCCACTAACACACTAGAAGTCCTATGGGTGCTTCTGAGATGAAAATATAGGAGCTCTGTGTGATGTCACTAACACACTAGAAGTCCTATGGGTGCTTCTGAGATGAAAATATAGGAGCTCTGTGTGATGTCACTAACACACTAGAAGTCCTATGGGTGCTGCTGAGATGAAAATATAGGAGCTCTGTGTGAAGCCACTAACACAGTAGAAGTCCTATGGGTGCTTCTGAGATGAAAATATAGGAGCTGTGTGTGATGTCACTAACACACTAGAAGTCCTATGGGTGCTTCTGAGATGAAAATATAGGAGCTCTGTTTGCTGCCACTAACACACTAGAAGTCCTATGGGTGCTTCTGAGATGAAAATATAGGAGCTCTGTGTGATGCCACTAACACACTAGAAGTCCTATGGGTGCTTCTGAGATGAAAATATAGGAGCTCTGTGTGATGTCACTAACACACTAGAAGTCCTATGGGTGCTTCTGAGATGAAAATATAGGAGCTCTGTGTGATGCCACTAACACACTAGAAGTCCTATGGGTGCTGCTGAGAAGAAAATATAGGAGCTCTGTGTGATGCCACTAACACACTAGAAGTCCTATGGGTGCTTCTGAGATGAAAATATAGGAGCTCTGTGTGATGTCACTAACACACTAGAAGTCCTATGGGTGCTTCTGAGATGAAAATATAGGAGCTCTGTTTGCTGCCACTAACACACTAGAAGTCCTATGGGTGCTTCTGAGATGAAAATATAGGAGCTCTGTGTGATGCCACTAACACACTAGAAGTCCTATGGGTGCTTCTGAGATGAAAATATAGGAGCTCTGTGTGAAGCCACTAACACAGTAGAAGTCCTATGGGTGCTTCTGAGATGAAAATATAGGAGCTCTGTGTGATGTCACTAACACACTAGAAGTCCTATGGGTGCTGCTGAGAAGAAAATATAGGAGCTCTGTTTGCTGCCACTAACACACTAGAAGTCCTATGGGTGCTTCTGAGAAGAAAATATAGGAGCTCTGTGTGAAGCCACTAACACAGTAGAAGTCCTATGGGTGCTTCTGAGATGAAAATATAGGAGCTCTGTGTGATGTCACTAACACACTAGAAGTCCTATGGGTGCTGCTGAGAAGAAAATATAGGAGCTCTGTTTGCTGCCACTAACACACTAGAAGTCCTATGGGTGCTGTTGGGGTGCAATGCTGTGCTAACAGCACTGCGGTTGGTACTACTGCAATACTGTACTAACAGTAAGCACGCACCAGACTAATCCCCAGCAGCAGCTAATAACACACTAACTGTGCAATCAGCAGCAATGAACGATCAATGACTTAGGTAGCAATGGTTTAGCAAAGAAATAGCCAATGGTTTAGCAAAGAAGAGCAAATCTTTCAGTATCAAGCAAAGACAGAATCAGCCAACTGATCTCTCCTAAAGCCGGAACTCATGTGACCGGGGCCGACGGCGTGGCGGCCTTTTAAATGGTGGGGCGTGTACTAAAGCCCCTGAGCTGTAATTGGCTACAGGCGTCCTGCCTGTAGCCAATTATTGCTCTCCGAGTTTCGGGCGCTGTGATTGGCCAAGCATGCGGGGTCACAGTGCATGCTTGGCCAATCATCAGCCAGCAATGCACTGCGCCGGCCGCGCCGGCCGCAATGCATTGCGGGGCCGCTCGCATCACACGAATGTGATGCGAACGGCCCAAATAGTTCTGGGCTCGCCGAGCGAGCGAACGCCCGGTGCTCGATTCGAACGTGGGTTCAAATCGAGCACCGGGCCCATCCCTACTCGCAATCCAAGGTTCCACTGTACATTGTATTCTGAGTTCACTCCTTATACATTGTATCCTATCTTTAAGCCCTGATGAAGGGGATGATTTTTGGTCGACAAAACGTGTTGGCTTTTCTTGCTTGATCTTCAACTTGATTTTACATTTCACATACATTTATATCATAATTTATATCTATTAATTTGTGGCACTTCCATCTCAGATACAAAAGACAAAACTTTTTTTTTTTTTTTGAAGAGTGGAGAGGGATTAGGACAACTCAGTTTTTTTTTTGCTGTCTGTGTCCCCAATAAAGAGATTCACCCTCTCTATTTGTCCCATTTACCAGAATCATGGAGAGTGAAAGTGAAAGAAAATCTCAAATTTTGGGTTGTCACCAAAAAAATCTTCCAATGGGGACACTAGTCCCGGAGACCCTGGTGACAAGAAGGAATTCCTTGGGGGGAAGTCCTTTCACTTCCTGTTTTGGCTATAGGACAGGAAGCAAAGGGACATCTCCCCAACAGGACAGATAGCAAAACAGAAAACTTGACCACGGTTATTCTATCCAAAAAAAAAAAAAAAGTTTAGCCTTTAGTTCTACTTTAATGGTCCAGATACAAATTTATACCATTGTAAATACAGCTAGAAGACTAAACAAGAAATAGAATGTGTCTTGGGGGTCAGGGCTTCATCAGGGCTACAAAACAACATATAATGTAGAAACAATGTATACTGCATATATTTGGGCTGTTGATGAACACTTTTTTTTGTGTGAATATACCACATACTTTGTGTCCTCAATTCACTCCCTATATATTGTTTCTTATCCTTAAGCACTGACAAAGAGGGTAATTTCTGCCCCCCCAAACAAATTGGCTTTCTTGCTTGGTCTTCTACTTGATTCTATATTGACTCAAATTTGTATCTGGACTATTTATTTGTGGTGTGGTGCTTCCATTTCAGATCTATTTATTTATGCCAATGTACTGTAAGTACTGGTAGAAGACTAAAGAAGAAAGCCAACGTGTTTCAGGGGTCAGGGCTTCATCAGGGCTTACAGATAGGAAACAAAGTACTAAATTGTGGATACAATGTATACATATATTTGGGCTGTTGATGAACACTGTGCTTCATCTATTTATTGGTAAATAAAACATATACATTGTTTCCTCAATTCACTCCTTATATAGTGTTTCTTATCCTTATGCACTGATGAAGAGGGTGATTTCTACCCCCCCCCCCCCAAACAAGTTAGCTTTCTTGCTTGGTCTTCTAACTGATTTTACATTGGCTCAAATTTGCATCAGGACTATTCATGTGTTGTGTGGTGCTTCCATCCCAAATCCATTTAAATAGTCCAAATACAAATTTAAACAAATATAAATACAGCCAGAAGACTAAACAAGAAAGCCAACGTGTTTCAGTACTCAAGGCTTCATCAGGGTTTAGAGATAGGAAACTATTTATAAGGACTAAATTGTGGATACAATGTATATATTTTTGGGCTGTTGATGAACACTGTGCTTCATCTATTTATCGGTAAATATAACATATACATTGTTTCCTCAATTCACTCCCTATATATTGTTTCTTATCCTTAAGCACTGATGAAGAGGGTGATTTCTGGCCCCCAATACGAGTTGGTTTTCTTGCTTGGTCTTCTACTTGAGTTTACATTGACTCTAATTTGTATCCATACTATTTATTTGTGGTGTGGTGCTTCCATTTCAGATCTATTTAATAGACCAAATGCAAATTTATACCAATATACTGTACTGTAAGTACTAGTAGAAGACTAAACAAGAAAGCCAACATGTTTTGGGGTTCAGGGCTTCATCAGGGCTTACAGATAGGAAGCAATTTATGAGGACTAAATTGTGGATACAATGTATATATATTTAGGCTGTTGATGAACACTGTGCTTCATCTACTTATTGGTGAATATAACATATACATTGTATCCTCTATTCACTCCTTATATATTGTTATATATCCAACATCAGCTAGCCCTTTCCTCCCCAGTCTGACTGTCCCTGGCCTACCCTGTTCATTCATTAGAGTTCAGTTCTTTCAATCATGGAGGCTCAACATCACAGGTGGGTGTTACCTAGGGAGGTCTGCATGCAAAAGGAACAACCACTCCTCGAAACTGACAAGCCACTCCTCGAAACTGACAAGCACTCATCAAGGCATTTTCTTTTTTTTTATAATTCTTTTATTTCTAATAACAACAGACAAAACAAGACAAAACATTCATACACATTGGAGCAGAATATGCAAGTTCAAGATCCAAGCACATTACATATCAGCCATCAATTCAAAAATAGAAAATAAACATAGAAAATAAAAAAAAAGATAATTTACACAGGAGTATTTTTGCTGGGCTAGGATCTAACCCATCCTATTTAACAAATTAAATATCAATCCACATCTAATATAGCAAAAATAAACTTTAGTCCCTTCCAACCACAGTAGCCCCAGGCATCCTATATATATATAAATGTCTAAGTTAAATCCATGGGTCAGTAACCCTCATGGGCATACAATGCCATATATGGCTTATCCAGCCACTTTGCCCATACTTTGTCAAACTTACTAGGGCAGCCCCTATTCATGTGGGTATCTCTGTACAGTGGGACATTGTTATTTACCAATTATTTCCAGTATACAAGCGTATGAGCAGAGGGTTTCTTCCAATGTAGGGCAAACGATTTTCTCACATAAAATAATGTAATGTTAGCGAACACTCGCTCTGACACTGTAGGGAGAGTGGCCTCCACCAGACCCAGCAAGCATACAGACATTGAAAGCTACAAAGGAGCGGAAGTGAAAGAATTCAACAAATCCACCACTTCCACCCAAAAAGTAACTATATATGGTCAAGTCCAGAAGATGTGTGTGAAATCCCCCTGAACCGCGCCACACTGCCAACACTCGGATGAGCACACAGGATTTATCTTTTGAAGTCTGTGTGGCGTAATATATGCTCTATGTACCAATTTAAATTGAATCATACGGTCTCTCAAATCCTATGCATTAAGGTGAAAAAACATCCGATGCTTACAAGCCCCCCCCCCCCCCCCGTTTACTTACCTGAGCCCTCGAAAGTCCCACATCGTGAACGCGCTGGCTTCTCGCCCCTGTCTTCTCGGCTGTTGTCGGCTCTTCATTGGAGATTGATTGCAGCGCAGCCATTGGCTTCCGCTGCTGTCAATCTAATCAATGACGCGGCGCGCCGGGGCGGAGCCGAGTGATACAGTGGTGGCTATGGCCGCCACTGCTTGACACGGGAGCGCGCCCGCAAGCTAACCCCCTTGGGGGAGAGCTTTCCAGAACTGGGGTTAGCTCTTGCGGGGAGGAGCCGAGACAGCCGCCAAGAGACCCCAGAAGACCAGGATCGGGGCCACTCTGTGCAAAACGAGCTGCACAGTAGAGGTAAGTATGGTATGTTTGTTATTTTAAAAAAAAAAAAAACCTTTACAACCCCTTTAAGGTTAAATGAGAATATAGTCAGAAGGTGGACCTCTCCAAACATTCAGACCTAAGCACTGATTCTAGAGTGGGTTGTATAATTATTAAGCTATCTTGAGGAAACTTGGCATGACAGGTATGAGAAAGCTGAAAATATCTAAATAAATGAGAACTAGTCAAGTTAAAAGTTGAAGCAAGTGTAGAGAAGGTAGACAGTTTCTGATCAGTGACCACCTGAGAGAGTACCGTGTATACTCGAGTATAAGCCGACCCGAATATTAGCCGAGGCACCTAATTTTACCACAAAAAACTGGGAAAACGTATTGACTCGAGTATAAGCCTAGGGTGTCCATCTGCATGCCTCATTGTGCCTCACTGTGTCCATGTGCATGCCTCACTGTGTCCATGCCTCACTGTGTCCATGCCTCACTGTGCCCATGCCTCACTGTGCCCATGACTAGACTGACGTTTAACATGGGAGTCTATGGAAGGGGTGCCCCGGCTTTGAAAAATCAGTGCTCCCCGGCCGTAGGTCCCCTAGACAACAAACGTTGTGCACTTGTAGAGGATAAATGAGGCTACATGTGTGCCAAGTTCCGGGTCCAGAGAACCTACGACTGGCCGGTACCGGGTCCCCAAAATCACTGGAGAAATGACCATTTAACATGGGAGTCTATGGAAGGGGTGCCCGGCTTTGAAAAATCAGTGCTCCCTGGCCGTAGGTCCCCCAGACAACAAACTTTGCACACTTTTGGAGGAAGAGGGGCTACATGTGTGCCAAGTTTGGGGTCCAGGAGACCTACAGCTGGCCGGTACCGGATCCCCAAATTCCGGGAGATCAGGTGCAAAAAGGTGACTCGAGTATAAGCCGAGGGGGCATTTCAGCACAAAAAAATGTGCTGAAAAACTCTGCTTATACTCGAGTATATACAGTAATTTGATATTATACTTAGTCCATGCAATAGGCTCAAGTAATTTATAAAATTGAGAAAGGGTAGGATTAAACCATAACAGGGCATTTGGTGAGATCTCATCCTTAAGATAATGCTCACATCTAAGGCCAGCCTCCCAAGCTTGAATAGTATTGAGCATTGAAGCAGTCAACTGGTAGGGTGCCCTGC
This sequence comes from Rana muscosa, assembly GCA_029206835.1. Lineage (NCBI taxonomy): Eukaryota > Metazoa > Chordata > Amphibia > Anura > Ranidae > Rana > Rana muscosa. The sequence goes on along the minus strand of JARGYO010000094.1, from coordinate 49,757,600 downwards.
GGCCCCTGAAAACAAATACCTTGAGAGCTTCTATAGAACCTACCACTGCTGCTTCCAACCGGGTAGGGGAGTTCGATAAATCTGGATTTAGCCACCATGCGGCCCTAACCAGCTGAGTCGCTAAAAAATATTTATATAGATCTGGAAAAGCTAGACCACCTTGGTCACAAGGGCGCATCAGGGTGGTCAATTTATACCTAAAGGTTCTTTGATCCCCATAAAAAGGATGAGAAAAGTTGATTGAATTTAGTAAAAAATGAGACAGGGAGCCACTGGGGAAAAATGTCTAAAAAGGTACATATATTTTGGTATAATTTTAATTTTTAGGAGATTAATGCGTTCCAAAAAGGATAATGGTAGAGACTTCCACATTTTCAACTCTAACCCGATATCTCCTAGGATCGGAGTCAAATTCAAGGAGATAAACTCAGAAGCTTGACGAGAAATTACAACTCCTAAGTACTTGAAATTCTCTACCCACTTCAATGGGCTATTACTCAAAGCCGTACTACGAGCTTTGGTATCTATTGGGAACAACAAGAACCTTGTCCAATTTACCTTCATCCCAGTAACCGTTGAAAAAGAGTCCAATATCTGTAAAGCCCCTTGGAGAGAAGGTCCAGCATCATTCAGAAATAATAAAATATCATCTGCATACAAGGCTACCCTCTCCTCCAACCAACCAATTTGCAGCCCCTTAATATTGGGGGAAGTGCAGAGGGCCTCAGTGCAATAGTGAAAAGGGTCAGAGACAGAAAGCAGCCCTGTCGAGTTCTCCTAAATAACGAGAAGGAAGTTGACAACCCTCCCCCCATTTTCACTGCAGCTGTGGGATGTCTATATAGGATATGCAACCATTTTATAAATACCATTGGAAATCCCATTCTAAGGAGTACCTTCCATAAAAAGGGCCATTCGAGAGTATCAAAAGCCTTCTCTATATCTAAAGATAAAAAAGAAGCCCTGTTAGTGACAAAACGCGTAGGGGGCCGCTGACGTCATCACGCAATACCTGTACGAGAGGAGGTGCCGTGGACGACACAGGAACAAGCGGACATAGGAACACTGAGACGCCGCAATCTCTAATCACCGCTACCGCTGTAGCTACCGCTGTATGATATCTACCCTGTTGTAAGTGAGTTTTCATTACCAATAAAAGCACTTGGTTTTACATACTACACTATGGATACATTCATCTCTTTTCATATGAGCTTCTGAAGACTGCAATTACCGTACTGTCATCGTGGAGACACAAGGGTTCTGGGGAAACTTATTCCCTGTGCTGGGTGAGACTGTTGATCACAGTCACGGCAATCTGGTAAGCAGATTACTATACACCAGGGTGACACACCTGAAGTTTTCACGTTCTCCTTGGGAAGACTGGTTTATCATCCTTTTCTTCATATCAATTCTTCCTTCCAGGGCCGATCCTAGGGTCACAGGCGCCTGGGTGCAGAAATATTTCTGGCGCCCCCACATGGGCGTTGTCATTTTGCTAACTGCTCCCCTTTACAAATGTTTCTATGGCAATGACTCAACCACAGAGATGCTCCCCCACGAAGTCTTCATTAACCTGGGATCCTTACATGGTCTCTTAACAATAAACAAAATACAGGAAGAGAAGCAGAGTACTTTATTGGGACCTGGAGGGGGGCCTCTCTGATGGACACAGAGAGGGCTTCTGTTAGAGAGTCTGTTAGAAAGAGCCCCCAGACATACTACAGACATGATACAGGAGATGGTCAGAGACTGCAGACATGATACAGGAGACAATCAGAGACTGCAGACTTAGTACAGGAGACGGTCAGAGACTGCAGACTTAGTACAGGAGACGGTCAGAGACTGCAGACATGGTACAGGAGATGGTCAGAGACTGCAGACATAGAACAGGAGATGGTCCATTAGACCCCTTTCACACTGGAGGCATTTTTCAGGCGCCTTAGCATTAAAAATAGCGCCTGAAAAAAGCCTCATCTGCAATCCCAGTGTGAGAGCCCGAGTGCTTCCACACTGGGGCAGTGCGCTGGCAGGACGTCAAAAAAATTCCTGCAAGTAGCTTCTTTGAGGCGCTTTAGGAGCGGTGTATACTCCTAAAGTGCCCCTGCCCATTGAAATCAATGGGCAGTGCCTGTAAAGCACTTCGGCACTGGCGCCTTTGAACCCTTTATTTGGCCGCTAATGGGGGTTAAATGTACCTCTAAAATGACAGTAAAGCGCCGCTAAAACCAGCGGCGCTTTACCACCGACGCCCCCACACTGTCAGTGTGAAAGGACTCTTGGTACATCTAATTATACATCACATTTGTAGATGGACTACTGAGGTGCAGGAATGGGCAGGGGCTGTGTATCCTATGCAATCTATCATGCCATAAAACATCTAGAGCAGGGGCAGCCCAGAGCACGTGTAAAGGGATGCTGGGGATGCCATCCCCCAGCACACAGCACACTGAACACTGTGACTCACTCGGTTTTCTCTCTGTGCAGCCCGAGATAGAGATGGGAGAGGGAGGCATTCCAACTGGAGTTGGTGGAGACAGTGTGGGATCCAAGACTCCCAGTGTGAGGAATTCATTCCTGCACATCAGCACTCAGCAGCCACTGAAAACTAGAACCCTTGTGTCAGGAAGAGGAGCGGCCCCTCCCCCGAGCACTGCCAGGCTGGACGGCTGCCCTATGCTCACACATCAGTTCTGGACGGACACACACCTATTCTCAGAACACTAGTTCTGGACTGACACAAACAAGGAGAGAAGGAGAGAGGGGAGAACTCTGGCACTTCGGCGCCCCCACCTCTGTAGGCGCCTGGGTGCAAAGCACCCTGTGCACCCTCCTAGGATCGGCCCTGCTTTCTTCCTTTGAAAATCATTTTTTGGGACTTTTTTTCTTTGGTGTTTTTTTGTATTTATTATCACCTAATTTTTTGTATGGATCAATTGCATTTATTAAATTTTTTTCTCATTTTTGCACTTTTTTGTAATAGATTTTTTGCAGAATAATTTTCTTGTAATTGTGCATCAATCTCCTTTCCCCTCATCCACAAGTCATTATATTTTTCACCTTCCCCTTATATTCTAGTGTGTTTTTGGAATATTATATTAATTTATATATTTCGGAACCTTGCATTAGTTTTCGTTTTCACCTTCTTTTCACCTAGAAGTTTTTCTTTTACTCAACAATTTATCATTACTTTTAAATTATATCACGTGCATATTAATTCTTGTGTTTTGTAAACACTTTGTTTCACTAATTTATCACATCTATCATTCATTTATTAGGTTTGATTTTTGATGATCACCTATGATCACTTTCATTAGCGCTGCACTTTTTTCGTTTTTTTCTATATCTAAAGAGGCAACAACCCTAGATCCTACGTTAAGATGTGAAGCATGAATATTAGTAAACAATCTCAGCAAATTCACATCAGTGGCCCTACCGGCCATAAACCCCGTCTGGTCTGGATCAATAATGTTGGGGATCATCGGTTGTAGTCGTTAGGAAAAAAGTTTTGTCAAAATCTTAAAGTCCACATTCAAAAGAGCAATGGGCCTATATGAGGCGCAGGATGATGGCTCTTTTGGAGGCTTTTAAAGTAAGACTATATGGGCATGACTCATTAAATCCGGCTGAGCGCCCTCTTTTAAACAATTAGAATAAAGGGAAGCCAGTACAGGAGCAAGGAGATCTCCATGGGCCTTATAGAATTCAATGGGAAGGCCGTCCGGTCCAGGTGATTTACCCAAGGCAAATAAACCAATAACCGAAAAGACCTCCTCCAATGTTTAAGGGCGTACTAACATCTTCCTCTCATTATCTGTTAACCAGGCCACTGCAACCGAATCCATCCAAGCCGCCAATTTTGTTGGCTGGAAATCGAGTGACAACTGGGATGTATATAATGTCTGATAAAAGTGCTGAAAGGTCTCCAAGATTTTAGACTGTGTAGAAGCCATATCTCCTGAGGGGGTACGTATTTCCGCAATCGGAATACTAGGTTGTTCATGTTTAGCCATCATGGCCAAAAACCGACCGTTACGATCCCCCTGCTCGAAGGATTTCAATTTATTTTTATATAGATCCATCCTCGTAGCCTCAGCCATTTGCAAATGCAGGGCCCGTTTACCATGGAGTAAAGCAAAGTAAGTTGGCCTCTGATGGATCCACCGCATATTGGGCTGTTTTTTCATCCACTGTGGCCTGCAGAGTATCACTATTTACTCGTTGTGCCCTACTAACTGTCTTAATGGCGGATATACAGTGGGGCAAAAAAGAATTTAGTCAGCCACCAATTGTGCAAGTTCTCCCACTTAAAAAGATGAGAGAGGCCTGTAATTGTCATCATAGGTATACCTCAACTATGAGAGACAAAATGTGGAAACAAATCCAGACAATCACATTGTCTGATTTGGAAAGAATTTTTTTTGCAAATTATGGTGGAAAATAAGTATTTGGTGAATATCAAAAGTTCATCTCAATACTTTGTTATATATCCTTTGTTGGCAATGACAGAGGTCAAACGTTTTCTGTAAGTCTTCACAAGGTTGTCACACACTGTTGCTGGTATGTTGTCCCATTCCTCCATGCAGATCTCCTCTAGAGCAGTGATGTTTTGGGGCTGTCGCTGGGCAACACAGACTTTCAACTCCCTCCAAAGGTTTTCTATGGGGTTGAGATCTGGAGACTGGCTAGGCCACTCCAGGACCTTGAAATGCTTCTTACGAAGCCACTCCTTTGTTGCCCGGGCGGTGTGTTTGGGATCATTGTCATGCTGAAAGACCCAGCCACGTTTCATCTTCAATGCCCTTGCTGATGGGAGGAGGTTTGCACTCAAAATCTGACGATACATAGCCCCATTCATTCTTTCATGTACACGGATCAGTCGTCCTGTTCCCTTTGCAGAGAAACAGCCCCAAAGCATGATGTTGCCACCCCCATGCTTCACAGTAGGTATGGTGTTCTTTGGTTGCAACTCAGCATTCTCTCTCCTCCAAACACGACGAGTTGTGTTTCTACCAAACAGTTCTACTTTGGTTTCATCTGACCATATGACATTCTCCCAATCCTCTTCTGGATCATCCAAATGCTCTCTAGCAAACCTCAGACGGGCCCGGACATGTACTGGCTTAAGCAGGGGGACACGTCTGGCACTGCAGGATCTGAGTCCCTGGCGGTGTAGTGTGTTACTGATGGTAGCCTTTGTTACGTTGGTCCCAGCTCTCTGCAGGTCATTCACTAGGTCCCCCCGTGTGGTTCTGGGATTTTTGCTCACCGTTCTTGTGATCATTTTGACCCCACGGGGTAAGATCTTCTGTGGAGCCCCAGATCGAGGGAGATTATCAGTGGTCTTGTATGTCTTCCATTTTCTAATTATTGCTCCCACCGTTGATTTCTTCACACCAAGCTGCTTGCCTATTGCAGATTCAGTCTTCCCAGCCTGGTGCAGATCTACAATTTTGTTTCTGGTGTCCTTCGACAGCTCTTTGGTCTTCACCATAGTGGAGTTTGGAGTGCGACGGTTTGAGGTTGTGGACAGGTGTCTTTTATACTAATAACAAGTTCAAACAGGTGCCATTAATACAGGTAATGAGTGGAGGACAGAGGAGCCTCTTAAAGAAGATACAGGTCTGTGAGAGCCAGAAATCTTGCTTGTTTGTAGGTGACCAAATACTTATTTTCCACCATAATTTGCAAATAAATTCTTTCCAAATCAGACAATGTGATTGGATTTGTTTCCACATTTTGTCTCTCATAGTTGAGTTATACCTATGATGACAATTACAGGCCTCTCTCATCTTTTTAAGTGGGAGAACTTGCACAATTGGTGGCTGACTAAATACTTTTTTGCCCCACTGTATACTTTCCTCTGGTATAGGCCTTAAAGGCATCCCATGTTATTACTCATCAAGGCATTTTGATATTTGAATAACTCCTCCCAAGAGCCAGCTCACTGCTTTCATCAGGGCTGGGGGCTTTTGAGAGGAGTACAGTGAAACCTCGGATTGCGAGTAACGCGGTTAATGAGCGTTTCGCAATCCAAACATTTTTTTTTTTAAATCCTGACTCGGTTTGCGAGCGTTGTCTCGCAAAACGAGCAGGATTCAGGCCACAGCGGTGTGCAGTACCGCATTTGGCCAGAGGTGCGGGGGCGCCGGAGCCGTTTGGAAATACTCGGAAATACTCAGTTCCCGAGCATTTCCGAGGTTTTCTGAGTCCAGCCGAGCTGTCCCCGAGCCTTTTTGAGCATTTGCGAGGCTCTCCGGCGCCCCCCATCTCTGGCCACATGCGGTATTGCATGCCATTGAAGTCGATGTGGAACAAATTATTTTTGTTTCCATTGACTTCTATGGGGAAACTCGCTTTTATATGCGAGTGCTTTGGATTATGAGCATTCTCCTGGAACGGATTATGCTTGTAATCCAAGGTTCCACTGTACTTGAGAGGCAGGGTGCTTTGATGTTCTCAGGAAGCTATATACAGCAGTGCACACTGACTGCCCCTCCCATCAGCTATGATCTGCCTGGATTGCATAAAGGAGCACGGAGACCTGGTGATATCACTGGGTCTAAAATAAGGTATGTAATAAAAACAGAAAAAAATGAAAAAAATTATGTGTTAACATAAGCAGATTAAGCTTTAAAAAATGTTGGTTGGTCTTCCACTTTCAATAATCTTTTAAAGATTGTTTTTCATAAACAGTTTGGCATTTTCAACCGTCACAAACAGGATATCATACGCAATTTCAGGTCGCTATAGAGAGGTTTTTTTTTTTAGAAGTTTTCTCATTTCTGATGCAGGCTCAAGGTTTTGTACAGATGGCTTCACTCATTTTTATCCTGACGTCCATCTATTCTTGCGCAGTCCCTCGTAATAATGGTTACAATTAGGCACATGGCTTGTGTTTTGTGCCAGTGTCAGAGGCCGGTGGGACTTAAACCTTGGTCACATTTTTCCTGGATTGCTAATTTTCCACAGACCCTGCGGAGCTGGTTGATTTCCTGTGAGAATAAGCCGCTCCGTCCTCGGCGTGTTGGCGGCAGTGCGCGAGGGGTTCGCTTGCTCCTGCTTTGGATTTACGTTGTTTTTGACACAAACCATTCCCATATATCTATTCTCCTCTTGGCAGTTTGGAAAAGATGAAAGAAGGATGTTCTGTTTTTAGGAGGACTGAAATTTGTGTGTGTGGCTGCTCTGAATTTCCATTATGCAGCACGTTTATGAACTAGCAAAGAAACTGTGAGCAGAAGGTGGCCATAAGTCTGCAAAAAGCTTGGTTAAACCCACAGCCAGCACTGTCTGGAGCTGCTCCATATTGGGACCTAAAGGCTATTGTGACCATTTTAAACCAGCTTTAGATCTCAAAAATAATTGAATGGATCAGTGACACCCACCACCATTCCTTTCAATGGTAAACTTTTCATGGAACCAAAGGGTCCCTCCAGAAGGTTCTAGAGCAGTGGTTCTCAACCTGGGGTCGGGACCCCCTCGGGGATCGAATGACGATTTGCCAGGGGTCACTGAATCCTGGGCTGTTCCTGAAGCCCGCCACCGCTCTCTCAGCCTTTTTGTGGCCGCCCAGCTGGGCTGTTCCTGGAGCCCGTGGCCGCCCACTTAGTCCACGGCATGGCTGGGGGGAAGAGACTAGAGGTCAGCTGACTGGTGAGGAATGTTAAGTGGGAGGGGCTGGAGGAGACCCTATCTCCTGATTTCAGCATAGGTGTCACTGATGCGAGACACCACAGAGCTGGATACACAGTGAGTAACACTGCCTGTGATTATAGTTGTCATTAAAGGTCCCCACTGCAGTTTTTAAATCAGCAGATGACCTTCATCAAGAGCACCTAAGTTGGCTAAACAGAACTCCCCCCCAGCATTGCCACTCATCCCAACTCCCCCACCAGCACTGCCACTCATCTTATTCCCCCCACCCCCAACCAAGGAGTAAGAGAAGGAATAAAAATAGAGAATACATGGTAGGGAGAGGCAAAGAGGGGGCGGAACAAAAAAAAAAAAAAGGGAGAGAAAAAAAATAAGAGAAAGAACAAGAAAGAGGGCTAGAGAGAGGGATGGGGGGGAAAAAAAACAAGAAATTGGGAGAGAGAGAGATAAAAGGGAAAAAAATGAGAACAAAGAGAATGGTACATCCTGAAATGTACCATAAGGGGTTTAATACTATAAGAGTTGAAGTGACTCGGGGAGCTCTATATGTCCATGGGTTAGGGGGCGCAAATTACTTGTCTTGCCTTGGGTGCTGACAACCCACGTTACCAAAATACATTTTACTATTAGGGGTCCCCACGACTTGGGAAATTTTATCAGGGGGTCGCGGCACTAGGAAGGTTGAGAACCACTGTTCTAGAGCCAGGTTTCTCAAGCAGGGTTCCTCCAGAGTTTGCTAGATATTCATCCCACTAACACTAATGATGGATCACTATTCCCCCTATTGACATTAATGATGGGGAACCATTCCTCCCATTGATGCCAATCAGGGCCGCCATCAGGAATTTTGGGGCCCCTTACACAGCTTCAGGCATGGGCTCCCTGGAGCAGAGGAGAACCGGGCGGGCTTTGGGTGCTGACAAACAAAAAAACAAAACAAAAGACCAAAAAAAAAAAAGGGGGGTTGCCAACTGGGGACCTCTGTGCCCCTTACAAAAAAAAAAAAAAATGATAAAAAAATATAAAAAAAAAAAAATTATAATAAAAAAAAGGAAGGTTGCAATCCGGGGCCCTGGGGATCTCTGGGCCCCTTACAATTTAAAAAAAAATAAAAAATAAAAAAAAAGGGGGTTGCCATCCGGGCTCCTTACAGGTGTACTGCCTGTACCCCCCTGATGGCGGCCCTGAATGTAATATGCAGGACTGAGCTGTCAGTTTGACAAGATTTCCAAGACTTGGGCCATTGCCTGGAACATATTGAACAGAAACGGAATGTTACAGTTTACAGAATTTCTCCAAAGACTCTATTCTATCTTATGCATACTCAACTTGTGCAGTAGTTCCTCATCATTGGTATTAGTAGGAGGAATAGTGCCCCATCATTGGTATAAGCCAGAGGAATAGTGCCTCATCATTGGTATCAAAGGGAGGAATAGTGCCCTATCATTGGTATTAGTTGGAGGAATAGTGTCCCATCATTGATATCAGTGGGAAGAATAGTGCCCCATCCTTGGTATCAGTGGGAGGAATAGTGTCTATCTACTACCCCTTTTTATACTATATTATATCATAATGAACCTATCCACCATAGTTCTGTTGTTTTGAGGTTAATACTGCATCATTGGGTTACATGCCCTAGGTCCTTTATTATGTATGTAGCGGGGTCTTCAAAGTTAGTGGGATACACCTGGGGGTAGAGAGACCCAGGTGTGTAATTATATCAGGGATTAGACCCCTTTTTTGTTATTCGTGGAGGATTGGGTGGTGCAATATTCTCCTTGGCCTGTGGGTGGCGAGGTGCCTACAGGCTCGAGGTAGAATCACTACCACAGTGTTACCCTTTTTGTCCCTTCCTGGAGATGGTACGGCTGGGGCGGGGAACCCGCCGTGGTGTCGATGGGAGGAGATAAAAAGGGGGAGACGCCCTCGCCACAAGGTTTTTTTTGGGGGATCATCTCTTGACGTACCCAGGCGCCCTCGGCCTGGGTGCGGGCGGTTCAAGGTTCCGGCCTGGGCACCCTAGGCCTGGCCGGAATGAAGCTGGAGTTGGAGTCCATCCCAGGCACCTTCAGCCTGGGGTGAGGTACTTTGTAGAAGGCCTGGGACCTGGTGACTTCGACCGGGTCCCGCGAGGGTGAAGTGATTCCAGGGTGCCCCTTGCGAGGGGACCCGCATCTGAGGTGAGGAGGCTGGGGAGGTCACCCGTCTGAAGACTCCGGAGCAGCGTCAACCCGGTGATGGACGGGCCTCCGGTAACTCCCTTGGAGGGTCATCTTCCCCTGATAGGGGCCGCAGCGCAGCAAAGTTGTTCTAATCAAGACTCCTGCAACCCCTGGTCATAGCACAGGGGGTGTAGGGACTACAATCCGGATAGTGCCTCGGCCTGCTCATCCCACCGTATCCTGCCATATATTGTTTGTTGTGGAGCTACGAAATAAAACTAACAGTTGGACTGTGATCGGTGTATGGACTCTGTTGATGGGAGTAAAAGGGAGATTCCAGCATAGCAGGGCTAAGTTCCGCAACCCAATGCACATTTGGCCCGAGGAAGATGTTGATACTGGCCTTCACCTCACCCACAGCCATGGGGAGGACATGGGCCGTAGCGCACCTCACTCTCGAAACCCAGGTACCCCTAGACAAGAGCTTTCGGACAACCGATAAACATGTGAAGGGGGTGAGGCCGCTACATGTATATCATGCTGAGACAATTATGTACTTTATTGTTTAGATGATTTCTATTGTGACCTATTTTATTAAAATATTTACTGTTGTATAATGTGCATGTATGCCTTCTATATTACAAACCACTATGGATACTTTGGTTGGTTTATTTTACCTAGCAATGTGCTTCATATAAAGTCCCACCTTCCTTTCTATTCCATAATGCCAGGGATGGAGGCTTATCTTCAGTATTGCCTCATATAAAGTCCCAACCTTTTTGGGGTTTTCAATAACCAGGGATAGAAGCACATTGCTAAATATTTTTACTTTCCATACAATCTGTGATCTCTTATGCCATGACGTTTCTTCCACACATTTAGGACTCCATCTGCCAGCTGGGGAGAGGCTATGCCTCGCCATCCCCGGGAGCTATGACGCACACTGAGACCTCCTCCTCCCCTCCCGTTTACCTGGGGGGGAGGGGTCGTCACTCGCTGCGGGTCAACGCCACGCCTATCGGCCGAGTCTATGGCGTCACTAGTGACGCCAACACGCCGACTGGTATAACCATCTTGCGTTTATCAATGAGGGAGCTACAAGCGCCAAACACCAAGCACGCCTGTATGCTTGGATGTAGGTGTCTCCTCCCCTCCTGTACGCAGCGTGACGTTGGCGTTTTCCCCTTGCTGATACGGTTAGTACACTCACCTTACCTCCACTATATCTACACCTCAGCTTATTGCTTTTCCTCACACAATTGTATACCAATTCCCCTTTACTTTCCTTCTGGTATACCCTCCCAGGTAATTCATGGCCACCTTCACTCCCTTTTTTTCACACTATCTTCACGGTTTCTTACTAATTCTGGCTGCTACTCACCTGTTATCCTCGCGTTCCCTGCACCTATTTATCATGAGTTCCCTCCTACCTTTGCTCACTCGGTTGCCTACCCTTGTCCCGCACCCCTTTCCTTTTTTCCTCACTGGGTGTATTTACATTCTCTCACGGTTAAGGTCTTGGTTCCAATTCTTCAGCTGTGTCATTAGTTTACGTAATACTTTCCTATCTCTACAGATATCCTCTGGAATCTACTATATATTTACCAATTACAATCTCCACCTATATGGCACAGCTGCCAATTGGAAATCTTATCCACATGCACACACATTGGTTGGGTGTGCCGCCGTTGTCTCGGGGGGGGGGGGGGGCGCCTCAGCTCCCAGGGTTGACGTCTCCCATGCCTCTATATTTTGATATTATCTACAAGACTACTCTACTACTACAGATAGGTGAGAGTTATTGGGACCCTCTTGGCTCCCCCTCTTTCTATCTTGTTTAATACTTATTTTTATGATATCTTATTTGGCATTTTTGTACTTTATTATAGATGATCCCTACTCTGCAAATTGCTCCTGATGAGTGGTATAATGACCACGAAACGCGTCGAGCCTTAACTTATGCTGTGTCACAGTGTCTATCTACTACCCCTTTTTATACTATATTATATCATAATGAACCTATCCACCATAGTTCTGTTGTTTTGAGGTTAATACTGCATCACTGGGTTACATGTCCTAGGTCCTTTATTATGTATATCATGCTGAGACAATTATGTACTTTATTGTTTAGATGATTTATATTGTGACCTATTTTATTAAAATATTTACTGTTGTATAATGTGCATGTATGCCTTCTATATTACAAACCACTATGGATACTTTGGTTGGTTTATTTTACCTAGCAATGTGCTTCATATAAAGTCCCACCATCCTTTCTATTCCATAATGCCAGGGATGGAGGCTTATCTTCAGTATTGCCTCATATAAATTCCCAACCTTTTTGCTGTTTTCAAGTGCTCCATCATTGGTATCAGTGAAAGGGATAGTGCCCCATCATTGGTATCAGTGGGAGGAATAGTGCTCCATCATTGGTATCAGTGAAAGGGATAGTGCCCCATCATTGGTATCAGTGGGAGGGATAGTGCCCCATTATTGGTATCAGTGGAAGGAATAAGGCCCCACCATTGGCATCAGGGCCGCCATCAGGGGGGTCCAGGCAGTACACCTGTAAGGGGCCCGGATGACAACCCCCCTTTTTTTTTATATACATTTTTTTTTTGTAAGGGCCCCAGAAGTCCCCAGGGCCCCGGATTGCAACCTCCCTTTTTTTCATTATAATATGTTCTCCTCTGCTCCAGGGGGCCCATGCCTGAAGCTGTGGAAGGGGCCCCAAAATTCCTGATGGCGGCCCTGATTTCATTGGAAGATCGCGGCTCTCCCGGTGTAACCGCTGGCACTCCGCTGTCATTGTGAGCACAGTGCCTGGCTTCCGTTGAGCTCTAATGATCACATACTGACCGCTGCGTTCTCCCAGTGTAATCTGCAGGACTGAGCTGTCAGTTTGAGCGTTCAGATCCAGCTTTTTATTCATATATGGATGCAAGTTATTATTGTATTGTTCGTTCATGAATTACTGGTAGGACATGCAAGTACAATTTCCAGAGACAAGGTAAAAATGTATGATAGGACTGAGCTGCTTTTGTCCAAATCCAACTCATAATTTGTATTTACACAAGTCATATGAGATCAGTGTGATGGAACAAGACCTAAAATAACTCATATCCATATTTATATTCACGGATTATGAAACAAGGCTGGAATGTTATTCCTTTCTTGTATAAACCACGAAAACATCCTTAATATGAATGCAAAATGTAATTAATAAAAATACAATTTATAGCTTAAAATGGAAATAACACGAGAACCAACCAAAGCAAAGGGACTGTTAAAATGAGGAAAGAAAAAATATATATAAAACTTAAAAGCATTAATGTAATTTCAAAAGTTATTTTCTGTATTTTCAAATTTGGAGTTTTTTTTTCCATAAAAATAATCCCTGGTGATCTTGCCATGAAGGTTTCTTATTCTGGCACTTCTTGTATAGGGTGAGAACCCTCTGAATCTGTGTCTCAGATGTTGTCACCCTGCCATAAGGCTTCCAAAGGGGGAATGTAGTCCTTTCAACAGACATTACATAGGCATAGTAAACAATTGTCACCATGAGTAAACACGCCCAAAGAAATGCCATGCGTCCATCTCTGGAGTATATGTAGTGGTTGCAAAGAGGAGAAAACAAGTATTATATAAAAAAATAATAATAATAATAACATTAACCACTTAAGCCCCGGACCAATATGCAGCATCAAGACCAGGCCCCTTTTTGCGATTCGGCACTGCGTCGCTTTAACTGACAATTGCGCGGTCGTGCGAGGTGGCTCCCAAACAAAATTGATGTCCTTTTTGTCCCACAAATAGAGCTTTCTTTTGGTGGTATTTGATCACCTGTGCGGTTTTTATTTTTTGCGCTATAAACAAAAATAGAACGTCAATTTTGAAAAAAAATGCAATATTTTTTACTTTTTGCTATAATAAATATGCCCCAAAAATATATAAAAAAACATTTTTTTCCCTCAGTTTAGGCCGATACGTATTCTACATATTTTTGGTAAAAAAAAATCGCAATCGCCGTTTATTGATTGGTTTGTGCAAAAGTTGTAGCGTTTACAAAATAGGGGATAGTTTTATGGCATTTTTATAAATTTTTTTTTTTTTTACTAGTAATGGCGGCGATCAGTGATTTTTTTCGTGACTGCGACATTATGGCGGACACATCAGACACTTTTGACACATTTTTGGGACCATTGTTATTTTCACAGCGATCAGTGCTATTAAAATGCACTATTTACTGGGAAAATTACACTGGCAATGAAGGGGTTAACATGTAGGGGGCGCTGTAGGGGTTAAATGTTCTCTGCCTAGTGTTTCTTACTGAGGGGGGGTTGGGCTCTGTGTCACATGACATCGATCTCCGCTCCGTGTACACGGAGCGGAGATCGGTGTCATTGTCACTAGGCAGAGCAGGGAGATGCTTGTTTACACAAGCATCTCCCTGCTCTATGCCTCCGTGAGACGATCGTGGGGATCCCTGCGGCGATCGAGTCCGCGGGACCCGAGGTCTGACTCATGGGGAAGGCAGCAGGGTCGCGCACGCGACCCCCCACGTCGGGCAGTTAAAGGGGGCGTACAGGTACGTTGATGTGCCTGTACGTGCCATTCTGCCGACGTATATCTACTGGAGGCGGTCCTTAAGTGGTTAAAGCGGAACTAAACCCCTTCTACCTTTTTAAGTCAAGGAGGCCGCCACCTTAGCCCCTGTTTGATCTGCAACTGCCATGGTGCCGCACATGTGATCAGTTATGACTGCAGCTATTTGATGAATTGACAGTTTTGTTGAAAGTACAAGCAAATGTGACAGTTAGCATTCCCAGCAACTGTTTTTTTTTTTTTTTAAACCGTGAAATTGATAGGTTTAGTTCAGCTTTAATAATAAAATGGCAGTTGTTTATAATATACTGTGTTTTAGCAAATTGAATGTAATTCCATTAGGGTTTACATCTACGTGTGATATAATCCATGTCCTTTGGACTGCTAACATCACATGACCAGATTGAAGACTGCAGGAAAAATGTTACAAATGCACATTTTCCACAAAAAAAAAAAAAAAAAAAGCGTAGTGGTGCTCCAAAGAAGGTGGGGGCTGGAAGGATAGCAGATTTGGAAGATAGCTTTATGAGATTTTAGATGCCCTGTATGGGATATAGCCACATAGATTTTAAAAAAAGGCCTCTTAGGTAATACAACTTATTTGGGGCCAATTACAAAACAACTCCAGTGCCAAGCTGCACAGGAAAAAAAAAATATTTCTAATTGGTTGGTACAGGCTTTGCTCCAGTGTTGCCTATCCCTTGCGATTCACCGGCATGGCTGCAATACTGCCCACCTGGTAATCTTGATATATATGTCTTTTGTGGCCCCCAACGAATCCCTGAGCGCCGGGGGCCACAAAAGATAGGTATGCTGGCTGCCTTGGAGGGGATGGGACGAGTGCCGTGCATACAGGAGAGTATTTCCTGTTTGCACGGCGTCCTGTGTAAAAGGAAGTCCCTGTCTCCTGCGCTGCCATTGGACAACTGTTCTGTCCATCACAGGAGGCGGGACTTTCAATTGAAGGGGCCAATCGAGAAAACAGAAGTTTCTCCTATTTGTCTGTTGGCGCTTGTCCCACCCCCTCCCTGTCTCCTCTGCAGGCTGCACTGATGGCAATGGTGAGTCTGCATTCATGTCAATGGAGTGGGTGCTGCATTCATGGCAATGGAGAGGGTGCTGCATTCATGGCAATAGAGTGGGTGCTGCATTCATGGCAATAGAGTGGGTGCTGCATTCATGGCAATGGAGTGGGTGCTGCATTCATGGCAATACGGTGGGTGCTGCATTCACAGCAATACAGTGTCTGCTGCATTCACAGCAATACAGTGTCTGCTGCATTCACAGCAATACAGTGTCTGCTGCATTCATGGCAATACGGTGGGTGCTGCATTCATGGCAATACGGTGGGTGCTGCATTCATGGCAATACGGTGGGTGCTGCATTCATGGCAATGGGGTGGGTGCTGCATTCATGGCAACGGTGAGGCTGCAGATGGGCACTGATTAGGTTGCATTGATGGGCACTGACCCTTATTTTGCTTCACAGGTCTTTATTTAAAATGTAAGATTTTTTTTTTCCTGAAACGTCCTTTTTAAGGTGAAGGTGCATGTTATAAGCTGATAAATATGGTGGATGAGGGAGGTCCTGATTCCTCTAGTCTATATAGATCTTTAGTTATCACTAGAGGGGTCACCAGCAGGAGGAAGGAGGTCCTGATTCTTCTATATAGATCTTTATATCACTAGAGGGGTCACCAGCAGGAGGAAGGAGGTCCTGATTCCTCAATATAGAGCTTTATATCACTAGAGGAGTCACCAGCAGAAGGAAGGAGGTCCGGATTCCTCTATATAGATCTTTATATCACTAGGGGGGTCACCAGCAGGGGGAAGGAGGTCCTGATTCCTCCATATAGATCTTTATATCGCTAGAGGGGTCACCAGCAGGAGGAAGGAGGTCCTGATTCCTCTTTATAGATCTTTATATCACTAGAGGGGTCACCAGCAGGAGGAAGGAGGTCCTGATTCCTCTATATAGATCTTTATATCACTAGGGGGGTCACCAGCAGGAGGAACGAGGTCCTGATCCCTCTATATAGATCTTTAGTTATCACTAGAGGGGTCACCAGCAGGAGGAAGGAGGTCCTGATTCTTCCATGTGTATTTTTAGGTGTCAGATAGATTAGAGAAATTTTGATTGGTTGCTAAAGAATTTGCTCCAGTGTTGACATGTTTATCCCCTGCTACTGATTGTCATGAATGCAGGGCTGAATGGCAACCCAAACCAGCTAGATTCTATCCTTTATGTTACATTATGTTGTCCAGTATTCTTCCTATTTACTGTCAGCATCCAAGTCCTGATGAAATCCTGAAGTATTGAACCCCCGAAACATGTTTTTTTTTTTTTTTTTAGTGACTCCCTGTTATGCAAATTAAACATCTACAAGACGTACTACTTCTTTGACACTCTGACTCCTTCCATACTTTTTAGACTACCCTGAGGACCCCCCAAGAAATTCCCAGTTGACAGAGAGTTGCCTCAAAAATTTAGATCTTTAGCCTTCTTCTTCCAGTATTGGGTTCAGTGCTCTACTAATACACCTATTGTCGAATGGTTGCAGGGATGTCAGAGTTAAGCAGCCCGGTCTCTCTGGAGTCAGATTGACGTGGCACGGTTGCTATTCTGAGCTGGCCTGTTCGCTCTATCCGCAGCAACAAGATCTCATCAATTTCCCGCTGTTCCAGTATCGTCTAAATAAAATAATGACAAGGGACAAGAGTATGCTTAGCACACAGCAGAATTTCACCAGCCTCAGCTCCCATAAGAGAAGTCAGTATTCGCACATTTTGATGTTGAAAAAAAGCAGACTAGCTGTAACGGTCACAACCAACCAGACCAAAGACACGCTTATCTAGATGTTCATAATTTGCATCTGAAAAGCATTTAGAGCACAACTATGACGCTCCTCAAACACACTACTGAATTATTGAAGCTGGTAGGGCAGGGTGTGTAGGGTCCATGTCAGATGAGCAATTCATAGATGATGACAACTCAAAGAGGACAAACCCACTAAGAGACCTTCTAGAGCAGCCTTTGTTAACCTGCTTACCTATGAGGAACCCTTAAAATTATCTTCAGGCCTTGGGAAACTCCTACCAATTTACTGGTAGTCAGTGGTAAAATTGCACCTTACATTGTTAGTGGGGATCTTCCCACTGGACACCAATGAGCTAAAATGAAATTGGCATTATACAGCTGGCCCTGTCAAGTGCCGTTGGCCCTGGAACTATGCAGACATCATAAAATAGAAGGAAAATCAGTCACAGCTCAAGAAATCCCTAGCAACCTCTGGAGAAATCCTAGGGTTCCACAGAACCTTGGTTGAGAATGTAGGTTCTATGATGGCAGCCTTTCTCAACCTTTTCAACACAGAGCAACCCTTGAAATAATTTTCCGGTCTCTCTCGGACACCCTACTGAGGAAGCCCCGAGACCCACCTGATGCCTAATCACTTTCATTTGCATAGCAGCTAGAATTACGATCACATCACAAAGTCTTGGAAATCGCCTGTGATATCTTTTGACCACTTGAAGCATAAATTGTCCTAGATAATGTTAAACGAACGCCTCTCTGCTATTCTGCAGGATGCCCAAATCTGAAAAAAACCTGGGACCCCCGGATCACCTACCTTACGGCGACTGCTTCGTCAGTTTTAAAGAAAACCTCTTAGTGGCGTTTCACACTGGGGCGGCTTCAAAGTCATCCAACTCTGAAGCCGCCCCACACAGCGCGACCTCAGCACGACTTGCAAACTACTTTTTTAATAGAAATCAATGCAAGCCGCTCTGAAGTCGCCTCCAAGTAGTACAGAAACCTTTTTTCTAAGTCGGAGCGACTTGAGTCGCTCCCATTAGAATGGTTCCATTGCACTGCATGGCGTGCGACTTGTCAGGCGGCTAAGTCACCTGACAGGTCCCCCCAGTATGAACCGGCACTTAGTGTCAAAGGGGAGGCTTGCTGTCTTTTTCTCTTTTCAGAATTTTTTACTTCTTTCTTTCTTTGTCCTCTTCCCTCTTTTCCATTCATCAAACCTTTTGATTGCTTGGGGAGAGCCGTGGGACTGCTGGTCGGCCACCAAGGGTCCCACTCCCCATTTGAGGGCTGTGTATATGAACACGAGGACCAGCTAATATGACTAACCAACGGTTGGGGTGACCTCTTGCCTTAGATGAGGGTGACCCCCGGCTATGCAGCTCCTTATAGGAGGATATAATCATGTTCTTGGGGAATGTATTTATAGTGCAATTTACCTTATATCAATACTTTGTGATCAATGCTGTATATCATTTACACAATTATGTATTGGTTCTTTTCTTTACTGTGTAGCGGGGTGTCACTTTAAGGAGCTCAAAAGACTACCATACCCAGTGTGCATCGGGACACCCAGAGTGCATTTGTCCGGCGCAAGGTCTGCTGGGGAAGGGCTATATAAGGAGGAGCGGCGCTACACGCGGGTCTCTTTGGACACCGCCCCCTAGCAAGTGGAACCAACGCTGAGTCTGCCGCTGGACTGGGCCTAGGAGTTTGGGCCTTGAGATCCAGAGAGCCCTCTGACCTTCACGGGAGAACCCAGGTGTCGTTTTGTCCATCATCCCTTCAAGTACTGTCGGGAGGACCAGAGACTACGGGTGTCGTGAGACGGTGTGCTGAAGCCCCAGCTACGCAAGTCGGTTGTACAGACTGGTCCGGTCGGGTGAGAGAGCACTTGCTCAGAGATTAACTGACTAATATTAGGCCCAGTGTCCTTAGTTCAGGGACCACCGTTACCAGAGTGTTATATTGCACACCAGAGGGACAGCGCGCTGTGCAGCGTTAGCTGAACTCTTCAGTACATGCCAAGAAGTTAACTGTTTTGTTGCCTGTGGATTACAAATAACCTACAAAGTGCACCACCATTGCTAGCGAAGATCCTTCCCAACGTAAGCACCATATCTACTGTGTGATTGCATGTTTATTGTGGCAAGGTGGTCCCCATAGCTAACGGGTCTCATCATCCCATCTTTACTGCTATCTGTGCCAAGGGAGGTTAGAGCCAGTTACGGGGGTTGACTGCAGTGTGTACAGGCCCGAAAATCTATACCAGCAGCCCTCTTAACTGGGGGTATTGCTACAACTGTATTGTACGGTTTTATTTTTGCACTGTTTACAACTTTAAAATAAATGATTGGAAAATAAATAATATTCCGGTCTCGGGAGCCCCTGCTAAAAGTTGCTATATCCACAACTCATGATACATTAGTGTGATGGTCATTGGGATGAATGCTCTTTACACTTGTGGTCAATGGGGAAGAATTCCCCCCTTACAGATAGCTAAAAAGATCAATGGTGTCAGTGGGAACTTATCTGAGAGGCAGAAGTTGCTCTTTGCTCAAGGAACCCCGAGCAACCTCTGGAGGAACCCTGTTTGAGAAATCCTGTTCTATGGTGTCACTCCTTCACTGACTGGATTAGCAGGATGTTGCTCTATTGCTGCTCCTTCACTAACAATCATGATGCTGAAGGAGCCTGGGTCAGCATGGGACTGAAGCTCATTGGGCCATTGCTTCATTTCGAAGATTTAGTACAAAGGTTGTCCACTTACGAGGTACAGGGACACTACTTAATTTTGATGATATAGTACACATGTGTCAAACACAAGGCCCATGGGCCGAATCTGGCCTGCCAGGCCATTTCATGTGGCCCTCACACCTCTCCTGCAGCTGCAGCTGCAGCACCGCCCTCGTCTCCTCCGCCACCTTGTCTCTGGTGTGTGAGTCACCAGATCTCAATCCAATAGAGCACCTTTGGGATGTGGTGGAATGGGAGATTTTCATCATGGATGTGCAGCCGACAAATCTACAGCAACTATCGTGTCAATATGGACCAAATTCTCTGAGGAATGTCTCCAACAACTTGTCGAATCTATGCCATGAAGAATTCAGGCAGTTCTGAAGGCAAAAGGGGGTCCAACCCGGTACCAGCAAGGTGTACCTAATAAAGTGGCCCATGGTTGGCATGGAGAGTGCACTGTGCATGCATAGCCATTCATTGCTTTTTAGTAGTTGGGGATGGGTATGTGGTTGCACATGTACGATGTGTTTTTCATGTTGGAAGTGAGAAGTTAAGGTGAGAAGGGCGAACAGAAAACCATTGCCCAGTTGAAGGGGGGGGGGGGGGAATCGACCATCTGCTAGTTGACAACCACCAATCTGGATCTGACTACCAAATTTCCTTCCTTCCTGGCTGCCCCTTCTGCCCCCCTTTGTCCTTGTCCTGTTGGTAACTCATTTATTACCCTAACTCTAATGCTACACCATCCAGGTGGTCTATTTATAGATGGTGAAATAAACAGAAAAGAGGCGCCTCTAAGTGCAATATTAAAAAACTTTTAATATCTCAAAAGGGATTAAGAACACTTACAGGATGGATGATGAGAGGAATGCATCATATGTATAATGAGGGTGATCCATGATCATGTGGTCCCAGTTTATATCAAGAATTCCCAGAGAAGTCACTATGCAGCAGAAGAACGTCCCAGCAGGGCCAGCAGGAAGACGCTACAGCTTTGGAGGCACCAATGGAGCGGCCGCCTTGTCAGAATCAGCGTTGGATGTGAATACTGGAAGTGACGTCAGCGGAGGGGGACCTACAACCAGCGTGGACAGCAGACAGGAAGTGAGGTCATCAAAAAGGGACGCATTTCGGAACTTGATTGGTTCCTTCTTCAAGTCTATAGCCTATAGCAGTAATGGTGAACCTTGGCACCCCAGATGTTTTGGAACTACATTTCCCATGATGCTCATGCACTCTGCAGTGTAGATGAGCGTCATGGGAAAGGTAGTTCCAAAACATCTGGGGTGCCAAGGTCTGCCATCACTGGCCTATAGGAACCAGTTACTGTAGATGCTACACCTGCCAGTGCCATCCGTCTGGCCTATATAGAAATGCAAAAATTTTAAGCTGCGCTATAGAGGATCCCACTAAATAAATGGGAAATTTAGACTTGTGATATGTTAAACCAGTGTATAAAAAATGTATTGATAAAGTGATTCAATTATTGATAAAAAAACAAAACTGATAAACCAATCACCATAAATTACCAAACATATAGTGACACATTAACAAAAAGAAATTGCATTATGGAAAGGGAAGTCCTTGGATAGTAATGAATGTGGTTAGCAATATAAATGAAATTCAGTCCGAGAATGACGAGATAAATGGAGAAATAGCAGTCCCCAAATCACCGGATGGTAGTCAGAGTGATAAGATGTCCACCAAAAAAAATTGTGCACCACCACCGTACAAAATATAAGCTTACCAGAAGCAAGCTAATTTAAGCCTGCGGCTATAACCCAGCCCGGGTCCTGTATCAGGAAGTAACAGCAACACAACGAATGATCCAAGAAGATAGACCACAGCACGCCATCTGAGGGGTACTCCCAAATGTATTGAAGACTCAGGCAGGTCAGTGAATCACCCAGAAGTAGAAAGGAACTCACATAGCGTAAAACCATTTAAAAAGTTGAGATTTATTATAAAGGTTACACCTTCATGTTTAAAAGCATCACAAGGAATATAGGAAAAAAAGCCGGCCGGCAAGCAAGCATACACCCGTCCACGAACGAGGATAGCGTGATGGCGTCAGTACGTTCAACCTCCCGACGCACGTTTCATCATACACTGACGTCGTCTTGGGGAACAGGTGACGCACTGACGCAGAAACGTTATATAGCAGGAAGGAGAACCAAGCCTCGGTTTGAGTCGCGGGGCAGAGATACCTACACTTCCGCATGGGGATCCGGAAACCCAGATCGGCCATGATGGAAGTTGGCAGGAGGGTTTAAACTCCTGAAACTGGTTAAAAATATTCTAAAAATCAATAAAACTAAAATGAGAAGACAGAGAACAAACAAAATATTATTATATAATGCCGATCATATAAGATCAGCCAGAACAAGTTAGCTAGCATAAATAGTCAAAAGAATTCTTAAGGCCTCATTCACACGAGGCGGATCCACTGGAGCGGAGTCCGGCAGCTCCCGCCAGCTCAGCGGGAGATCTCTCCGTTGATCTCCGCTGAGCTGGTGGATGACAGGTCCCTCTCTGCTCACTGAGCGGGGAGGGGCTTGTCGAGCGCCGCTGTCTCCTATGGAGAGATCGGACGAAAACGGACAGCATGTCCATTTTCATCAGATCTCACCCAATCCGATCCGCCATGGACAGATGGCGACGTATCGCCATACGTTTGATTTTAGCGGATTGGAGCGGGTCGGATGTCTGCGGACATGTCACCGCTGACATTCTTCGCTCCATGGGCTTGCATGGAGCGCCCGTTCAGGTCCGCCGAAAAACTGACAGGCGGACCTAAACGGTCCGCCCGTGTGAAAGAGGCCTTAGCCAAAGAAATCCCCCTTACCATATCGCTACAATCAATTAGACTATACTGTTCCATATAAGCACCAATGGCCAGTATCTAAACAATAAAAAAACAAAACAAATATATATATATATATATATATATATATATATATATATATATATATATATATAGTAATATATATAAAAATAAAACTATATATTATACCTAAAAAGAGGAAAATCCTCATAAGTTAATATATGGCCATATATAAATCAATGATAGTAAGCGGCGTTACCCTAGATCTAACCAGGCCTCAACCTAGCTGGTATACAGGTTGTATCAAAAAATCAGATTCAAGCCGTGGGAACAACAAATATAAAATAATGATAAAAGATATCCGAATTATTTCTAAGCCTAACGGGTCTGAGGCCTCGTACACACGATCGGTTTTCTCGGCAAGAAACGACAAGAAAACTGCTGAGCTTTCTTGCCGAGAAAACCGTTCGTGTGTATGGTTTCTCGTTGAGAAAACTGCCGGGAATCTCAACGAGAAAAATAGAGAACCTGCTCTCTATTTTCTCGTAGGGGTTCTCGTCGGCCTGTTTCCTGCCGAGAAAACTGTGTGTATATGCGGCAACAAGCTTACCTGTCCTCTGGTAAGCCCGCGCATGCTCGATGAGACTTTGACGCATGCGCGGTAGCTTCCAAGGCATAGGTAGGGTGAAGCAAGACGGCGGCGACGACATCGAATGTGACGAGCGCATGCTCGTCATAGTCGATGACGTCACTGCGTTTGTGCCATTCAAAAGAATGGCGGTTCTTTTGAATCGTATGTGTGTACACTCGGCCGGCAAGAAAGCTTGCCAGGAATCTCGTCAGGAAAACCGACGTGTTTTTTCCTGACGAGAATCTCGGCCGTGTGTACTAGGCTTGAGAATGGGACCAGCAGGTAAAACAAAATGGACACAAAAAGTTAATTAACTGCACAATTAATTGTATGATCAATTAATTAATCAATCAATCATGTAATCTTAAAAAAGGGGGGGGGCAAAAATTGATCAGAAAAAATATATATAGAGCAATCAGCCTCCATCAAACCAATAGAGGAGGAGAGACACCCTCCGACCTTGGTGTGGGGTGCCTGGATAGCTCCCCATACCATAGGAAATCCCACCACTGACTCAACAGAGTATGAACCAGTACACATATATGGTAAATTACCAAAACAATATACTGGCATAAATACAAACATTAATCCATAATTGAGAGAAATAGAGGGATGTCAATGCTCATTAATTGTCTATAAACGCATTGACATCTATGTCTATGTTCAAACCAAATGGGGCATAGACCCTCAGTCTGTGTATCCATGACATTTCAAGTCTGGATATGCTTCTGACTAGGGAGCTACCCCTCCACTGTGGGCGATATTTATCGATACCCAAGAAAATAGTATTAGAGGGGTCCTTATTGTGAACCAATAAGTAATGCTTAGACACCGAGTGTTTGGGAAAACCACTCTTAATGTTTGTGATGTGTTCACCAAGTCTTACCGAGAGGGGGCGCTTTGTCCGGCCCACATATTGGAGCCCGCAGGGGCACTGGAGCAAATAGACCACCCCCTTGGTGGCACATGTGATCAAGGGCTCTATCTCGTACTCTTTGGAGGTACTAGTGGAGCAAAACCTATGTGTGCGTCTCTGTGTACACCCATTAAAGGAGCACACACAACACCTCCCACATTTATAAAATCCAGTGAGATTCTCAAAAAAGCTAAGCTTTTTTACAGGAGGATTTATGACATTGGGTTCCACTCTATCGCGGAACGAAGAAGCTCCCTTATAGATGATTTGTGGTCTGTCAGGGAGGACTGTGCGTAATATTAAATCATTGTTGATAATGTGCCAATGTTTTCTTATCAAGTTCCTGATACTATTGTGTTGAACAGAGTACGTGGTGACAAACGGGACTTGAGACACTTGATTCTCACGTGGTGGTTTAACTTTCAGAAGGTCCTCTCTGTTCATATTATTAATCTCACCCAAAACTCTCATCAAGGAATCACTGGCATATCCCTTCTCCTCAAATCTATCCGTTAGAACAGCTGCTTGCGCCAAAAAGTCTTCATTGTTCGTACAATTGCGTTTTAGGCGCAAGTATTGGCTCTTTGGAATGGACTTAAGCCATGGTTCGTGATGGCAGCTGTCTATAGGTCTATAGGCATGTAAGAAATCCTATCTGTATTTTTAAAATACGTGGAAGTCTGGAACTGATTATCACTAATTGTAATACTGAGGTCAAGAAAATTGATGGATGATTGACTCACCTCAAAGTTAAGATGGATGCCTCTAGTATTGGTATTAAGATGACTCATAAAGAGCTCAAGGTCATCACGACCACCATCCCAAAGAAGGAGGACGTCGTCAATGTACCTTGCCCACAACACAAGTTGGGGTCTCTCGCAAAAATGAACGATGTCCTCCTCCCAAAGAGCCATGAACAAATTGGCTAGACTGGGGGCATATATATAAATGGTTGACCACCACCAACCTGGATCTGACCACAAAACTGCCTTCCTCCCCGGCTGCCCCTACCGCACCCCCCTCTGGTCCTTGTGCATGTATTACCCTAATTCAGAAGTGTGAATCCAGCCAAGGGGGCCCTTAGGGCACTACCTTTCTTACCTGGGACCACAATACAAAGGCAACCAATTCCTTGAAGTCAACGATGGAGCTGAAATGTTCTCTACTACCCAGCGTCAGTTACTGCCCCCACCTAGTCCTGACCCTGATGGCAACACATGCATTACCCTAACTCAGAGGTGTGAATCCAGTCAAGGGGGCCCTTAGATTGCTGTAGATGCTACACCTGTCAATGCCAACAGGCTGGCCTATTTATAGATGTTGACCACCACCAATCTGGATCTCATCACCACACTTCCTTCCTCCTCAGCTGCCCCTCCTGCCCCCCCTGTTATAGTTTTGGTGGTAACACATGCATTACCCTAACTAAAATGGGTGAATCCAGCCTGAGGGGGCCCTAAGACCACTGCCTTCCTTGCCTGGGACCACAGTATGAAGGCAACCAATTCCTAGAAGTCAACTATGGAGCTAAAATGTGCTCTACTACCCGGTATCAGTTACCGTAGACACTACACCTGCCAATGCAATCCTGCCAGCCTATTTATAGATGGAAGGAATTCCCATCTCTTCCCCCATTTTGCCTAGAATATCACAGAGGGGAAGGCCAGAAAATGAAAAGCAGTTCCGTCATCTCCACACCAGACAGATCAAGGCCACTTCTGTAAGGCCTTGTTACGCTGCAAGAGCAAGATCACATTCCCACTCTGGGTTGCCATGGAAACAGGAGGAGCCGGTCTCCCATACATGCTCTGCCTACGTGCAGTTATCCAAACAGGAAACCTTACATTAGCGTTCTTTTTCTTTAAAATTTCTATGTCTCCCGCCTTTTTTAGATGGAATAAAAGGAACATCGTTTGATGGTGACAAATTCGCCACCATTCTCCCATTAGTTTCACGAGCAAAAGATGCAATTTTGTGCATTTACAACAATCAAGAGGAAGAAAGATACGCTGCAAGCATCTGAACATTCAGGCTTTAAACTGACACAAAACAATATCCTTATTCTCCAAAAATAATCCATGCGCATCCAACACCTAATGGCCCTGTGATCTATTTTTCATGAAATAGGTTTTTCTGCCTCCTTGTAATGTCCTCCATGAGCTCTCGAATTTCTCCTTCCCCCCCTCACTTCCCTAGTTGCGGTCCTGTGCCCTGCTCTATGCACACTACACATCCCAACGTCCATAGTCCATCTCAATAGGGGAGGGTGGCTACGTTCCTACACACAGTTAGACCATTGAGGTGGCATCAACTGTCAAACTCGGCCATTCAAGTCAATGGGGCAATGCCGCAAGCACAAACTAATCGCTTAGCTTGTGGTTGAAGCGTGTTAGCCCCATTTGCAACAACAACAAAAAAGGGCCATTCAAGAAGCATCGGGATCACCTCTTGAACACTTGACAGCACCCATGCCTTTCAGAACATGAGCAAGTGTGAATAGGGCCGAGACAAGGGTGGGCAGGGGGGGAAGCTCCCCTGGGCACAGCAGAGCAAAGGGACAGAGAATAGACACATTCTACAGCATGCATTAGCAGTGAGGGAGGGGGCGCAGTTCTGCATCCTTGCCCTAATTGAGCCAGCAGTCCAGGCTGAGCAGTGCCATGGTTGAACATAGATCCTAAAGGGAGCAGTAGCTTCTACTTCAGAGGCATTTTTCCCGTATTTCACCAGCTTTGGAAGACTTTGGCTATAAGGGTGGACCTAGTCCTCAACACAGGGCCTGGAAAAGAGGTGGGCAGGAGGGGAAGCTGCCCTGGGCACAGAAGAGCAAAAGGAGAGAGAATGAATGCAGGGCAGTAAACAAATTCTACAGCATGCATTAGCTGTGAGGGAGGGGGCACAGTTCTGCATCCTTGCCCTGGGCACTAGATGAACCTGTCCCGGTACTGAGTGTGAACCTAGCCTTAGAAGGGGCACTTTTTTGAGATTGAGGAGATGCAAAAGGAAGTGAGAGGAAATCTGCCCCAAGATGGTTGTCACCAGAATAGGTGACACTGGACCATAGTCTATTTTTATTTCAGCAAAGCATTTGATACAGTTCCACTGTCCGGAGATACAGTTCCAGAGTCCGGTAACATTAAACACCAACAAATAGTAAAATATTAATTTCATATTCTTTACTTGTTTTACGGCCTTACTGAGGCTTCAACTGCGCTTTATTTTGGCCTTCCCCGTAGGCATTTTTACCAAATTGACAAAATTTTAAATTTAAGGTAAGTGAAAACGCTCAGTGGCAGAGGCAACACACAAAAACCACAAAGCTCCGGGTTCTTCCAACTATTAGGCCCCATTCACACTTTGCGTAGATGGAACGCATGTTTCCGTCCACAATTTTTTTAAGGTGATTTAAACGCGTTTCTGCGTGTTCTGCAAAGGGTGGCTCATTCACTTAAATACACAAGAACAGGAAGCGCCTCTGGGTGCAAACTGTATAAAAAGTTTAATCAAATAGAAAGGTTTGTAAAAACACTCACATTTAGGTGGGAAGTTTATGCATGATAAGGTCCCAAACAACCAGGGTCATCAGTGATATCTGTCTCTATGGAGCCGATGGATGTGCTGTCTTTGCAGTCGTCTCTGTAGCCATAGATGGTATACACCCGGCAGCAGTGGATGGACATCAGAGCGAGGCTTGAGGAGCAGACTGTAATCCAGGCGAGGAGAGATGATGTCACTGGAATACGCGACGTTTCTCGAACTGGCGTGCCGTGAATGACGTGAAGGCCGCGCTCATTTTTCAGAACCTGTTTCCTTCGATTTCCCTTCAAAATGTTTTTTTTCTTTGTCTGAATTTCTCACTTCCTCTTCCTCCTCAGTAAGCTTGCCCCCATTATCCGAGCCATTCTGGCTGGGGGTTGGTCAGCATGCTCGCCCCCTCCCTTGGGACTACATCCCTGCGGGAAGATGCTGTGAATGTTCACAGCGTCTACCCGCAGGGATGTAGTCCCAAGGGAGGGAGCGAGCACACTGACTAACCCCCAGCCAGAATGGCTTGGATGATGGGGGCAAGCTTACAGGAAGTGAGAAATTCAGACAAAGAAAAAAAACATTTAGAAGGGAAATCGAAGGAAAAGGTAAGTGAACCAACAACGCACGAGCTTAAAGGAACCTATTTAGAAAATAAAAAACAAACCTTTACAACCCCTTTAACCCCATCCAAAGTTTATGTTCTGCACAGTGCACACCCACTTTTCAGGTGGGCATACCTAAATCCCACCCATTTTACAAATTGGCCCTGTGCAGGTCCTGCCTTTAAATATGTGGGGACCACCCATCATGCCCACTTGACAGGTTGATCCTGCCCAGATCCCATCTTTAAATATGCAAGGACCACCTACTTGTGGCCCAGATCACCACAATTACTTTTTGAGCTACTGTGCAAATAATGTTAATGCTGTGATCCCAGGACATGGCCCTGGACACAGAATTAGTGGGACATAGGACCAAGGTGCGGGACTGTCCTGGCGAATCTGGGGCAGTTGGCATCTATGATCGGAAAATCAAATGTGCACTTAGATGGGAACGAGTGTATGAATAAGCATTGAATCCCTATGTAGCACACGGACCTTTTCCTGCCTTCGGCTCACTTGCAGGTCAAGGGACACTGCGCTATATGCCCGTACCCTCCTGTTTGAGGAGGTTGAGCGGTGTTAACAATTTTGGGTCCTGCAGCGAGGTATCCCAGCAGATTCTCATCTCCTAGAGTATAGGGACAAGTCTCTATTTTTCCCCAGGAAGGTCAATGTCCACACCACTTTAACTTCAACGCTGAGTTTATTTTATAAGCAAGTTCAAGTTCAGCAGACAGGAAAGGTGGCTGAGAGAAAGGACAGTAAGGTTTGGGAGATAGGTCCAGGCACAAACTGGTACGATAGTCGCTCCCGAGTAGGTTTAGCTCACCCGGATAGTCCCCTGTAAGTGCGGATCCTAGCAGTTGGAGTGATGCTCGAACGTTCACTATTGAGATATGATCGGGAGATCCTCTGCCACAGAATCTTTAAGTCCCAAACTTCTCAGCTGTTGCAACACAAGGACAGGTGCCAGTGATAGCACGTTGCAAGGCCTGTGATGGATCTTTGAATCCCTACAGAAGGTAACCAGGCCTCTCTTTCACCGTGAACTCTCACCGGTCCATCAGAAAGGTCCTCCCCCGGTCTCCTCTTCTTAGAGCAGGTCCACACATTCCCGGGCACCTTGGGATTCTTCTTTTGGAGATAGTCCCCAGCTAAAGGTGCTGGGCCTACTAGTGGATTTGCAGCCCCAGGCTAAAGGTGCCTGAGACCAATGCACGCGCGCACCCCTGGCCTGGAGGGCCGGGTGGCGCGAACCGCTCACACTCCAGACTCCTGACTTCCACACCAAAAGAATGGCGTCTGCCCCTTATGTATCCTCTTCCGACATGCACAGCAGGCCATCCACGCCCACCATACCGCTGCCGAGAGAGGACACCTAAGGCATACCCACCGTTTAACCCTGACCTGATATGGCAGTGCCACCTACAGGCCACAGGGAACTGTGCGTCAGGCTACATCACATACGCAGAAGCGAGTACAAACAAATCAAAGTGGTCTGAGCCTGGCTACTAGCTCAGACCAACCCCTAAATTTAAGTACATAGCACCCCCTGAAAGTAAAGGGGCGCTACACCTAATAAAACATTTTTATGCAACTTCAATCGTTTTCAAAACAATTGGAGATGTCGTTCGCAACACGAATGTTACCGAGACCTGGATTTTCCATGGAAGAATGAGAAATCCAGATAAATGTCACAAATGTGGCAGATGTCGGATGGCTTATTGATCCCTTCATGAATACACTTCGGTCAATTTCCCTAATAACCATCACATGATTGTACTGTACAGCCTAGGGTGACCATGGTAGCTCACTCACCAAACATTCACATTATTTCACTGCAAGGTTATCTCCCCTCCACAGTGAAGTTCAGCCTTGACCTAGAGTTTCTGAAGCTAACCACACAATATACAGTTTTTTGCTGCCAATGCAGTCAATCTCATTATGTTGTTCAGCCTATTGAGAAGCCTCTGTGTCTGCTTAAAGAGTATCTAAACCCCAAAAACAAAAAATGTATATATTACAGTCTACCAGTGCTTAGATGTGGTGGCTGCACTCGTTTTCTTTTTTTCAGCCTTTGTTTCCTTTATTGGTGATCCTGTCAATAAAAACGCTTCCTGTCCTAGGAGGGGTGCTAGGTGTAAACCTGGACTCTGACCTCTCTTTTTGGCCCCCATCCAATCACTGTCCAAATATTGCCACCTTCACCTCTGTAACATTACCAAAATTTGCCCCTTCTTAACCACTGACACCACCAAGATACTAATTGACTCCCTGGTTATCTCTCACTTTAACTATTGCAACTGCCTCATCATTGGCCTCATTGGCCTACTTATACATAGGCTATCCCCCCTTTAGTCCATCATGAATGCTGCTGCCAGACTTATACACCTTACCAACAATCTAGTGTCCACCATCCTTCTCTGCCAGTATCTACAATGGCTTCTCCTCAGTGTCCACCACCACTTACCTGGATTCTGCTCAGTGTCTACCACCCCTTTCTGCCAATCCCTGCACTGGCTTCCATTCAGTGTCCACCATCCCTTTCTGTCAATATTTCTACTGGCTTTCATTCAGTGTCCACCATCCCTCTCTGCCAATATCTCCACTGGCTTCCATTCAGTGTCCACCACCCCTCTCTGCCAACATCTCCACTGGCTTACGCTCAGTGTTTACCACTCCTCGCTGCTGATCCCTCTACCAATCAGTGTTCAACATTCCTCTCTGCCAATATCTCCATTGGTTTCTGCTCAGTGTCTACCACACCTCTCTGCTAGTTTCTCTACTTGCTTCCATTCAGTGTCCATCACCCCTCTCTGCCAATCCTTCCACTTGCTTCCATTCAGTGTCTGCCACCCTTCTCTGTCAATCCTTCCACTGGCTTTCATTTAAAGTCCACCACCCCTCTCTGCTGATCTCTCCTCTGGCTTCCATTCAGTGTCCACCACCCTTCTCTCTCAGTGTCTGCAATGGGTTCCGCTCAGTGTCTACCACCACTCAACTGGCTTCTGTTAGTGCCCACCACCACTCAACTGGCTTCTGATCAGTGTCCACCACCCCTCTCCGCCAATCCTTCCACTTGCTTCCGTTCACTGTCTACCACCCCTCTCTGCCAATCCTTCCACTTGCTTCCATTCAACTAACTACCCCCCCCCCCTTCTGCCAATCCCTCTACTGGCTTCCAATCACCCCACAAATACAATTCAAAATACATAAAGCCATCCACAACTTTGCCCGAAGCTACATAACCACCCTCATATCACCCAAATCTTTGTCTTTGCTCCTCCCAAGACCTCCTGCTCTTTAGCTCCCTCATTATCCCCCAGACCAAGGTTGAGAAGTAGTGTAGCATGGCTAACACAATGTCCGTCCACGTGTAACAGGTGAATGAATAAGGTCAGATTTGTGCACAGATCACTGGATCACCAATCTGTTCATTACAGATCACTTGCTACCTCATTACTCCTTACTTTTTTCCATGCTGACCTCCAAGACTTCTCCAGAGCCTCTCCCATCCTCTGAAACTCCCTACCCTACTCTCTCCAACTATCACCTACTCTGTCCACCTTTAGGTGATACCTGAAAACGTATCTCTTTAGGGAAGCACATCCCGCCTCAACCTTATCTTTTTGTACCACTTCCATTTGCCTTTAAGACTGCAAGTACTCAGGACCAGGGGCTTCTAACCCTCTTGCCTTCAATTGTATTGTAAATGTACTGCCTTCCTTTATATTGTAAAGTTCTTGGGCGCTATATAATTCATGTATAATAATAATACACTGAGAATCTCACCCGTGTGTAGGTAGGGTGGTGCAGCGAGAATAACACACTCAGTCCCAAATCACTGAAAGAACTTGTATTGAAATAATGCAGAGACACTTCACAAATAACCCAGTGGGAAGGCAGCCAAACCGGGAACACTCACAGTTCCAACAGCAGGATGCAACGGAACTGACAGCGCCTGTTGAGAGGGGAGGAATGCGGCCTGTCTATCTTGTGCCCAAACAGGCAGGTGTCCTGAGAAGTTGTGAGCCCTTTCCCTGCAACTAGTTCTGTCCCAAACAGGTGGGGTACCTGTCCCTCCTCTACCAACTCGCAAAAGCGTGCCAAACCTGGGAGACAGGGCCCTAAAAAAGGCTCTGCCTGACCCAAGATGGCCACCAAAGTCACATGGGGCGGCAGCATCCAATGGGCTAGCTTCCCCATTGACCCATGGACCTATCGCTAGCCTCTTTGTAATAAGGAACCAAAACTATTTTAGCGTTAGAGCGCACAGCAGAGTCTTGGAAGCTAGATGGATTTAGATGCAATTTTCTGACTGGCGAAAGCAGAACTCCAGTTTCTCTTATATACTGTAGATAAAATAAGCAGTCTGGCACCTGTGAAATAAAATAAAATAAAAAAAGTAGCTTTTCTGCAATAATCTGGTGCGGTCCTCTTTCGGGTAGAATGACAGCCACAGTCATTCAAGCTCATTCCTGGAAACCCAGGCTGTCATCTCACAGCCATTATGAGAGCACCATTCCATTTAGACCACCCTCCTCTGCCACCAGAGCAGAAAAAAAAGGACCTGCAACTTCACCAGACCAGGCATAAAACATTTGGAAAAAAGGTATGTATATTTCTGTATAGCATGTTGAGCCCATGAGGACCTACCCCTTGTTGTCACCACGTTCCTCCTGGTCCAAGGTAGCTCCTGGTTCCTCACTGAGCCTGCGACCTCTGCAGATAATATTAGGATTGAAATTGGAAGCAAAGCGCTGAAATCCAGGCTACTAATCGCCCCTGTGTTAATTGGACCTGGAAGTAATCAGGTCTGGCAAGTAGCACATTCAGGAGAATCAGTATAAGAGGTCAGCAATGGCAACCTCAATGGTTTCCTTTAGTTATTATTGGCTTTAGTTGTTGACCAAAGGTGCCGTTCTAGGGTTTTAATAAAACGAAATGATGGAAAACCATCCAGCCCCTTGAGGAATGTCTCCCAGTAAGAGGTCCCCTGTCTCTGCCATCCTCCTGGCATTCCGCAACCTAAGCTGGGCTCCAGCTGTGACTGAATCTCTGTCTCCATGTAAGGGAAATGTCTCTATACGGTGCATGGAAGACTGCACGGGGCCCTCAGCAGGCGCACAAGATCAGACCTCACAGAGGTAATTCTGTGCCACTATCATCCAAAATATCTGTTTATTTTTCATCTGAATCCTATGGAACATTCCTATGATGCAGTTCCAAAAGCATGTGTAGACCCTGGAATTAAATGCTAAAGAGACTGCTCTGTTGGAGAACATGCCATGCTAAAGAGACTGCCATGTTGGATAGACTGTGCTGTTAGGGACACTGTTATTTTAGGCTTTGTTGTTAGGGGCACTGCAATCTGTGTTTGACTGTGGTTTTAGAGACACTGCTGTGTAAGACTGTGGTGTTAGAGACACTGCTGTGTTAAAGACACTGCTGTGTTAGAGACACTGCTGTGTTAGACTGCGGTGTTAGAAACCACTGCTGTGTAAGACTGTGTTGTTAGAGACACTGCTGTGTTAGACTGTGGTGTTAGAAACCACTGCTGTGTTAGACTGTGTTGTTAGAGACACTGCTGTGTTAGACTGCGGTGTTAGAGACACTGCTGTGTTAAAGACACTGCTGTGTTAGACTGTGGTGTTAGAGACACTGCTGTGTAAGACTGCGGTGTTAGAGACACTGCTGTGTTAGACTGCGGTATTAGAGACCACTGCTGTGTAAGACTGCGGTATTAGAGACCACTGCTGTGTAAGACTGCGGTATTAGAGACCACTGCTGTGTTACGCTGTCCTGTTAGAGACCACTGCTGTGTAAGACTGTGGTGTTAGAGACACTGCTGTGTTAGACTGCGGTGTTAGAGACCACTGCTGTGTAAGACTGTGGTGTTAGAGACACTGCTGTGTTACGCTGTCCTGTTAGAGACCACTGCTGTGTAAGACTGTGGTGTTAGAGACACTGCTGTGTTAGACTGCGGTGTTAGAGACACTGCTGTGTTAGACTGCGGTATTAGAGACCACTGCTGTGTAAGACTGCGGTATTAGAGACCACTGCTGTGTAAGACTGCGGTATTAGAGACCACTGCTGTGTTACGCTGTCCTGTTAGAGACCACTGCTGTGTAAGACTGTGGTGTTAGAGACCACTGCTGTGTAAGACTGTGGTGTTAGAGACACTGCTGTGTTAGACTGCGGTGTTAGAGACCACTGCTGTGTAAGACTGTGGTGTTAGAGACACTGCTGTGTTAGACTGCGGTGTTAGAGACCACTGCTGTGTAAGACTGTGGTGTTAGAGACACTGCTGTGTTAGACTGCGGTGTTAGAGACCACTGCTGTGTAAGACTGTGGTGTTAGAGATACTGCTGTGTTAGACTGCAGTGTCAGAGACACTGCTGTGTTACGCTGTCCTGTTAGAGACCACTGCTGTGTAAGACTGTGGTGTTAGAGACACTGCTGTGTTAGACTGCGGTGTTAGAGACACTGCTGTGTTAGACTGCGGTGTTAGAGACCACTGCTGTGTAAGACTGTGGTGTTAGAGACACTGCTGTGTTAGACTGCGGTGTTAGAGACCACTGCTGTGTAAGACTGTGGTGTTAGAGACACTGCTGTGTTAGACTGCGGTGTTAGAGACCACTGCTGTGTAAGACTGTGGTGTTAGAGACACTGCTGTGTTAGACTGCGGTGTTAGAGACCACTGCTGTGTAAGACTGTGGTGTTAGAGACACTGCTGTGTCAAGCCTCGTACACACGGCCGGTTTTCGGCAAGAACCAACAAGAAAACTGCTTGCAGAGCTTTCTTGCCGAGAAAAACGGTCGTGTGTACGAGGCTTCCAGATTTCTCGTCAGGGAAAACTGATCAGAATCTCGACGAGAAAAAAAGAAGACCTGCTTTCTTTTTTCTCGTCGGGATTCTCGTCGGCCTGTTTCCCGATGAGAAACCCGAGAGTGTGTACACTTTCCTGTCGCCGTGGAAACCCGCACATGCTCGAAATGACTTTGACGCATGCGCGGTAGCTTCCTAGGCATAGGTAGGATGTAGCAAGATGGCGGCGACGGCATCGAATGTGACAAGCGCACGCTCGTCGTAGTCGATGACGTCACCGCGTTCGTGCCATTCAAAAGAACGGCGGTTCTTTTGAAAGGTACGTGTGTACACTCCGCCGGGACAAGATTCTTGTCAAGAATCTCATCAGGAAAAATTACGTGTTTTTTTCTGACGAGATTCTCGGCCGTGTGTACGAGGCTTTAGACTGCGGTGTTAGAGACACTGCTGTGTTAGACTACGGTGTTAGAGACCACTGCTGTGTTACGCTGTCCTGTTAGAGACACTGCTGTGTTAGACTGTGGTGTTAGAAACACTTCTGTTTTAGATTGTGTTATGCCCTGTACACACGATCAGATTTCCGATGGAATAAAATCCGATGGAATTTTCCGTCGGAATTCCGATGAAGCTGACTTTCATCAGTCTTGCCTACACACCATCAGACCAAATTCCGACCGTCCAAAACGCAGTGACATAAAACACTTTGACGAGCCGAGAAAAATTAAGTTCAATGCTTCTGAGCATGCGTTTACTTGATTCTGAGCATGCGTGGGTTTTTTCACCGATGGAGTTCCCCACAGACGATCAGAATTCTTTTTCTTTACACCGATGGAAAAAAGACCGATGAGGCCCACGCACGATTGTTTTTTCCGATGAAAAAAGTCCATCAGTCTTTTTTCATAGAAAAACCGATCGTTAGAGTCACTGCTGTGTCAGAATGTCCTCTTAGAGACACTGCTGTTTTAGACTATGGTGTTGAAGACATGCCTTATACCTTTTTCTCTTATATCCCCTGCACTCTCATCTCCTTATACCCCCCTACGTGCCCTGCGCCCTCTTCCTTCTGTACCCCCTGCACCCTGGTACCCTTACAGTTCTACAGTGTGCCAGAGATGGTCAGAACAGATGAGTAGAAGATAGAAATAAAATAAGCAGAATTGTATCACAGTGTTTAAGTGTTAGATCTTCATGCTTTATAGGCTGGTCCCACCCAAACCCCACCTCTAAATATTCTGGGATCACCCACTTCATGGATTGGTCCCATCCAGACCCCACCTCTAAATATTCCGGGATCACCCACTTTATAGGCTGGTCCCACCCAAACCCCACCTCTAAATATTCCAGGATCACCCACTTTATGGATTGGTCCCATCAAGACCCCACCTCTAAATATTCCAGGATCACCCACTTTATAGGCTGGTCCCACCCAGACTCCACCTCTAAATATTTTGGGATCAGCCACTTTATTGACTGGTCCCACCCAGACCACACCTCTAAATATTTCAGGATCACCCACTTTATGGATTGGTCCCATTCAGACCCCACCTCTAAATATTCTGGGATCACCCACTTCATGGATTGGTCCCATCCAGACCCCACCTCTAAATATTCCGGGATTACCCACTTTATAGGCTGGTCCCACCCAAACCCCACCTCTAAATATTCTGGGATCACCCACTTTATGGATTGGTCCCATCCAGACCCCACCTCTAAATATTCCGGGATCACCCACTTTATAGGCTGGTCCCACCCAGACCCCACCTCTAAATATTACGAGATCAGCCACTTTATTGACTGTTCCCACCCAGACCCCACCTCTAAATATTCCGGGATCACCCATTTTATAGGCTGGTCCCACCCAGACTCCACCTCTAAATATTTCGGGATCAGCCACTTTATGGATTGGTCCCATCCAGACCCCACCTCTAAATATTTCTGGATCACCCACTTTATGGACTGGTCCCACCCAGACCCCACCTCTAAATATTCCGAGATCAGCCACTTTATTGACTGGTCCCACCCAGACCACACCTCTAAATATTTCAGGATCACTCACTTTATGGATTGGTCCCATTCAGACCCCACCTCTAAATATTCGAGGATCACGTGCTTTATGGACTGGTCCCACCCAGACCCCACCTCTAAATATTCCGGGATCACAAACTTTATGGATTGGTCCCATCCAGACCCCACCTCTAAATATTCCGGGATCACACACTTTATAGGCTGGTCCCACCCAGACCCCACTTCTAAATATTCTGGGATCACCCACTTTATGGATTGGTCCCATCCAGACCCCACCTCTAAATATTCCGGGATCACACACTTTATAGGCTGGTCCCACCCAGACCCCACTTCTAAATATTCCGGGATCACCCACTTCATGGATTGGTCCCATTCAGACCCCACCTCTAAATATCTCAGGATCAGCCACTTTATAGGCTGGTCCCACCTAGACCCGGTCTCTAAATTTTTCTGAATCACCCACTTTATGGGCTGGTCCCACCTAGACCCCACCTATAAATATTCCAGGATCACCCACTTTATGAACTGGTCCCACCCAGTCCTAGAATCCACCTCCAAATATTTTGGGATTACCCAATTCAGTCAGGTCACACCAAGATCCCACCTCTAAATTTTTCGGAATCACCCACTTTATGGGCTGGTCCCACCAAGACCCCACCTCTAAATATTCTGGGATCACCCACTTTACAGGCTGGTCACACCCAGACCCCACCTCTAAATATTCTGGGGTTTACCCATTTTATGGGCTGGTCCAACCCAGACCCCACCCCCCCTCGCCTCTTTATTCTGCTGCCTTAAAGTGGATGTAAACCCAAAATGTTTTATTTTTTTTGCTGTAACAATGTGTAGAGTATAAGATTTCCTATCATTTGTGCCCAGTCTTGCCACAAAGAGTTAATCCAGCTCTGAGCAATCCTCTTTTATTGTTCAGTGAGATAAAACGGACAAACAGAGAAAAACCTTTGTCCGTTCCGCCCCCCTTGCTGTGAGTGACAGGTTATTTACATATCTTGTGCACTAGCTTTAGACAGACATTATTTTTTAATTCCCACCCCCACTCCTTTTCTGAAGTCATGTGGTTACTTTTCTGGATTTTGACTGGATGTTAGTGATCATAGCAGAAGGAATACACAGGAGAAAATGCATGTTGACAAGGGGAGTGTAGAGGTGGACGGGGAGTCTACTGACATCACAACTCCACCCACCGAGCTCCAGACAACAGACCCACCCACAGAATCTGCAGTTTTTCAGTTCTTATAACAGACAGAGGGGAGACATTTGACAGATAAGGATACATGCAGGAGACATCTATATCCTTATAGATCAGCACTATGGCAGTAGTTTAGAAAGGATGAGAGTGGGTTTACATCCACTTTAAAGCAAAACTCCAGGATGGGGGCTATTTACGATACAAATATTTTGTATTCCTGTCCATCCAGTTCTGGGATTTGCTCAGCTCTGCCACACAGCAGCAGACTGATGAGCTCTACTTTTTACACCTATCAACATGCCCCCGGTTTGCACATAAGCACTGCAGTACAAATGATTGTCTCTTTGTGCTGCTTCTCCCTCTCCCAGTCTGAGCTAAGCTGTGCAGGGGCTACAAGGTTTCATTGATGTCTTTTGTATCTGCTTCAGTAATGGCCCACAAGTAAATACAGCTCTGGGCTTACTGCCACTGGCAAAATTTGGAAATCGGTGAAGCCATAAAGGTACGGCAACTTGAAGAATCCAGAAAATGGGGAAGGATGGGTCATTGGGGTCAGAAGGAAGAAGAGCAGACAGTACATATTTCCACAGAGGACTTAGTATGAGTAGTGTAGAGTATCAGCCGAGTGCAGCGACTAAAGTAAACAGTCACTGGATTCCGGGCAGCAGTCATAACATATACGGTAAGACGTATGGTCTGCGCACCCTCCCCTATACAGACATGGTCTACAGAAACATCCCGACAGCAACAAACCTTTCATATAAAAGGCAGGCGTAGTGTCCGGGCCAAGCAAGGAGAAGGCTCAATGAGCCCCACTGTCGCAGGTGAATTAAAAGTTGAACTCCGCTCGCAATAACGTTCAATTAAATCTATTCCTCAATAGCCACCAAGGATATAAGTCCACAATAGGTGCAGCTAATGCCTTTGCAAACCCAGATATTACCTGGTAAAAGTAGCAATGACATCATCGCTTTGTTGTGCATAGGCTGTGCAGAGGTGTGGGAGGGACCCAACAGGCTCCACCCCACTACAGCAGAAGGGGGCGGAGAGAAGACCAGTCACCCTGCAGAAGGAGAGAGAGCAGCAGTGAGCGGTCTTTATATAACTGAGCAGGCCTGAACCAGGGAAAAAAAAAACTCAGATACCATAATGCACTATGAGCTTCTCCTACTCCAGGCAAGCTATACCAGAGACAAATGCTATGAAAAAGCTAATAAGCCTGGCTAGGGGTCATATGAAAGTAAGATTAAGGCCCCTTTCACACTACTGCGACTTCAAAGTCGCGTGATTTTACCGCAATTTTGGCGAAAATTTTGCCTCGATTTGCGGCCGCGATTTTGCCGCGATTTCAAGGATAGCCTGTGTAAATGGCATCAAAATCGGACCAAAGTAGTGCAGGGACTACATCGAAGTCGTACTAATATGAATGGTTGACTGTCATTGGAAATCATGGGGAATGACTTGTCATGCTACTTTGCAGTCCCAAATCGTGGGACAAGTCCTATAAGTGTGAAAGGGGCCTAAAGCATACTTACCATCATTATGCTCCTGGATCTGGAAGACCACGAACCAAATTTCATCTGCCCACTTTACAGGTTGGTCCTGCCAGACTCCGCCTTCTAAATCTGCATGGAGTGCTCTAACACACCCAATTAATGGGCTAGTCCCACCCAAACCCCACCTCTAAATATTCAAGGATCACCCACTTCATAGGCAGGTCCCACCAAGACCCCACCTCTAAATATTCTGGGATCACCCACTTGATGAACTGGTCCCACCCAGATCTCACCTCTATATATTCCGGAATCATGAACTTTATGGACTGGTCCATCCCAGACCCCACTTCTAAATATTCCGGGATCACCCACTTTATAGGCTGGTCTCACTAAGACCCTGCCTCTAAATATTCCGGGATCACCCACTTGATGAGCTGGTATCACCCAGACCTCACCTCTAAATATTCCGGATCACCCACTTTATTGGCTGGTCCCACCCAGATCTCCACCTCCAAATATTTCAGGATCACCCACTTTATAGACTGGTTCCATCCAGACCCCACTCTAAATATTCCGGGATCACCCACTTCATAGGCAGGTCCCACCAAGACCCCACCTCTAAATATTTCAGGATTACCCACTTTATGGGCTGGACCCAGCCAGACCCCACCTCTAAATATTCCAAGATCACCCACTTTATGTGCTGGTCCCACCCAGACCCCACCTCTTAGTATTTCAGGATCACCCACTTTATAGGGTTGTCCCACCCAGACCCCGCCTTTAAAGATTCTGGAATTACCCGCTTTATGGGCTTGTCCCACCCAGACCCCGCCTCTAAATATTCCGGGATCATCCACTTGCGGCCCCAAACCCCACAATTAATGTCTTTTTGAGTTGCTGTGCATGTGCAGTATCTCAAATAAGTTGATGCTGTTATCTCAGGACATAGCCCTGAACACAGTATTGTCAGGACAGAGGACCAAGATGTGGGACTGTCCCAGCAAATTCGGGACAGTTAGCATCTATGCATTAAAGTGAACCTGTCACACACACAGATTATATTCAGTAAAAAACACATGTCAAAAAGATTATCAGATTCAGAGACACAGGCAGCTGAAGCTACATGCAAACCTTGACTTTTGCTCTAATAGTCGCCCAGCTCCTCCAGCTCCCACCTCCAGAGGCTCTATATTGGTCAATCTATATAATATATGCTGCCTGTGCCTGCATCTATATTACTGACATTACTTGCTGTATACAGTTGCTGTTGAAAAGGAAACTAGCGTACTGAATAATTATTTTGCCCATTTACCCACAAGTATTTTTGATGCAACTTCCTGGTTCACATTCCATATTTCCACAATTATATATTTATGACATCCTGGGCTCCTGGGGAGTCGGTTGGATGAGGCTGGCTGTCATTTAATCCCAGAAGAGGAGTGCCATCTAGTGGTTGAGAGAAAGATGTGCGCCATATTTATTGGCAAAGGGAACTTTTTGAGAGGTAAAGCGCCAGATTAAATGTGAGTATTGCTGAGAAAACTGCATTTTTTATTTTTAATACTACTGGACAATACATTATTTTATCTAAGGAAAAAAAAACTGGAATTCTGGTTCTCTTAACACACAATACAAAAAATATTTAATAGCCAAAGTTACCGCCACCCCTTCCCCTGCCCAAACTGCCCACGACATGTATTTTGGGCTCTGCTGTCCCTCCCCCCGTCAACCCTGGACCGGCATGGTGGGTGTAAGCAAAGAAACGGAGGGAGACCAACCAATGTACGTTCAACGATCTCCCTTCTAGGGAATGGATATGGAAGGGAAGTATATTACATCACTTTCGAGTCCAGCTTTCACTGACTGGGGAAGAAGCTAATAGAGCACGCTCTGCGCTCCATTCGCTTAATGGGGGGCAGGGGAAAAGTCAGGGGTCAAATGATTTCTGATGTCTCAGTAAAGAGAACCTGTCATTACAGTGTTCTATCACATAGGGTGACATTGCCCCCGTATGTGATAGCAACAAAGTAAATTGGCAAAAACAAAAAAATAAACTAACAAAAAAAATGTGTGTCTATGGGAATGTTTGACCATTCTTCCAGACGCGCATTTGTGAGGTCAGGTACTGATGTTGGACGAGAAGACCTGCCTTACAGTCTCCGCTCCTTCTGTAGGTAGCTTAGCTTTAATAGTGTCAAAAGACTTTCGTTGGACCTCTGTATCCACCAAGTAATCCAGAAAGATGAGAAGCATAAAGTTCTCGTAGTAAAGGTCTCCTTGAGTGCGAGTTTCCTTGAGCACCAGGTCCCGATCCCTAAATTTGATGAGCTTAAAAATTAACCTCTAGCCATTGGTAAATGCAATGGGCCAGTTCCACCACAAAAAAATGAAAATCATGCTAGAGGCAGTAGAATCTGCAGTAAGTTATCGGTAAATAATGTAGAGCAGGGTTTCTCAACCAGGGTTCCATGAAACCCTAGGGTTCCTCTAGAGGTTGCTAGGGGTTCCTTAAGCAATGATCAATTTCTGCCCCTCAGATAATTTTCCACTGACACCATTGATCTTTTAAGCTATCTGTAAGGGGGTAATTCTTCCTAATGACCACAAGTGTAAGGAGCATTCTTCTCACTGACCATCACACTAATGTATCATAAGTTGTAGATATAATAATTATTAGCAGGGGTTCCCTGAAACCAGAAAGTTATATCATGGGTTCCTCTGTGTTGAAAAGGTTGAGAAAGGCTGATGTAGAGTCTGCGTCTTCAGCTTCCTCTGGTAGGCCCAATATCCAGGAATTATTTCATCTAGTTTAACCTCATACATCTTCTGCCAAAGTCTCCAGGGATATGACCTTGGTTTTTAATGTACGAAGGATGACCGAGTGATCCTGTATTATATCTTCCGTTATAGAGACCTGCTGCTCAACATCTGTGATATGTTCCCAAAAAGCATCTAGGTCATAGTAGATCAGACCAATATCTAAATAAAGGTGGTCTACTTTTGAGGTAAGAGCCGTCTGGAACCCAGAGATAGCCTTCATCACTGCTGAAGAGTTCGAAGTGATAGTCAGGATCCAGTGCTTCTGTTTGAGTAGCCATGGTCTAGCTGATGTTATCTCTAGCCAAGTCCTGCTGGGTCGTAATATCACCTGTACTGCAGGATGCAGCAAGGCTTCTCCCCTTGGTCATGTCCCACCATGTCAGTGAAAGAAGGGGAGGATTTAGAAGCAGTGGTAGGCCCTCTGCACCTCAAATAATAATGGAGAAATGGCTCCAAGCAGAAGAGCTCTGTGACTAGATGTCTGCTTCCCTTGCCATCTCAGACACGTTTGTAGGTGAGGTGCAGCGTGGTACGGCGGCAATAACAAACACAGTCCAAGTGTGATGAAAGAAATTGTATTGAAATAATGCAATGGCAGTTTACAATAAATCCGGTGGGAAGACATCCCATCCAGGAACACTCACAGGTCCAGCAGCGTGTAGAGCAGGTTCCAGCCAAGCTGACTGCGCCTTTTAGGAGGGGAAGAATGCATCCTGGCTGTCTCATGCCCAAGCAGGAAAATGTCCAGAGAAATTTAGAGCCCTACGCATTCCCTCCTCATCAGGAACCTTTCCCTGCTGCTAGTTCGGTCCTTACCAGGCAGGGTAATTCTCCCTACTCTACCCACTCGCAAAATTTGTGCCAAGCCTGAGAGCCAGGGCAATAAATAGACCCACAGATGGCTGCGGGAGTAAAATGGGGTGGCAGCATCCAAATGGATAGCTTCCCCAGTGACCCAGGAAACCATAGAGGAACCATGTTCCTCTTGACTTTCGGAAGAGCGCCACCTGCAGTGGAGAAAGTACACTGCACCTGCTTACAGGTTGGCCAATGGAAGGCTAATTAATAGGAGAAAGAGAGGCAAGAAATTGTGCT
The DNA here is from genome assembly GCA_029206835.1 of Rana muscosa. NCBI lineage: Eukaryota > Metazoa > Chordata > Amphibia > Anura > Ranidae > Rana > Rana muscosa. The sequence continues at coordinate 49,713,654 of JARGYO010000094.1, read as the reverse complement.
AAAAATGCACGTTACATGCCCTTTTTAAGATGCTCCAATTAAAGTCTATGTGGACCAAGAATACGTAGCTCATGTCATTTTTTCATTTTGAGAGACAAGCTTCAAGCCACAGGATGCTCACGTGTGAATGAACACCATGGGATATAATGGGAATCCTGTTGAGCCTTGGATTGATTGAGCATTGGATTGGTTGAGTGTGGGAGGTGGATATTTTTTTTTTAGCTTTAATAACTCTTATTTTCAGGAGCTCCCATTGAAGTCTTTGGGGCCATAAAACCTTCTACTTCAAAAGTAGCTCATGTACCTTTTTGAATGTCAGACATTAAGCTACAGGTTCCAAAGCTTCAAGCTACAAAACGCTCAGGTGTGAACCAGGGCTTAACTTTTATCACATAATGGCGGCGTACATGCTTTCTGAGATTCGCAGCGATCGTTCAGTATCGAGTTCCAATGTAGTGATGAGATAATTAGAAATGCGGCGGATGCAGGTGCTGAACTGGCAGCAGGCCGAGCCAGTAAACTCATCAGCCTCCGGCTGGGGTCAAAGTTCGCTTAATCAACGCGGTCAGCTAAATAAAAGCCATTATGGTGTTATCAGCAGCAGTACCGTCTCCTGGACATCTGTTGGTTCCCGACTCGCAATCAACCAGCTCCGATTCGGATTGGAATCATGAAAAGGTTCTTATTGATTACCTTCTCACGCTTAAGTCTGACTTATCAGAGAGTCTGACGGGGGAAGCGTTTGTGCTTCCCGCAGCAACTGACTGAAGGTTCCCTTAGATTCTATAAATAGAAAACTTGGGTATATTTGCCATTATTTGAGAAATTGCTCTGTTTGCCCTTGTGGATCATGCGCTGCCCTCCTGTAAAAACAGGAGCTAATGGAGTCTGTAAACGCTCCATCATCAAAGTCTAGATTTGCAACAATTTTAGTACATTAAGCCCAACATCTTCTTCTGCATACCTATATAACACCCTTCGCTCCCAAGATACATCATATAGGGGCCATAACTGATATAGAAGTCCTTCCTAAAATAGAAGGTACCTGTATGTCATCGCTTTAACCACAAATAGACTACTGTATATGAAGAGAAGTCTATCGATCTCCCCAGAGCTTTTTTTCTCAAAGAAAAGGTGCAGGTACTCCCCACCCCTTCCAATTCACCCCTGGTCTCCGCCCCATACCTACCTCTGAGCAATGTCCCTTGGTTCCACCTCCTACACGCCTCTCAGTTACGCCCCCCCTTAGACAATACAGACGCAAGTATCATTTTTGGGTGCTACCGTATTTTTCCGTGTATAAGACGCTATTTTTTTCCTAAAATAATAGCCTGTAATACGAGCTGCGTCTTATACACGGTCAGTCAGCCTGGGAGACAGCCGCGCAGGTGCATCGTGGCCCATAGCTTGTCAAACGGCTTCCTCCAATCACGAGCCGTATGTTACTGACGTCAGCTGGAGCTAGAGGAGGGGGTGGAGGTGGAGAGTGAGCAGATGCGATGCCATTGTAAGTGAAGAGTGCACAGATGCAACAGGGACCGGAGTGTTCTGAGCCCAAGATGTCAGAAAATAGTAAAAGTAAGTGATTGTCTTACTCTGCAAAATCAAACCAAATGTAGCCAGCTATGCAAAAGAGCATGGAAATAGAGCTGCAGAGAAACAGTTTGGACTTGCCTCCAATGAGTGTATGATCACACAGTGGAGAAAACAGGAAGAACAAACCCTGCATAATATACTGGTATTTAAACATTACCTGCGGTAATTGCTAAATAAAAATGTGTTCTGTTTTACCTATGTGTAAAATATTGATTTCTTAATTTTGGGTTGGAAAAGTGGGGGGCGTCTTGTACATGGGGGGCGTCTTATACACGGAAAAATACGGTAAGTAATTTGTATGGAATTTGCTGGTGAAAGGCAGTAAAATAGATCCCCTGCAGCCAGCAACAATAGATCCCCTCAGCAAAAATAGATCCCACCCAGCAATGGCAGAACCCCCCAGAAAATACAGATCCCCCAGCAACAATAGGTCACCCAGAAACAATAGACCCCCGACAACAATATACACCTCCCTCAACAGTAGATCTCTCTCATCAACAATTGACTCCCCAGAAACATAAAATCCCCTACAGCAACAATCCTACAGCAACAATAGATCACCCCACCAACAGCAATAGACCTCCCCAGCAACCAACATCAATAAACCCTCCAGCATACCCCAGCACCCCTAGGCATTACAAACATTTAGTGCTGGAGGTGCCTGAACTGAGTCCCCCCATGTTCTTGTTGAAAAAAAGCCATAGATCTCTCCAAATTGACTTCAGGTTTTCACAACGATTTCTTAAGTAATTTAGAATATATTACTTCCAACATTGTGATAACAGTTTGGGGAAGGTTTTTTTTTTGTCTAAAGCATGATTTGCTTTTGTGTACAAAGCCAGCTCCATTAAAACCATTTGACCAGTTCGGTGTTCAGGAACCTGAGTGGCCTGCACAGAGCCCTGGCCTCAACCCTAATGAACACCTTTGGGTGAATTATAACTCTGTGTGTGAGACAGGTCTTCTTATCCATCATCAGTATCTGACTGCACAAATATTCATTTGGCTGAATGGAGACAAAATCCCACGGGCTTCCTTCAAAACTTGTGGAAAGCTTTCCCAGCAGAGTGGATGCGAAGTGGAAGCTAACTCTATATGGATGGCCATGGTTTTGGAATGGGATGTCTAACAAGCTCATATAGGTATGATGGTGAGGTGTTCACAAACATTTGGCCATATAGTGCATGTAGATAATTATGTGATGAGTAAACATACCTGCCCCCATGCAAGTGTATAATTACAAACTATAGGCAGAAAAAACTTTGGCCTTATAGGTTACAAAAATAATGGGTGACCTCCTTCCAGGTCGCTACTGCTACTGCCCGTGACGTCATTGTGCCCGACGCTGCGCTCCTAGCCTCGCTCTCAGTATCCTGACCATCCGGATTTCACTGTCAGACGAAAGGACGGAGACAAACAGTGACAGGAGAACCATCACAGCCTGTACCTATCGCGGACGGACGTCACACTATGGGCCAGTTAAAGGACTTATGCCGGATATACAGAAACTACATGTAAGTGGATTAATATGCCTGTTGTAAATTAAATAAACAAAAACTAAAACTCGCGCTTATGGAGACATACAAAAATAAATGACAAGTGAAAAGAAATTATTATATGCGCAGCTGCTACAGCATAAGGCACTAACACCTTGAGAGATAAAAAATTATAAAATGCAGCGCTAGCGAATATAAATGTGCTCAATACAAACGTATGTGTGAATGTCAACCATCTAAACCTTTCGGGATGATGGTACACACTATTAGTGAAAAGATTATGCACCAATGATTGGTGTCACCAGAAATGCAGTGGGTGTAATACTAAATGTTACCACTAAAAAGTGATCAACTAAGTAAAACCAGAAAATATACTGTGCAAAACATTAAATGAACTGAACAACCAGGCAAATAGCTCTAGGAGTAATTCACAGTACTACAGATGGTTTTCAACATCAAAGAAATAATGTCCCATTTGCAACAGTGGTTGTAATATAGAAGGAAGGGAAAAAAAAAAAAAAAAAAAAAAAAAAATGCTTTAAAATAAAATAAAAGTCACCCAACATCCAACTTCTAGGACCAATAATGTTCGGTGAAATTCAACAGTTGGCTCAATAGCAGCAGAGATCAGAGGACCATGTGGGGAATAAAAAGAAAAAGCAACTTGTGAAGTACCGCTTAGGAACAGATTAACAATACGCTGTTATTGGGAAAACTCACAAGCCTTCAATGATAACCGAGCGTCAGTGTGTTCCGGGTTCACAACGGCGTGCGTTCCACAAGAACCGGAAGCAGCGTCACTGGTTCTTAGTGTTGACCGGAAATTTGTCAATGCATTTCGCCCCTCCTCCAGGGCATCATCAAGGACAATTGCTGCTATTGAGCCAACTGTTGAATTTCACCGAACATTATTGGTCCTAGAAGTTGGATGTTGGGTGACTTTTATTTTATTTTAAAGCATTTTTTTTTTTTTTTTTTTTTTTTTTTCCTTCCTTCTATATTACAACCACTGTTGCAAATGGGACATTATTTCTTTGATGTTGAAAACCATCTGTAGTACTGTGAATTACTCCTAGAGCTATTTGCCTGGTTGTTCAGTTCATTTAATGTTTTGCACAGTATATTTTCTGGTTTTACTTAGTTGATCACTTTTTAGTGGTAACATTTAGTATTACACCCACTGCATTTCTGGTGACACCAATCATTGGTGCATAATCTTTTCACTAATAGTGTGTACCATCATCCCGAAAGGTTTAGATGGTTGACATTCACACATACGTTTGTATTGAGCACATTTATATTCGCTAGCGCTGCATTTTATAATTTTTTATGTTGTAAATTAAAGATTACACTGTTCCTAACCTGGAGGCGCTTTCTCTCTCTTTTTTTCCTTTACAGTGCTCAGGCCTGTATATTGTTACTTGATTACGAAGATGATGTATCAACCCTTACTAAGCACCAACACCACAGAAGATATGACTGCTAGGAAACTGAAGTTGGTCTAGTGGGTTGGGTTATTATTGGATAGTGGGCAGAACCTTGCAGTTTATCCTTTTACACTCCCTGAAGTCGAGTGTGCATACAAATACAAGCAATTTAAAATTGCTAGGGTTACACATAGGTCTATGCTCAGACTACGATGTTAAAAAGAGCCGAAAGTATCTAGAGTTGGGTTGAGCCATATCCTTATAGTGGCGTTGGATCAACGTTGAAGGTGTTTAACTGAAAAAGGTGATTACCTCCAGATCTATTATGGAAGGAATTGGGGGTGTTTAACTGAAAAAGGTGATTACCTTCAGATCTAGTATGGAAGGATTAGCTTCTTGTTAAGAAAAGATCTTCGGAACGTACAACATGAACATCCCCCTCGTCGATGATACATTGGTCCTTCTCCAGCCAACAATATCATGACATTAAAAGTCCCTCTGCCCAATCAACCAACCAACCAACCAACTTAAAGGAGTGGGCTCAGTTTTTAAATGGTGTCATGCAAAGAGATAACCTGGTAGAACCCAATTAGAACAGAATGCAACAAGCCCACAGAGAATGGGTTCCATTTAAAAACCTAGCCAAATAAAACCATATACTTTATAGATATCCAGACTAGAATGTCCCTGACCAAGTAGGAAATCTTTTCTTTTTTTATAATTTCTTTATTTTTATTTTAACAAAGGGAAAATGAACAGCCTCTTCCATAATTACCATACATCACCTGTATATAAGCAACCAACAACACATCATCAAATTCAATATCGTTTAACCTTGACGTTGAATCTCGGGGAATATCAAAGACAGGAAATATCTCCATCTATATTCCACTTTCCAAATTGCTAACCAAACCTGGTCAAGGGGGAACGCAACCCCTGATTCAGGACCCGACACCGCAACTACCCCCCCTAATGTTCCAGACATAGCAGCTAATATCAGACATATTCCCCTCTTTTCCTTTTTCTGCCCCCCTCCCCCACCTTAAAGGAAAAAAACAAAGAAAATAATTTAATTCCACCACCCTCCCCCCCCCAAAAGGCTCCCCCTCCTCTCGATTTAAGTTATACTAAAGGACCCATGTCCTCCTCCCTCATCTCCTGGGGGTCACATCAATAAGTTTTCTTCCTTCCTCTGAAGAAACAAAAAGATTCCACGGCGACCATGTTTTCATATAGATTTCTCGGTTTGGTCGAGATGTCCAGACTAGATCTTCCATTCGGTTTACTTCCTTTTCAACAGTTTGGCCTCTAGTAGTCCCAATCCGGACCTGACTCATTTTCTCTCTGACCCAATTCTTATGATGTCTTTATTTTGTAGATGATGCGCAGATACTTGTGTAGTGATACCTTCAACTAAGAAGGCCGCAGATTTAGTTTGGGCCCTGAAAACAGCTCCGCCAACCCCCGGCAATGTACTCGACCCCCTACTGGCACAGTTAGTATTGGCAGCAATATATATATTCTTATACTGTATGAGTAAACCCAGACACCAAGACAATAATGAAAGGGGTATAAAATTTACTTTAAGCTTTTGGTAAGAAAGGTTAACAGTGATAACAGTTCACAGGTAATAAATTGCAGAGCCCTGCAGCAATAAACATACTATGCAGTAAAATGAACAATAAAGGTGCGCCGCGTGGGCGACCGTTAACTAGGCGTCCTGTGACGCAGTAACTAAATGAACTAACTAGCTGGCCAGGCCTGGCTCAGATATCTACAACTCAGTCTATAGGGGATGATGGTTTCTTCACCGGCAATTCTTTAAAGGTGGTGCACATAACAGAATAACATTTGTAATCCAATGGGAAGGTTGTGATGAAATAAACACTTTACTTCTATGAACTCTGAGTTCAACTCTGATAAAGTTCTCCAGTGAGAGTATCAGAAATAACTTGTGGGCCAAGGCAGTCTATAGGCACATTAACAGCAACAGTATATGGTCTGAGCATACGCTCGCTCACCCCTCCGGACGCGATCCCAGTCCGGGAACTTCCACCGACTGTGTCCACACACACACACACACAGTGTCTCCAGCGATCGGGTCCCCGATCCAACCAAGGTTGTAGACAAGCGAAGTCAGATGCCACCCAGGCTCGCAGTGGGGTGGAAGGCTCTTTGGTGCTGCGCAAGGCCTCAGGCTTCAGGCCTTGCACTCCGGCACATCCGCACAGGAGGCTCAGTCACTGAAGTCTCGTGTCCCAAAGAGACCGAGCCCAGCCTCGCCTCCTCCTTTTATAACCCCTCCCATGAGTCTCTGGGGTGGAAACATACCGAAAGGGATTCTGGACAAGGTAGTCCCAAGAGTCTTAAAGCGGACCCCGCTACACTTGTAAATGTCTTACATATCCTTTCCTTACAAATCTATACTTTATTAAACCTTTTATGACCACAGCTTTTTCTAAGTTTAGAAGCCCAAATCAAGTTTAGAAGAGTCATTATGCATCAGTAAACTTAACAACAACGCAATGATTGGACATTTGGCCTAAGAACTAGGAAAACACACATCTGCACATTCCTAGTTCTCTGCTGCAAGGTTAATTAAGGTTCTCAACACAAGGAACATTTTTCATGTGGACTTAAATAGGCAGGTTGTGGTTATGAAGGGGATAATACAGTATATCTTGATAGGTTTGGATGTATACTGTGACCAAATGTAATGATTATTGCATACCTTCTCCCTCTCCGTTCTTACATTAATCTATCTCTCCTTGCTGATGCTGACAATCAGTTTTTCTACCATTTCTGCTTTTGTCATATCACACTTAGATATTTAAAGATATATCTGATGGAAAAAAGTCAGACCCATTCAGGTTGAGCCACATCTTCCCATTGGCATTGGATCAATGTTGAAAAAAGTGATTACCTCCAGATCAGGTATGGCAGGATGCCCCGTTTTACCTTCCTAGTAATAAAAGGTCTTCAGAACAAACCACAACATGAGCAACAACATCCTCTCTGCAGGTGGCCAACTCATCAATGATACATTGGCCCTTCTCCAGAATTAAAAAGGACATCTTATGCCGCATACACACGACCGGTTTTTCAGTCGGAAAAAAAATTGGATGGTTTTTCCGACGCAATTATGCTCAAGCTTGTCTTGCATACACACGGTCACACAAAAGTTCTCCGAACTTTCGTGCGTTAAGAACGCGGTGACGTACAACACTACCACGAGGCGAGCATGCATCAAATTGTTTCCGAGCATGCATGTTTTTTTTTCGGTCGGAATTGCATACAGACGAACGGATTTTCCGAACGAACTTTTTTCCATCGGGAAAATAGAGAACCTGCTCTCTATCAAACTCCGTCGGAAATTCCGACAGAAAAAGTTTGATGGGGCATACACACGGTCGGATTATCCAACAAAAAGCTCCCATCTGGCTTTTTCCATCGGAAATTCCGACCGTGTGTACGCGGCATTACACAACTGCTTTTGGGCAGCCAGCATTATCAAGACAGTGAAAGTCTATCTGCTCAACCAACTAAAAGGAATGGGCTCAGATTTTAAATGACAAGATGCAAATGGATACAATGGTAGAATCTCATTAGAACAGAATGGAACAAACCCACAGAGAATGGGTTCCATTTTAAAACATAGCCAAAGAAAACCATACTGTATATAGATATCCCACAACAGCTACCCAGACCAGCAATATCCCCGACCAAGCAGGAAATCTCTTCATCAGTTTGGTCTCTAGTAGTCCCAATCTGGACCCAACTCATTTTCACTTGTACCCAATTATGATGTCTTTGCTTTGTAGATGATATGCAAAAACTCAGACAGTATCAGACCCATTCAGGTTGTGCCACTTTTACCATTGGCATCTGATCACCGGTGGTGGTGTTTAACTGAAAAGGGTGATTACCTCCAAGTCTGGTAAGGACGGATGCCTAGTTTTAGCCTGCTATTGAGAAAAGATCTTTACAACCTACCACAACATCAGCATCACCCTCTCTGCAGGTGGACAAATCATCCATGATTAGGGATGAGCTTCGTGTTCGAGTCGAACATACGTTCGACTCGAACATCGGCTGTTCGATCGTTCGATTTGGGCCGTTCGCGCCAAATTCGAGTGACGCGAACGGCCCACAATGCACTACGCCATCGCAGTGTCATCCAGGCGCTGTGATTGGCCAAGCATGCACTGTGACCCCGCATGCTTGGCCAATCACAGCGCCGGCAGCGAGGAGAGCAATGATTGGCCACAGGTAGGATGCTTGTGGCCAATTATTGCTGATGGGGTTTAGTACACGCCCCACACTATAAAAGGCCGCCAGCGCGGCGGCCTTGTGTAGTGTGTTCCGGAGCAGGGAAAGAGAAGCATAGGCAGGGACAGTGTCATTTTTTTTCCTTTACTAATCCTGGATTCCTTGTGTTTAGGGACAAATAAGGATAGGTAGGGAGAGTGTCAGTGACAGTGTGCTATTCTGTGCTAATCCTTGTTTGTAGGGACAGAGAGGTACAGTGAGGGAAACTGACAGTGTGCTATTCTGTTCTAAAACTATTTTGCTGTTCCATATTTTCAATCCTTGAGTTGAGGGACAGAGAGCTACAGTGAGGGAAAGTGTCAGTGTGCTATTCTGTTCTAAAACTATTTTGCTGAACCATATTTTCAATCCTTGAGTTGAGGGACAGAGAGGTACAGTGAGGGAAAGTGTCAGTGTGCTATTGTGTTCTAAAACTATTTTGCTGAACCATATTTTCAATCCTTGAGTTGAGGGACAGAGAGGTACAGTGAGTGAAACTGACAGTGTGCTATTCTGTTCTAAACCAATTTTGCTGTTCCATATTTTCAATCCTTGAGTTGAGGGACAGAGAGGTACAGTGAGGGAAAGTGTCAGTGTGCTATTGTGTTCTAAAACTATTTTGCTGAACCATATTTTCAATCCTTGAGTTGAGGGACAGAGAGGTACAGTGAGTGAAACTGACAGTGTGCTATTCTGTTCTAAACCAATTTTGCTGTTCCATATTTTCAATCCTTGAGTTGAGGGACAGAGAGGTACAGTAAGGGAAACTGACAGTGTGCTATTCTGTTCTAAAACTATTTTGCTGAACCATATTTTCAATCCTTGAGTTGAGGGACAGAGAGGTACAGTGAGGGAAAGTGTCAGTGTGCTATTGTGTTCTAAACCAATTTTGCTGTTCCATATTTTCAATCCTTGAGTTGAGGGACAGAGAGGTACAGTGAGTGAAACTGACAGTGTGCTATTCTGTTCTAAACCAATTTTGCTGTTCCATATTTTCAATCCTTGAGTTGAGGGACAGAGAGGTACAGTGAGGGAAAGTGTCAGTGTGCTATTGTGTTCTAAACCAATTTTGCTGTTCCATATTTTCAATCCTTGAGTTGAGGGACAGAGAGGTACAGTGAGTGAAACTGACAGTGTGCTATTCTGTTCTAAACCAATTTTGCTGTTCCATATTTTCAATCCTTGAGTTGAGGGACAGAGAGGTACAGTGAGTGAAACTGACAGTGTGCTATTCTGTTCTAAACCAATTTTGCTGTTCCATATTTTCAATCCTTGAGTTGAGGGACAGAGAGGTACAGTGAGGGAAAGTGTCAGTGTGCTATTGTGTTCTAAAACTATTTTGCTGAACCATATTTTCAATCCTTGAGTTGAGGGACAGAGAGGTACAGTGAGGGAAAGTGTCAGTGTGCTATTGTGTTCTAAAACTATTTTGCTGAACCATATTTTCAATCCTTGAGTTGAGGGACAGAGAGGTACAGTGAGTGAAACTGACAGTGTGCTATTCTGTTCTAAACCAATTTTGCTGTTCCATATTTTCAATCCTTGAGTTGAGGGACAGAGAGGTACAGTGAGGGAAAGTGTCAGTGTGCTATTCTGTTCTAAACCAATTTTGCTGTTCCATATTTTCAATCCTTGAGTTGAGGGACAGAGAGGTACAGTGAGGGAAACTGACAGTGTGCTATTGTGTTCTAAAACTATTTTGCTGAACCATATTTTCAATCCTTGAGTTGAGGGACAGAGAGGTACAGTGAGGGAAAGTGTCAGTGTGCTATTGTGTTCTAAAACTATTTTGCTGAACCATATTTTCAATCCTTGAGTTGAGGGACAGAGAGGTACAGTGAGTGAAACTGACAGTGTGCTATTCTGTTCTAAACCAATTTTGCTGTTCCATATTTTCAATCCTTGAGTTGAGGGACAGAGAGGTACAGTGAGGGAAAGTGTCAGTGTGCTATTCTGTTCTAAACCAATTTTGCTGTTCCATATTTTCAATCCTTGAGTTGAGGGACAGAGAGGTACAGTGAGGGAAACTGACAGTGTGCTATTCTGTTCTAAAACTATTTTGCTGAACCATATTTTCAATCCTTGAGTTGAGGGACAGAGAGGTACAGTGAGGGAAAGTGTCAGTGTGCTATTGTGTTCTAAAACTATTTTGCTGAACCATATTTTCAATCCTTGAGTTGAGGGACAGAGAGGTATAGTGAGTGAAACTCACAGTGTGCTATTCTGTTCTAAACCAATTTTGCTGTTCCATATTTTCAATCCTTGAGTTGAGGGACAGAGAGGTACAGTGAGGGAAACTGACAGTGTGCTATTCTGTTCTAAAACTATTTTGCTGAACCATATTTTCAATCCTTGAGTTGAGGGACAGAGAGGTACAGTGAGGGAAAGTGTCAGTGTGCTATTGTGTTCTAAAACTATTTTGCTGAACCATATTTTCAATCCTTGAGTTGAGGGACAGAGAGGTACAGTGAGTGAAACTGACAGTGTGCTATTCTGTTCTAAAACTATTTTGCTGAACCATATTTTCAATCCTTGAGTTGAGGGACAAAGAGGTACAGTGAGTGAAACTGACAGTGTGCTATTCTGTTCTAAACCAATTTTGCTGTTCCATATTTTCAATCCTTGAGTTGAGGGACAGAGAAGGACACTCGTAGAAATTATCAGTGTGCTATTCTGTGCTAAATCTTGTTTGTAGGGAGGGACAGAGTAGGACAGTGAGTGAAACTGACAGTGTGCTATTCTGTTCTAAACCAATTTTGCTGTTCCATATTTTCAATCCTTGAGTTGAGGGACAGAGAAGGACACTCGTAGAAATTATCAGTGTGCTATTCTGTGCTAAATCTTGTTTGTAGGGAGGGACAGAGTAGGACAGTGAGGGAAAGTGTCAGTGTGCTATTCTGTTCTAAAACTTTTTTGCTGAACCATATTTTCAATCCTTGTGTTTAGGGACAGAGAAGGATAGGCAGGGGACAGTGTCAGTGCCATTTTTGCTAAGCCTCCTGCACAATATACACCTGAAGGTAGCCCTTATTGCTGTTTTTCCCATCTCCCTGCAGGCCATCCATTAAAATGTCTGGAAGGCAACCAAGGAGAGGCAGACAGTCAGGAGGCAAAAAAAGAGGGCAAGCAGGCTCTGTGTCTGGGGGCAACAGTGCTGGTCGTGTACGCGGTGCATTGTCATCAGCACATGGCCATGGGACACGCTTGTCCTTGTTTTCGGCAGCTGGACATGTTGAGCCACATCATGCCGAAGACTTGGTAGAGTGGATGACCAAGCCCACCTCATCCTCCTCATCCTCTCTCACCCAGGCTCAGGGTACTGGCAAAGCAGCTGCCAAAGCGTCCTCTTCTCTGGTATCATTATCTTCATTAGTCAATCCTTCCCTAGACCCACCATGCCCTCCTCCTGAGGAGTCCCCCGAACTGTTTGAGCACAGTGTTGGGTACATGCTCCAGGAGGATGCCCAGCGTTTGGAAGGATCTGATGATGATACCCAGCTAGAGGAAGGCAGCAGCGTGAGAGCAGAGAGAGGGGATGCTCAAGAAGGACACCAATCTGGCAGTCATGTTCCAGCAGCTGCAGCATACTGCCAGATTGGCTCCAGTGATGAGGAGGGAGGGGATGATGAGGTCACTGACTCCACGTGGGTGCCTAATAGGAGAGAGGAGGAGGAGGAGGATGAGGAGGAGGCACATCTCCAACGAGGCAGGATGCCCTTGAGTGGCCAGCGTATGGACAGCACACCGACGGAATCACACCGCAGAGCTCCGCCTGTGCAGGGCGCTGCCTCTGCCCGTCATTCAAAAAGTTATTTGGTGTGGGCCTTTTTTGAGGCGAGTGCATCAGATCGCACAGCTGCTGTTTGCAACATATGTCTCAAGCGTATATCGCGTGGCCAAAACATCAGCCGCTTGGGCACCACATGCTTGATCAGACATATGTTGACCTGCCATGCAGCTCGTTGGCAAGCCTACCTTAAAGACCCACAACAAAGAACAAAGCTGACCTCTTCTTGCACCGCATCAGCTGGGATCTCCAACCCCACTATACCTTCACTCCTCTCTGAAACCTGCTCTGAGAGGAATGAAGGTGTAGAATTAGGTGTGTCACAGGCAAGTACTTGCAGGCACTCTGCTAGCAGTACACCAACGTCCGATTCTAGCAGGCAAATTTCCCTGCCCCAGCTGCTGGACCGTCGAAAGAAGTTCACTCCCAGCCATCCACATGCCCAGCGGTTGAATGCTAGCTTGGCTAAATTGCTAGCGCTTCAACTGCTGCCTTTTCAGTTGGTAGACTCGGCCCCCTTCCGTGAGTTTGTGCAATGTGCGGTTCCTCAGTGGCAGGTTCCCAAACGACACTTTTTCGCACGGAAGGCTATTCCGGCTCTCTACAGTCATGTGGAAGGCAATGTCTTGGCCTCGCTGGACAGGGCGGTCAGCGGTAAGGTGCATATTACCGCTGACTCATGGTCCAGCAGGCATGGACAGGGACGTTACCTTTCTTTCACGGCCCATTGGGTCACTCTTTTGGCAGCTGGGAAGGATGCAGGACAAGGTGCAGTAGTGTTGGAGGTTGTTCCACCGCCACGCCTCCAAAATGCTACTACTGGTTGTGACACACCTCTCTCCTCCACCCCCTCCTCTTCTTCTTCCTCCATGGCCTCTTCCTGTGGTTTGTCCTCGGAACCAGCGGTGCTCCGTAGGCGTTCAAGGGGCTACGCAAGTACGCAGGCAAAAAGATGCCATGCCGTGCTTGCGCTGGTGTGTTTGGGGGACAGGAGCCACACTGGGGCAGAGGTCCTGTCTGCTCTGCAGGGGCAGGCCGAGAGGTGGTTGACGCCACACCAGCTTAAGCCAGGAATGGTGGTTTGCGACAATGGCACCAACCTCCTCTCCGCCCTCCGACAGGGACAACTGACCCATGTGCCCTGTATGGCTCACGTCCTTAACCTGGTGGTGCAGCGGTTCTTGGGCAGGTACCCGGGCTTACAGGATGTCCTGAGGCAGGCCAGGAAAGTCTGTGTACATTTCCGCAGATCTTATAATGCCAGTGCTCGCCTGGCTGAGCTTCAAAAAGGAGTTGAACCTGCCCAAGAACCGCCTTATATGTGACATGCCCACCAGGTGGAACTCAACGTTGGCCATGCTGCAGCGGCTGCACACGCAGCAGAGGGCCATCAATGAGTACCTGTGCGACTACGGCACCAGGACAGGGTCAGGGGAGCTCGGGTTTTTTTCACCACGCCAGTGGGGCATGATCAGGGATGCATGCACTGTCCTGGCACCATTTGAGGAGGCCACGAGGATGGTGAGCAGTGACAGTGCATGCATCAGTGACACTGTACCTCTTGTCCACCTGTTGGAGCACACGCTGCGTGGAATAATGGACAGGGCACTTGAGGCAGAACAGAGGCAGGAAGAGGAGGACTTCCTTGCCTCTCAAGGCCCCCTTTACCCAGACAGTGTTCCTTCTGTCCCACCCATCGCACAGGAAGAGGAGGAGGAGGAGGAGGATTGTGTCAGCATGGAGGTGGAGGCTGGCACTCAGCATCATCAGCAGCAGTCTTTTAGGGATGATTTACAGTCCCAAGAAACCAGTGGACTTGTACGTGGCTGGGAGGAGGTGGCTGCGGATCATGTCGTCCTTAGTGACCCAGAGGACTCCGGACTGAATGCCTCAGCTAACCTACGCTGCATGGCCTCCCTGATCCTGCAAAGTCTGCGGAAGGATCCTCGTATTCTTCGGATCAAGGAGAGGGACCATTACTGGCTGGCCACTCTCCTTGATCCACGGTACAAGGGTAAGGTTGCGGACCTTATCGTACCGTCGCAGAGGGAGCAGAGGATGAGACAACTCCGGGAGGCCTTGCAGAAAGGTCTGTGCAACGCGTTCCCAGAGACTGGGAGGTTACAAACTCCTGGTCCTGGACAACGAGTTGCTGAGGCTTCGGGCAGTCAAAGAAGGAGCGGTGGGGAAGGTGGCCGTCTGACCGATGCGTTCAGACAATTCTTTAGTCCGCAGCCCCAAAGTATGATCGGTTCCAGCAACCATCGCCAGCGTCTGATATACATGGTGCAGGAATACCTAGGGGCAAGGTCAGACTTGGACACCTTCCCCACCGAAAATCCTCTGGCTTACTGGGTCTTGAGGATGGATCACTGGCCAGAGCTTGCACAGTATGCAATTGAGCTACTGGCCTGTCCTGCATCCAGCGTTCTTTCAGAACGCACATTCAGTGCTGCTGGAGGATTTGTCACGGATCACAGGGTGCGCCTGTCCACCGACTCGGTTGATCGACTGACTTTCATCAAGATGAACCAGTCTTGGATCACCACCAGCTACCACACACCAGATGCTGATATAACAGACTAATTGATTTTAAAATGTCACATCCCTTCAAGACTGATGCTGATGCTGAGTGCCTGTGCTGTTATGTTGACTGGCTATCCTCCTCCTCCTCCTCAATGATACGATTAACGATGATAGCTTGGAAGATCATTTTGGTTTATGGGTGACGCCACCAGTGGCTAAGGCCCAATTTTTCAGCCCCTGTTTAACAGGGGCGTGTAATTAAAATTTTTGATGCAATACTTTGCAACAGGCCTCATTGCTGTGCTCCAAGTACAGTATCTGTGAGGGGTTGCAGTGTTGTGCCACCAGTGCCTAAGGCCCAATTTTTCAGCCCCTGTTCAACAGGGGCATGCAATTATAATTATTGATCTAATAATTCACAGCAGAGAGCATTGCTGCGCCCACCAAGAGTAACTGTCAGGCCTTACAGTGTTGTGGCACCAGCACCACCATCACCACCACCACCACCACCAAAGGCCCAATTTTTCAGCCCCTGTTCAACAGGGGCATGCAATTATAATTATTGATCTAATAATTCACAGCAGGGAGCATTGCTGCGCCCACCAAGAGTAACTGTCAGGCCTTACAGTGTTGTGGCACCAGCACCACCATCACCACCACCACCACCACCAAAGGCCCAATTTTTCAGCCCCTGTTCAACAGGGGCATGCAATTATAATTATTGATCTAATAATTCACAGCAGGGAGCATTGCTGCGCCCACCAAGAGTAACTGTCAGGCCTTACAGTGTTGTGGCACCAGCACCACCACCACCACCACCACCACCACCAAAGGCCCAATTTTTCAGCCCCTGTTCAACAGGGGCATGCAATTATAATTATTGATCTAATAATTCACAGCAGGGACCATTGCTGCGCCCACCAAGAGTAACTGTCAGGCCTTACAGTGTTGGGGCACCAGCACCACCATCAAAGGCCCAATTTTTACTACCACTGATCAACAATTATATGTTATTACAATTCCTGATATTATACTTGACAGAAGGGCGTTCCAGCACCCACCAAGAATAACTGTGAGCGCTTTCAGTGTTGTGCCAACACCAACACCTAAGGGGCCAATTTCTGCAGAGTATATACGGAAGGTCCCTACTTTCAAACATCCAACTTACAAACTACTACTACTTGCAAACGGAAGAAGACAACAGGAAGTGAGAGGAAATCTACCCCTTGGAAGGAAAATTCTCTCCTGTAAGAATTAATATGGGAGAAAGGTGTCTCCTCTCTACTGATGCTTTATCACCAATCCTTGTTTCAATAAAAACACCACATTTCAAAAACAGTTGTCATTGGGACGCAAAGTGAGGTGAAATGTTCTGAACAGGGGCACAGACAGCAAAAAAAATGTGACAGGGGTGATAACCGTTCCCTATGTTTTACAAAAAACTAAAAAAAAGGAATTTGCCATGGAGCTCCACTTAAACAATGCAGCTGTTCAAAATTATAAACAGATTCTACATAAGAACAAACCTACAGTCCCTGTCTTGTATGCACCGCCTGTATACGGCTGTTCAGAGTATATAGGGCCTTTTTTATTTTGTGTGCGGGGTTCCCCTTAATATCCATACAAGACCCAAAGGGGCTGGTAATGGGCTGGGGTAGGGGGGGGGGGTTGATGGGGTAGCTATGCCATTTTTCCTAAAGATTTTCATCCATATTACCGGGACCAGACATTGCATTAAAGCCGCAAGCAGTTTTAAATGACTTTTTTCCCTTTAGAAATGTTATTTTGTGCAGGGACAGTTCTAAACACGGGAAACACGTGGCACTTCACAGGCATACTTTAGACACCCCCCAGGTACAATAGTTAAAGGAATATTTGACTTATTTTTTTTCACTTTATGCATCATTAAAATGACTGCTCCCGGAAAACGTCAGTTTTTAAAACTTCTTTTTGCATTGATACATGTCCCCTGGTGCAGAAGCCGGGTTCCCAAACTCTGTTTCGGACAATAACATGGATAATAGTCGTTATAATTAGCACTTTAGAATCCGAACGTTCGCATCCATTGTCTTTAATAGGGTTCTAATGTTCGCGCGAACTTTCGGTCCGTTCGCGGGTTCTGGTGCGAACCGAACCCGGGGGTGTTCGGCTCATCACTATCCATGATACTTTGGCCTTTCTCCAAAATGAAAAAGGACATCTTACACAATTGCCTTTGGGCAGCCAGCAGTTTTCGAGACAGTGGACGTCTAGCTACCCAACCAACCAGCCTACCTAAAGGAATGTGCTCAGATTTTAAATGACATAATGTAGATGGATACCCTGGTAGAATCCAATTAGAACAGAACGGAACAAGCCCACAGAGAATGGGTTCTATTTAAAACCTTAATCCAATAAAAACCCATTATAGATATCCCACAACAGCTACCCAGACCAGCAATATCCCCAACCAAGCAGGAAATCTCTTCATCAGTTTGGCTTCTAGTAAACCTAATCTGGACCCAATTCATTCTTCCTCTCAGACCCAGTCCTTATAAAAACTTGTTTTATATATGACACCTAAGATACATGTAAATGTTCTACTTATCCTTCCTATAACTCTACTCTTTATTAAACCTTTCATTACCACAGTTGTTTGAAGCATAGATGCCCAAATTAAGTTTAGCAGAGTCATCGTGCATCAGTAAACTTGACAATAACTCTATGACCATTTTTCTGTTTGACATTGGGCCTAAGAACTAGGAATACACACAGTTGCACATTCCTAGTTCTCTGCTGCAAGGTTAATTACGGTTCTCAGCGCAAGGAGGACTCTTCACGTGGACTTAAAAAGGCGGATTTTTATCATGAAGGGGCTAATATATCTTGATATGTTTGGATGTATACCATGCCCAGATGTAACGGGCCTTTGCTACTCTCTCCCTCTTCCTCTACAATTCATTTATGCACCTAACTCCATTTCTATCACCCTTCCCACCCTTATCTCCATCCATCCCAATTTGTTGACAATAAGGTTTATTACTATTTTTGTTTTGTCTTATCAAACTTAGATGGCACACTATGATGGACCACCTTGACCATTTTGATGGACCAACTTGATGGAACACCTTGATCTCTTGATGGATCACCTTGATGGAACATCTTGACCATCTTGATGGACCACCTTGATCATCTTAATGGACCACCTTGATCTCTTGATGGATCACCTTGATGGAACATCTTGACCATCTTAATGGACCAACTTGATGGAACACCTTGATCTCTTGATGGATCACCTTGATGGAACACCTTGACCATTTTGATGGACCACCTTGATCATCTTAATGGACCAACTTGATGGAACACCTTGATCTCTTGATGGATCACCTTGATGGAACATCTTGATGGATCACCTTGATCTCTTCATGGATCACCTTGACCATCTTGATGGACCACCTTGATCATCTTGATGGATCACCTTGATTGACCACCTAGTCTTTTTCTGCTGTGATTTTAGCTGTTGATCCATTGCTCACACACACACACACACACACACACACACACACACACACACACACACACACACATAGAAGGCCAGAAGAATGGTATACATTGTTGGTAATCAAGGTATAGATTCCTTCTTACCTGTTGTTGGCTTTGTTCTTCTAGATTGAGTTTGACTTCCAAAGACTGGCGTGCTTCCAGAAAGGCTTTGCGGTGCTTGCGATCCGCCATGTAGTAGGACATGATGCCGACAGTGATTGTGCACAGGTAGATGGCTATATTGGACAACACCTTGGGAGAGGAAAGAAGGAATGAGGCTCATTAGTTGTGTATAGGACTGATAACACTTCAAATTTTGTTCAAAACCAAAAAGAAATTAAACTGTAAAGACTCCCTGGAGTCAAGGGAAACATCATGGAGGACCATTACCACCGCTGTCTTCCGCTGTGACAAACACTGAACATACCCAATATGGCGCATGCAGAGTAAGAGCCCATTCAGGGAAGACAGCACTGCTACCATGTACCTTGCACCATGTGCCCTTGACCCAGTCTGTGGACAGTATGCACAAACCACCAGGATTAGGATAACAAAGTGTTTAATCTGCAAGACTCCAATCAAACTATTCTGCTAACATGTTGCCTTCCATGAGCTTTCCTTTCCCCCTCATCATCATTACATTACATAAATGATCTTAGTTGAAGTAACATAATTTTGGGGTCACTATGTTTCTCTATGCAAAGTAGGCAGATCATGACTAGTGGGAGGGGCCAGTGGGCTGCTGTACATAACTTCCTGAAAACATCTCAGCGCTCCTTTCAAGAGCCCTCAGCCCTAATTCAAGCAGTGGCGGTGCGTCCATAGAGGGCGCAGGAGCGCCGCCTCCTCTCGCTCCTGCACCGCCACTGAAAAACAATACATAGATTCATGCATTGCATGAACCTATGTATTGTCGCCACTGCCGCCCACTATTCAGATGGCCGGCCCCCTGGCGAGCGCCGGCCAACTGAATAACGGCAGCTGGTTGGCTGTGGAAGTGCCTATCAGAGCCAGCTGTAATCGGCTTCCAAATAGTTAACCAGGGGACGCACGGGGAGTGCGTTCCTTGGTTAACACTGACACGCATCTCAGCCAATCAGGTTCACCTGATCTGGTTACCGGTAACCTGATTGGCTGAAGCGACATCGAGGGTGGGACTACATCGAGGGATCGTGGAGGAGGATCCGAGGATGGCTGACAGAGAAAGGCAAGTGGCAGGTGGGTGGGGGGGGGGCAATATGGCGGCATTTTAGGGGCAAACTGGCGGCAATTGATGGGCACAGTGGCGACAATGGCATGGCACAGTGGCTGCGTTTGGCATGGCACAGTGGCGACAATTGATGGGCACAGTGGCGACAATGGCATGACACAGTGGCTGCGTTTGGCATGGCACAGTGGTGACAATTGATGGCACAGTGGCTGCGCTTAGCATGGCACAGTGGCGACAATTGATGGGCACAGTGGTTACAATGGCATGGCACAGTGGCGACAATTGATGGCATGGCACAGTGGCGATAATTGATGGGAACAGTGGCGACAATTGATGGCACAGTGGCTGCGTTTGATGGCATGGCACAGTGGCGACAATTGATGGGCACAGTGGCTGCGCTTGATGGCATGGCACAGTGGCGACAATTTTATGGCACAGTGGCGACAATTTTATGGCACAGTGGCTGCGTTTGATGGGCACAGTGGCGGCAATTGATGTTTTTTTTTTTTTCGTTTGTTTGCGCCCCCCAAAATTTTGAGCACCAGCCGCCACTGGGCATGAGGTATGCAAATATCAGAATGCCTTGACGGGTGGATGTCAGTCGAGAGGAGTGGGCATTCCCGGGCAGGCTGCATTTACATAGGGAATGCCCACATGTGATGTTGAGCCTCCATGATGGAAAGAACCAAAATCCAATGAATGAAAGGGGAGGGGCCAAGGACCGTTAGGCTGGGGAGTAAGGGCTAGAAGATGCTGCTGGATGCCCACCAGCCAGGAAATGAGGTGGGCTCTATCTGGCGGCTGACTTCAGCGTCACATGTGGGAATTACCTAGGACTATCAGCATTCAAATGGTAATACCCCCTCCTCTACACTGATACCCACCCAGCAAGGCATTTTCGATATTTGCATAGCTCCTCCCACTGCTTGCATCAGGGCTGAGGGTTCTTGAGAGGAGTACTGAGGCTGTGATGTTTTCAGAAAGCTATGTACGGCACCCTGCCAGCCTCTCTCCCCTACCATGATCTGCCGACATTGTGTGGAGAAGCACAGAGACCCCGTAATGAAATCACTGGGTCTAATATGAGGTATAAAGGCCCCTCCCACTAGTCATGATCTGCCTGCATTGTATAACCACTTAATGGGTTATGGCTAAAGCTAACAACCATAACCCCGGTATTTTTTTTTCCAGCTGGCAACTGGCTTTCTCATAAAAGAGGTCCAAGCAGCTAACTAGCTGCTGGATTGACTTTAGAAGCAGCGGGAGGGGTCACCCACCCAGCACATCCGATAAATGATCTGATGGGTCGTGCAGCTGGCCCTAGAAGTTACCAGAGACCAGATTATCTCTGATCACTTCTATGGTCTTGGAGGACCTGAGCGATGTCATGACATTTTTTATCTTTTGCATTATAAGGTAGAGGAGAGATTTGGGGTCTTATAGACCCCAGATCTCTCCATAAAGAGGACCTGTCATCCTTTATTTCTATTACAGGGGATGTTTACATTCCTTGTAATAGGAATAAAAGTGATAAAAAATAAATACAAATTATACTAATAATAAAAGGGACAGTGTAAAAATAAATAAGAAAAAACTTTTTTTTTAAAGAGCCCCTATCCCTCTGTGCCCGCCAGAAAAAGCGAACGCATATAGTCGTGCATGCATACAGTATGTAAACGGTGTTCGCACATGTGGAGTTCTGCCGCAAACGTTATAGTGAGAGCAATAGGAAACTTCCTCTGTAACTCTAAACAGGTACCGTATATACTCGAGTATAAGCCGAGCCAAATATAAGCCGAGGCACCTAATTTTACCACAAAAAAATGGGAAAACGTATTGACTCGAGTATAAGCCTAGGGTGTCCATCTGCATGCCTCACTGTGCCCATCTGCATGCCTCACTGTGCCCATGCCTCACTGTGTCCATGACTAGACTTAAATTTAACATGGGAGTATATGGAAGGGGGGTGCCCGGCTTTGAAAGATCGGTTCTCCCCGGCCGTAGGTCCCCCAGACAGCAAACGTTGCACACTTATAGAGAACGGGGGCTACATGTGTGCCAAGTTTCGGGTCCAGGGGACCTACGGCCGGCCGGTACCGGGTCCCCAAAGTTACCAGAGAAATTACCGTTTAACATGGGAGTCAATGGAAGGGGTGCCCGGCTTTGAAAAATCGGTGCTCCCCGGCCGTAGGTCTCCCGGACCACAAACTTTGCACACCTACGGCCGGCTGGTACCAGGTCCCCAAATTCCGGGAGATCAGGCGCAAAAAGGTGACTCGAGTATAAGCCGAGGGGGGCATTTTCAGCACAAAAAAATGTGCTGAAAAACTCGGCTTATACTCGAGTATATACGGTAACATGTAAAAAAAATTTAAGCGTCACCTATGGAGATTTTTAAGTATCGTAGCTTGTCCCCATTCCACGAGCGTGCACAATAAAGGTAAACATGTTAGGCATCTATTTACTCCGGGTAACTTAATTTTTATATTTTACAAAAAAATTGGGTTATATATTGTGTTTTTTTTTTTTGCATTAAAATTCATCAAAGTGTATTTTTTCCCAAACGATTGCGTTTGAAAAACCGCTGCGCAAATACCGCGTGGCATCAAATATTGCAATGATTGCCATTTTATTCTCTAGGGTCTCTGCTAAAAAAATATATATAGATATATATATCTATATATCAATATATATATATCTATATTGTGAGGGGGTTAGCTCGGCAGCGGGCGTGTGTGACCCCCGGGATGGGCTCCCCACACAAAACAGGCCCAGCAAACGGAGGTTGTGGTTTTCAAAATCAAAAAGGTGCGGTTTATTTTCTATTTACAGTGACAAAACACAGCAAAGCAAAAGAAACATAACCAAAATAAATCCTGGTCAAGTTGACCTCTGACTAAACATACAGGTTTCCTAACTAACAACTGGGATCAGCCTAGTGCTGTCCTAGTCCCTAAGTCCCTGGTTTTAAATGTCCAAGCAAATAGCCACACAGGCTTTGTCTCACCGCACAGGGGTTCACTCTCCCTAGACAGTCCACACAGGTCTGGTTCCAGGCATGAGCTAACATCTAATGAAGCTGGGAGTTCTTATAGAGGCCTAAATGAGCTGACAAGCTTCAGCTGGTCTCATCAACTCCCTGTCTGCACGACGCCCAGCCCTCTCCCTAGAGGTATGAGTCATCCATGAGCCCACTAGCCTTATACAACTCTCCACCTAGTTGTATAAGTCGGCGTAAAGCCTGAATCTGGGCGAAATATATCTACCCCCCTGGATGCAACCAGGTGACTTTACCTTCCTGCTGTCACATACCCCCCCTCTTGTTTTAACCTCGGGGTTGGAACACCAGCAATCAGGCATTCATGTACTCGAGACAAAGCATCCACATTCCCCATTTGAACGCCAGGGCGATGCTTTACTGTGAAGTTGAATTCCTGGAGGGCCAGGAACCACCTATTCACTCTTCTATTTGTTTCCTTGTTTTGAGCCATCCACTTTAACGGAGCGTGATCCGTAACCATGTCAAAGTGCCTACCTAGCAGGTAGTACCGAAGGGAATCTAGAGCCCACTTCACCGCTAAACACTCCTTTTCAACGGTGGCGTAATTTACCTCATGGGACTTCAACTTCCTGCTGAGGTAAATGACTGGGTGCTCTTCCCCGTTCCAGACCTGGGACAATACTGCTCCTAACCCCACATCTGACGCATCACTTTGTACGACAAAGTCTTTAGAGAAGTCGGGTGAGTACAACACTGGCTGGCTACATAAGGCTTGTTTCAAGAATTGGAATGCTGCCTCAGCCTCGGGGGTCCATTTAATCATGACCGACCCTTTCCCCTTCGTCAGGTTGGTTAGGGGCACAGCCTTAGAAGCAAAGTGGGGAATGAATCGCCGATAATACCCAGCGATTCCCAGAAAGGCTCGTACCTGCTTCTTGCTGTTGGGACGTGGCCAACTCTGGATGGCCTCGACTTTGTTGAGTTGGGGTTTTATTACTCCCCTCCCAATGGTGTACCCAAGATATTTGGCCTCCTCCTGCCCAATGGTACACTTCTTGGGGTTAGCCGTAAACCCCGCTTCCCGAACAGAGTCCAGGACTGCTTGCACTTTTGGCAGATGTGAGGCCCAATCTGTGCTATGGACAATTACGTCATCCAGGTAAGCCGCAGCATACTTCCGATGGGGCCTCAGCATCTGGTCCATTTTCCGCTGGAATGTGGCCGGCGCATTCTGTAACCCGAACGGCATTCTTTTATATTGGAACGCCCCGTCTGGGGTTACAAATGCGGTTTTCTCTTTGGCCGACTTGGCCAGGGGGATTTGCCAATACCCTTTTGTGAGGTCAAGAGTCGTCATGTATCGGGCTGTTCCCAGCCGGTCGATCAACTCATCTATACGTGGCATGGGGTAGGTGTCAAATTTTGTAACTTTGTTCAACTGACGAAAATCGTTACAAAATCGCCAGCTCCCATCCGGTTTAGGCACCAACACGATGGGACTAGACCAATCACTTTGGGACTCCTCTATCACCCCTAAGTTCAGCATTTTCTGTACTTCCTCCCGTATTGCCTCCCGTCGAGCCTCTGGGATCCGATAGGGTTTTAACTTCACCCTTTCACCGGGCGGGGTAATGATGTCATGCTCTACCCCAGATGTTTGTCCCGGCAGCTCAGAGAATACCTCCTTGTTGCGAAGCACAAACTCCTTAACCTCCTGTTGTTGGGGTTGTGACAAGGTGGCTGCTATTCCAACCTCAGGAATCACGCAACCAGTTTGAGCTGGTGACTAAGTGTCTGCGACTAGGGACTCTCTATCCCTCCAGGCTTTCAACAGATTAACGTGATAGATCTGTTCGGGCTTTCGCCTTCCTGGTTGTCTGACCTTGTAATTCACTTCGCTCACTTTTTCCATTATCTCGTAGGGGCCTTGCCATTTGGCAAGGAATTTACTTTCAACCGTAGGGACAAGTACCAATATCCTATCCCCCGGGGAAAAGGTACGGATCTTGGCTCCACGGTTGTACACTCTCTGCTGTGCCAACTGCGCTTGGGCCAAATGTTCCTTCACGATGGGCATTACCTGTGCAATTCGATCTTGCATCAGGGCGACATGCTCAATCACACTCCTGTGGGGAGAACTCTCACTTTCCCAAGTTTCCTTGGCAATATCCAACAGCCCTCTTGGGTGTCTCCCATACAGTAACTCAAAGGGGGAGAATCCCGTAGAGGATTGGGGCACCTCCCTAATAGCAAACATCAAATAAGGAAGTAAACAGTCCCAATCCTTTCCATCTCTATCCACCACTTTCTTCAACATTTGTTTTAGGGTTTTGTTGAATCTTTCAACCAGCCCATCGGTTTGGGGGTGATACACAGACGTACGCAATTGCGTCACTTTGAACAATTTACACAGCTCTTTCATAACCCGGGACATAAAGGGTGTACCTTGGTCCGTAAGCAGTTCTTTACAAATACCCACCCGGCTAAAAACAAGAGATAGCTCTTTGGCTATGGTTTTGGCCGAGGTATTTCGGAGAGGGATCGCTTCTGGATAACGGGTGGCATAGTCCATTATAACTAATATGTACTGGTGCCCCCTAGCGGACTTGATTATAGGACCTACCAAATCCATGGCGATCCTCTCAAACGGGACCTCAATGATGGGTAGAGGGACCAGCGGGCTACGGAAATGTGGCATCGGGGCCAACCTCTGACACACAGGGCAGGAGGAACAATAATTTTCTACGTCCTTCATCACCCCCGGCCAATAGAATCTCTGTAATACCCTCTCTCGGGTTTTCTCTGTCCCCAGATGACCTTCAAGAATGTGCCCATGGGCCAACTCCAACACCAACTTCCTGTAAGGTTTGGGCACCACAAGCTGCTCAACGGTTTCTTCTGCCCTTTTTGCCACCCGATACAGTAGGTCCTTCTCTACGCTGAAGTATGGGTAAGTGCAGGTATTATCTGGGTTCACTAACTCGCCATCTATTTTCACTACGTTTTCCCGTGCCTTTATTAGGGCGGGGTCTTTCAACTGTTCTGTGGCAAAGTTTTCCCTGTGAACCTCAAGATCAGAAAACTCCACAGACGGTAGGTTTTCGTCTGAGGAGGTGGGCTCCTCTCCAGTTTCTTGAGTCTCCCCTGCCAATACTGATAAGGGAAATTCCGGAGAGTCCTCACCACTCTCAGGGGAGTTCTGGCTATCACATTCCTGGTACATAGGGGCACCAGTGAGGGGCTCAGGATCATCCCACAGTTCCCAGAACTTCGGAAAATCCCTTCCCACAATGGCGTCATACGGTAACTGAGATACTAAGCCCACTGGATGAGAGAGGGTACCTTTGGGGGTCTCGAAACACACTGTAGTCACTGGATACTCTCGGGTGTCCCCATGCACACAAATAACAGCTACCTTGCTATTCCCAGAGACCTCTGTTTTAACTAACTCAGCCTTTATCAGGGTCACAAGGCTACCTGAATCCAGCAATACCACAACATTTCTACCATTAACACACATTTTGCATAAATGTTTCTCAGTTCCTTGAATGGCAGTGCATGCGACTGTCGCACACAGCGACTGACGTCTGCCCGTCAGAAAGTCACACTGCATGGGTTCCTCCACAACCGGGCAATTGGCTGCAATATGTCCCGCTTGCCGGCAGCGGTAGCAAACGATCCTTCTTGCCGCCTCTTGAGCCGCTGATTTCCCAGGCTGTTCTCGCCAAACTTGGGGTAGAGCTCCCACCCTCTCACTCTCTCCACCCTCACCCCTTGGAATCCTCTTATCCGCCCCTGGGGATGGTCTGGTCTTAGGGTGGAAAGTCCGAGTGTCTCTGGAAGAGGCCGTCAGGTTCTCTGTAGCCAAGTATTTCTCCACACGATCCACAAGACCATCGGCCGTCTCTGGGTCTCCATGGCTTACCCACTTTTGGATGGCAGTAGGAAGAGCTCTCAAAAACCGATCCATTACAACACGTTCCACAATCTTTGGTGCGGACAAAGTCTCTGGCTGTAGCCACTTTCTGCTCAGGTGAATGAGATCATACATTTGAGACCTGGGGGGTTTTCCAAGCTGGAAAGTCCAGTTATGCACACGCTGAGCCCGGACAGCCTGGGTGACACCCAGCCTTGCCAATATTTCAGCTTTTAGCATCACATAGTCTTTTGCTTGGTTAGGCTCTAGGTCATAGTAAGCTTTCTGCGATTCACCAGTTAACAGAGGAGCCACCAGTCCAGCCCACTGCTCCTCAGGCCACTTTTCTCTTTCAGCGGTCCTTTCAAATGTGGTAAAAAATACCTCTGGATCATCCTCTCCAGTCATTTTTGTCAATAAACGACTCACCCCAAAGGACGCGGTATTAGTGGGACGGCTTTCCTCACTGGTCTGCGGACGTTGCTGCATTACTGCTTCCATCTGTTGTTGTAGTCTCTGCTCTTGCTTCTGCAACAGGTCTATGAAGCGGGCCTCAGATTGCTGCTGGGCTCGTTGCTGAGCCTCCAGACTCTGTTGCAAAGTTGCGTTTGTCTGCTGCTGGGCTGCAAGGCTCTGTTGATGAGCTTGCTGCTGGGCTGCGAAGTTCTGTTGTTGAGCTGCAAGGCCCTGTTGATGAGCTGCAAGGCTCTTTTGCAAACCTGCATTTGTCTGCTGTTGATTGGCATTTGCTAGAGCCAGCTGCTTCAGTATCTCCTCCATGCTGGCTTAAAAAAAAACTGCCACTGGTTCTCCACCAACTGTGAGGGGGTTAGCTCGGCAGCGGGTGTGTGTGACCCCCGGGATGGGCTCCCCACACAAAACAGGCCCAGCAAACGGAGGTTGTGGTTTTCAAAATCAAAAAGGTGCGGTTTATTTTCTATTTACAGTGACAAAACACAGCAAAGCAAAAGAAACATAACCAAAATAAATCCTGGTCAAGTTGACCTCTGACTAAACATACAGGTTTCCTAACTAACAACTGGGATCAGCCTAGTGCTGTCCTAGTCCCTAAGTCCCTGGTTTTAAATGTCCAAGCAAATAGCCACACAGGCTTTGTCTCACCGCACAGGGGTTCACTCTCCCTAGACAGTCCACACAGGTCTGGTTCCAGGCATGAGCTAACATCTAATGAAGCTGGGAGTTCTTATAGAGGCCTAAATGAGCTGACAAGCTTCAGCTGGTCTCATCAACTCCCTGTCTGCACGACGCCCAGCCCTCTCCCTAGAGGTATGAGTCATCCATGAGCCCACTAGCCTTATACAACTCTCCACCTAGTTGTATAAGTCGGCGTAAAGCCTGAATCTGGGCGAAATATATCTACCCCCTGGATGCAACCAGGTGACTTTACCTTCCTGCTGTCACAATATATATATATAATATATATATATCTATATATATATCGATATATATATAGATATATATATATCTATATATATATATAATGTTTAGGGGGTTATATGTCATTTTCTAGCAAAAAATGCTGATTTAAACGTAAATTTTTTTTCAGAAAAGGCCTGGTCAGCAAGTGGATAGAGAAGCACATAGACCCAGTGAAGATATCACTGGGTCTAATATAAGGTATACAGACCCCTCCCACTAGCCATGATCTGCCTGCATTGTATACAGAAGTACAGAGACCCACTGATGACATTGCTGGGTCTAAACTAAGATATGTCATGAAAATGGAAAGATTTTATTTAAAAGAGTGTCCAATCATTTTCCTTGTTGCCATTAAAATTGGCAATTGTGTTATAGAGGCCTGTGCTGTAACAGCGCGCTCGGTCGTGCAGATTCTTGGCTTTGTACTCCGATGCAGAAATACGTTTTCTCTTTTTCACCTTCGTATGAAAATCAACCAGCAAGTGATACATCAAACAATTACACTGCAAATGAAAAAAGATGAATCCCTCTTAGCATTAAACTAATCCTATTTTTAGGGCTTGGGCATCTTAAAATAGCACATTTTTTTCCATAAACAGCTGGAAGGAGAGGCCGCTGCTTCACCAGAGGACGGCGTGACGATGTGCCTTCACCGTATACGGCACACATCACATCACATTTTTATTGAAGTCTATTACTCAATAGCCACAAAGGATAGAAATCCACTTTGTGTGCAGCAAAATTCATTTGCAAAGCCAGATATTGCTTAGTAAAAGTAGCAGTGACATTATCACTGTGCTGTACATAGCCTGTGCAGAGATCAGAGCTGTGGGAGAGGCCCAGCAGGGGGCAGTGGCGTCACTAGAGTTGGTGTCACCTGGTGGGGCCGGGATGGGATTGGGGTAGTGGATGGAGCTGAGATGGGATTGGGGTGGTGGATGGAGCTGAGATGGGATTGGGGTGGTGGATGGAGCTGAGATGGGATTGGGGTGGTGGATAGAACTGAAATGGGATGGGATCACTGGGGGAAGGATGGAGCTGGGATGGGATCGGGGTGGTGGATGAAGCTGGGATAGGATTGGGGGGGGGGCAGAGATAGGATTGGGGTAGTGGATGGAGCTGAGATGGGATTGGGGTGGTGGATGGAGCTGAGATGGGATTGGGGTGGTGGATGGAGCTGAGATGGGATTGGGGTGGTGGATGGAGCTGAGATGGGATTGGGGTGGTGGATAGAACTGAAATGGGATGGGATCAGAGGGGGAAGGATGGAGCTAGGATGGGATCGGGGTGGTGGATGAAGCTGGGATAGGATTGGGGGGGGCAGAGATAGGATTGGGGTAGTGGATGGAGCCAGGATGGGATCGGGGTGGTGGATAGAGCTGAGATGGGATTGGGGTGGTGGATGGAGCCGAGATGGGATCGGGGTGGTGGATGGAGCTGAGATGGGATGGGATCAGGGGGGGAAGGATGGAGCTGAGATGGGATGGGATCGGGGGGAGGATGGAGCTGGAATGGAATCGGGGTGGTAGATAGAGCTGAGATGGGATTGGAGTGGTGGATGAAGCTGAGATGGGATCGGGGTAGTGGATGGAACTGAGATGGGATGGGATCAGAGGGGCAAGGATGGAGCTAGGATGGGATCGGGTGGTGGATGAAGCTGGGATAGGATGAGGGGGGCAGAGATAGGATTGGGGTAGTGGATGGAGCCAGGATGGGATCGGGGTGGTGGATAGAGCTGAGATGGGATTGGGGTGGTGGATGGAGCTGAGATGGGATGGGATCAGGGGGGAAGGATGGAGCTGGGATGGGATCGGGGTGATGGATGAAGCTGGGATAGGATTGGGGGGGGCAGAGATAGGATTGGGGTAGTGGATGGAGCCAGGATGGGATCGGGGTGGTGGATAGAGCTGAGATGGGATTGGGGTGGTGGATGGAGCTGAGATGGGATCAGGGTGGTGGATGGAGCTGAGATGGGATGGGATCAGGGGGGGAAGGATGGAGCTGGGATGGGATCAGGGTGGTGGATGGAGCTGAGATGGGATGGGATCGGGGGGGAGGATGAAGCTGGAATAGGATTGGGGGAGGGGGGCAAGAATGGGATTGGGGTAGTGGATGGAGCCAGATGGGATAGGGGAGAGGAAATGGATGGGGCTGGGATGGGATTGGGGTAGTGGATGGAGCTTGGATGGGATTGGGGTGGTGGATGGAGCTAAAATGGGATTGGGGTGGTGAATGGAGCGGAGATGGGATCAGGAGTTGGATGGAGCTGAGATGGGATGGGATCGGGGGGGGGGGAAGAATGGAGCTGGGATTGGATCGGGGGGGACAGGGATGGGATTGGGGTAGTGGGGGGACAAAACTGAAGCAGAGTACAGTTAGGTCCCCTCCCCTGCCAGACAGGGTTGTACTGCAAAAGTGACAGAGAGGTGGGCTCATCAGTCTGCTGCTTCTTCTTGCACTGTCCAATCACAGGCTGGGGGAGGGACAAGATGTGTTGCATAACTCAGGTCCCCTCCTCTGCCAGACAGGATTGTACTGCGTGGCAGAGCTCTGTAAATCTCAGAACTGGGTGGATAGATATACATTTTATTAATTTTTTGGTGGATTAAAGAGCCCCCCCCCCCCATATGTATGTCCTCTGTGGCTAGGGTACAGCTTTAACTTATAATTTGGGGGGATGTAGAATGTATCGTACACTCTACTAGAGATTGCAAGGAGCTGCGTAACGAGGAGAAAATTCCACAAAAGCTCAAAACAATCGAGCAATTGACATATGGGAAGTCTTCCTCCTATAAACTGTACAAGAATGCTGACTGTATGGGGGATGGGAGTATTGGGGGGGGGGGGGGGGCTAGCAACACCACCATTCTAAAAATAGATTTCTATTTATAGAGTCACTCAGGCAGACTGCATAGAGCCGGGGTTTGGTCGCATCACGCCGGGACCAGAATAATTAACCAAATCCCTTTGATTAAAAGAGTCATATGGCTGTGAAAACGTCATCGTTTTCCTAATACTCACGATTATACCCGGGTCACACAATGCCCCCCCCCCCCCCCCAACAGCCATTCTCCATGACACCGTCCATACGGCCACAATTAGACCAGATATAATAGAATGAGTGAAAATAAAAATTTCCCGGGAGAAGCATAGATCCGTCCATCGTTGGCTTCTTATTCTGAAAATGCTAGTTCCCTGGCTGTCACTCTGACCCCATACATCCATTGTTCTGGTCACTGACCCCGGGACAGACCACAAAGGAACACATGGGAACAGGAATAATGTATATGTTTTACTGCAGAGGAATGAAGACGTGTGAATGAGCCCTAGAAGCCAATGAGGAGCATTCCAGGATAAAGATGCAGCATGAGAGAAGTCCTGGATATGGGAATTCAGTATCAGAGGACAACCGAATAGACCTCTGGAGCCCAACACATGACCCACGGGTTAACCAATGTTGGGGGTTATTATTGTGTCCAATTACACCAGTGTTGGGGGTTATTATTGTGTCCAATTACACCAATGTTGGGGGTTATTATTGTGTCCAGTAACACCAATGTTGAGGGTTATTTTTGTGTCCAATGACACCAGTGTTGGGGGTTATTATTGTGTCCAATTACACTAATGTTGGGGGTTATTATTGTGTCCAATGACACCAATGCTCAGGATTATTATTGTGTCCAATGACACCAATGCTGGGGGTTATTATTGTGTCCAATGACACCAATGCTGGGGGTTATTATTGTGTCCAGTGACACCAATGCTGGGGGTTATTATTGTGTCCAATGACACCAATGCTGGGGGTTATTATTGTTTCCAGTGAAACCAATGTTGGGGGTTATTATTGTGTAAACTGACACAAAGTCTAGGGGTTATTATTGTGTCCAGTGACACCAATTTTGGAGGTTATTATTGCGGCCACTGACACCAATGTTGGGGGTTATCACTGCCATCACTGACACCAATGTTGGGGGTTATATCTCCCCCTGTTATATTATAATCTCTAATGAGCAAGACCCTCATACCTCCCCCTGTTATATTATAATCTCTAATGAGCAGGACCCCCATACCTCCCCCTGTTATATTTTAACCTCTATTGAGCAGGACCCTCATACCTTCCCCTGTTATATTATAACCTCTAATGAGGAGGACACTCATACCTCCCCCTGTTATATTATAACCTCTAATGAGGAGGACCCTCATACCTCCCCCTGTTATATTATAACCTCTAATGAGCAGGACCCTCATACCTCCCCTGGTTATATTATAACCTCCAACGAGGAGGACCCTCATACCTCCATGTTATATTACAAGTCTTAATGAGTGGGACCCTCATAGCCTTTACTTTGTAAATTATGAAGTCAGTGATAATGGTTCAGCTTCCAGCTCCACCACTAAGATTTATATACAATATTCTCATTGATAAATAATGCAATAGATGATCCAATGATCTATTACCTTCGCCAGATAATGAAAATGATGTCGTTTGGGCATAGAGATCTTATAAATATTAATGACATTGATGTTTTTCACCAATGCGGTAACACATCCCTTCCCTCCGCGGTTCAAAGCGAGAGATAATGATTGATTATGTGTTTTTAACTCTTTTTATTGCTCTCAAGCAGCTGTATAAGAATTACAGGTGTATATTTGATCCGGTGTGTGCATATTCAAAACGCAAACTTATGTAACAGTAAAGCCTCGTACACACGGTCGGACTTCCATCGGACTTTTCCGTGGTTTTTTGTCCGAACGGAGTCGGTCGGGAACACCCTTAGCATACACACGCTCTGACTTTTCTGCAAACTTTCCCAAAACTTTTTGCAACATCACGTTGTTTTTCTGCTCTTTACCGCCACCCTTTGGTCAACTTCTGCTATTGTTGGTTGATTTTAACATTAGTTGTTTTGTCCATCGGACAAAAGTCAGATGGTTTTCTGTACACACGGTCGGACTTTGCTCCATCAGACTTTTGTTGGGCAAAAGTTTGTCCGTTTGCAGACCCAACTTTTGTCCGATGAAAACAAGAAAAAAGCTAAAAAAGTTTGTCCGATGGAGCGTACACACGGTCGGATTGTTGGTCCAACTTGCTCAAAATGAAGTTTGTTGGCCAAAAGTCCGACCGTGTGTACGGGGCTTAAGTGATAACAGAGAAACAAAAACGTTATGTTTAATCCTATAATCATCAGCTCCATCTAGCGGCCGTAATTGGCTGTATTTTACGCATTGAGGTGCTTTAGGAAAATACTACATTATGCCCACTAGATGGAGCCGAGGATCACAGGAAATAAACCTATTAGGAAAATGACAAAGATCATTCATGATGGATGGGCAAATAATTGTTTGGAATCAATTATGTTGATTTTCTTTTTTTTTTGGCAGGTCAACAAGCATCCGTCATCGTTATTGACGAGGATCTGCAGAGCTGGAAGACATGATTGATAGGGGTTGTACAGCACGGGACTTTTTTTTTTTTTTTAGTGCGAATGATTTACTCATTAACATCGAAGGGTTCGTGTCTGATGGCCCTGTTATAGTTGGAGGCTTCCAGATTTAGATACGGCCACACGCACAGACCCCCACAACCACCCGTCCAGGGTTGTGGGGAAGAGGCCCTTCTACATATTAACATGGGGACAAGGTGCTTTGCATGCTCCCCATCAAACGTTTTTTCTTCGGTACAATTTCCCCAGGATACTGCCCAGCAAAATACGCCATCTTGTTTGACAATTTCTTGTCTATTAACCAAAAATTTGCCGTTACTGATTTCTAACATTTGGCTCCCATTGACTCTAATAGAGTTAGGATTCAGCACCCAAGCTTTAGTAATGTCCGCCAAACCGGCCAGGAACTGAACCCAGGGACATTTGGTCCATCCCTACTCCTGAGTACTGTGTGAATCTTGTGGACTGGGTTAGACAGTTGACTTTGTCTAGAGAGCATATGCTAAAGACCTAGAGGCAAAAGTCTGGAATTTTAACATGGCCGTCTAGGAAGATCCTTAAAGAATTTCTGAAACTGCACGATGAGTTAGGGCCTACAGTCTCAGCAAGAGCCCACCTTCAATCAAACCTGCTGAAATCCCAAAAAAGGGTTACGAGTCCTGGTGACCACTAAGGTACGGGGGGGGGGGGGTCTAGTACTAAAGGGGTGGTGGCGCAGGGGCCATTGGAGGGGGGAAAGAGTAGGGTAATGGATATTAGAATTAGGAAGGGAGGGGAATGGAGACGAGGGAGGGAAAAGTTCATGGCAGGGTGGGGCGGGGGGACCTGTTCTAAAGTAAGAGCTAGAGATCGATTGATCTATCTATCTTTATAATTAATTATCTACCTAATGTCTGTCTATCTATCTATCACTATAATTATCTATCTACACTATATTACCAAAAGTATTGGGATGCCTGCCTTTACACACATGAACTTTAATGGCATCCCAGTCTTATGCCGCGTACACACGGCCGTTTTTAATGTCATTGAAAAAAACAAAGTTTTTCTCGAAGTGATTTTTCGTGTTTCCTCTCAAGCCTGCCTTGCCTACACACTATCGTGAAAAAAAATGCTTGGGCAAAGCGCGGTGACGTACAACACGTAGAAAGGGGAAGTTCTATTCGGATGGCGCCACCCTTTGGGCTACTTTTGCTGATCCTCGTATTAGTAAAGTTTGGTGAGAGACGATACGCGCTTTTCAGCCTCATGCTCTTCAGTCCGTTACAGTGTGACGAATGTGCTATCTCCATTACGAACGTTAGTTTTACCAGAAGGAGCGCTCCCGTCTCATACTTGATTCTGAGCATGCGCATTTTTTTCCCCTCGTAAAAGCATACACACTACCATTTTTCACGACGTTAAAGAGAACGACGTGAAAAACGATGTGAAAAAATAGAGCAGGTTCTAATTTTTTTAGGCCATTTTTCACGTCATTAAAAATGCTCTGGAGCCTACACACGATCGTTTTTAATGACCAATTTAAAAAATTGCATTTTTCACGTCATGAAAAACGGTCGTGTGTACGCGGCATTAGTCTGTAGGGTTCAATATTGAGTTGGCTCACCCTTTTCAGCTTTAACTCTTCTGGGAAGAATGTCCACAAGGTTTAGGAGTGTGTCTATGGGAATGTTTGACCATTCTTCCAGAAGCACATTTGTGAGGTCTTGCGCTGATGTTGGGCGAGAAGGCCTGGCTCGCAGTCTCCGCTCTAATTCATCCCAAAGGTGTTCTATCGGGTTGAGGTCGGGACTCTGTGCA
Organism: Rana muscosa; assembly: GCA_029206835.1. Classification (NCBI taxonomy): domain Eukaryota; kingdom Metazoa; phylum Chordata; class Amphibia; order Anura; family Ranidae; genus Rana; species Rana muscosa. The sequence continues at coordinate 49,678,181 of JARGYO010000094.1, read as the reverse complement.
GGCCAGTCAAGTTCCTCCACCCCAAACTCGCTCATCCATGTCTTTATGGACCTTGCTTTGTACACTGGTGCGCAGTCATGTTGGAACAGGAAGGGGCCATCCCCAAACTGTTCCCAAAGTTGGGAGCATGAAATTGTTCAAACTGTCTTGGTATGCTGACGCCTTAAGAGTTCCCATCACTGGAACTAAGGGGCCAAGCCCAACCCCTGAAAAACAACCCAACACCATAATCCCCCCTCCACCAAATGATTTGGACCAGTCCACAAAGCAATGTTCATAAAGACATGGATGAGCGAGTTTGGGGTGGAGGAACTTGACTGGCCTGCACAGAGTTCTGACCTCAACCTGATAGAACACCTTTTATGATGAATTAGAGCAGAGACTGTGAGCCGGGCCTTCTTGTCCAACATCTGTGCCGACCTCACAAATGCGCTTCTGGAAGAATGGTCAAACATTCCCATAGCCACACTCCTAAACCTTGTGGGCAGCCTTCCCAGAAGAGTTGAAGCTGTTATAGCTGCAAAGGGTGGGCCAACTCAATATTGAACCCTACGGACTAATGCCACGTACACACGATCGGAATTTCCGACAACAAAACCGTGGGTTCCCCCCCCCCCCCCCCGACAGATTTTCGCTCAAACTTGTCTTGCACACACATACGGTCGCACAAAGGTTGCTCGGAAATTCCGATGATCAAGAACGCGGAGACATACAACACTATGACGAGCCGAGAAAAATTAAGAACAATGATTCCGAGCATGCGTCAAATTGATTCCGAGCATGCGCAGCACTTTTGTGCGTCGAAATGGCTACACACGGTCGGAATTTCCGACAAGAACTTTTCTTGTCGGAAAAATAGAGAACCTGCTCGCAAACATTTGTTGTCAGGAATTCCGACAGCAAATGTCTGATGGAGCCTACACACGGTCGGAATACCCGACCAAAAGCTCACAGCGAACATTTGTTGTTGGAAATTCCGTTTGTGTGTATGCGGCATTAGACTGGGATGCCATTAACGTTCATGTGTGTGTGTAAAAGCAGGCATCCCAATACTTTTGGTAATATAGTGTGTGTATCTATCTATGAACACAAGTCCTTCTGGGGACCTAAAGTGTTGTAGGAGAGCGTGCTGCGTCTACCGTTTCAGTTCCCGACAACTGCTTACGAATGACATGGAAAAAAAAAAAAAAAAAAAAAAGGATGTTTATAATTTTCTAACCTGACTGGGAAAGTATTACAGAAAGCGGCTATTTTTAATGGTCTCTCCGGGTTTCCATAACAACGCACGTTCTACGATGTGAACAGACATATCGGAACGTGCTGTGGAGTGAAGGATGGAAACAACAGAAAGGATGTTGGAGCTCAGCGTCTTCTCACACCCAATGCTCGGTAAGGAAAGTTAAGTGGACATTTAAAAGGGACATTCCACTTAAAAAAAGTCAGTTATGTTGTGCAAACAGTTGCAAATTGTTTTTCACCCCTTGTCCACCAAGATACGTTTATAAACGGCACGGTATACCAGGGGTTAAAGCAAGCTCACGGCTGCTGCTGCCCCCATGAGGTTGGTGTTGATCTTTACAGCTGGTGTAGGGCTTTCAGATAAAGGTGATCCAGGTGGCCCTAGAGCCACCAAATCGCTTTTATGGGGCTCTGAAGGTGCACCCCAACCCTCACCAGAAGCTCAGAATGGTGGTTCCCATGCTCTCCGACTCCTCCCACAATGACAGTAGGAGGTGATGAGGGAAAATCAGTTCTCCGATCCCTCCTGCAACGAATGAATCTGGAAGTGATGCGTATTATGTCACTTCTGGGTTCACAGCTGTCATTCCCCTGGCTACTGTAGCTGAAGATGCAGCTAATCAAGCACAATCTGTCCTTGATTGTCTGCGAAGGAGGGCTTCCACAATGACAGCAGGAGGTGATCAGAGAACATCGGTTCTCCCATCCCTCCTGCGACATGTACTGCGTCACTTCTGGGTTCACAGCTGTCATTCCTAAGCTACTGTAGCCGAAGATGCAGATAATCAAGCACAATCTGTCCTTGATTGGCTGAAAAGGAGGGCTCCCACAGTGATAGCAGGAGATGATCAGAGAACATCAGGTCTCCGATCCCTCCTGCGACTAATGAACCTGGAAGTAATGTGTATTACGTCACTTCCAGGTTCACAGCTGTCATTCCTAAGCTACTGTAGCTGAAGATGCAGCTAATCAAGCACAATTTGTCCTTGATTGGCTGAAAAGGAGGGCTCCCACAGTGACAACAGGAGGTGATCAGAGAAGATCAGGTCTCCGATCCCTCCTGCGACTAATGAACCTGGAAGAGATGTGTATTACGTCACTTCCGGGTTCACAGCTGCCATTCCTGGGCTACTGTAGCTGAAGATGCAGCTAATCAAGCACAATTTGTCCTTGATTGGCTGAAAAGGAGGGCTCCCACAGTGACAGCAGGAGATGATCAGAGAACATCAGGTCTCCGATCCCTCCTGCGACTAATGAACCTGGAAGAGATGTGTATTACGTCACTTCCGGGTTCACAGCTGTCATTCCTGGGCTACTGTAGCTGAAGATGCAGCTAATCAAGCACAATTTGTCCTTGATTGGCTGAAAAGGAGGGCTCCCACAGTGACAGCAGGAGGTGATCAGAGAAGATCAGGTCTCGGATCCCTCCTGCGACTAATGAACCTGGAAGCGATGTGTATTACAGCACTTCCGGGTTCACAGCTGTCATTCCTGGGCTACTGATGCTGAAGATGCAGCTAATCAAGCACAATCTGTCCTTGATTGGCTGAAAAGGAGGGCTCCTACAGTGACAGCAGGAGGTGATGAGGGAACATCAGTTCTAAGATCCCTCCTGTACCGAATGAACCTGGAAGCAATGTGTATTACGTCACTTCCGGGTTCACATCTGTCATTCCCTGGCTACTGTAGCTGAAGATGCAGCTAATCAAGCGCAATCTGTCCTTGATTGGCTGGGAAGGAGGGCTCCCATAATGACAACAGGAGGTTGTAAAAAATGGGTTCCTCACAAAGTGGGACTTTTGTGGACCAAGAACGCTCAAAGAGTAAGAGATTTTATAAAAAGACAAATTTATTACAAAGAGTGAATAACATATTAGAAAATTTATAAAATTAAAACACATGATCAAATGAAAAAAAACACATAGAGGACAAACAACTATAAAAAGCCCAGATCGACTGTCGGAAAGACAGAGGAAATCCAACGCATTTCAACAAATGAGGTAGAAGTCTTCTTCAGGGAAGTATATAGAAAAACAGGTCTATATACCTAGATGCCTGTTGGTTTGTTCCTCAACACTGCTCTGGCCCCCTTTTGGGTGGCATACTCAGATGCTGAGTTCTGATTTTCAGTTTCCTTCCACTTGTTGAGCTATGACCCCTCCTGATTGACATATATAACACATGAGGTCAGTGTGGATACCTACATCTACGTTTTTTTCTTTCTCCGTTTTGTTTTTTTGTGTAGCGATACCCTCAGCTTAAGCGGGCCGCAAGGTTTGATTTGGGCCCTGAGTACAGCTCTCCAACCCACCGGCAATCGGCTCTACCCACTCTGGCACAGCTAGTCTAAAGGATACACACATATATCCTTATACTTTAAGAGAGAGATTCAAACATAGAACAGTAATAAAGGGATAACGGATTTTACTTCTTGTTATGCAAAGAAAACACACAGCAATGACAATATGATTTTTAACTTGTATGCAGAGCCCTGCAATGACAGTCACATTACACCATAAGAATAAAAGGGGGGGGGGGGTAAAGGAACGCCACGTGGGGCGACCGTTAACTAGGTACCCTATGGTACAACAGCTAAATGTATACCTAACGGATCAGGCCTGATCCCTTACTCTAAAACTTAGTCCTGTAAGAATAATGGTTTCTTCACCGGCTTGCTGTAGAGGTGGTGCACATAAGAATAATAAACACTTTGTAATCCAACAGGGAGGCACCTGAACAACTGACCGTACTTCACTAGAGATCCTCTGGATCAGTCCTGCTGCGGATCTCCAGTGAGAGTCTTAAAGTGAGGTGGTAGGCCTCGGCAGTCTATAGGCACAGTACTATAAACAGGTTATTGGATGAGCTTTCGCTCAGCTCACCCTCCGGACGCGACCCGTCCGGGACTTCCACCGGCTGTGTCGTCACTCGCACACAGCGGTTGCTGCCATCGGGTCTCCCATCCAATCTAGGCTGCAGGCAGGAGATGTTGGATGCCACCCAGGCTCGCAAAGGGTGGAAGGCTCTTTGGTTCGCTCCACAGGCCCCAGGCTTCAGGCCTGGAACAGCACAGATCCGCACAGGTGTATCTCTCTCTGCCTCCCCGTGTCCAAAAGAGAAAGAGCTAGGCCTCGCCCCCTCCTTATATTCCTTCCCCCCGACTCCCCTCTCTCTGGAATTTCCTGTCTCTGATTAAAGGGGAACACCCCGCTACACACTCCCCCCACCAAAACTCTTTGGTCCCCAAAGATAAACATTTTAACAACATTTCTGAACCATTTTAGAGAGTGCGGAGTATGATGTTGGTACAGGGAATTGCCACCAAAACTCAGAGGTGGGATTCCCTGTCCTACAGGTCACACTGGCATGAGTGGCCTGCCTAACTGTGCCAGAGAGTGAGCTGGGGTTGCCCTCCACCAAATGAACAGTGGAAGGATTGGAGCACTCGTTACTTCTTCTAGCGGTGGTAACAGAGTCCTCTGAGCTCTTTCCCAATTGAGGGTAGGTTAACTTCATGGGAGGCCTCACGACTCTGCGAGCTCTCTGCTCCCTTGGGACTTCAGGCTCTGGTGCCACAGGCTCTGTTTCAGGAACACTCTCTGACATCGTCACTGGTTCTGGGGCCTCTGTCTCTTCTTCATCTGAGTACAGGCCCGGAATATCTTCCCAGCATTCAGGCACGCCACTGGATGGAATGAACTCTGTAGCTTCTGGGTTCAGGGTCCCATCCTGCATATCCTCAGTGGGTGGAAGGTCTATGGTGGGATTTTCCGGGGTTGGGGAAGGCCATAGCCACTCCAGTTCTCCTCTCCCATCTTCACTTGGTTGAGAAGCCTGTCCACCTCTAGATCGAGAGGTCTGAGACCGAGTGTTGGGTCTGGGAGTATCCAAGATGGAAACAGATTCCGGTAGGTTCCTCACTGGAGGTATCCTGACTGCTTCTTTAAGCGGGAGTAAGTGGTTTCTGTGCCAGGTCTTCAAGGGTCCCACTCTCCCCTCTGGCTTTAACTTGTACACCGGTAGTCCAGGGAGTTTCCTACAAATAACGTAAGGCTCAGACCTCCACCTATCAGCAAGTTTGTGCTTCCCTGGGATCCCTAGGTTGCGTAGCAGAACACGGTCTCCAGGCTGCAGGTCTTGCACTCGAACCTTCAAATCATAGTTCCTTTTATTTCGGGCCCCTCTCTGGTCTGAGGCCGCTTGGGCTTGTTCATAGGCCGCTTTCAAATTATACCTAAGTCTGTCTACATATCCTTTGTGGGAGGTAGCAGAGGTATAGTCTAGAGAAATGCCAAAGGCCAGATCCACTGGCAATCTTGCTTCTCTCCCAAACATGAGGCGGTAGGGAGAGTAACCCGTCACATCACTGGTGGTGCAATTGTAGGCATGCACCAAAGTGGATATGTGTTGACTCCAATGCTGCTTCTTCTCTGTCTCCAGAGTCCCAAGCATGTTTAGCAAAGTCCGGTTAAATCTCTCAGGCTGGGCATCTCCTTGTGGATGATAAGGGGTAGTCCTGGTCTTTTCCACTCCCAGGGAGTCCAGTAGGTTCCGGATCAGGCGACTCTCAAAGTCCCTTCCTTGGTCGGAGTGGATTCTCTGTGGTAATCCATAGTGGACGAAGTATTTTTCTACAAGCACCTTAGCTACAGTGGAAGCCTTCTGGTCTCGGGTGGGGAACGCCTGTGCACAACGGGTGAAATGATCGGTTACCACCAGAACATTTCCCAATCCACTCAAATCGGGTTCGAGGCAGAGAAAGTCAATGCATACCAGATCCATTGGGCCTTGACTCTGTAGGTGGCCCATTGGGGCAGCTTGATGGGGTAGAGTCTTCCTCTGGATGCATCGTGCACAGGAGTGGCAATACTCCTCCACTTCAGCCCTCATACAGGGCCAATAGAACCGGCTTCTGACAAGTTGGAAAGTTCTTTCAGCTCCCAGGTGACCATGCTGGTCATGTAAGGCAACCAGCACAGTCTCTCGGTGCTTCTCTGGGAGAAACAACTGCCATTTATCCTCGGAGTCATCAGAGGGGCCCCTTCGGTAGACCACTCCCTGATGGACCTGCAGCTTGTCTAGCTCTCTCCTTAGCAGACGAGCCTCCTTGGAGGGGTGATGTCGAAGTTTCTCTGGACTCTCGTTTTCCAATGCTTCAAAGACCAATCTCCCCATGGGGTCTTCCAATTGGTCGCACCTCAGTTCCTTCTTAGACAGCTTCGGTAAGCATTCCTCTTCAAGTTGAGTCACCCTGCAGTAGTGTTTTGGGACTCCCACTGTGGTAACTCCTATCTCCTCGGCTCTGGAGCCCCCTCTGGCTTGAAATTCAGCCCCTTGGCAAAGGGCTCGCACTCCGTCTGGTGCTACCTGAGTCCAGTCCTCCCAGTCATCAGCCATGGTATGAGATCTTCGGGACAGGGCATCTGCATCCCTATTTCCAGTCCCTGGTCTGTATTTAAGACTGAAGTTGAACCCAGATAATGCAGCCAGCCACCTGTGTCCTGTGGCATCCAACTTGGCAGTGGTGAATAGGTAAGTCAGAGGGTTGTTATCTGTTTTTACTGTAAACTCTGCCCCATAGAGGTAGTCTCTTAGTTTGTCCACCACTGCCCATTTGAGGGCCAAGAACTCCAACTTATGAGTGGGGTAGTTCTTCTCCGAGGGGGTCAGACTCCGACTCACATAGGCCACTGGTCGCAGTTGCTCTTCATACTCTTGGTAGAGCACTCCACCTAGGCCTTCATGACTAGCATCAACATGTAACTCGTATGGTCTGGTGGGATCAGCATAGGCCAATACTGGGGCTGTGGTGAGGCTCCTCTTCAGGGTTCTGAAGGCCTCTTCACACCTGGGGGTCCACTGATCTTGAACCGACTCCCCGGGTCTTCTGGGTCCCAAGCCATCCTCTTCCCCTTCAGTCTTGAGCAGTTCATTTAGGGGCTTGGCAATACGGGCAAACCCATCCACAAACCTCCTATAGTAGGAGCAGAAGCCCAGGAAAGATCTAAGTTCGGTGACTGTTGTGGGTCTTGGCCAGGAGGTAACTGCCTCCAACTTCTTAGGATCAGTAGCCACCCCCTTTTCAGACACTATGTGTCCCAGATAGTTCACCGAAGACTGGTAGAACCGACACTTCTCGGGGGAAAGCTTTAGTCCCTCTTCACTAAGCCTTCTCAACACTTTCTCCAATCGGGCCTCATGTTCCTCCAAAGTTCTCCCGAAGACAATGACATCGTCCAGGTACATGAGGACTTCTATGAGGTTCATATCTCCGACAGTCTTCTCCATGAGACGTTGAAAAGTAGCTGGGGCCCCAGATAGGCCCTGAGGCATTCTGTTAAACTCAAAGAATCCCACAGGAGTTATGAAAGCTGTCTTTTCTCTATCCTCTGGGTGCATGGGGATTTGATAGTACCCGCTCTTGAGGTCCATCACGCTGAACCACTTGGCTCCAGACAAACTCTGTAAGGCGTCCTCTATCCTTGGCGTGGTGTACTGATCAGGGGTGGTCCTCCTGTTGAGAGTTCTGTAGTCAATGCAGAGCCTCAACGACCCATTCTTCTTCCTGACCACCACTATTGGAGAGGCATAGGGGCTTCTGGATTCTCGAATCACCCCAGTCTTTTTCAGTTCTGCAAGCTGCTCCCTCAGATCCTCCAGATCTGCCAGCGGAACCCGCCTGACTCTCTCCCTGAACGGTTTTGTCTTCTTGCAGGCGGATGCGGTGGGTAGCACTCCTCGCACACCCCACATCGAACTCATCTTTGGAGAAAATCTTCTCCCATCTAGTCAGCTGGGCCTTGGCTCTCTCTTTCCAGGCTCCAGGTAAATTCGGGTTCTCCATGGAAAGTTTTTCCCAAACATCTCCTTCTTCACCCGTCCCCTTTACTTCTGACCAGCTGACTGGGACAGCAGGACTCACCTGTCCCAACAGCATCCGGGCAGGGATCTCTATGGCCCTTTCTGTAGAGTTCCTCACACTCACCGGGACTCTTCCCCTGGCTTTCTTCAGGGCCTTGATTGGAATCACTTCCGGTATCACTTCCAGGCCTGAGTGATCTTCCCTTGGGTCGGATTCCAGCATGACAAAGGGACCAGGCTGCTTCCAGGTGAGCTTCACAGTGGCCCTGAGACAAGCCACCTGTCCGGGCTGCAGCACCACTCCTTCTCTCCCCAGTCTCCACACCTTCCCTATCCCCTCTCCTGGGGTCTTCTGCTCCAACACTAACCGTTGGTAGGCTGTCTTCAGCATGGGATGGATGTTTGGATCTTGATGGCTCCTCATCTTCACCAGGGGGGTCAGAAGTCTTCTCACTAGATCCGTATTGGTGCCTATGATGAGGGACATCTTGCTGGCCCCGGGTGGTCTAGGACACACAACTGCCAGGGTGTCGAACACTTCTGTCTTCCCAGCCACAGAGGGGTCGAATGTCAGCTTTATGGGCAGATAACCATCATAGGGGAACCTCTGCGTTCCCAGGCCCCATATCTCCAGTTCTTCTATCTTCTGTATAGGCAAATGGCTTAAGTGCCTATCGTAGAAGTCTCTGTACAACAAAGTCACTTGGGCTCCAGTGTCCAGGAGGGCCTTCGTATATACTTCTTCCACCTGGATAGATACAGTGGGGGACGGGCCGACCAATTCTTCTGGGTACGGCCGGGTTGAGGTCACTTTCTTCTGAGGACTTGTCTTCATCCAGTTTGTTTTTGACTTTATTCTCTCTTGAGCCCGGTATGCATTGACCTTCCCCACCCTAATGGGAGTACAAACCCGCTGAGGGATGTTATTGTCTCTTGGTTGTAGACATTCCTTCTTGGGAGTGCTAAATTTCTTCTGAGGGGTCTTGTCCCCTCTCTTTTGCTTCCTTCCATTCAGTTTGGAGCTCACTGAAAGAGATGGGCACCCGGTTGACTCCCTCACCGGGGCCCTCTGGAGTTTCCCGCCGGCTGGCGATTATCCATTTTCTTCTTCTTGGGACTGGAACACCTACTGGCAAAGTGACCACTGCCCCCGCAGTTGTAACATAGCATCTCTTCTCGGTCCTGTATGGAAGCTGGTTCTGAGGTATTCGGGAACAACTCCTTTCTTGGACTTGGTTTCTCTGCTCTTCTTTGATCTTTCTCCATCAAAGAGGTCAGCATCTCCAACACTTGGGACATTTGTGATTTCAAAGTGTCGACTTCTGCATCTCTTTCCGGGCTCTTGACTGAACTGACCAACACTGGTACAGGGGTGACACTCACTCTGGCCACCTGCTGATCTCTCTGCAGCGCCTCTTCGTCCCTAATAATTTTTATTAGATCAGAGTAGGTTAGTGACATTCCTCCTCCTGAGGTTTTCAGGTGCAGCCAGACTGGGTCTGAGCGCCGCGCTCCCCTCATGATCTGCTTCATTCGTGCTTCATCTGCATCTTTGGGCAGCATTCCCTTCTTCAGGACGATCTTGCATAACAGCCTGTTCAACCCTCTAACATACTCTGACAGTTTCTCATTCGGCTGCTGGAAAGTATGTTCAAATTGGTAGACCATCTCTGTCACCTTCTCCAGCTGTCCAAACTCTTCCTGCAGCATGGTCAGACAATCTTGAGCTGTACAGTTTGCATTTCCAAAACGGAAGCTCTTCACCGCTTCTGCCGCGGCACCTTTCAAACTTTCTAAAACTCGTTGTCTTTTCTGTGCTTCAGGCACCTCCCATGCCTCTACTGCTTGTAATGCCTGTTCCACCCAAGTGTCAAAATCTTCCTCCCCCGCAGGGACGGGGAGCTCCCCCGAGAAAGTTTTTAGTCTCCGGTAGCTAGTCTCTACGTGCACTGTGCTTGTCTTCTGACAGTTTGTTAGTAGATCCCCTAACGCCTTTATCAGTTCGGGTGATATGGCCGTGGCAGGTGCAGGCGTCACCGGAGGTGTCGCTCCGTCTTTCCTCTCTGGCGGGGTACGGGCCGCAACTTGCGGTGATCCCGTTGGTGATAGCTCTTTCTTAGTAGCGTACGCCAAACTATAAGATCTGTTATCCGGCATCCGCGCATATTTGCATTTACAAGCCTCTGGCTTCCCATCTGAATATTCCACTAGCGTATACTGGTGTGAGGTGTCTGGGTCTGACTTCATTAACCCTTCCACCGTTTCGGTCGACCATTCCTGACCCGGAATGTTAATGACCACTGACTGGCTTGGATCTGTCTTGGCTACTTCACACCACGTTCTGATGTCTTTCGGGTCCATGCCGGTAAGTCTTGGCGGGCTCTCACCGCTGTCTCAGTAATCCCGGACGAGCCCCCACGTGTAGCGATACCCTCAGCTTAAGCGGGCCGCAAGGTTTGATTTGGGCCCTGAGTACAGCTCTCCAACCCACCGGCAATCGGCTCTACCCACTCTGGCACAGCTAGTCTAAAGGATACACACATATATCCTTATACTTTAAGAGAGAGATTCAAACATAGAACAGTAATAAAGGGATAACGGATTTTACTTCTTGTTATGCAAAGAAAACACACAGCAATGACAATATGATTTTTAACTTGTATGCAGAGCCCTGCAATGACAGTCACATTACACCATAAGAATAAAAGGGGGGGTAAAGGAACGCCACGTGGGGCGACCGTTAACTAGGTACCCTATGGTACAACAGCTAAATGTATACCTAGCGGATCAGGCCTGATCCCTTACTCTAAAACTTAGTCCTGTAAGAATAATGGTTTCTTCACCGGCTTGCTGTAGAGGTGGTGCACATAAGAATAATAAACACTTTGTAATCCAACAGGGAGAACCTGAACAACTGACCGTACTTCACTAGAGATCCTCTGGATCAGTCCTGCTGCGGATCTCCAGTGAGAGTCTTAAAGTGAGGTGGTAGGCCTCGGCAGTCTATAGGCACAGTACTATAAACAGGTTATTGGATGAGCTTTCGCTCAGCTCACCCTCCGGACGCGACCCGTCCGGGACTTCCACCGGCTGTGTCGTCACTCGCACACAGCGGTTGCTGCCATCGGGTCTCCCATCCAATCTAGGCTGCAGGCAGGAGATGTTGGATGCCACCCAGGCTCGCAAAGGGTGGAAGGCTCTTTGGTTCGCTCCACAGGCCCCAGGCTTCAGGCCTGGAACAGCACAGATCCGCACAGGTGTATCTCTCTCTGCCTCCCCGTGTCCAAAAGAGAAAGAGCTAGGCCTCGCCCCCTCCTTATATTCCTTCCCCCCGACTCCCCTCTCTCTGGAATTTCCTGTCTCTGATTAAAGGGGAACACCCCGCTACATTTGTAAACAATCTCAATACGATCTGTTCTGTCTCAACTACAAAGCGATAAAGTTCATCTCCAGGTTTAAGTAGGCCTTACTCAAGCTGGTTTGATATTCATCCCTTGCATCGATACAGGCAGTTTAACTCAATGAATAAACTCAGTTAGGACGACAGACGATGAATCCTTTCGAATGTTCCGTTTAATGATGGATATTCATAGGTAGAAAAACGTTGCAGTTGTAAGCCACATGTAAGATGTTTAGCATGGAAGATATACAGGAGTAATGACCAGAATCAGGAAGTGGAGGAGATATATAAAGAACTACGGTGAGAGAGAGAGTTCAGCTAGAAAGAAGGGGACAGATCTTAAAGACACAGAGCAAGAATAATCACATAGTGTAACACAACACTCCCCGTCTGAAATCTTTAGATTTCATAACCTCAAACTAAAATATATATTTTCAAAAAGTCCAATACTGACGAATGTCCTGGAACCTGTAATGAAAAACATGCAACAAGCAAATAATAAACGTAAGTTCAACAGGATGAAGAACATAAAGTCACAGTATGATGTCTTCAAATAATTCCAAAGTTTTGAGTAGAACCTGTAGATGGCAGCAATGTACTCCCCGCCGTGCCGACAGCATGGCTAGTCCTTGCACAAGTCACTCACCTGGCAAAAGGAGTACTAACTCTGTAATTGGTCGACTAAAGGTTCGTGTCACTCCTCCCTTGGTTACCTTGACTTCTACCTTCCGGACTTTGTTATCGTCGCTGGGCATAACTTTAGTAATAAGACCCATAGGCCACTCATTCCGACAAACTTCCTTGTCTTTTAGAAGGATGAGGTCTCCAACCTTAAGATTTGGCTTAGATGCTTGCCATTTGTTACGACCTTGAAGGTGGTGAAGATACTTTTTCTTCCAGCGATCCCAGAACACATTGGCTAGATGCTGCACCTGCTTCCATTGATGCTTGTAATGGTGTGACCGCAGCTTCTGTTTTGTACTTACAGAAGTGTAGAGTGAGGTGTTCACAGTTCTTATTTCCTTATCATCTTCAGGGTTTACTCGCCCATAGGTGGTGTCAATAGGGAGTAAGTAAGAGTCCTCACACAGAAACCTTGGAGGTGACAGCCATAAGCTGTCCTGAAGAGCGGCAGGTGACACGGCTCTGGTCCCACAGTCAGCTGGGTTGAGTTCAGTGGGAACGTGATGCCATTGACTAGGTAGAGAGAATCTCTTGATACGTTCAACCCTGTTGCTGACGTACACATAAAATTGTTTTGTTTGGTTGTTTATGTAACCAAGTACTACCTTACTGTCTGTATAGAAGGTGAAAGAATCAATTTTAGTGTCCATTTCACTTCGTATGACCTCGGCAATTTCTACTGCTAGCACGGCTGCATAAAGTTCAAGTCTTGGTATGGTATGTGCAGGCTTGGGAGTGAGTTTTGCCTTGCCTAGGACAAAACTACAGTGTGATTCTCCATTCAGTTCAGAGGTCTTCAAATAGGCTACTGCAGCAATAGCTTCAACTGATGCATCAGAGAAAATATGAATCTCTCTCCGGTTAGCAGTTGAAGTGGAACCTGGAACATAGCAACGGGGAATCTGAAGTTTTTCTAGTGACTTCAAAGAATATCTCCACCTTTCCCACTTGTGTTGATTCTCACTAGGCAAGGGAGTATCCCAGTCTATGTTCTCAGTAGACAACTGTCTTAGTAAAATCTTACCTTGAATGGTAACTGGAGCAAGGAAACCCAGTGGGTCATAGATGCTATTCACCACGGTCGGACAGGACTCCTCTCTTAGTGAAGGGTTTGTCACAAATTGACACTTGGAAGGTGAATTTGTCTTGCTTGATGTTCCACAACAAACCCAGACTTCGCTGTACAGGAGGCACATCTGTACCTAAGTCAAGGTTTTTTAGACTAGTGGCATAGTCCTCAGAGTGAAAGGCATTCATAAGTTCCTGGCTGTTGGATAGAATCTTGTGCAGTCTAAGGTTTGCTACAGACAGCATCTCCTTTGTTCTGGTGAGAAGATCAATTGCTTCTTTAGCAGTTGGAAAGGACTTAAGTGCGTCATCAACATAGAAGTTTCTTTCAACAAATTGACGGGCATCAGATCCATATTCAACTTCTCCAGTCTGAGCTGTTCTCCTTAGCCCATAAGTTGCCACTGCTGGGGAAGGACTGTTACCGAAGACATGTACCTTCATGCGATAATCTATAACTTCCTTGTTGAGGTCATTGTCCTTGTGCCATAGAAACCTGAGGTAGTTTCTGTTGTCTTCTCTGACGATGAAGCAGTGAAACATCTGTTGAATGTCGGCCATTACTGCTACAGGCTCTTGTCTGAAACGAATCAAGACTCCTATTAGACTGTTGTTCAAGTTGGGTCCAGTAAGGAGCATGTTGTTAAGAGAAACACCTTCGTGCTGAGCACTGGAATCAAAGACAACTCTGATTTGGTCTGGTTTGCGTGGGTGATACACGCCAAAGGATGGAAGGTACCAGCATTCCTCTCCATCCTTTAGTGGGGGAGCAGGCTCTGCATGATCTCTGTCAAATACATTTTGCATAAAGTCCACAAAGTGCTTTTGCATCTCTGGTTTCCTGCTTAAGTTTTGCTTTAAGGAGGAGAATCTACTGATGGCCTGCTGTAAGTTGTTGGGCAATCTCTCTCTTGGGAGACGAAAGGGTAGGGGTGCTACCCAGTTATTGGAGTCATCTTGAAAGAACTCATTGTCCATTACCATGATGAATTCTTTGTCTTCCATTGAAGGAGCCAGTATGTCATCTTCACTGGTTGCATTAAACACTGTAGAGCCGAAGTCGCCATCAAAGGGCTCGTGTCACCTGAGATACCATGTTGCCATCCGTGGCTGGCTATCTTCTCTTTCACCCAGTAGTGATGTGGGCATGGCTCAAAGTAAGTGTTTCGGCCATTTGGCAGAACATTTGTCTTGAATGACGAAATGTTGGTAGGTCTTTTAATTTTGCCTATGCAGACATTGCCTATGATGACCCACCCTAGATCCGTGCGCTGAGCAAATGGGGCATCTGGGGGTCCACTGACTTGTCTGTGTACCTTGTGAACTCTTAGAATGTCTCTTCCTAACAGAAGAAGGATCTGAGCATCTTTGTCAAGCGGCGGTATCTAATTTGCTATTACCTTGAGGTGAGGGTGATGGAAAGCAGCAGCTGGAGTAGGGATTTCTTCCCTGTTGGCAGGTATCTGATTGCACTCAACAAGTGTAGGTAAGGGTAATTGCAAGTTACCTTTGAGAGAAGATACCATGAGTCCATGAGCCCTTCTTCCAGAAACCTCTATAGTTCCACTACAGGTACCCAAGGTGTAAGGATGAGCTTCGCCTTTTATTTCAAATAGATTGAACAATTCCGATTTTGCAAGTGATCGATTGCTCTGATCGTCTAAGATAGCATATGCCTTTAGAGACTTTTCTGGTTGATCCTTGTGGTATATTTTCACCAAGCATATCTTAGCACAGGACTTACCACAGTGGTCTTCTCCACAAACTTCAGTGCAGGATGAAGAAATGATGGTAGAATTAGGCACTTGGTCTGTATTCTCCCCGCCATGCGTTAACCTGGGAGGAGTGTTGGCAGGTTGTGCAGAGCTGGGCTCAAGAGGATGGAGGGCTTGCACATGTTCTTCAGAGCCACACTCTATGCACTTGGACACATTACAGTCCCTTGCAAAATGTTCTGCAGAAGCACAGCACCTGAAACATACCCTAAATGTCTTTAAAAGCTCCTTGCGCTCTTCCAGAGGCTTTTTCCTAAAGCCGATACATTTATTGAGGGGGTGTGGCTTCTTGTGTATGGGACACTCTCTGTTAGGGTTTTCAATCTTCCTACTCTGTTTGTTCGTGGCCAGAACTGTGGTAGGAGTGGGAAGGATGTCAGTCTTTTTCACGGACACTGGGCCTCTATGGTTTCTGTAGTTGCCCTGAAGACTGGTACTCTTAGGAAAGGGTGAGAAGAGACTGTACTCACCGTAGGAAAAACTTGGATCGTTCTTGGTCTCTGCAATTTCCCTGATGAATTCACAGAAGAAAGAGAATGGAGGGAAGGAAACCTTGTTCTCTCTTTTGTATGATGACCCTAGTGCAGTCCATTTCTCTTGCAAACCATACGGGAGCTTGGAGACAATTGGGTTTACCCCTCTTGGAGTGTCAAGGTAACTGAGTCCAGGTAGTTTTGGGTCTGTCTTGGCTAGCTGAAGCTCAAGGAGAAGGTCACTCAGTCTCTGGAACTCCTTGTTGTCCTTACCGGATATCTTTGGGAAAGTTTCCAGACGCATGAACAAAGCATTTTCTATAGCTTCTGGACTGCCATAACTTTGCTCTAGTCGCTCCCATGCAGCTGTGAGGCCTGCAGTAGGATTGTCCATGAAAACCGATCTTAATGGCTTAACACGTGCAGCAGATAGAGGACCAAGCCATTTGATCAGCAGATTCAATTCTTGATCAGCTGTAATGCCAATATTGCTGATTGTAGTTCTGAAGGCACATTTCCAACTTCTGTAGTTCTCAGGTTGGTCATCAAAACTTGTAAGACCAGTCTTTGTGAGCTCTCTGCGAAGCATGTACCTCACAAACTCTTCTGTCTCAGTTGTCTCCGCCTTTATGTGAGATGCTGTTGGCTGTATGGTGCTGATTGCGTTATCTTTGACATTGTTGTTAAAGGACACAGGGAAATATGGTGCAGCAGATGCATCCAGGTGAGTTGCTTGCTTGAAGTCAGTTGTTCCAATGGTACGTTGATTCAAGGCTGTACCGATGACTGGAGATTGACTTGCTTGAAGCTTGCGCTGATGCTCTGTGACGTATGGAGGCAGGCAAGGTAGGCAGGTAGGAAATGCAGTGGAGTGATTTTGAGTGCAGGAAGTTGCTGGGACCTCTTTAACTTGAAGCTGTGAAGGAGTCTCTATGTAGTCGGGAGCATTGGAGACAATGGAGTGTACACTGCAGTGGCTTAGGACATAGTCTTTAGTGCGTTTGAGGGGGTCTTCCATATCTGCTATGTTTAGGTTAATGCTGTCTTTCTCACTTGCACCTTCGTCTGCACTGATAGCTTGCTGTAGGACCCTTAGCTTTGCCATAGCTGTGTCATGTTTACACTGTTCATTTAAGGTTTCCATTGTTGCTCTTTGTCGTGCTGACTGCGCTTCCAACTCTGCCCTTTGACGTGCTGACTGCGCTTCCGACTCTGCTCTCTGAGCTTCCAACTCTGCTCTTTGACGTGCTGACTGCGCTTCCAACTCTGCTCTTTGACGTGCTGACTGCGCTTCCAACTCTGCTCTTTTTTCTGCATATGCCACCTGCACTTTGCTGGCTTCCACTTCAGCGCGGGCATTAATAAGTCGCTCACTGAGTGTTGAGTATCTTGAACTATGGGATCTTGACGAGTTTTTAGAACGTCTGGTGGAAACAGATCTGTGAGATACAGTGTCCTGTAACAGCTTTATTTTTGCTTCTGCCTTTAATCTGGTTTGCTGGATAAAACTGTCTCTTTCAATATTGAGAGCATTGACGCGCTTTAATTGCATCATCGCATTTTCTGACTTCATGTTTTGTAAGACATTAGTGAATTTGATGCTGGTAAGCTGATAAAGCTCATATGAGGCAGAAAGTTGTTTAATGGCGCCCTCTAGTGTCAGTAGTTCACGTTCAACAGACACTGTATTGGCTTCAGCAAGGATTTTCTCCCAGACTAATTCCAAGCTATTTGACAATTCAGTCCTTGAAGCTTCATAATTCTCCATTACTTTCCAAGTGGGTTTAACTGAGCGTTTGGGTAACTCAGTTTCTTCAGGAACTTGTGGGGAGGTAGATGTGAGTTCACATGCAGAAGCTTGGTCACTCATGATAGCAGACTGACTGTGAAAGCAGGCAGGATCTGTGTGCTGAAATATGACACTGTGCAGATTGTCTCAGGCTATAAGGCTGCCATGTGCTGCTCTGTGCCTTCTGTCTTGCTATGAGGGCAGTAAATCTTGTCTGTTTCAGTACTGACATGCAGAAATCTTGTAATTAGGCTGTGAAACTCCGTTTTTCTACTGTTCTGTCTCAACTACAAAGCGATAAAGTTCATCTCCAGGTTTAAGTAGGCCTTACTCAAGCTGGTTTGATATTCATCCCTTGCATCGATACAGGCAGTTTAACTCAATGAATAAACTCACAGTTAGGACGACAGACGATGAATCCTTTCGAATGTTCCGTTTAATGACGGATATTCATAGGTAGAAAAACGTTGCAGTTGCAAGCCACATGTAAGATGTTTAGCATGGAAGATATACAGGAGTAATGACCAGAATCAGGAAGTGGAGGAGATATATAAAGAACTACGGTGAGAGAGAGAGTTCAGCTAGAAAGAAGGGGACAGATCTTAAAGACACAGAGCAAGAATAATCACATAGTGTAACACAACACGATCTGTTTAGAAATCATGTTACATTATCAATTTGAATTCTGTTTGTAATTATGTGGATATTGATATTGTAAATTGTATGTATACACCTGGAAATCCTCAGCCCATTCTCACTCAAGAATACTTCTACCTCATTCATTGAAACGCGTTGGATTTCATCTGTCTTGCCGACAGTTGTCCTGGGCTTTTTCTAGTTGTTTGTCCTCTATGTGTTTGTTTTTTTCGTTTGATCGTGTGTTTTTGTTTTATTAATTTTCTAATATGTTATTCATTCTTTGTAACAAATTTGTAATTTTATAAAAATCTGAGCGTTTTAGGTCCATTAACCACTTGCCGACCGGCTCACGCCGATATACGTCAGCAGAATGGCACGGCTGCGCAAAGCAACATACCTGTACGTTGCTTTAAATTTGCCGCCGTGCGGTCGCACAAGCACGTCCACCACGTGCTCCGTGACCGTGGGACCCGCGGACTTGATGTCCGCCGGTGTCCCGCGATCGTGTCACGGAGCTGCAGAACGGGGAGATGCTTATGTAAACAAGGCATTTCCCTGTTCTGCCTAGTGACAGGACAGAGATCTACTGCTCCCTGTGATCAGAAGCAGTGATCACTGTCATGTCACTTGTATCCCAGCCCCCTCACAGTTAGAACCACTCCCTAGGACACACTTAACCCCTTCATCGCCTCCTAGTGTTTAACCTCTTCCCTGCCAGTGTAATTTACACAGTAATCAGTGCATTTTTATAGCACTGATCGCTGTATAAGTGACAATGGTCCCAAAATAGCGTCAAAAGTGTCCGATGTGTCCGCCGTAACGTCGCAGTCACGATAAAAATCGCAGATCGCTGCCATTACTAATAAAAAAAAATGATAAAAAAATGCCATAAAACTATCCCCTATTTTGTAGACGCTATAATTTTTGTGCAAACCAATCAATATCCGCTTATTGTGATTTTTTGTTACCAAAGATATGTAGAAGAATATGTATTGGCCTAAACTGAGGAGAAAATTTGTTTTTTTATATACTTTTTGGGGATATTTATTATAGCAAAAAGTAAAAAATATAGCTTTTTTCTCAAAATTGGCGCTATTTTTTGGTTTATAGCGCAAAAAATAAAAACTGCAGAGGTGATCAAATACCACCAAAAGAAAGCTCTATTTGTGGGAAAAAAAGGACATAAATTTTGTTTGGGTACAACGTCACACGTTAAAGCGGCGCAGTGCCGAATCGCATAAAGTGCTCTGGTCAGTAAGGGGGTAAATTCTTCCGGGGCTGAAGTGGTAAAGTCCCACTTTGTGAGGAACCCGGTTTTTACAATTTGTATTAGGGATGTGGACCTGAACCAGCTCTTTTTTCCAATTAGTTGGCAAACAACCGTTCTCTGATCCCTCTTGTGACTAATGAACCTGGAAGTGATGCATATTACGCCACTTTCTGGTTCACAGCTGTCATTCCCAGGCTACTGTAGCTGAAGATGCAGCTAATCAAATGCAATCAGTGCTTGACTGGCTGCAGTGGAGGGCAGAGGAGATATTTGGGGTCCAATAGACCCCCCAATGTCTCCCTGAAGAGGACCTGTCACCTGTACAATGCTATCACATATGGTGGCTTTTATTTACCTCCATTGACATTACCCTGGTCGGTCACTTTTTTCCCCCCTCCACTTTCCTCTCCTCCCCATTCCCTTCCCCCTTCTCCCCCCCTTCTCTTTTTCCTTCTCCCCCCCCCTTTCGTTCCCAAAACCTTCCACCTTCCCAATCCCCTTCCTTTTTCCCAACCCCCCCTTTCCCCCCTCCCCTTCCCCCTTCTTTGCCCCCCCCCCCTTCCCCCCCTTTTCCCTTACCCGGCCAATTGTCTTATTGGGTCTCTTTTTTAATTACACATCAGATATCCACGCACAATCCCCCCTGTCCGTTGCTGGGGGAACCTTCTAGGCCGCCTGGTTCCGTGCCTGATTTTAATTGCTCATTGGGTAAGCTATTATTATTTTCCTTATGTATTTTACACTCTATTGCTGATTTTTACATGTATTTTATTGCATTGTTTGTTCTATAGATTGGCTCTCCTGAGGAAGCGGTGTATCTCCGTGAAACTAGTCGAGACCCTGACCAATCTGTGATATGTATTATTGTTTGTTTTGTAATTTTATTTTATAATAAACAATTTTATACAATCATGCTCATGATGTTCTATCATTACCGAGATAGTCCCTCTACCAACTGGGTGGGTGGCTCTGAGGTTAGCCTCAGCAACTATTCTCTTGCCCCCAAACCCTCCCCCCCCTCTTTTGTTTTACCTTAAACGGGATGATGGGACGCTACTACTATTTATTATTTATTTTTACATGAGGCCATACTTTTACATGAGGCCATACCAAATCCTAAAACTTGTTCTTGTATAAAAGTAAGAAAAAGCATACTAGTCCATAATAGACCCCTGATTTCTCAGTGAAGAGTACCTGTTACTGCCCATGCTATCAGAGATGTTGTTCATCCCTTGTGATAGCAATAAAGTTGATAAAAAATAAAAAAAAGGAACAGTGTAAGAAAAAAATTAAATATAAATAATAAAATGAAAGAAAATAAATTAAAGTCCCCCTGTGCAAAGGCCGACAGCACGTAGGTCCTGCACCACTCTGTGAGAATGTCAGAGTGAGAGCAATAATTCTAGCTCCAGACCTCCTGTGTAACTCTAAACTACTTGTTACCTGTAAAGGCTTTTAAAGCATTACCTATAGATAACTAAAGGTAATGTACAAAAATTGATACGATACAAAAATTGGATGAAAAAAATTCGTACGACGAGCTGTCTGACCATTCTCGGATCGTTGGTACGGTGCTTTCGACCGCCGATTCCGGTTTTTAGTCCGACAAAAGCTGGATGTGCAGACTATAAAATTTTTGTCGGATGTGAACTCAACGTGTGATTTTCGTTTCATTAGCACGTTTTTTGTACGGAAAAAAAATCGTAAGAGCAAGACTAGGCATGCTCCGAAACGAAAGAACACTTACAAAACTATTCAACACATTAGGTCACTTCTGAAGTTGTATTCTATCATACGAAAATTTTCGTATTGTGAGTAACCTCTTCACTTTTGACGTGAGACTAGCATGCCACAAAAAAACGGACGCTCGGTCGCCCGAAAATTTAAGCTTGTGTACGAGGCTTTAGGCTCCATTCACACTTGTCCGACTTGTCAGGCGACTTTGGACATCAAAGTCGCCTGACAAGTCGCAGCCCATTCTTTTCAATGACACCCATGCAAATTAGTGCGACTTGAAGCCGCAGCGACATTGATCCAGAGAGTGCACCAAAGTCACACTGGAAAACGTGCGATTTTGGAGTTGCACTAGTGTGAATGGAGCCCCAATGTACCACAGTTTGCTGCCGCACCACGGGCACACACAAGTTTAAAATGTAACATGTTACATATCTATTTACTCAGTGTAACATCATCTTTACTTTAACAAAAAATTGGGTTTGTGTGCACCAGAATTAATTAAAGTGTATTTTTGCCTTAAACTATGCATTTGATAAACTACTGCACAAATATTGTGTGACATAAAAAATTGCAACAGCCACCATTTTATTTTCCAGGGCCTTTGCTTTCAGAAAATATTATTTATATATATATATATATATATATATATATATATATATATATACACATACACACACACACACACACACACACAGTTGTGCTCATAAGTTTACATACCCTGGCAGAATTTATGATTTCTTGGCCATTTTTCAGCGAATATGAATAACACAAAAACATTTTTCACTCATGGTTAGTGTTTGGCTGAAGCCATTTATTATCAATCAATTGTGTTTACGTTTTTTAAATCATAATGGCAACAGAAACTACCCAAATGACCCTGATCAAAAGTTTACATACCCTGGCGATTTTGGCCTGATAACATGCACACAAGTTGACACAAAGCCCTGGTTCACACTGGTGCGATTTGACATGTCAAATCGCATGTCAAATTGGCGAAATTTGCCGCAAATTGCGGGCAATGGCACCGTCCTAATCGGTGCGACGCCGCATCTGCGGCGCTGCACCGATTACAAAAAGTAGTTTTTGTACTACTTTTTGCGATTTCAGCCGCGATTTACATTGACATCTGTTTCAGATGTCTTTGAAATCGCGGCCGAAATCGGGACTGCCAGTGGGAGTGAAATCGTGCGAGTTCAGCTGAACTGGCAAGCTTCACTCCCGCAGCCCCAGTGTGAACGTGGGCAAAGGGGTTTGAATGGCTATTAAAAGGTAACTATCCTGACCTGTGATCTGTTTGCTTGTAATTAGTGTGTGTGTATAAAAGGTCAATGAGTTTCTGGACTCCTGACAGACCCTTGCATCTTTCATCCAGTGCTGCACTGACGTTTCTGGGACATGGGGAAAGCAAAAGAAGAGTCAAAAATTATTATTATAATTTTCTTTTTTTTTATTTATATTTTATACCAATTTTTTTATTTCATTGGTTTACATTTACACGGATATTTTACAAAATAATTTTTTTCACAATTTGGATTGTTGCACTTGGGATTTATTTTGCACTGTAGAGGAAGTCATATCTACATATTTATTTAATATTGAAGAATATTTAAGATTTATGCACCTTTTATCTTTATTTTATTAGTAATTTTAGAGTGAGCGCCCTTATACCCCCTTCTTTTATTCAAAAGAATAGTCAAAGGATCTGCGGGAAAAAGTAGTTGAACTGTATAAAACAGGAAAGGGATATAAAAAGATATCCAAGGAATTGAGAATGCCAATCAGCAGTGTTCAAACCCTAATCAAGAAGTGGAAAATGAGGGGTTCTGTTGAAACCAAACCACAGTCAGGTAGACCAACTAAAATTTCAGCCACAACTGCCAGGAAAATCGTTTGGGATGCAAAGAAAATCGCACAAATAACTTCAGGTGAAATACAGGACTCTCTGAAAACATGGGGTGTGGCTGTTTCAAGATGCACAATAAGGAGGCACTTGAAGAAAGATGGGCTGCATGGTCGAGTCGCCAGAAGAAAGACATTACTACACAAATACCACAAAGTATCCCGCTTACAATACACCAAACAGCACAGAGACAAGCCTCAAACCTTCTGGCACAAAGTCATTTGGAGTGATGAGATCAAAATTTAGCTTTTTGGCCACAACCATAAACACTACATTTGGAGAGGAGTCAACAAGGCCTATGATGAAAGGTACACCCTTTCCTACCGTGAAACACGGCGGTGGATCGCTGATGTTTTGGGGATGTGTGAGCTACAAAGGCACAGGAAATTTGGTCAAAATTGATGGCAAGATGAATGCAGTATGTTATCAAAAAATACTGGAGGAATATTTGCATTCATCAGCCAGGAAGCTGCGCATGGGACGTACTTGGACATGCGCATGGGACGTACTTGGACATTCCAACATTACAATGATCCAAAACACAAGGCCAAGTGGACCTGTCATTGGCTACAGCAGAATAAAGTGAAGGTTCTGGAGTGGCCATCTCAGTCTCCTGACCTCAATATCATTCAGCCACTCTGGGGAGATCTCCAACGTGCAGTTCATGCGAGACAGCCCGAGAATTTACAGAAACTGGAGGCTTTTTACCAAGAGGAATGGGCAGCTTTACCATCTGAGAAGATAAAGAGCCTCATCCACAAATACCACAAAAGACTTCAAGCTGTCATTGATGTTAAAGGGAGCAATACACGGTATTAAGAACTGGGGTATGTAAACTTTTGATCAGGGTCATTTGGGTAGTTTCTGTTGCCATTATGATTTAAAAAGAGTAAACACAGTTGATTGATAATAAATGGCTTCAGCCAAACACTAACCATGAGTGAAAGAAAAGTTTTTGTGTTATTCATATTCTCTGAAAAATGGCCAAGAAATCATAAATTCTGCCAGGGTATGTAAACTTATGAGCACAACTGTATATACACACATTATATATATATATATATATATATATATATATATATATACACATATACACACACACATACACACACACAGTGGGGAAAATAATTATTTGATCCCCTGCAGATTTTGTAAGTTTGTCCACTTACAAAGAAATAGAGGATCTCAAATTTTTATCATTGATGTATTTTAAATGACAGAGATAGAATATCAACCAAAAATCCAGAAAAAACACATAATACAAATGTTATAAATTGAGTTGAAGTTCAGTGAGTAAAATAAGTATTTAATCCCCAAGCAAAACATGACTTAGTACTTGGTGGAGAAACCCTTGTTGGCAATCACAGAGGAAAGACATTTCTTGTAGTTGGTGACCAGATTTGCACACATCTCAGGCGTGATTTGTGGCCACTCTTTTTTATAGATCTTCTCTAAATTCTTAAGGTTTCTTGGCTGTCGCTTGGCAACTCTAAGTGTTTTAGCTCCCTCCATAGATTTTCTATAGGATTAAGGTCTGGAGACTAGATAGGCCACTTCATGACCTTAATGTGCTTCTTCTTGAGCCACTCCTTTGTTGCCTTGGTGGTATGTTTTGGATCATTGTCATGCTGAAAGACCCATCTATGACCCATCTTCAGTGTTCCGGCTGAGGAAAGAAAGTTCTCAACCAAGATTTTACAATACATGGCCCTGTCCATGTCCTTCAAGTCCAACCTGTGTGTGTGCTTTCATGTCAGTATTACATTGTATATCCCTGTATGTTAAGGTCGTTTAGGTGCCTATCTAAAAGTTTTTTTAAATCATCTATGCTCCCTGCTGAAACCACTGCATGTAATAGAGAATTCTAAATGTTTAATACTCTTATGCCGCGTACACACGATCATTATTCACGGCGGTTAAAAAACCGCCGTGAATAATGACAGGAAAAACGAGGGAACCGCTTGGTTCCCTACACACGGTCGTTTTTCCCGTCATTTTTTCTCTTGACGAGAAAAACGACCGTCTGTGGGCTCCGCGGCAGTGTCTCCCTATGGGAAAACTGCCGCGGAAAAAAATGCTGGAAAAAACGATGAGAAAATTTAGAACATGTTCTAATTTTTCTCGTCGTTTTTTATGCCGTTTTTCTCAACGAGAAAAACGACATAAAGCCCACAGACGATCGTTTTTGTCGGCGAAAAAAATAAATGCAGTTTTTCTCGTTGAGAAAAGCGGTCGTGTGTACGCGGCATTACAGAACCCTCTATGCAGTTTAAGGTTAAACCACTTCTCTTCTAATTTTAGTAAATGGCCGCATGTCTTTTTAATTTTCCTTTCGCAGAAAAGTTTTATCCCTATTGTGGGGTCACCAGTATGGTATTTGTACATTTAAATCATATCCCCTCTCAAGTGCCTCATCTTCAGAGAGAATAAGTTCAGTGCTCGTAATCTTTCCTCATAACTAATGTCCTCCAGACCCTTTATTAGCTTTGTTGCCCTTCTTTGTACTCTCTCTCTATTTCCAGTACATCCTTCCTGAGGACTGGTGCCCAGAACTGGACAGTGTACTCCCGGTGCGGCCGGACCAGAGTCTTGTAGAGCGGGAGAATTATGGTTTTATTCCTGGAGTTAATCCCCTTTCTAATGCATGACAATATTCTGTTGGCTTTGCTTGCAACAGCCTGGCATTGCATGCCATTGCTGTGCCTGTCATCTACTAGGACCCCCAGGTCCTTTTCCAGCCTACATTCCCCAAGAGGTTCTCTCCCTAATGAGTAGATTGCATTCATATTTTTGCCACCCAAATGCATTATTTTACATTTTTCTAAACCTCATTTGCCATGTAGTTGCCCACCTCATTAATTTGTTCAGATCTTCGTGCAAGGTTTCCACATCCTGCAGAGAAATTATTGCCCTGCTTAGCTTAGTATCGTCCGCAAATACCAAGATTGAGCTGTTTATCCCATCCCCCAGGTCATTTATGAATAAATTAAATAGGATTGGTCCCAGCACAGAACCCTGGGGGACCCCACTTTCCACACCGGACCATTTAGAGTACTCCCTATTTATCACCACCCTCTGAACTCACCATTGTAGCCAGTTTTCAATCCATGTACTCACCCTATGGTCCATGCCAACGGACCTTACTTTGTACAGTAAACGTTTATGGGGAACTGTATCAAATGCCTTTGCAAAATCCAGATACTGTACACCACATCCACAAGCCTTCCTTTATCTAGATGGCAGCTCACCTCATAGAAGGTTAATAGATTGGTTTGGCAAGAACGATTCTTCATGAATCCATGCTGATTACGGCTAATGATACCGTTCTCATTACTAAAATCTTGTATATAGTCCCTTATCATCCCCTCCAAGAGCTTGCATACTATTGATGTTAGGCCAACTGGTCTGTAATTCCCAGGGATATATCTTGGTCCTTTTTCAAATATTGGTACTACATTGGCTTTTCTCAGCTGGTACCATTCCAGTCAGTAAACTGTTCGTAAAAATTAGGAACAATGGTCTGGCAATTACTTGACTGAGTTCCTTAAGGACCCTCTGGTGCAAGCCACCTGGTCCCGGTGACTTATTAATGTTATGTTTTTCAAGTCTATTTCTAATTTTATCTTCTGTTAGCCATGAGGGTGCTTCCTGTGATGTGTCACAAGGATAAACACTGCAGTTTTGGTTACTGAAGCCCCCCCCCCCCCCCAGATTTCCTCGTGAAGACTGAGGAGGAGAAGAATATATTCAATACTTTCGCCATCTCTCCATCCTTTCATGTGTTTTTTCTGGATTTGTGGTTGATATTCTGTCTCTATCATTTTAAATACACCTATGATAAAAATGATAGACCCTTCATTTCTTTGTAAAGGGGAAAACTTACAAAATCTGCAGGGGATCAAATAATTATTTTACCCACTGTATGATATAATAGGGGTTCTAAGTAATTTTCTAGCAAAATATTTGTGTGAGAAATGCCAGTATTGGCCCGCTAGGCAAGTGGGTAAAACATTGCCTATAGACAATTTTGGGTACCATGTTTTTTTTTTGCCATTTCACAGGCTTGCGCAATTTTTAACCCTGACATGTTTGGTATATATTTACTCAATGCAAATCCATATTTAATATTTTACCAAAAAATTGGGTATAATGAGTTTGTGTGCACTAAAATTATTTCAGTTTATTTTTTCCTGAAAATATGCCTTTTAATAATTACCTGCGCTAATATTATGCGGCATAAAAAATAGCAATGGACACCATTTTCTTTCTCCAGGGTCTCTGCTTTCTGAAAACATAGAATTGTTTGAAGGGTTTAAAGTACTTTCTAGCAACAAAAAACAAAACAAAAGCAGATTTTAACCTAGAACCCCTGTAAAGCCCTGTACACACGATCGGAATTTCCGATGGGCTAAAATCTGATGGAATTTTCCGTCGGAATTCCGTTCAAGCTGTCTTGCATACACACTGTTAGACCAAATTCCGACCGTCAAGAACACGGTGACGTACAACACTACGACCAGCCTGAGAAAAATGAAGTTCAATGCTTCCGAGCATGCGTGGACTTGATTCTGAGCACGCGTGGATTTTTCTCAGACGGAGTTCCACGCAGACGATCGGAATTTCCCATAGGATTTTTTTTCCATCGGAAAAAAATAAAACATGTTCTATTTCTGAACTCTGACGGAAAAAAGTCCGATGGGGCCCACACACGGACGAAATTTCCGATGAAAAAACTTTCATCGTGTGTACAAGGCATAAGGGAGATCTCCCTCGACTTCCTGACTAACAAACGCAACAGGAAGGGAGACAAAATCACCCCACAGTAAGGGAAATCCCCTCAAAGACAGGTAGCCCCCACTGGAAGATTTCCCTCTATTACTGTTCTGGTGACAACTCAAAGGCCTCGTACACACGGCCGATTTTCTCGGCAAGAACCAGCAAGAAACTTGCTGGCAGAGAGGTCTTGCCGAGTAAATCGGTCGTGTGTACGCGGCTATCGGGTTTCTCGTCGAGAAAACCGACAAGAAACCTCGACGAGAAAATAGAGAACCTGCTCTCTATTTTCTCGTCGATATTCTCCTCGGCATGTTTCTCGACGAGAAAAGTGAGTGTGTGTACACTTACCTGTCCTCCCGGAAGCCCGCGCATGTTCGAAATGAATTAGACGCATGCGCGGTAGCTTCCTAGGCATACGTAGGGTATACCAAGATGGCGGCGACGGCATCGAATGTGACGAGCGCATGCTCGTCGTAGTCGATGACGTCACCGCGTACGCTCCATTCAAAGAACCGCGGGTTCTTTGAAACGAGCGTGTGTACACTCGGCCGGGACAAGTTTCTTGTCCAAGAATCTCGTCGAAAAAAACGACATGTTTT
This sequence comes from Rana muscosa, assembly GCA_029206835.1. Taxonomy (NCBI): domain Eukaryota; kingdom Metazoa; phylum Chordata; class Amphibia; order Anura; family Ranidae; genus Rana; species Rana muscosa. The sequence goes on along the minus strand of JARGYO010000094.1, from coordinate 49,649,971 downwards.
TTTCAACGAGAATCTCGGCCGTGTGTGCGAGGGCAAAGTTTTGGATTTCCCGTCATTTTCTGTCTCGGTGACAACGGTCACCAGGACAAACAGAGAGGGGGAATCTCCCCAAAGAGAGAAAAAATAAAAAATAAACTTGATAGAAGTTCTAAGCCATCCACATTCTATCCATAACTAAAATAAAACGTTTTGGCTTTAGCTATACTTTCACAGCCAGGAACCCCACATTTTCTGAAAAGTGTCAGCAATGGCTAATCTCCTATTATTTCTTGAAGGACAAATCTACTTCATTTCACGCAGAGTGTGGAGGAATGCTCCGGCACTACTTGAATATGTTACAAGTTCTATGTGGAGTTCACCAGAAGAGCCGTCCGTTGTCACACCAAACAAACTAACTACGGCGGGGAATAGCGAGACTCCGGGGAACACAAACACTGCGCAAGAGATACACGATACATAAACATCCAAACCACCACATTTCATCACTGGGACCATCCCATCCTATCTATCTGATTATCTATCCATAAATGTACCGGTATCTATAAATCTATCCATAAATCTATCGATCTATAAAACCACCTACCTATCTATTATTATTACACACAATTTATATAGCGCCAACAGCTTACGCAGCGCTTTACAATGTATAGGGGGGACAGCACAATTACAGTACAGTTCAATACAGAAGGTACAGGAGGGCCCTGCTCGTAGAGCTTACATTCTAAGGGGGGGGGGGGGGTGGTACAAAAGGTAATAGCTGCAGAGAATTATTTGATGGGGGTGGACAGTTGTTAGGTGGGTGTGGGATAGGCTTCCCTGAATAAAAGAGTTTTCAGTGATCTCCTAAAGGTTGAGAGGTTAGGGGCTGATCGGACATACCAGGGTAGGGAGTTCCAGAGGATGGGAGAGGCTCTCGAGAAGTCCTGAAGGCGAGCATGGGAGGAGGAAACAAGGGAGCTAGAGAGCAGGAGGTCCTGGGAGGAGCGGAGGGGAAGATTTGGGCGATATCTGCAGATGAGGTTGGTGATGTAGATGGGGGCGATGTTGTGAATGACCTTGTATCTATCTATCTATCTATCGTCATTCATTCTACCTCTCTATCTATTATCCATCTATAAATCTATCTGTCCCTAAATCTATCTATCCATCCATCTATCAACAGTGCCTTGAAAAAGTATTCATACCCCTTGAAATTTTCCACATTTTGTCACCATGGTACAACCAAAAACGTAAATATATTTTATTGGGATTTTATGTGATAGACCAACACAAAGTGGCACATAATTGTAAAGTGGAAGGAAAATTATAAATATTTTTTTTAACATTTTGTACAAATAAATATGTGAAAAGTGTGGCGTACATTTGTATTCAGCCCCCTTTACTCGGATACCCCTAACTAAAATCTAGTGGAACCAATTGCCTTCAGAAGTCACCTAAATAGTAAATAGAGTCCACCTGTGTGTAATTTAATCTCAGTGTAAATACAGCTGTTATGTGAAGCCCTCAGGGGTTTGTTAGAGAACCTTAGTGAACAAACAGCATCATGAAGGCCAAGGAACACACCAGACAGGTCAGGGATAAAGATGTGGAGAAGTTTAAAGCCGGGTTAGGTTATAAAAAAATATCCCAAGCTTTGAAGATCTCACGAATCATTGTACAATCCATGATCCGAAAATGGAAAGAGTATGGCACAACTGCAAACCTACCAAGACATGGTACTGAGCCACCTAAACTGACAGGCCGGGCAAGGAGACCATTAATCAGAGAAGCAGCCAAGAGGCCCATGGTAACTCTGGAGGAGCTGCAGAGATCCACAGCTCGGGACTGTATAAGGACCCAACTGTATTTATCTATTGTCTATCTATCTATCTATCTATCTATCTATCTATAGGTTTAACCCTTCCCACTCTCTATAAACTAAAATAAAAAAAAAAGTTTAGGTTTTCTATGCACCAGGCACATCACACATTATGTGTATCTTGCTGTGTGTGGCCCTCCTGATCCTTCTCTGTGGCCCTTGGTGGTTTAAGGATTAAAAACAAAAAAAACAAACAAACAATGGTGTCCCCAGCTGTTCTCTGGTTGATAAGTTACAATTCAATTGAATGGGTGGCTTTGGGTGGACGGTACAGTGGCTTAATTCTTGCTGCAGCATGTGTAGACCCTCATCCACTGTCTTTGAAGCCTTATGCCGCGTACACACGACCGGTTTTAATGACGAGAAAAATTAAATTTTTTAAAATGGTCATTAAAAATGATCATGTGTGGGCTTTCCAGCATTTTTCCCGACGAGAAAAACGCTGAGAATCACGACGAGAAAAATTGGAACATGCTCTAATTTTTCACATCGTTTTTTACATCGTCGTTTTTCTCGTCATGAACGACGTGAAAAAAAATGCGCATGCTCAGAATCAAGTATGACACGGGAGCACACATTCTGGTAAAACTAGTGTTCGTAATGGAGATAGCACATTCGTCACGCTGTAACGGACTGAAAAGCACGAGGCTGAAAAGCGCGAATCATCGTTCAACAAACTTTACTAACATGAAGGGTGGCGCCATCCGAATGGAACTTCCCCTTTATAGTGCCGTCGTACGTGTTGTACGTCACTGCGCTTTACTCAAACATTTTTTTCCACGATAGTGTGTAGGCAAGGCAGGCTTGAGAGGAAACACGAAAAATCACGTAGAGAAAAATGACGTTTTTTTTCAATGACATTAAAAACGGTCATGTGTACGCGGCATGAGTAGGGGGTGGTGATAAAAATGCAGCTCAGCCACGTGTTTTTCCCATCCTCCAACATGAAAAAAAATGCGCATGCTCAGAATCAAGTATGACACGGGAGCGCACATTCTGGTAAAACTAGCGTTCGTAATGGAGATAGCACATTCGTCACGCTGTAACGGACTGAAAAGCACGAGGCTGAAAAGCGCGAATCATCGCTCAACAAACTTTACTAACATGAAGGGTGGCGCCATCCGAACGGAACTTCCCCTTTATAGTGCCGTCGTACGTGTTGTACGTCACTGCGCTTTACTCGAACATTTTTTTCCACGATAGTGTGTAGGCAAGGCAGGCTTGAGAGGAAACACGAAAAATCACGTAGAGAAAAATGACGTTTTTTTTCAATGACATTAAAAACGGTCATGTGTACGCGGCATGAGTAGGGGGTGGTTGGGGGAGGTGATAAAAATGCAGCTCAGCCACGTGTTTTTCCCATCCTCCAACCGCAAGTGCAAAGGAACTCTAAATGCAAGTTTTTATCTGCTCATGTGCATGAGGTCTAATGGTAGCCGCATACACTTTTATAAATGAATGATTTCTTTTACAGTCGAATTTTCCTGCTGAGAAAAAAAAACCATCTGTAGTCAACAACTCAGTTGATCTTTATGGCACCCACAGGAAAGTGAATGTCAGTTGAAAGTTGGAAGATATGATCCTAAATGATTGCATCTCTGTTTCCAATATGCAATCCCCTAATCTGATCGATTCAATTATGATCGTATTCCTGACTAAAGTATCTCAGTGTTGCTGACTGATGCAAAATGGCTGATAATCATCTACCCTGGCCAGTCGGCTCAGTTTGATCTAATCCGATCTAACTCAAATCCAAAATCGAGTGGACGGGAAGTCATGGCTTTTTAATTACTTGCAGATTTATTCATTTTGATTTTCATAGATCGGATAATAATAAGTCTCCCAAACAAAGGGAACCGATCTATCGTTTTTTATATAATAGAAATAAAGAAAGACATGGTATAAGAACAGCAAACCAACCGATGGAATTTATTGATACAAAATCTTATAATTGTCTGTCCATTCCAATCAATATTTCCCCATGGTGAAATGAAATACAGACAATGTTGTGAGAAAAACCAAAAGGCTACAACCATGTTTCTCAATGAGAAGACCCTCCCAGGTGCAGCAAGTACGGGACCCAATTTGGATCAAAGATGGATGAGATGACTCTGTGATCCAGGGGGGGACGGGGGGACTCTGTGGTGTTGGGGGACTTTGATGTAATAGGGAGACTCTAATGCAGCCTTTCTCAACCTTTTCAACACAGAGGAACCCTAAAAATAACTTTTCGGTCTCAGGGAACCCCTGCTTATAATTCCTATATCTACAACTTATGATACATTAGTGTGATGGTCAGTGGGAAGAATGCTCCTTACACTTGTGGACATTGGGAAGCACCCCCCCCCCCCTTACAGATAGCTAAAAAGATCAATGGTGTCAGTGGGAACTTACAGTATCTGAGAAGCAAAAATTGCTTATTACTTAAAAGGAAAAATTTATTTTTTTTGTAAAATAACAAACATGTTATACTTACCTCCACTGTGCGGCTCGTGTTGCACATAGTGGCCCCGATCCTGGTCTTCTGGGGTCCCTCGGCGGCTGTCTCGGCTCCCCCTGCAAGAACTTTCCACGTTCATGCGAGCTCTCTCGCATGGTGGAAAGTTCTTGCGGGCGCGCTCCCGTGATACAGCCGGCGGCCATAGCCGCTCACTGTATCACTCGGCCCCGCCCCCGGCGCGCCGCGTCATTTGATGGGATTGACAGCAGCGTGAGCCAATGACTGCGCTGGTTTCAATCAACCAATGAATGAGCCAGAAGCCCGGCCAAGAAGCCAGTGCGTTCACGGCGCGGGACTTTCGAGGGGTCAGGTAAGTAAACAGGGGCTCGGGGGGGGGGGGGGGCCGCTAATGCTCGGATGTTTTTTCACCTTAATGCATAGAATGCATTAAGGTGAAAAAACATGTACCTTTACAACCCCTTTAAAAAAAACTAGCAAGCTCTGGAGGAACCCTGGTGCTCTAATGTGATGGCAGAGACTCGGTTATGGGGGGACTTTGATGTGATGGGGGCTATTGTGTTTAGGGAGGACTCTGATGTGATGCAGGTTTATTTTATTGGGAGGGGCTTCCATGTGATGTGGAACCTCTGATGTAAGGGGACTTCTTATGTTATGATGGAACCTCTGATGTGAAAGGGGGCTTCCTAGGTGATGGGGGGACCTCTGATTTGATTGGGAGGGGCTCATATGTGATGGTAGAACCTCTGGTGTAAGAGGGGCTTCTGATGTGATGGGGAATCTCTGATGTGTTTGAGGGGCTCCCATATGAAGGTGGAACCTCTGATGCGAAAGGGGGCTTTGAATGTGATGGAGGGACCTCTGATGTGGAGGGGGGTTTTGGATGTGAGAAGGGTAACTCTGATGTGATTGGGGGGCTCCCATATGAAGCCCTCCCCCCCACGGCGTCGGATGTGACGAGGGTACCTCTGATGTGATTGCGGGCTCCCATGTGATGGTGGAACCTCTGATGGGCTTCTAATGTGATGGGGGACTTCTAACGTGGAGGGGGGCTTCAGATATGAGGAGGGTACATCTGATGTGATCGGGGGGCTCCCGTGTGATGGTGGAACTTCTGATGTAAGGGGGGGGCTTCTGACATGATGGGGGGACCTTTGATGTGAAGGGGGTCTTTGGATGTGAAGAGGGTACTTCAGATGTGATTGGGGGGGGGGGGGGGCTCCCATCACCATCACCGCACTTAAAACCAAAAAATGGCCTGGTGATGAAGGAGTATATGTAAGGTGATATTTGAGGGGTAAACTACACTAAATTGACAAAAGAATTGGGATGCCCTCTTTTACACATTAACAGGGTCCTGACCTCCACCCGATAGAATACCTTTGGGATGAATTAGAGCAGAAACTGCGAGCCAGTCCTTCTCGTCCATCAGTGCCGAACTCACAAATGTGCTTCCTAAACAATGGTCAAACATTCCCATAGACACACTCCTAAACCTTGTGGACAGCCTTCCCAGAAGAGTTGAAGCGGTTATGGCTGCAAAGGGTGGGCCAACTCAATATTGAACCCTACGGACTAAGATTGGGATGCCATTAAAGTTTATGTGCATTTAAAGGCAGGCTTCCTAATACTTTTGACAATATAGTTTATCGGAAATTCCGTTCGTCTGTATGGAACTCCGACGGAGGAAAAAAAACACGCATGCTCAGAATCAAGTCGACGCATGCTCGGAAGCATTGAACTTAATTTTTCTCGGCTCATCATAGAGTTGTACGTCACCACGTTCTTGACGGTCGGAATTTGGTGCAACAGTGTGTATGCAAGACAGCTTGAACGGAATTCCGTCGGAAAAATCAGTCGGAGTTTATCCCGACGGAAAATCCGATCGTGTGTACAAGGCATTAGACAGCTGTCACTGGAACAGGTGTCTCCACTGGAAGATTTACCCCTACCTCCTGTTTTAGTGACAACTCAATATTTTGGATTTCACCAAGCCAATGGGCTTCATCATAGAGGCCACAATAAGCACAGTCTTCTTATAGTACATGGAAAAGTTCTACAAGCAGCCAATGGACATCACTGAACTTTTATTAAGTGGCATATCCCTGTCGTGAGTTTATTTATTTATATATATATATATATATATATATATATATATATATATATATATGGCTTTTTTTCAGCGGGAACGTGGGGGAACGCAGTTCCGGCACCTCTCCCACTGAATGTATGTAATGTCAAGTGGTGCTTGGGAGTGTTGCAGGGTCTGTTGATGCTAGCTGTTGGAGAATCTATTGTCGGAGGTACACCTACTGCTGCAGATCTATTTTTTGCAGGTGGGTTTATTGTTGCTGAGAAAGTCTGTTGCTGGTAGTGAATCTATTGTTGCTTGGGGTGGGTCTCATGTTGCTGGGGGTCCATTATTGTTGGGGGAGATCTATTGTTGCTGGCTGCATGGGGATCTATTTTACTGATTCATTTGTTATAATTAACAAATGCCATACAAATTGCTTAGCACCACAAATTATATTTGGTTCTGTATTCCCCTAAAAAGGGTAGTACTGGGAGGTGGGTAGGTGGTGGAACCAAGAGACGGTGCGCAAAAGGTGGGTAGGGGCAAAGACAAGGGGTGACTTGTAGAGGGGGGTTCCTGTACCAATTTTCTGAGAAAAAAAGCCATGTGTATATATATATATACATATACATATATATATATATATGTATATATATATATATATATATAAAACCCTCCACAAGACGTCAGCACTCCAAGCCGAGGCCCATCTGGGAGATGAACTAAGTGTTCCCGGGAGGGTGTAGCTAGTCTAATGAGTTATATTGTGCTATCATTTACCCTCATTTACTGCTTGTTATTGTGAACCAAGGCACACATACACACACAGCAGGATCATTAGCACTGACACCTCAACCCATGTGACCGTGGTAGGAAGATTAGGAAGAACTGGATACAAAATACAAGTGTATGGCACAGGAAGCCATCCATGAAGGAAGCCATTTTGGAAGGAATAAAACCCCTGGTCAAATTTTTATTGCAGTTTGTACCTCCGCCAGTGATGATTTCTGCAAATTTAACTGAAAAACTTAAAAATGTTGTGCAATGAGCTACTAAAACTTGCGTTTGCATTGAAGGCCAAGCCCACCTTTCTGACCATGCTCCATGTTACACCTACATTTAGGGTGTAACAGGAAACATGGTCACAGTCTGCAGCCCCCAGCCCCAAACCCAACCACCATGTCATTTATTTTTCAATTCACCCACACAGCTACATTGTCCATTTACAGAGATCTGTAAATGGAAGTATATAGAGTGCCTCGAAGAAGTATTTATACCCCTTGAAATTTTCCACATTTTATGTTACAACCAAAAACATAAATGTATTTTATTGAGATTTTATGTGATAGACCAACAGAAAGTGGCACATAATTGTGAAGTGGAAGGAAAATTATAAACGGTTTTCAATATTTTTTACAAATAAATGTGTGAAAAGTGTGGGGTGCATTTGTATTCAGCCCCCTTTACTCTGATACCCTTAACTAAAATCTAGTGGAACCAATTGCCTTCAGAAGTCACCTAATTAGTAAATAGAGTCCACCTGTGTTTAATTTAATATCAGTATAAATACAGCTGTTCTGTGAAGCCCTCAGAGGTTTATTAGAGAACCTTAGTGAACAAACAGTATCATGAAGGCCAAGGAACACACCAGATAGATCAAGTTGTGGAGAAGTTTAAGGCAGGGTTAGGTTATAAAAAAAAATATCCCAAGCTTTGAACATCTCACGGAGCACTGTTCAATCCATCATCCGAAAATGGAAAGAGTATGGCACAACTGCAAACCTACCAAGACATGGCCGTCCACCTAAACTGACAGGCCGGGCAAGGAGAACATTAATCAGAGAAGCAGCCAAGAGGCCCATGGGAACTCTGGAGAAGCTGCAGAGATCCACAGCTCAGGTGGGAGAATCTGTCCGCAGGACAACTATTAGTCATGCTCTCCACAAATCTGCCCTTTATGGAAGTGTGACAAGAAGAAAGACATTGTTGAAAGAAATTAATAAGAAGTCCCTCTTGCAGTTTGCGAGAAGCCATGTGGGGGACACAGCAAACATGTGGAAGAAGGGGCTCTGGTCAGATGAGACCAAAATTTTAATTTTTGGCCTAAAAGCAAAACGCTATGTGTGGCGGAAAACACTGCACATCACCCTGAACACACCATCCCCACCGTAAAACATGGTGGTGGCAGCATCGTTTTGTGGGGGTGCTTTTCTTCAGCAGGGACAGGGAGGATGGTCAGAGTTGATGGGAAGATGGATGGAGCCAAATACAGGGCAATCTAAGAAGAAAAATAGGATTTTTTACTCACCGTAAAATCCTTTTCTCTGAGTCCATGGACCGACACAGCTTCTCTATTGACAAAGTGGGTATTATCCGTTAATTAGGAGTGACTAGGCAGAAAAACTTGTAAAAAGTGTTGCATCACACCTTCTACAGTACCGCCCAGGGGGCGGACCCTCTGGGTATACCCTCTCAGTCTGCACATCGCAGATCAGTTCGTCAAAAAGCAGTACAAACTTAAAAGGAGGGGTGGGTGCTGTGTCGGTCCATGGACTCAGAGAAAAGGATTTTACGGTGAGTAAAAAATCCTATTTACTCTTTCGTCCATGGACCGACACAGCTTCTCTATTGACAAAGTGGGACGTCCCAAAGCAGTGTCAGAGAAAAAACGAGGGGTGGTAACAGCATAAAAACAAACTTCACCCCAAAACACAAAACAGCACTCCTCCAACGGAGGAGTTGCAACTCTAAACAGCCGCCTGCAAAACCTTGCGGCCGAAAGAGGCATCCGAAGATGCACCTACATCAACTTTGTAGAATTTTGTGAAAGTGTGAGCGGACGACCAAGTCGCCGCTTTACATAGTTGGGAAACAGACGCTTGATGTCGGAAAGCCCAAGAGGCACCTATTGCCCTGGTCGAATGCACCGTGACAGGAAAGGGGGGCGCCTGACCCTTTAAGGCGTAAGCCTGGATTACTATCTGTCGGATCCACCTAGAGATGGTGGCCGATGAGACTGCTTGGCCCTTCTTGGGACCAGCCACCGAAACAAACAGTGAGTCTGACTTCCGGAACAGGGAAGTAGCAGATATGTATACTCTCAAAGCTCGGACAACGTCCAAGGAATGCAACGCCGACTCCTTAGGATTCGACGGCTGAGGACACAAGGATGGAAGTACAATGTCTTCGTTGAGATGAAAAGCCGAAACGACCTTCGGAAGAAAGGAAGGCTGCGGCCGCAGCACCACCTTATCCTTGTGGAAAATCAAATAGGGAGCCTTGCAGGACAAGGCTGCCAGCTCAGAGACTCGTCTAACGGACGTAACAGCCACCAAAAAGACCACCTTCTGAGAAAGTGTCAACAGGGGAATATCTCTAATATTCTCAAACGGTGCCTTCTGAAGCACCGAGAGGACCAGGTTCAAGTCCCACGGAGGTAACGGGGGGCGGACCGGAGGGGCCACATGTCGAACCCCCTGCACAAATGTACTCACGAGAGAGTGAGTCGCCAGGGGTCGCTGAAAAAAGACAGCCAGGGCAGATATCTGTCCCTTAATCGTACTTAGGGCAAGCCTTTGGTCTACCCCATGCTGTAAAAACAGCAGGATTCTGGAAACCAAATAGGTACGCGGATGCTATTTCATTTCCTCACACATGGAGATGTAGGCCCTCCAAGTGCGGTGATAGACCTTCCTAGAGGACGGTTTCCGAGCACTTCTCATAGTAGAAATTACTGAGTCTGACAGGCCCCGGTCTCTCAGTACCTGGTTCTCAACAGCCATGCCGTTAAAGCCAATGACTGTAAAGCAGGATGGAATATGGGACCTTGCGACAGCAGGTCCTTCCGTAGTGGTAGGCGCCAGGGGACGTCTGCTACCAGACGTACTAGATCGGCGTACCAAGGACGCTGAGGCCAATCTGGAGCGATTAGGATCATTGGAATTCCCTCTGCCTCCACTCTGCGGAGCAGAAGAGGAAGGAGCCTTAAGGGAGGGAAGGCATAGATTAGCCGATACTGGCCCCACGATGCTACCAACGCGTCCGTTGCGTCTGCCCATGGGTCTCTTGACCGGGCCACAAACCTCAATACCTTCCGATTGAGTCGGGAAGCCAGAAGATCTACGTCTGGTGTGCCCCATCTTTGGCAGAGGAGTTGGAACACCTCCGGGTGTAAGGACCATTCTCCCTGGTCCAGCATCTGGCGGCTCAGGTAGTCCGCCTGCCAGTTTTCCACACCCGGAATGTACACGGCCGACAGTGCCGGTACGCTCCTCTCTGCCCACTTCAGGATGCGAGCGATCTCCGATGCTGCAGCTGAGCTTCTTGTTCCTCCTTGATGATTGACATATGCCACTGCTGTGGCGTTGTCTGACTGGATCCTGACTGGACGCCCTTGCAGTCTCTGAGACCATTTGAAGAGGCACAGCTTGATCGCCCGGATCTCCAGGACATTGATCGGCAGGAGGGCTTCCTCTGGGGTCCAGCGACCTTGCGCCGACTGGACACCCCAGACTCCCCCCCAACCTGTAAGGCTGGCGTCCGTCGTGATCACTATCCAGTAAACCGGAAGAAATGACTTCCCGGCCATTAGAGCCGGTGCTGTCAGCCACCATACCAGGGATCTCCTGACTAGGTGGCTCACTCGGACTTGATAATCCAGAGATGAAGGGCATCTGTTCCATCTGGACAGAACTTCCCTCTGTAACACTCGAGTGTGGTATTGAGCATATGGGACCGCCTCGAAGGAGGCTACCATGAGGCCCAACACTCGCATGCAAAAACGGAGTGACGACCAATTCCTGGAAGTCAGCTGCCGTACTGCAGCCCGGAGGGTCTGCAACTTCTCCACAGGGAGGAATACCTTTGCCTCTGAGGAATCCAGAATCAACCCCAGGTACACTAGGCGTTGAGTGGGCACCAATACTGACTTTTGCGTGTTTAGTATCCAACCACAGTCTCGAAGAGTCTGACAGGTAATGGACACGCTTACCTCTAATTCTGAGCTTGAAGGGCCCTTCAGCAGAAGGTCGTCCAAGTAACCTGTGATAGCGATACCCCGCTGTCTTAGAAGTGCCAGAATCGGAGCGAGCACCTTGGTGAACGTCCTGGGTGCTGAGGCAAGGCCAAACGGGAGGGCCACAAACTGGTAGTGGTTCTTCCCGATAGCAAATCGCAGAAACCTCTGGTGTCTGGAGTATATGGGGACATGCAGGTATGCGTCCTTGATGTCCAAGGAGGCCAGAAAGTCCCCCGGATGGAGAGCCGTGACTACGGATCGAACCGACTCCATCCGAAATCTTTGTACCTTCACAAAGCAATTGAGGGCTCTGAGATCCAAGATTGGACGAACCCCCTCCTTCTTTGGCACAATGAACAGATTTGAGTAAAAACCCTGACCCCGTTCCTGTTCTGGAACTGGAATAACTACCCCGCGTTCCAGTAGACCCTGGACCGCCCCATACAGGGCCTCCCGACGGGTCGGTAGTAGCTGGAGATTGGAGGTGATGAATCTGTCTGGTGGACAAGAGAGAAATTCTATCTTGTAGCCTGAGGAGATTACTTCGCAAACCCACCTGTCGGAGACTAGAGCAGTCCACTGAGTCGCGAATTTGCGAAGACGTCCCCCCACCCGAGAGCTGGGTGGGGGCGGACCTTCATGTGGACGCAGATTTGTCCACAGGCTTGTTGGGTCTGCGGGACCAAGGACGCTTTTGTCCTTGGGCAGGCGCTTTATCGGCCTGGGGTCTTTTCCCTGTCGCCTTAAGAGGGCGAAAAAACCGCTTACGTGCAGTAAAGGAGGGCCCTTGCCCTTGGCGTGGTCCCCTACCCTTGCTAGTTTGGGGAAGCAAAGTGCTTTTACCTCCTGTAGCATCCTTGATGATGTCATCCAGAGAAGCCCCAAAAAGTCTGTCGCCCTTAAAAGGCAGATCCAATAGGGCTTTCTTGGAAGTCTGGTCCGCAGACCAGCCCTTTAGCCAGATCAGGCGGCGTATTGCTACTGCATAAACCGAAGCTCTTGACAGCAGGGGAATAGTATCCATGTCTGACTCGCAGACAAACTTAAGGCCCTGGACCAACTGGTCGGCCAAAGTTATCTCATTAGGAGGAGCATCTCGCTCCTTTAACCCCTGGAGTAGCAATTTTGCCCATTCAGTAAGTGTCTGAGACACTAGGGCCCCCGCCAATGCCGGGCGTACTGCTGAGCCTACCACTGAGTATAGGTAGCGAGCGAGTGCTTCAGCCTTCTTATCCACAGGGTCCTTGAAAACAGGAGCCCCTTCTACTGGAATAGTGGTGGCTCTATTAAGTCTGGACACCGAAGGGTCCACTATAGGGGGAGAGGTCCATATCTTCAGAAAACTCTCCTCAAAGGGGTACCGTACTGCAAACCTCTTTGGGGCTGTAAAGACCCTCAGTGGGTTCTCCCATTCCTTGTATAAGAGTTTGTCAAAATAAGACACACAAGGGAACACCTTAGCAGTGCGGGCAGGTTTACGAAACCCAAAGGGGACTGGAGTATCTGCTACTTCTTCAGTCCTTTCCAACTTTAGCGTATCCCGCACTGCAGTAATAAGGTCAGATACCAAAGCCGTCTCGCGTACTGACCTGGACTTGGAGTCCTCCTCACTGTCCGATCGGTCACGGTCTGCAGTCTCTGATGCATCAGAATCTGGGCCATGAGCCGTAGCTGGACCTGGTTCTGCATCAGAAATATCCCCAGAAGATTGCAGGGGACGGGGGCGTTTATTACCCCCTGTATTCCCGTGTGCTGCTTCCACCCTGGCAGCAAACGCCTCTAGGATTGCCGACATAGCGTCCATAGACACCTCAGGGACACCAGCTGCTAAATCTGGTGTTTCAGGGGAGAAGACATCTGGCTCAGATGCCATGCTGACCACACGCTGACACTCACAGGGCTCCAGGCAAGATATCAATAGGCCACCCTCCTGCGCTGCAGAAATGCTGGGTTACCCAGAGGACTCACCACCCTGGATAGGTACTGCTATGCTGCGCCTATGATGCTGTCCCCTTGCTGCTGTGTCAGTCTGCTTCTTTTATCAGCACTTCCTGTGTGAATTTTCGTGCCAGTGTAATGCACCCTAGAGGCCGGAGGCTCTCGCAAAATGGTTGCCAAAACCGTCTGTATGGAAGATAATGTGGGCTCTAAGAAAATGGCCGCCGACAGAAGATAGAGGTCAGGCAGCCATAGCCCACAAAAAAGATGGCCGCCGAACGGCAATATCTGCATACAGGGTGGACAAACATGGCCGCCGATCACCTGATAGGGGCCAGTGGGTGTGGCCGAACTACAGGAAGATGGCCGCCAGGCAGTTACAAGAGGCCAAACTTGGCATGGACCACCTCAAAATGGCCGCCGACAGCATGGAGACACAGAAACACAGGTAAGCAAAAATGACATTTCTTTTAAATGTTAGTTACAGCCAGCCCCGCTCCAGTGGGACCCCCTAGGTGACCCCCAGCACCCAGCAACCTTTAGCTAGAAGCCCAGGGAGGAGGGAAAGGCAGGGAGAGAGGGAAGAAAGGGGCCACAACCACTTACTTGATCTCTCCAGGAATGTCCAGCTAAATCACCCAGCCGAGGCAGGGGAGTTTTACTTACCTATCCTGCATGTATTCTGCTGGAAGACATTCCAAACAGATCATCGTCCGCGCACGGAAGGTGACTGTTGGCCAGGCATGCTGTGATTGGACCCAGAAGGGACGATCATATGTATGCCCTGGAGCATGACGCTCACCGGACAGGCTGCTGCGACTCGGCCGTAAGGTCAGCCGAAGCTGAGCGGTCCGATGCAAGCCTTGGAGCGTAAGCTCACCGGCCAGGCTGCTGCGACTCGGCCGTAAGGTCAGCCGAAGCTGAGCGGTCCGATGCAGGCCCTGGAGCGTAGGCTCACCGGCCACCCGTGGAGCGACGGGCATGTCGTGGAAAACCCAGCGCGTAGCTAGGGTCGGCACACGCTCGATGGCCTAAACTGGGGAGACTACAAGGATCGAGGATCCAGCCTGTCACCCAGTCGGCAGTTGATCGAAGATCGCAGGAAACAACAAATGTAGCAAAAAAATAAAAAATATATATATCTTTTTTCCCCGGACCAATGAGCCCGAAGGGAGCCATGTCCTACTCCTTGCTAGACAGAAAAAAACTGATCTGCGATGTGCAGACTGAGAGGGTATACCCAGAGGGTCCGCCCCCTGGGCGGTACTGTAGAAGGTGTGATGCAACACTTTTTACAAGTTTTTCTGCCTAGTCACTCCTAATTAACGGATAATACCCACTTTGTCAATAGAGAAGCTGTGTCGGTCCATGGACGAAAGAGTAACCTGTTATGCCGCGTACACACGATCGGAAATTCCACCAGCAAAAGTCCGATGTGAGCTTTTGGTCGGAAATTCCGACCGTGTGTAGGCTCCATCTGACTTTTTCGGTCGGAATTTCCGCCAGCAAAAGATTGAGAGCAGGTCCTCTATTTTTCCGACGGAAAAAGTTCCTATCGGAAATTCCGATCGTCTGTATGCAATTCCAACACGCAAAATTCCTACACATGCTCAGAAACAATTTGACGCATGGTCGGAAGCATTGAAATTAATTTTCTCGGCTTGTCGTAGTGTTGCACGTCACCGCGTTCTTGACGGTCAAAATTTCTGAGAACTTTTGCGTGACCGTGTGTATGCTTGCCAAGCTTGAGCGGAATTCCGGCGGAAAAACTAGCCAAGGTTTTTCCGACGGAAATTCCGATCGTGTGAACGCGGCATTAGAGTCTGCAAAAGACTTGAGACTGGGGCGGAGGTTCACCTTCCAGCAGGACAACGACTCTAAACATACAGCCAGAGCTACAATGGAATGGTTTAGATCAAAGCATATTCATGTGTTAGAATGGCCCAGTCAAAGTCCAGACTTAAATCCAATTGAAAATCTGTGGCAAGACTTGAAAATTGCTGTTCACAGACACTCTCCATTTAATCTGACAGAGCTTGAGCTATTTTGCAAAGAATGGGATAAAATGTCACTCTCTAGATATGCAAAGCTGGTAGAGACATCCCCAAAAAAACTTGCAGCTGTAATTGAAGCGAAAGGGGGTTCTACAAAGTATTGGCTCAGGGGGGCGCTATACAATGTACCCCACACTTTTCACATATTTATTTGTAAAAAAAAATTGAAAACCATTTATAATTTTCCTTCCACTTCACAATTAGGTGCCACTTTGTGTTGGTCTATCACATAAAATCCCAATAAAATACATTTACGTTTTTGGTTGTAACATGACAAAATGTGGAAAATTTCAAGGGGTATGAATACTTTTTCAAGTCACTGTAAATCTCATCTGACCCCATGGCAGAGGGACTCGCAGACATCAACGGACCACAAGAGCAGCAGCGTCACAGCACTTGTAATCCATTGATACAAGCATCCATACCTCAGTACAGACATGGGCTGAGGAAGATTTTACTGTGAAGCCTCGTACACACAACCGTTTTTCTCGGCAAGAAAACTGCTGGGAGAGCTTTTTGCAGAGAAAACCGTTCGTGTGTATGGTTTCTCTGCAGGAAAACTGCCGGGAATCTCGACAAGAAAAATAGAGAACCTGTTCTCTATTTTTCTCATCCGGATTCTCAGCAGTTTTCCTGCCGAGAAACCCGGTCGTCTGTATGCTTACCTTGTCCAGGTAAACCCGCGCATGCTCGAAAAGACTTTGCCGCATGCACGGTAGCATACAAGGGTAGTGTAGGGTGTAGCAAGACGGCGGCGACGGCATCGAATGTGACGAGCGCAGGCTCGTCGTAGTCGATGACGTCACCGCGTTCTTGCCATTCAAAAGAACAGCGGTTCTTTTGAATGGCCGTGTGTACACTCGGCGAGCAAGGCAAGCTTGCCGGGAATTCCGTCTGGAAAAACAACGTTTTTTTTTTCCCCAACGGGATTCCCGCCCGTGTGTACGAGGCTTGACCCATTGATTATGGTTGAAATGCTTTTAAGGCTCCAGTGCAAAGAAATTCTAAATTGACTTTTTTTTTTTTTAAATCAATTTATTCATTTTTGCAAAAGGAGGAATTTGACTTTATGGCATACATTCAAAATGTATGGGCTGCTGATGAACCCTAAGGTGCTTGAAAAAACCACATGTCAATTTTTGTCAATGCAATGCACCACAATGCACTACAGTCTATTACAGTGTTTCTCAACCTGAGTGTCCTTTGTTTTCGAGCACGAGACCCAGTTTGCCCTGGATCAGAGATGGATGAGAGGACTCTGTGATCTGGGGGGACTGTGTAAAGATGGGGGACTCTAATCTGATGGGGAGACACTGATGTGATGGGAGCCTCTTAAACTGTGATGAGGGGACTCTGTGGTGATGAGGGGCCTCTGATGTGTAGGGCGGAGTTTGTTGTGATTGAGGGAACTCTGGCATGGAAGGGGACCTCTCCCTTGATTGGGCGCCTCTGATGTGAAGGGAGAACACTGACATGATGGGGGGAGTCTGATGTGACGGGGGGCCTCTGATGTGATGGGGGAACCGCTGATGTAATGGGAGACCTATAATATGATGGGGGGGAACCTCTGATGTGATAGGAGACCTCTAAAGCCCTGTACACACGATAGGTTTTACAGATGAAAACACTCCGATGGACTTTTTTCATCAGACAAACCGATCGTGTATGGGCCCCATCGGTCTTTTTTCCATTGGTGTTTAAAAATAGAACAGGTTTTAAATTTATCCAAATAGTTAAAAAACTGATAGCAAATTACTACTGTCTGTGGGGAACTCCATCGGATAAAAAACCCACGTATGCTCAGAATCAAGTCGACGCATGCTCAGAAGCATTGAACTTCATTTTTCTCGGCTCATCGGAGTGTTTTACGTCACCGCATTTGGAACAGTCGGTTTTTTGACTGATGGTGTGTAGGCAATACTGATGGAAGTCAGCTTCATCGGTTTTCTGATAGAAAAATCCATTGGTTTAAAAACCATAGGAAATCCGATCGTGTGTACAGGGCTTAAGGTGTTTGGGGGACCTCTGATGTGATGGGAGGACCTCTGATGTGACAGGGGAACCTCTGATGTGATGGGGGACCTCTATTGTGATTGGAGCACCTCTGATGTGATCGGGGAACCTCTGATAAGATGGTGGGGCCTCTGATGTGATGGTGGGGCTCTTATGTGATGGGGGAAGCTCTAATGTGAAGTTCATTTTGTCAAGGTGGTTGGGTGCATCATCGCAGATTCAGGTTTCCCATTGATAAGTACCATTTACAGCAGTGGTTCTCAACTCCAGTCCTCAGGGCCCACCAACAGGCCAGGTTTGCAAGATAACTGAAATGCATCACAGGTGATATAATTTGCTGCTCAGGGATTGCAGTATTCTAGTCTGCATCTCACCAAGGTAATACTTAAAATCTGGCCTGTTAGTGGGTCCTGAGGACTGGAGTTGAGAACCACTGATTTACAGTATATTCTGTAAATGTTAGACTGGGGGGCCTTGACATTTTGCATACTTCTAAAGGGTACCGCAACCAAAAAATGTTGACCCCTGATCTCTCCCAAAACTTTGCTCTATCTGCTTCATTCTCTGGCCAGACCTACCAAATTTTGAAAGCCCTGGCATGTGCTCAGAGCAGAGCGCTTCCAGGTTCACACCACAGGGGGAAAATGGCTTTGAATTGATTTCTACTGATACCCCTCTGCAGGCCATCCTAAGCACTTTGTGGCATTCCCAGGAGTTGCGGGGTGTTTCAGATGAGTGGGGGACACACATCGCCACCCTGTAGAAGTGATTAGGGAGCTTTATAGCCAGGAGTCTGCTGTACAAGTTAAAAAGAAGGCTCGCAGTGGCTATTGCTGGTTTTAACCCTTTCAATGCCATGTGTAGGACATGTAATTGGCCGCAAAAGGGTTAAGCACTGTCAAGTTCCCGTTACTTCCTGTCCCTGTTACACCAACACTTGTCATTACAGGAAGTGAGTAAAAATCTCCCCGGCAGGGTACACAGACAGCAATAAAACCTCCAGACCATTCTGAATTCAGCTTGATTTTCTAACTTATTTCAGAAACAGAATCTTTTTCTGCAACAGATATCGCTATAATTTTAAAGCAGATCTGGCACATCATCGATAAGGTTCTCCTATTCAAGATTCTCCTATTAAAGATGCCTTGAGATGAGATAAGGTGAGATAAAAATAGGAAAATAATATATATACACACACACCTTTCCCTGGCTTCCTAGGTGAGGGTGACATCATCCTCCTTCAGGACAGATCTGGGAGAGTGTTAAGTAACCCAGATCTTATTAGAAGACAATCCTGAATTGTGTCAGAGTTTCTCCTCACCAGATTGGGGCTGTTGTTCCCACTGATCACCAATGTAAGGAGCATTCTTCCCACTGATCACCAATGTAAAGAACATTCTTCCCACTGATCACCAATGTAAGGGACATTCTTCCCACTGATCACCAATGTAAGGGACATTCTTCCCACTGACCACCAATGTAAGGGACATTCTTCCCACTGATCACCAATGTAAGGGACATTCTTCCCACTGATAACCAATGTAAGGAACATTCTTCCCACTGATCACCAATGTAAGGGACATTCTTCCCACTGACCACCAATGTAAGGGGCATTCTTCCCACTGATCACCAATGTAAGGGACATTCTTCCCACTGATCACCAATGTAAGGGACATTCTTCCCACTGATCACCAATGTAAGGGACATTCTTCCCACTGATCACCAATGTAAGGAGTATTCTTCCCACTGATCACCAATGTAAGGAACATTCTTCCCACTGATCACCAATGTAAGGGACATTCTTCCAACTGACCACCAATGTAAGGGACATTCTTCCCACTGACCACCAATGTAAGGGACATTCTTCCCACTGATCACCAATGTAAGGAGTATTCTTCCCACTGATCACCAATGTAAGGAACATTCTTCCCACTGATCACCAATGTAAGGGACATTCTTCCAACTGACCACCAATGTAAGGGACATTCTTCCCACTGACCACCAATGTAAGGGACATTCTTCCCACTGATCACCAATGTAAGGAACATTCTTCCCACTGATCACCAATGTAAGGAACATTCTTCCCACTGATCACCAATGTAAGGAGCATTCTTCCCACTGATCACCAATGTAAGGGACATTCTTCCCACTGATCACCAATGTAAGGAACATTCTTCCCACTGATCACCAATGTAAGGAACATTCTTCCCACTGATCACCAATGTAAGGAACATTCTTCCCACTGATCACCAATGTAAGGAGCATTCTTCTCACTGATCACCAATGTAAGGAACATTCTTCCAACTGATCACCAATGTAAGGGACATTCTTCCCACTGACCACCAATGTAAGGGACATTCTTCCCACTGATCACCAATGTAAGGGACATTCTTCCCACTGATCACCAATGTAAGGAACATTCTTCCCACTGATCACCAATGTAAGGAACATTCTTCCCACTGATCACCAATGTAAGGAGCATTCTTCTCACTGACCACCAATGTAAGGGACATTCTTCCCACTGACCACCAATGTAAGGGACATTCTTCCCACTGATCACCAATGTAAGGAGCATTCTTCCCACTGATCACCAAAGTAAGGGACATTCTTCCCACTGATCACCAAAGTAAGGGACATTCTTCCCACTGATCACCAAAGTAAGGGACATTCTTCCCACTGATCACCAATGTAAGGGACATTCTTCCCACTGATCACCAATGTAAGGGACATTCTTCCCACTGATCACCAATGTAAGGGACATTCTTCCCACTGATAACCAATGTAAGGGACATTCTTCCCACTGATCACCAATGTAAGGGACATTCTTCCCACTGATCACCAATGTAAGGGACATTCTTCCCACTGATCACCAATGTAAGGAGCATTCTTCCCACTGATCACCAATGTAAGGGACATTCTTCCCACTGATCACCAATGTAAGGGACATTCTTCCCACTGATCACCAATGTAAGGGACATTCTTCCCACTGATCAATGTAAGGGACATTCTTCCCACTGATCACCAAAGTAAGGGACATTCTTCCCACTGATCACCAATGTAAGGAGCATTCTTCCCACTGATCACCAAAGTAAGGGACATTCTTCCCACTGATCACCAAAGTAAGGGACATTCTTCCCACTGATCACCAATGTAAGGAGCATTCTTCCCACTGATCACCAAAGTAAGGGACATTCTTCCCACTGACCACCAATGTAAGGGACATTCTTCCCACTGATCACCAATGTAAGGGACATTCTTCCCACTGATCACCAATGTAAGGGACATTCTTCCCACTGACCACCAATGTAAAGGACATTCTTCCCACTGATCACCAATGTAAGGGACATTCTTCCCACTGATCACCAATGTAAGGAGCATTCTTCCCACTGATCACCAATGTAAGGAGCATTCTTTCCACTGATCATCAATGTGAGAAGCTTTCTTCCCACTGAACACCACTGTAGGGAGCACTCAGCCCACTGACCACCAATGTAAGGAGCATTCTTCCCACTGAACACCAATGTAAGGAGCATTCAGAGCTGAGGCTGACAATCTACTGAAGCTCCCTCCCCTGTCACCATTTTTCTCTTGGTGTCAGAAAAAGTTGTCAGAAGTGATTCATGCTGATAGAGGAATGAGGCAGCAGACGGAAGTGACACTTCGTGCTCTGGAGTGAGACAAGTACACTCTATAGAGGGACATGCTTTGTTCATATTTCATACCTCAGGTTTACAACCACTATAACAATATAAATTCAGCATTCTGGAAAATCTTTCAAAATAAGACATTTATTGACATAAAGTAGATCTAAAGCCCAAACTTATGTTTCCATTTGGGATGGATCAGGAAATTGTCAAAGCACCTGTTGGGTTTCCCATTTTTGGTATCGCATTGAGGAGATTTCACTTCACTTCCTGCCCCGTAGACTCAAGGAAATCTCTCCAAAGTGAGGGGAAATCCCTTCTAGGATAGTTGCCAAGGGAACAGGTGTCCCCATTGGAAGATTTCCTCTCTAATCCTGTTCTGCTGACAACTCAAAATGTTGGATTTCCCCCTAAATTCCTGTCCCAGTGACAAAGCCACCAGGACAAATATAAGTAGAATCCAGCTTTAAAGAGAAAGGGTTACGCCTGGGCTTATGCAAGGAAACAGCACTTAACTTTATTATACTTACATGCAGATCCTTATGAATAATATATATATGTGGTCCTTTATTCAGATTTACTTACTGTACAAAGAGTTTCAGCAGTGGTAAGTGAAAATATATCTCCAAAGAAAACAATTTATTTTTTGATAGAAAAGGAAATGGTTAAAACACTTTTTTTGTCTCTTCGGGAAGATTTCCCTTCACATCCTGTTTCTGGGACACAACAGGAAGTGAGAGGAAATCGCTCCAAAGCAAGAGCAAATCCCTCTTCGGAGAGTTGTCACCAGAGCAGGTGTCCCCATTGAAAGTTTTTCCCTCTCTGGTGACACCTGCAATATTTTGGATTGCTCCATGGTTGTGGAACCAACAGCGCTGCAACTAGGCTTTAGGCTTCGCGGCAGCGGTTAATGATGGGATGTGGGGTTCCAGCACCTTGTACCTCTGGACCCCTTTACATTACACAGCACCCTGCACCTCTGGACCCCTTTACATTACACAGCACCCTGGACCCTTTTACATTACACAGCACCCTGCACCTCTGGGCCCCTTTACATTACACAGCACCCTGCACCTCTGGACCCCTTTACATTACACAGCACCCTGCACCTCTGGACCCCTTTACATTACACAGCCCCCACAGTTTGTTACACAGACCTCCCTACAGTACAGACCCCCTCCCTGCAGTGCAGACCCCCTCCCTACAGTGCAGACCCCCCTACATTACAGAACCCCCCCTACATTACAGAACCCCCCCTACATTTCAGACCCCCTTCAATACAGAACCCCCTAAAATACAGAACCCCCTACATTACAGAACCCCCTACATTTCAGACCACCCCTACAATACAGACTCCCCCTACATTTCAGACCACCCCTACAATACAGAAACCCCCCCTACAATACAGAACCCCCCCCCCTTCAGACCCATAATGTACCTCAGATCAGCGCGGGACTGCATGTTGGATCCCCTCCCCCTGTGTGGACATAAAGGATGAGGGGGAGGCAGCTTCACTCTGCTCGGCTGTGTGAGACAGCCGAGACTGATCAGATCATCAGTGCTGCGGCCACCTTGCCAGAGAGAAGGGGATCGTTGCGGGTCCCGGCCCCCTGATGTGCCGACGGGTGTCACTGTCACTCGAGTGCGGGTCTGACTCGCAGCTGAGAGTGCACTGGGGCAGTGGCATCACTAGGGATGGTGTCACCTGGTGCGGCAAAACATGGTGTCACCCCCCTCCTGTCTATCCTGCCCAGTGCCCTGCACAGAGGCGGCTCTCTAATTAGACAAGTTAGGCGGTCGCCTAAGGCTTCGCACTCACAGGGGCCTCGCGCCCGCCTAATTTTCCTGTAATCAATACTAATGTCGGCATCATCGGATCTCTCTATTACCCCTCTCTCTTTTTCACCTCCCCCACTCTCCCGTCTTGCATTGGCTGAATATGTCTGATGGGTGAGGAGGGTGCCCTGGAAGTGGCGCTGATCACCTGTGTGCTAGATCCGTGCATTTTCTGCAGCCATTTTTACTTGTTTGAATTCTTTTTCCCATTATGGGCGTGAGTGGGGCCTCATGTCTAAGTTTTGCCTAAGGCCTCACACAGCCTAGAGCCGCCTCTGGCCCTGCAGGCAGCGCACGGTCACGAGGCGCACCCCCAAATGACCCCTGTAAATTAAAGTATAGGGTGGTATTGGGCCGGTTGGGGCGATATAGGGCAGGTTGGGGTAATATAGGGCAGGTTGCGGTGATATAGGGCAGGCTGGGGTGGTATCGAGCAGTTTGCGGTGGTATATGGCAGGCTGGGTGGCATAGGGCAGGCTGGGGTGGCATAGAGCAGTTTGCGGTGGCATAGGGCAGGTTGGGGTGGTATAGAGCAGTTTGCGGTGGCATAGGGCAGGCTGGGGTAGTATAGGGCAGGTTGCGGTGGCATAAGGCAGTTTGCGGTGGCATAGGGCATGGTGCGGTGGCATAGGGCAGGGTGGCACGCATAGGGCAGGGTGCGGTGGCATAGGGCAGGCTGGAGTGGTATGGTGCCAGGTTAGGACTCTATGTAGTGACATGTGCAGCAGTGCAATAGCTTACAGCATGCCTGGAGATGAAGACACTCTGGCTGCCTCCGGAGAGCCAGAGTGAACGAGTCTGTGGGAGGAGTGGAGGGGGCAGCCACACAACCAGCTCCGCCCACCAACTCCGGCTGCCTCCGGAGACATTGGAGATGATGGGGAAGACGTGACATGCTGTCCGGCGGCCCGCGGCCTGTCACAGGCTGCCGCGGCCCACCGGGCATTTGCCCGGTATGCCCTATGGCCAGTCCGGGCCTGCTGCCAACCCATGTTCGTAACTTTACTAGTCTGAGGATTGGTTCACATGCACGCATTCCTAGTCCTCTGCTGCAACGTCAAGCCAAAAACATTTTTTTTTAGTTTTGGATAGAGTAGGGAGGGATTTTTTTTTTTACTATCTGGGGCTGCAGTAATGAGCTTTTCAACCACTTTCTGTCCTGATGTCCATGGTTTCACCACACCGGAAGTATGAGACAATTTGCAACAATAAAATGGTTCTAGTGTTCCCCAATTCATTGTTCGTTTTTGTCGGTATTGCTTTTGGAGAGTTCCTCTCACTTCCTGTCCGATAAAACATTAGCAGGAAAGGAAGAGGAGAAGAAATCACTCCTGCATATCAGTAAACCCAGAAAATTGTATCAAATACTTGCCATAATTTTTCTTTCCTGGTGCCAATTCATGGCAGTATACGCAGTGCTGACTAGTATAGTGCCATGTAGGCACCAGGAAATGGAAAAATCGTATGAAATACTTACCATCATTTTCCTTTCCAGGCTCTTATCCATGGCAAAATATAGAATGCTAACTAGTGTGCTACTATGTAGGCACCAGGAAAAACAGAAAATTGTCGTAATTTTCCTTTCCTGGTTCTTATCCATGGCAATGTATGAAACCCTTACTAGTATGATGCCATGTAGGCCCCAGGAAACCAGAACATACAAATACTTACCGCAATTTTCCATTCCTGTTTACTATTTATGGCAGCATATAGAATGCTTACTAGTATACTATAATTAAGCCCCAGAAAACTGGAAAATTGTATCAAATACTTACCAAAATTTTTAATTTTGTGTTCTTATCTGGTTCTGTAGACAACAGGAAAATTGTATCACAATCCTACCACAATTTCCTGGCGCCTATCCATGGCTGCATAGGGAACGCTTAATATTATGTTGCCATGAAAAATCCAGATTTACACAATTTACCAAGTACTTACCATAATTTTCCTTTCCTGGTGCCTATCCATAGCAGCATACTAAATGTTTAAATCCTGCCATTTAGGCACCAGAAAACTGGAAAATTGTATCAAATAATTACCATAATTTAACCTTCCTGGTTGTTATTCATGGCAGCCTATGGAACGCTTATTACTATGTTGCCATGTAGACACCAGAACAATTTTATAACATTTTTACCATCATTTTTCTTTCCTGGTGCCTATCCAGGGTAGCATACAGAATGCTTCCTATTACCGTATACTGCCATGTAGGCCCCAGGAAAGCAGAAAATTGTATCAAATGCTTAACGTTATTTTCTTATGGTTCTTATCCACGGCAGCATAGGAAACACTTACCATTAGGCTGCTTTCACACTGAGGCGCTATTGCACTAAATATAGTGCCTGCAATGCGCCCTGAAAGAGCCGCTCCTTTGTATCCAGTCTGAAAGCCTAAGGACTTTCACATTGGAGCGGTGCGCTGGCTAGAGGGTAAAAAAACTCCTGGCAGCCGCATCTTTGAGGCGCGATAGGAGCGGTAAAAATACCGCTCGTATAGCCCCCCTGCCCATTGAAATCAATGGGGTAGCGCCTCCAAAACGGGCGGGTTTAACCATTTTTCGGGGGTTAAAATCACCCTGCTAGCGCCCGCAAAACACGACGGTAAGACGCAGCTAAAAATAGCGGCGTTTTACCGCCAGCACGCCCAGCGATTCAGTGTGAAAGTAGCCTTATGTTACCATGTAGACACCAGGAAAACTGTATTAAAAAATTTACCACAATATACAAGTCCTGGAGCCTATCTATGGTAGCAAATGCATCGCTTAATATTATGTTGCCAAGAAAACTCTGGTAAGAATTTGATACAATGTTCTCAGATTTTCCTTCGCTGATGCCTATCCATGGCAGCATACTGAATGCTTACTAGTATGCTGTCATGTAGGCCCCAGGAAGCCAGTAAATTGTATCAAATGCTTACCGTAATTTTCTTGGTTCCTATTTATGGCAGCATATGGAATGCTTACTAGTATGCTGCCATGTAGGCCCCAGTATAACTAGAAAATTGTATTAAATGCTTACAGTAATTTTCCTTTCCTGGTTCCTATTTATGGCAGCATACAGAATGCCTACTAGTATGATGCCATGTAGGCCCCAGAAAACAAGAAAATTGTATCAAATACTTACTGTAAATGTTGTCCTTTCCTGGTTCCTATCCATGGCAGCATACGAGTAACCATACTGCCCTGTAGGCACCAGGAAAATCTGATAGAGTGGTAAACAATCAGAAACCCTATCCGAAACCAAGGAAAAAACTTTTGGCTAGACATACACCTTCATTGATATTTTCATTGCACAGGTTATGTGCCTTAAAAGGGCATATTGGGGACATGAAGTGTGAAAACACCCCACAACTTTTTTTCATGGTTTAAACTTTTTGGTTTTATACCTTTCATTTCTGTGTTTTTAGGCCTCAAGCTTACCTGACGTAGCAGAGCGTTGGTATCTATGGATCCTTGCTGCTGTTGGGCGATCGTTACTCCCAGTACCAGGGTATGTATTCCACAGGAAACGGTGGTTATCAGGACAATGGGCGTAAGGCGAAGGGGCAAGGTGATGAAGAACGAAAACACAAAGAAGGCTTGCCAACCGACTGTGTCGCTGGCTTCATGGAAGTGGGCGAAATTGAGGCCCAGATAGGAGAAAATCTGTGCGGCAATCAATATCCACAGGATGTAGGGGACGAATTTGCGGGAAATACGATCCGGTAACAGCCCAAACTTGCATAGGATGAACAGCAAGAGATGGGCCAGGAGCCCAACCGCAGCCACCAAGGTGGAAGCCAACTTGTCTTGGGTGTAGACCACAGCGCACATAACGATAACGTAGCAGTCAAAGAGGGCAGCGAAAACCACTAGAACCAGGAGCGTCTCGTGACGTTGCCGACGAAAATAAGTTTGGTAGAGATTTTCCAGTGACTCGGGTACGAAGGTAAGCCGCATAAACCGCGGCAGGCAGAGACAGCAGCCCGAGCTCCGCACCGTGACTTCATGCGTCCGGCCGACTCCATGATCCGGGTCCGAAGGCAAGCTCACAGAGTAATCCGCCGAATACTCCGCCGAGTACTCCGGCTCTGAAAAGGCCCGGTTTCGCGGCATCTTTTCCTGGTAAGGGCTTCCGCAAACTGAACGAAGAGATCCTTCTTAAACTTTTCCAGAAGATGGCGAACTTCTTTTGACTTTACCAGAGGCCGTTCGGAAGCCTCATCTCTCAATTATGGATCAAGAGCCGCTATTGCCGAAAAAGTGGTTGCAGCTACCCCAGCTGCAATATGCCTTCCACCAGTTTCATTCTGATCGCTTCCGAATTTCTGCTGATTAAAAAAGTCTTGCTACATTTTGAGTCATTTTTTTAAAAATCATTTTTTTTCAAAAAATTTCTAAAAAAAATTCACAGAAACACTTGGTCATTTTTTTTTCTCAGCGGCAACGTAGTCCCAGGTATAAAAAGCGTTGACACAAATCTAATCGCGCGTTTGGTACGTCAATAAGTATGGGACCCCCTCTTTTTTTTCTCAGCCAAGACCACCGTTTAAAATCTCCATTGGGGTTTGAAGGCAGGTGCTTGTGTCCGTCTTACCAGGATAAGCCTGGAGCTCCATGTAGCCGATGCATCGCATATGTTTTTCTTTGCCTCGCCGCGTTCCCCTTGTGCAATCTGTTGTTTTTTTTTTTAATCAAAGAACACAGTGTAATTCCTCCCAAAGCCTGGATCTTGCATCCTCAATCAGGCACGACTCGTGACAGAAACGTTGAGAAGCAAAAAATCTGCATGTTCAAATCCCACGTACGGCCAAACATCCCTCAGCAAATAGAATATATAAAAAAAAAATATATATATATAAAAAATTTTTGTAAAAATTTTAAAAAAAGGGCAGCAAAAATCTGATGAGTTTCTCGCTATGGTGGATTAAAAAATAAATAGGTGATACAGTAAAGGTGGTGGTGCAATGGATTAAATTGTGAGGTGATTTGAAGGTGCGAGTCGAAGGATGGGTAGCTGGAATCTCTAGTGGTTCAGGTCGGGGGGATGCGAAGGCTGGGTACGTTTTTCTCCATGACAAGGGAAGAGCGTTGAGGAAGAGAGCTGCATCCAAGGATTCCAAGCCTCCTGGGAATCACACAAAGGAGGGAGCAACAGACAGCTGTCACATGCATCCAGATGTCTGCAGCCAGATCTCCTGGCCAGTGCACAATCACACTTACTGGTAGTCAACCACACAGGTCTCAGCCAGCAGTCCCAATGTGGTGGCAAGTCTTCCTGATCACAAATGCTTGGAGGGGGTTCCAGATTCAGCTTCGTTCACATCCCATCCATCTTTGCTGCTGCTGCTATTGCTGCTTCTCTCCCCCTCTGCATCCTCCACCCCCCTGCTGCTGCTGCTGTCTGCCTGTTCCTTCTAGCCTTGTGTCTTGTGCCTGCTAGGTCCAAATCTGCCATCTGCTGGACATAGATGGAATTGCCATAGGAAAAATTATTTCTCAACCTTTTTTTCCTATCAGGGCACCCTTTAAAAGTATGCAAATTCTTGAGGCACCCCAGTCTAAAAAAGGAAAAATTGTAAATGTTTCTTCAATGGGAAACCTGAGCCGGGGACAAGCACAAAAACCACCTTAGTTATATAATTACATAGTTGGTAAGGTTAAGTAAAGACACCAGTCCATCCAGTTTAACGTGTACGTGTACGTGTGTGTGTGTGTGTGTGTGTGTGTGTGTGTGCGCCATTTCCCATATATCTGTATGTTGCCTTTATAGTTACATACACCTTGATTAAATTAACTTCACACCAGAGCCCCCCATCACATCAAAGTCCCCCCTGCACACCAAAGATCAACTATTGCATCAGAGGTCCCCCCCCCCATCACATCAGAGGTCTCCCAATCACATCAGAGGCCCCCCTCCCCCGATCACATCAGAGGTCCTTTCCTCATCACATCAGAGGTCCTTCCCTCATCACATCAGAGGTCCTTCCCTCATCACATCAGAGGTCCCCCCCCATCATCACATTAGAGGTCTCATCATCACATCAGACGTCCCCCCATCACATCAGTGGTCCTCCCCATCACATCAGAGGTCTCCCAAGCACATCAGAGATCTCGCATCATATCAGAGCCCCCCCCCACCCCCATCACATCAGAGGTCTCCCAATCACATCAGAGGTCCCCCCATCACATCGGAGGTCCTTCCCTCATCACATTAGAGGTCTCACCATCACATTAGAGGTCTCACCATCACATCAGAGGTCCCCCCATTACATCAGTGGCCCTCCCCATCACATCAGAGCGCCCCACCATCACATCAGAGGTCTCCCAAGCACATCAGAGATCTTGCATCATATCTGGCCAGAAAAATTCCTGCATATTTCAAGATTACCATACAAGCAAAATGTGAAACAAGATTGCATATAGGGCTGGGCGATTTCCCCCCCCCAAAAAAATCTGCAATTTTTTTATAAAAAACTCGATTTACGATTCAATTTTTTTTTAAATTATTATTATATTAATTAAAGTGCATCAATAAACAAAATTGCAAAGGTAAACCCTTTCTCTAACTGCAAAGTCAGTGTGCAGTGTGCAACAAAGATTGTTAAACATCCAAATTATTAATACTGTATTTGGATTTAGCTAATAAAACAACAAAAAATCGTGAGGTTACTCTTAGTTGAATTGAACTGTGCCCATGCCTTACTGTGCCCATGCCTTACTGTTCCTATTCTTCACTGTGCCTGTGTCTATGCTTCACTGTGCCCAATGCCTCACTGTGCCCGTGCTTCACTGTGCCCAATGCCTCACTGTGCCCATGCTTCACTGTGCCCAAAGCCTCACTGTGCCCGTGCTTCAATCACTGTGCCCGTACCTGATGCAGATTTTCATGGGATACGGATTTTACTGCTACACCGGCGGCCATTCCAATATTCAAAAGCCGTGCCTCCTCCTCGTCTGTGATAGGCGGAACACTCAATTTCCCAGCATTCAGTGTTCCGCCTATTATGGACATCCGCTCATCCTCATAACACAGACGAGGATGAGAGAATGAGAGGATGTCCGTGATAGGCTGAACACTGCCTGCTATGAAATTGAGTGTTCCGCCTATCACAGACGACGAGGACTCGGGAGGCGCGGCTTTTGAACACTGCAATGGCTGCTGTCTGTCTGCTTGACACGCTGATCAGGTAGGCAGACGGCGGCTTGCGGTTAGTTAGTGTTACATTACATCTACGCGCGGCTGCGGCGAGTAGATGTAATTGGGGTAACACCGCCCAGTGCCATTCCGGATATGCCCTCTGCAGCCCTGCTACGGAAACTTTGAAGGAAAAAAAAAAAATTAAAAATGAATTAAAATAAAAAAATCCTAAAAAAAAAATCGATTTTCTTCAAATCTGAATCGATTTGAACTCAAAACTCGATTCAAGATTAAAATCGTTTTTTTTCCCAGCCCTAATTGCATAACAAATGTATGTGGGTGTAAATCCTAAATCCCTGACGCGTTTTGACCATTCGGTGGTCATCTTCAGGGGGATCGTTGACTCTAAGAGACATATAAAATAACTTCAAATATTGGAAAAATATATAATCATACATCACAGTCAGTGCTGGTCCAAGACATTGTGCTGCCTGGTACCAAGAATTAAATGCTGCCCCCCCTCCAAAAAAAAACACGCCCAGTCGCCCACCAAAAGGCCCCCACATTCATAATTGTATATCATGATAAATTAAGAGGACCTGTCATGGCTCTTTACGTGTATATAGAAGTATAAATAGGACCTGTCATGGCTCTATAAAAAGGACCTGGTATGGCTCTATTCATGTATAGGACTATAAAGAGGAGCGGTCATGGCACTATACGTGTGTATAGGAGTGTAAAAGGAAATGTCATGGCTCAATACATGTATGTAGGAATATAAAGAGGACCTGTCATGGCTCTATACATGCATGTAGGAGTATAAAAGGACCCGTCAGAGCTCTATACATGTATATATAGGAGTATAAAAGCATGTGTCATGGCTCAATAAAAAGGATGTGTTATGGCTCTATTCATGTATAGGAGTATAAAGAGAACTGGTCATGGCACTATATGTGTGTGTAAATCAATATTCAAGTGTAAAAACACCCCCCTGCACATCCGTTTCCCCCCTCCCCACACACACATATCTGTTCACCCTCTGTACCCAATACACACATATCTGTTCCCCCTGCACACCTGCCCCCCCTCCCCACACACACATATCTGTACCCCCTGCACACCTGTACCCCTCCCCCACACACACATATCTGTATCCCCTGCACACCTGTCCCCTCCCCACACACACACACACATCTGTACCCCCTGCACACCTGCCCCCCTCCCCACACACACATCTGTACCCCCTGCACACCTGTACCCCCCCCCCCACACACACACATATCTGTACCCCCTGCACACCTGTACCCCCCCCACACACATATCTGTACCCCCTGCACACCTGCCCCCCCTCCCCACACACACATATCTGTACCCCCTGCACACCTGTACCCCCCCCCCCACACACACATATCTGTACCCCCTGCACACCTGTACCCCCCCCACACACACACATATCTGTATCCCCTGCACACCTGTCCCCTCCCCACACACACATATCTGTACCCCCTGCACACCTGTACCCCCCCCACACACACACATCTGTACCCCCTGCACACCTGCCCCCCCTCCCCACACACACACATATCTGTACCCCCTGCACACCTGCCCCCCTCCCCACACACACATATCTGTACCCCCTGCACACCTGTACCCCCCCACACACATCTGTACCCCCTGCACACCTGTCCCCCCCCCACACACACACATATCTGTACCCCCTGCACACCTGCCCCCCCTCCCCACACACACACATATCTGTACCCCCTGCACACCTGCCCCCCTCCCCACACACACATATCTGTACCCCCTGCACACCTGTACCCCCCCACACACATCTGTACCCCCTGCACACCTGTCCCCCCCCACACACACACACATATCTGTACCCCCTGCACACCTGTACCCCCCCCCACACACACACACATATCTGTACCCCCTGCACACCTGTTCCCCCCCACACACACATATCTGTACCCCCTGCACACCTGTCCCCCCCCCCCCCCCCACACACACACACACACACACACACATATCTGTACCCCCCTGCACACCTACCCCCCCCCCCACACACACACACACACATATCAGTTCCCTCTGTACACAGTGCAATGCACTATAAACTGACAGCAGAGTAAATTTTTGTTTCTTGTGAATGGGTGCAGGCTGCAGCAATGAGCTTCCACTATACCTGAGCCAGCGAAGGTGGTGGTAAACTTTACTCCAGGACTGGAGAGCGGCGCTGCTGCCTGCCAGTCCTCCCACAACAGATCCCTGAGCGACCAGGAGGAGGGGGGGCGGCGGGAGCAGATATCGCGGCAAGCCCGTAGTTACATGATGCAGGGCTTCCATATCATCTACCTCAGCCGGTTCCACTAAACATGCAGCACTTCCGGCCAGCTGCTCCTCGTCCCGGCTCTCTCCTCTCATCTTCTCACTGCAGCTGCTAGGGCGGCACTGCAGGCTGGGGATAGAGTGGTCTGTCAGGGATGTCTTCACAGCCCCAACCGCCCCCTAGGCTGGCGCCATAAGGCATGCATTTAAAAAATGCCGGGACCTTTCTCGGCAGAACACTGGCCCTGCTCGCAATGGGATAAGCAGCGCAGGGGAACGGGCTAGCTGGCTGGCGGGCGGCAATTTGCCGCCCCCTTTAAAGTGCCGCCTGGGACCGAGGTACCATCGGGTCCCATGGTAGGGCCGGCCCTGATCACAGTACAAGTATGGTATGGCGATATAGTTACTGCTTAAAAATGGAGTGGACAGTTGCATGGCCAGAAATGTCAGGAAACCATGGAGCAATCTGGAGGGTCATGTAGTCGCCCGCCACCCCCCCCTCCCCCACCCCCCACACACACACACAGGGGGAAGGAGCCTGATCCTTTGGGCTTACAAGAAGCCACACCGGTGACGCCTGCCAGAAGGCAGGAGAGGACAGGAGAAACACCTGCAACAAGTTCCCAAATTAATGACCATATATTGAAAAAGGAGATAAAGTAAGTTAGCGCTTGGCTGTATTGCAAGAGTGCTGAATGGGAATTATATATATTAAGTATATGGACTGGCTGCGATCTTATCTATAAATGTATATGCATCAAGGTGTCCTAGGGTTCCAATAATATGGTAGGTCAATGTAAATTAAGTGATAATTATACTTGAATCATGTGTGAAAGAATGGGAAGTAAATGGACTAAAAGTAAAAAATTATTATTGAGTGAAGTGGTAAAAAAAAAAAAAAAACCCACAAACTGCATGGTGGTAGGTCAAGCTGCCCATAAAGGGCTTTAGGACGGTAGAAAGTGTTGGTAATGTGAGTATATGCTGTGAATGAATGAAATGCATGTCAACCGCTAATGAAGCATGTGAGAGAAGAGTAAAAATCCCACAAACTGCATGGTGATAGGTATAGCTGCCCATAGAGGGCTGTAAGATGGTAAAAAGTGTTGGTGATGTGAATATATACAGTGAATGAATGAAATGCATGTCAACAGCTAATGAAGCATGTGAGAGATGGGTGAAAATTATGTAGGAATGTGAAGGGAGATCGGCAGTGTGTTGAGGCTGGTGAAAAAGGTGTGAGATGAGGATGATTCAAGAATGATTATGAATGGTAGATCTAATGTTATCGTTTACCTTATACAGCCTATAATGGCTTGTATGGATGGAAGGTTGAATATAGTTGGAACCTGGCTATAAAAAAGTAAAAGCTCAGGAGCCCAGACAAGATGTGTGCAGTGTCGTCCGTCTTTGCCAGAGTGGAATCACGGTTTGATCCACAAACAGGCAGTCATTAATATATGCCTTAAGGCAATTAGGGTAGGTGTGCACAGGTGTGATCTCCCTCCCCCCTCCCCTCAGAGCTGTGGCGTGGAGGCCGTATTAGTGACGGCCCATAGTGTGGATTCCTCAGCGTCCCGGAAGGCGAATAAATAAAAATAAAATTTCTACTATTGCCTCGGCTACTGCCATCGCACCCCATCACAACAATTGTCCCCCTATCCCATCAGAGGTCCTCCCATCCCATCAGAGGTCCCCCCATCCCATCAGAGGTCCCCCCATCCCATCAGAGGTCCTCCCATCCCATCAGAGGTCCTCCCATCCCATCAGAGGTCCTCCCATCCCATCAGAGGTCCTCCCATCAGAGGACCTTCCATCCCATCAGAGGTCCCCCCATCCCATCAGAGGCCCTCCCATCCCATCAGAGGCCCTCCCATCCCATCAGAGGTCCCCTCCCATCACATCAGAGGTCCTCCCATTACATCGGAGGTCTCACATCACATTGGAGGTCTCACATCACATTGGAGGTCTCACATCACATCGGAGGTCTCACATCACATCGGAGGTCCCCCCCCCATTACATCAGTGGTCCCTATATCACATCAGAGGTCCCCCATCACATCAGAGGTCTTCTAATCACATCAGAGATCTCCCCGACACATCAGAGGTCCCCTCCATCACATTAGAGCTCCCATAACATAAGAGGTCCACCATTACATCATTGGCCCCATGATCATACCAGAGGTCCTCCCATCACACCAGAGTCCACCTTAATACCATTGGCATCCCTTCTAGCAGACCCCCCCCCCCAAAACATGTCAGTGGCCTCCTTTGCATTAAAAGTCCACTCTTCACATCAGAGGTCCCTCTATCATGACCCTTCCATTACAGGTCTCTCCAAACATCACAGTCTCCCCTTCCTATCAGAGTCCCCCATGACATCAGAGGTCCTTTCCAGGTTAATTTCTATGGCAACATAAGAAATGCTTACTAGTAAGCTGCTATGTGGAAACCAGGAAAATTATATCAAATTCTTGTAGTCATTTTCCTTTCCTGTTTCTTATCCATAGCAATAAATAACAGGGTTCAGTCAGCGCAAAAATTACAATAAATCCAAAACCTAAAACTAAAGCAGCTGGACACTTAGGATCAATATAGCACCCTCCTAATGTAAACGCAAATAAGAATATAGTGCAGCGCTAATATACATCAAATTAAACAGTGTTTAATTGTATGTATATTAGCGCTGCACTATATTCTTATTTGCATTATCCATAGCAATGTATTGTGGAACCCCTTGGGGGCTTGGGCTGCTGCTTTTCTGATACAACCATGTGTTTTTTTCAGTGAGGTTCTTCTCAATAGCAGCATACAGATCTGGTTACTAGTAGGTTGCCATGTCGAAACCAGAAAAATTGTATCATATACTTACCAACCACATCAGAGATCTCTCACCAAATCAGAGGTCCCCCCCCCCAATCACATCAGAGGTCCCCCCCATCACATCAGAGGCCCCCCTCCCCATCAGAGGTCTCCCAATCACATCAGAGGCACCCCCCCCCATCACATCAGAGGTCTCCCCATCACATCAGAGGTCCCCCCACCATCACATCAGTGGTCCCCCTATCATATCAGAGGTCCTCCCAATCACATCAGAGGACTCCCATCACATCAGAGGTTCTCCCATTACATCAGAGGTCTCACAATCACATCAGAGGACTCCCATCACATCAGAGGACTCCCATCACATCAGAGGTTCTCCCAATCACATCAGAGGTTCTCCCAATCACGTCAGAGGTTCTCCCAATCACATCAGAGGTTCTCCCAATCACATCAGAGGTTCTCCCAATCACATCAGAGGTTCTCCCAATCACATCAGAGGTTCTCCCAATCACATCAGAGGTTCTCCCAATCACATCAGAGGTTCCCCCCGATCACATCAGAGGTTCCCCCCATCACATCAGAGGTTCCCCCCATCACATCAGAGGTCTCCCATCACATCAGAGGTCTCCCATCACATCAGAGGTCTCCCATCACATTAAAGTCCCATAACATCATAGGTCCCCCATCACATCAGAGGTCTCACGTCACATCAGAGGTCCCCCCCCCCATTACATCAGTGGTCCCCCTATCAAATCAGAGGTCCCCCATCACATCAGAGATCTCACACATCAGAGCCCCCCCCCCCCCCATCACATCAGAGTTCTCCCAATCACATCAGAGGTCTTCCAATCACATCAGAGATCTTCCAATCACATCAGGGGTACTCCCATCACATTAAAGGGCCCCATTATATCAGAGGTCTCCCATCACATCGGAGGTCTCCCATGACATCAGAGGGCCCCCCATCACACCAGAGTCCTCTTTCATACCATTGGCATCCCCTTCTATCAGAGGCCCCCCCAACATGTCGGTGGCTCCCCATAACTTCAGAGGTCTGCTTTGCATAAAAGTTCCCTCTTCACATCAGAGGTCCCCCTATCATGTATGAAAAAAATATTTTCTTCTCCTATTGGTACCAAAGAGAGTGGATCCCAACAGAGGAAGTAAAGACAGCTACTACTGGCAAATAAGGGGCAATAATTAACCAGTAAATACTGAAAATTCATAAATAATTTATTAAGTATCAAAAAATATATTAAAGGTCACCTACAAACATAGAATGTAAAAAGCTCCCCAATGGAGCCAAAAAAGATCAGTGCAATGTAATAGAAAAATAATACACCACCCAAGGTGGAAGTAGAAATCTTGGGTGTACCAACATGTAGCCACAAAAACACAAGGACAAAAAAAAATAAAAAAATAACAAAAAGGTCCGGACGCTAATAATGTCATATGTGTTTTAGATAGTCCTGCAAGAAATCCTGCTCAAAAACATTAAATCCAAAGTTGGTGATAATATAGTGGGCTAATCACAAACACATATGACCCCCCCAGGGGATAGTTATGGAAATAGCAGGTATGAAATAATGACTAGCTAGCCCAATTTAGGTTGCCGACATCTGGATAAACCAACACGGTGATTTGTGTTGTTGCAGAGAGACAGATACTAGGGAAAGCGCATAGACCAGCTGTGTAACATGCGGGTGATTGCTTGAGTGGAGTTCCCAAAAATTCAATAGGGTGAGCGTATGAAAAAAATATATCAGTATAACCAAGAAATCGCACAGATCACTGTATTGTTAATGTATTATATATCTTAATTAGTCCGCTTTGTTCATTAATGATATGACAAAAGCAAAGTATACTTCATTGGTGAAAAGAAAAATCTTTTCTCCTTTTTTTTTTACAACTTCCTTCTCTCCCCCTTCTCTGCCGTACTCTGATTACAGTTCATTCCTCTTTGCTGCTAGTGAGATCAGGGTATATATATATATAAAGACAAAACGAGGCACTAATGTGTAGACAGGAGGATTTATACCTTAACGTCCTGAGCGGTGGTGCAGAGGTCACAGGTCTTCAGTTAACTTTTCCGTTTATTTCAGAAAGGAGTACTTACACTTATCTTGTCTTTGATGTGTGCACACATACGATAAATAAAGTTGAATGAGGCTGACCTGAGTGGATCCTTGCAAGTGTCTCCAGTATTGAATAACAAACCTCTCGTGGGCAATTTCCAACTCGCTCCTGCAATGACAGCTGAAAAAACATGTCCCTTCCATTACATCACAGCTCCCCCTTTCACATCACGGTTTTACCTTCATATCAGAGGTCTCTCCAAACATCACTGTCCCCCTTCATATCAGAGTCCCCCATCACCTCAGAGGTCTCCCTATGACATCAGAGGTCCTTTCCAGGTTCTTATCCATGTCAACATAAGAAATGCCTACTGGTAGGCTGCTATGTGGAAACCAGGAAAAGAATCAAATTTTTGTAGTAATTTTCCTTTCCTGGTTCTTATCCATGGCAATGTATGGAACCCTTTCCAGAATGATGCCATGCAGGCACCAAGAAACCTAATAAATGCTTGCCATAACTTACCTTACCTGGTTCCTATCCATGGCAACATATGGAATGCTGAGCACAATGGTGGATGGTGGAACCCCATGGGGGCTTGGGCTGCTGCTTTTCTGATACAACCATGTGGTTGTTTCAGTGAGATTCTTATCAATAGCAGCGTATGGAACTGTCGACACCAGAAAAATTGTATCATATACTTACCAATATTTTCTTTTCCTGGTGCCTAGTCAGGGTAGTAAATGGAATGCTTACTAATATGCTGCCATGTTGGCACCAGGAAACTAGAAAATAGTATCAAATAGTTACCATTATTTTACTTTCCTGGTTCTTATCTATGGCAGCATTACGGAATGCTTACTATTATGTTACCATGTAAGAAACAACCACCTTAGTTACATAATTACATAGTTGGTAAGCCAGAATGAAGATACCAGTCCATCCAGTTCAACGTATGTGCACCTTGCGTTTATAGTTACATACACCTTGATGTAATTAACTTCACATTAGAGCCCCACAACACATCAGAGGCCCACTATCACATCAGAGGTCTCCCATCACATTAGAGGTCCCCCTTTCACATCATAGGTCCCCCATCATTACACCAGAGGTCCCCCCATCACACCAGAGGTCCCCCTTTAACATCAGAGGTTACCCATCACATGAAAGGTCTCCCATCACATCAGAGGGCCCCCCACTTCGCATCAGAGATCCCCCTTTCACATCAGAGATCTCCCATCAAAACAGAGCCCCATTACAACATCAGAGGTCCTCCTCTTTACATCACAGGTCCCGTATCACATCAGAGGTCTCCCTTCACATCAGAGCCCCCCATCACATCAGAAGTCCCCCAATCATATCAGAGGTCCCTCCTTAATAACAGATATCCCCCTTTAACATCAGAGGTCACCCATCACATCAGAGGGCCCTCCACTTCACATCACAGATCCCCCTTTCACATCAGATGTCTCCCATCACATCAGAGCCCCACTACAACATCAGAGGTCCCCCCATCACATCAGAGTCCCACTACAACATCAGAGCCCCCCATCACATCAGAAGTCCCCCAATCATATCAGAGTTCCCTCCTTAACATCCGAGGTCCCTAATTATCACATCATGGGTCCCCCATCATCAAATAGGAGGTCCCCCCTTTCATATCAAAGTTCCCTCTTTCACATCAGAGGTTCCCCCATCACGTCAGAGCCCCACCATCACATTACAGGTCTCCCCTTTCATATCAAAGTTCCCTCTTTTTCATCAGAGGTTCCCCCATCACGTCAGAGCCCCACCATCACATTACAGGTCTCCCCTTTCATATCAAAGTTCCCTCTTTTACATCAGAGGTTCCCCCATCACATCAGAGCCCCACCATCACATTACAGGTCCCCCTTCATATCAAAGTTCCTTCTTTCACATCAGAGGTCCCTCCATTCCATCAGAGCCCCCCCCATCCAATCAGAGGTCCCTATTTATCACATCATAGGTCCTCCTCTTTATATCAAAGTTCCCTCTTTCACATCAGAGGTCCCCCATCATGTCAGAGGTTTCCCTTCACATCAGAGATCTCCCATAAGAACCCCACCATCATATCAGAAGTCCCCCCTCACATCAGTGATCCCCCTATCATATCAGAGGTCCCCCATTACATCAGAGTCCTCCTTAACACTATTGGCACCCATCCCCCAAAACTTCAGAGGGCCCCTTCACATAACTATCCCTTCTTCACAGCAAAGGTCTCTCTACCACACGTGTCAAAAACAAGGCCCACGGGCCGAATCAGGCCCAACAGGCCATTTTATGTGGCCCTCACGCCTCTCCTGCAGCTGCGGAAACCCCCCTTGTCTCTGAACCATCTTGTCCCAGCAGAACTCTTCCGACAGATCTTACACCTCTATGTGTAGCCTCTGCCCCCCCCCCCCCCGCGGCCGTAGCAGTCAGCAACAGATAGGACAGAACTTCTACAGATCCTGTGCATCTCTTTGCAGACTCTGCACCCACTCGTTTCCACCTCCCCTTGACTTCAGCAGACTCCGGCAGCTGATTCCATCCAGCCCTACTCTTGTCCTCCTCCAGACTCTGCACTCTTGGCTTCCCAGCTCTGCCCCCAGCAGAAGCACAAGGTAAGGGGAGTGCACTATGATGTAAGGGAGGATGGGAGACTCTTGACTTCTGATGGTGGGGGCTCCCGACCATCTGATGTAAGGGGGGGGGGGGGTTAATCCGGACATCTAAATTTACAGATACAAAATGGCCCTTTGAGTGCAACCGTAATGCTGATGTGGCCTGCGATGAAATTTAGTTTGACACCCCTGCTTTATCATGTCATAACCCCCCCCCCCCAATCATGGCAGAGTCCCTCATTTTACATCAGAGCCCCCCCCCCCATTGACATCAGGTTCCCTCTTCATATCAGAGGTCTCTCATCACATCAGAGTCCCCCCATCACCTCAAAGGTCTCCCTATTACATCAAATAACCCACTTATATCAGAGGTCCCCAAAGCCCCCCTTAAACATAAGAGCCCTCCCCTAACATGTCAGAGGCCCCCTACACTTAAGTCCCTCCATCACATCAGAGTCCCTTCATCGCCACAGAGTCCCTCCGTCACATCAGATCCCTACAAAAGAGTGCAAATTACAATGCATCAAAAACACATCTCTGCCTATATACTATGCATTGTAGCTTGTGGCATTGCGTAAAAAGGTTCATGTGCATTTTATCATCTGTTGTAGTGCCTTGGCAGCCCATTCATAATGAAGGAAGAGAACGGTGGGAACCCCTTATAATGAGCACAGCAGGGGTACAGACCCGGAAACTCAGCACAGGGATGGTGGGAACCCCTCATAATGGGCACAGCAGGTGTACAGAGTACAGACCTTCAATACAAGGATGGTGGGGACCGCTCAGAGTGTACAGATCTGGAAATTCAGCACAGGGATGATGGGGACCCCTCATAATGGACACAGCAGGTGTACAGACCTGGGAACTCAGCACAGGGATGGTGGGAACCCCTCATAATGGGCACAGCAGGTGCACAGACTTGGGAACTCAGCACAGGTATGGTGGGAGCCCCTCATAATGGACACAGCAGGTGTACAGTCCCAGGAACTCAGTGCAGGGATGGTGGGAACTCCTCATAAAGGGCACAGCAGGTTTACAGACCTGGGAACTCAGTACAGGGATGGTGGGAGCCCCTCATAATGGACACAGCAGGTGTACAGACCTGGGAACTCAGCACAGGGATAGTGGGGGGGGGGCAGACCCAGGAACTCAGCACAGGTAACTGGGAGCCCCTAATAATGGGCACAGACCTTTAGTGTAAGGATGGTGGGAACCACTCAGAATGGGCAAAACAGATATACAGACCTGGAAAGTCAGCTCATGGATGGTGGGAAACCCTCATAAGGAGCACAGCAGGTGTACAGACCCAGGAACTCAGCAC
This sequence comes from Rana muscosa, assembly GCA_029206835.1. NCBI lineage: Eukaryota > Metazoa > Chordata > Amphibia > Anura > Ranidae > Rana > Rana muscosa. Next base: position 49,608,789 of record JARGYO010000094.1, on the reverse strand, counting down.
CGGGATGATGGAAACCCCTCATAATGAGCACAGCATGTTTACAGACCCGGGAACTTAGCACAGGGATATTGGGAACTCCTCATAATGGGCACAGCAGGTGTACAGACCCGGGAACTCAGCACAGGGATGTTGGGAACCCCTCATTATGAGGACAGCAGGTGTACAGACCTGGGAATTCAGCAGAGATCTCAAGAAAGTGTCAGGAGTTGGGGCAACATTCACACTTTTGTGAACCCCATTGTAGCATTCATGTGTATTTGTTTTCAAAATAAAAAACAATGTAAACATTACAAAATATTAAAAGTAGTGTAGTATGGCCAACACAATGTCATTCTGAGGATAGCTGGTGAATAAAGAAAAAGGTTAGATTTGTGGGCAGATCAATAGATCGCCAATCCATTCATTACACAGTACTCCTTACCTCATTACTCTTCACTACCTCCCATGCTCACCTCCAGAACTTCTCTGGGACCTCTCCCATCCTCTGAAACTCCTTACCTCAAACCGTCCGACTATCTTCTACTCTTTTCCCCTTTAAGGCCCATACACACGCTCGGATTTTCCGACAACAATGGTCTGACGGACGTGTTTTAATCGGACAATCCAACCGTCTGTATGCTCCATCGGACAATTGTTGTCGGAATTTCCGACAACAAATGTTGGCTGTGCATGCTCTCAAATTTTCCGACAACAAATGTGTTACGTCGGATCATCCGATCGTGCGTACACAAGTCCATCGTACTAAAATCCAAGGTACAAACACGCATGCTCCGAACCAATGCTAAACATCAGACAACAATAGCAGAAGTTGCCCAAAGGGTGGCGGTAAAGAGCTGAAAAACCACAAAGTTTGGTGTATGTTGGCTGAAAATATTCTGCCGTGTGTATGCATACCAAGTTCACAGACAATGCCCTTCGGTCAAAAATCCACGGAAAAGTCCGATGGAGGTCCAAGGCTTTAGGCGATTCCTGAAAACCTTTCTTATCAGAGAGGCCTATCCTGCCTCTAAATCAGGGGTGTCAAACTCAATTTCATCGTGGGCCGCATCAGCATTATGATTGCCCTCAAAAGGGCCGGTTGTATCTGTAAGATTAGATGTCCAGCGCATCCCCTCCCCTTACATTAGATGTCAAGGGCCACCCCACCATCAGAAGTTGAGTCCCTCACTCCCCCTTACATCACAGTGCACCCCCCTTTCCTTATGCTGCTGCTGGGAAGAAGATGGATGCATAGCTTGAAAGCAGAAAGTACAGGGTCTGGAGGAGGACCATAGAGGGCTGGAGCTCTCCTGCAGCTGCAGGAGAGGTGCAAGGGCCACATGAAATGGCATGGAGGGCCTGATTTGGCCCGCGGGCCTTGTGTTTGACACCTGTGCTCTAAATAATAAACGTCACTTTTACTTTCTCCATCAACATCACCTAAAAGTTATAACCTTTTGCATCACTTGAGATTTCCTTTTAGATTGTAAGCTCTAACGAGCAGGGACCTCTGATTCCTCTTGCATTGAATTGTATTGTAAGGGCTCTTTCACACGGAGGTCCGTTCAGGTCCGCCTGTCAGTTTTTTAGGCGGACCTGAAACAGATCCTCCATGCACCCCTATGGAAGCACAGATGTCAGCGGTGACATGTCCGCTGACATCCGCTCCGCTCCAAAAAAGTGTGACGGAGGAAAATCCTATTTTTCCTTCCGTCTGCGGAGCGGATCGGATGACAATGGACTCTACTGTCCGTCGTCATCCGATTCCCCATAGGGGAGAGCGGCGCTCTGACAGGGCGGTCCCTGCACAGTGTGCGGGGACCGCCCAGTCATCCGTCGGCTCAGCGGGGATCAACGGAGCGATCCCCGCTGAGCAAGCGGAGCTTCACGGGGCGGATCTTCACGGATCCGCCCCGTGTGAAAGAGGCCTTACTGTACTGTCTGCCTCCATTTTGAAAAACGCTGTTCAATCTATTGGCCCCATATAAATCCTGTATAATAATAATAATTGTGAGTATTAAAAAAAAAAAAAAAAAACAAGACGGGAGTCCTCACTGAAACATAAATATTTTATGCCTATTAAAAACACAAACACAAACTATACAAAGTAACAGTACAAAATAAACAATATTGAAAAGATAAAACCATATTTAAACAATCAAAAAAAAAAACAAACAGCTTCATTACTCTCTCCTTGATGGGTTTCCTATTCAGGCCCCAGTCACACTTGTGACTCCAAAGCCGCGCGATAACCGTTGAAACTTTAGATGTGTGCAACTTTGGCTGTTGACTTTGCTGCACAACTGTTGCATCGATAACATTAAGATGCAAATGTTTACATTGCATTCTATGGCACTCAAGTTGCATGAAGGGTCGAAAAAGTAGTGCAGGGACCTACTTTACATCACATAGATTTGAACGGCTTCCATTGAAACACATGGGCTGCAACCTAATGTGTCCAAAGTCCCATGAAAAGTCTTACAAGTGTGACTGGAGCCTCACAGCTGTGTATATTAAACAGGATTTGTAACTGAAATGACTGATTTTGGAGCACATGGCACTAAATAAATGGTTCAAAGTAGTGCTTACTTATTACCGGGCCGAAACTGAAGTTCATTTCTGCTTGACACCAATGATATGGTATAAGCATTCCACCATTTGCAATTCACAAAAAAGGTCCTAGTTTCCTTACAGAGTCTGTGCCTTATAATTGCTGGTTACTCAGTCCTAAAAAATGAAAAAAAATTGAATACCTTAAATGTTATGATTAAAAATGGTTAGTTTCACTAATTTACAGTACATTCCCCTTGTGGTTGGGGAGGAGAGGTCTAACCCCCATCTTGACCAGCGGTCATTGATGCCTAGATGGCCTGGCAAATTTAGCAGCATGTGTCAGTTAACTTGACAATAAATATTTCTGCCTTCCTAAATAATTTTTATATAGAATATATAGCTCAAGCTTTTTGGTACACATTTAATAAAAACTCTTCTCTTCTATTTATTATATTTTAATATTTTGATTGTATCTGACAATTACAGTATTAAAACAGAGGCACACTGCAGTGCCATCTGTAGGTTGAAGGTTTATTTTACCAATGAATCCTCCAGCCTGATCACTATGTCACTAATGATAGACCACTCTAATTGCCAGTGACAGCAGAGTTTGAGAGGTAGCACCGGGCACAGTGTCCGCTGCTGGCTCTCAAAGGGAGCACCTTTATTAATGTACAGTGTTCCTGGCCCTTGGTATTGTGCTGAGGAACATTAATATAGGGACTGCAGAAGGAAAGGGGGTAAAAGAGCAAACTTTATTTAGATACAGCAGGGAAATGATGAATCCTTATTAGCCTGTAATTGTTCCCCACTGGAGGCGTTCCCCACACTTCCTGTCCAGTGAACAAGTACTAAGGACACACACAGTACTATAATCCTGTCACAGCATCGAACATGTACCCACACAGATGCTATGTGCCTCTGCCCTGGTAGGACATTGCAGGGGAGGCTGCAAATGAAAGGGGCACTGTGATGTACAAGAGGAGAAGGGGGGCTATAACTGCAAGGGGCACTGTGATGTGAAGGGGCAGCGTGATGTGTAAAAGGGGCAATGCAATGTGTAAAGGGGGCACTGCAATGTGTAAAGGGGGCACTGCAATGTGTAAAGGGGGCATTGTGATGTGTAAAGGAGGTACTATAATGTGAAGGGGAATTCGCCTTTTGTACTTAATGTGTAATGGGGGCACTGCAATGTGTAATGGGGGCACTGCAATGTGTAAAGGGGGCATTGTGATGTGTAAAGGAGGTACTATAATGGGAAGGGGAATTAATGACATGGTTGGACCGCTTTAAAGGAGGGGCTGTGATGTAAAATGGAGTGGGACTGATGTAAACGGGGGTGATCTGAAGGGGGAGCTGAGGACAGTGATGTAAAGGGGGGACTGTGATGTGAAGGGGAACTGAGGACACTGTTGGATTGCTTTAAAGGGGGACTGTGATGTAAAAAGGGGACAGTGGACACTGATGTAAAAGGGGTGGGGCTGTTATATTAAGAGGGGGTTGTGATGTGAAGGGGGAGCTGAGGACAGTGATGTAAACAGGGCACTAAGATATGAAGGGTAGGCGGAAGACACTGATGTACAGGGGGGACTGTGATGTAAGGGGGGGCTGAGGACACTGATGTAAAATGGGGGACTGTGATGTACAGGGGGGACTGTGAAGTGAAGGGGGGCTGAGGACACTGATGTAAAGAGGGGGACTGTGATGTGAAGGGTAGGCTGAAGACACTGATGTACAGGGGGACGGATGTAAAAGGGGGCTGTCATAGAGCAGACCTCTGCTGGAAAATTTTACCAAATGGTCCTCCTTAAATTTTAATTCAAGACCCATGGTCTACATCTAAAATGAAAATAAATAAATATCCATATAGCCCCATAAAAAAAATAGCATATCTGATTCCAATTCATTTAGCACGCTCCTAATTTTCATTATGGATATTCCGTTACCATCTCAGAAAATCACTTACCAGACAGGTCAAACCTGACTTTCATCAAGGTCTACAAAAAGCATAGATCCACCAATAACAGGCACCACTCATTCAGCTATTCTTATAGGATGTTCATCTCTACCCGTCTTGGATTTTTTTCTGCCCTATTCTAGCATTCCAGAGTCTCCTCTACTCCCTGGACTTCTGTTCAGGCTTTGCCTAAACCCCTTGTACAAAAGGGCCAAAAAAAAAAAAAAAAAAAAATCGGTCAAAATCAGCAGGAATCGGCCAAATTTAAGCCAGTGTACAAAGCGGTCTGTTCTACAGAAGCCGATCTCATGACAAAAGGTAATTTTTATATTTAAGAATATATTTATATATTGAGTTTTTTGGTACACAGTTAATAAAACCGTTTCTCATATTATATTTTAATACTTTGATTGTATATGACAATTACAGTATTGAACAGCGGCACACTCTGGTGCCATCTGTAAGATGAAGGTTTATTTTGTCAATGAATTCTCCTTTCTGGTTGAGTTTTTTTTTTTTTTTTTTTTTACTGTTAAAGCCCAAATTTCGGCCCAAATGTTCTAATTTTGGGTAGGGAAGAGTCGTCAGGTTTTTATTGTCTCAAGCTCTCCAGGAAAGCACATACCACAACAAAAAAAACTGCCCCTACTGTACCAAAAAGTTTCCTTTAAGACCCTTACTCCCTTGTCCAATGATGACCTGACTTTTTTTAAAAAGTCAAAGCTTCTGAAAGTGAAATGTGCGTTTTTGGTTGAAGACTTGAACATCTATATTTTTCTTGTTACAGGTGTTCTTTAAACCTCAAAGTTAGTAGTAGTTGGTCACATTCTACTGGACTTGTTCTGTAATGTTGAAGACATTTCATAGCTTCTCCAAACCACTTCTTCAGTTCTACTGAGTGCCAGGAAACCCAGTGTTTCTATCCACACAAGTAGCAGATAGGTCTCAAAGGTCTTCAACCCTGTTCCAGTTTGAGGTAGAAGGCCTATTTTGTGCCTCTTGTAAACCAGTTGTCTTCTGTCCTCAAAACCATGCACCTTTTCTTTAAAGTGGATATCTACCCAAAAATGAAAAGGAGTATGTGCATAATTAAAATTTAACAACCTTTCCTATAAACTTTATATTTGAAAGCTTTTGCATTTCCATAGTAATTATTTGTTGATCCTCTTTATGCATTTTATTCCGACAACATTACATTGCTTTAAAACAGTGGTCTCCAGATGTGGCCCTTTGCTTGACTTTATCCTTGCCTTGAGGCACTATTACATCCACTTACAAACATAATAAGTTACTATTCCTCCCAATGACACCATTGATAAGGAATACGAGTGACGTAACGCGTAGGGGGAGGAGCCTAGCCACGCTACCAGCGGCACTCTGAGGAGTCGGAAGCCGGAGCGGTGAAGGAGAGCGCTCGAGCTGAACTGTGGCTATCTATGCTTATACTTTATTTTGGTCACGTGAGTGAAAGCATCTTATGTAAACATCATTGCCTCCAAGTTATACAGTATTGCGCAATGGGTGGTTTTCTTTTTCCTTTCATGGTTCATTCGTTGTGACCTCACCGCTGAGACTGCTCAAGGTAGAACATTTAACAGCCGTCGCGGTCTGTGATATTTGGATAAAGTGGACAGAGTGAAGGAGTGTTTCTGGTCTGTTTTCAAAGGACTGAAATACTGCAAGGGTTTATATTCCATGGAGTTGGTGCGGAGTGGAATATTCAGGAGTATATATTTTTGTGAGGCTGTTTGATTTACACTGATTCCACTTATTGTTTTTTTTTTGAGCACTTTATATTGGAATTTTCTTGCACTGTGCACTGATTTATGCTGGTTTGCCCTATATTTGCAGTTTGCACGTTGGTCACATTTATTTTGTTTATGCTACGGTCTATTTACATTAGGTTGATTTATAGCGCATCAATATCACATTTAATAATGATGGGACACTATTCCTCCCAATGACACCAATGATGTGGTATTGCTTACTTGCACTGACACCCAGACAGCTTCTACTCCCACTGGCTACAGTCTGGGCCCCCCCCCCCTTAAGGTCTGAAGGACGGTAAACTGGCCCTGTGTTTAGAAAGTTTGGAGACCCCTACTTTAAACCAATGGTATAGTGCAATGATGGCGAACCTTGGCACCCCAGATGTTTGGGAAATACATTTCCCATAATGCTCCACTACACTGCCGAGTGCACGAGCATCATGGGAAATGTAGTTCCAAAACGTCTGGGGTGCCATGGTTCGCCATCACTGGTATAGTGCCCCAGCATTGTCGGCACCCAAAAGTACCTCCACCAAATGGTGCATTGTTGACATCTGTGTCTTCCTCTGACAGACATGCATACTAATTTTGGTGAAAGCTTTGGCCCCTACAGCATCTCCCTGTCTCACTCAGGCCATCTGCACTCCCATGTCACTTCCAAGCATTACCATGAGGACGAGAGCTGTAGCTGCCTACTGCCTGCTATGAGAGACAACTTACCTGAGAGTGTCACGGGAATATTAATTGTGTATTAGACTGTCCATGTACACTAGGGAGTCCTGACCTCAGACTTAGAACTGGCAAAGCCACTTGAATGAGTAGCGAGAGAAGAAATCCAGCTGAAGTTGATCAACTACTACCCGCTCAAACATGATCCGCTTAACGCAGAACCTTTACGGACATATTTAAACCCAAAATGGCTTTCATTTGGCAAATACACATCTCTGTTACGCACAGCAAGAGATAACAAAAGCAATAAAGAACATATATTAAAAAAAAAAAAAAAAAAAGACCCAATGCTTGTGCTTCAACCACATTAAATGAAATAAAGGGAGGCAGACCTCCCCCTCTCCCCACATCTGTATAATCCACACACTTAGCGAGTGTTAATGGAGGGAAGTCTAGATCGTGTCTGCATGCCATAAAAAGTGTAAGAAAACCAGCCAGTGTGTATAGTTCACAAGGTGAGGGCGCCCCCCTGGGGTACAATCATCTAGTGGGTAGGAGCCTCAAGGTGACTGTTCTTTGACATCGGTGCCTCTGGGGGCAGAAAAAGGAACTTGGCTTTACTTTATGTTCTTCAGAAGAGCCGTGCGAGCATTCACGAGGGCCTTAAAGGCGTCTTCGCTTCCTGGTGCCACGCACTTGTCTGGGTGAAGGAGCACAGCCAGCTTGCGATACGCTTTATTCACTTCATCCCTGCAACAAAAAAAAAATATTTATAGCCCCCAAAAAAGTGTTAACTTTTCACAAGATACAACAAAGCAAGGAATGTGAGGCTGCCAATGGAATGCCCATGCACTCAAGGTGACATATTTTCAGGTACCGATGGAATCAACACCATGGCCTCTTAAATTCTTTGAGGATCCCAATGATGAGCTCTACCTGCCACAGTTTCTGGCTCTTTTCCTACCCACCTTGAAATTCTGAGCATTTCTGCCCAGTCTTTTTGCATTCTCCAAAATATAGGATTTACCATATTGCTGAAACCTGACCATCACACCTACCATATATGCCCATAGGCGAAGATGCATTTTTCCACCCCCCACAGTCTACAGCCAATGCTGGGACCTTCTTCACATTGCGCCCATATTTGTGATGGGGTGCAGCGTGAAGAATGTCTCTTCAAATCCCCTCATGGACAAATCTCCCCACCCAAATCCTCTGTCTGCCAAATCCCCCCACGCCAGCGCAAGTCCTCCCTCCAGTTCTGTCACAAATCCTCCTACCCAGTACAAAACACAAATCCTCTCCTCTTCTATCACAAATCCATACTTCACAACTGTCCTGGTTTTGGTGGGACCTTCCTAAGATACACTATATTTCACTTGCCTTTACACACACACACACACACACGAACACACACACACACGAACACACACACGAACACGAACACACACACGAACACACACACACACACGAACACACACACACACACACACGAACTTTAATGGCATCCCAGTCTTAGTCTGTAGGGTTCAGTATTGAGTTGGCCCACCCTTTGCAGCTATAACAGCTTCAACTCTTCTGGGAAGGCTGTCCTACAAGGTTTA